>CM073512.1:33302500-34502500 GCA_037074495.1 Acacia confusa | reverse complement strand
ACCTATATTCTCAAAGATTCTCTGTCACAGACAATTCATAACTCAATACATTGGATTTCTTCTTTTTAAAATAGAGGGAGGCACTATAAATGGGATCAAGCCTGTGTTTTTTCACTTTCAATGAAACTTTTATCTCACTATGTTAAAGGGTCATTATATTTTGTCTACATACTCTCTTGATCCTTAATGTAACAACTAATTAATTAACTAGTTTGAATATATTAAATATATTATTTAAATTAGTTAGTACTGTATGTTATAAAATATCCTAATCATCTTGCTTAATTCTTTCATCCCCTCTCCTATTAGTTTTTTTAAGGGAATATTAATAAGGTTAATTTAAAAAAAAATGAATAAAAGTATGAAATAAGTTTTACATTTAGAATTAACATTAACTCTCGAATTATGTCCTATATTAAGAATAACAAGGCTCATTGATTGCCTTTTATTTTTGACTAAAAAGTAGCTCAAATTTTCAAACAATTCTTTTAGTGTTTGAATGCTAATTATTTTTAAAATTTGAGTTACATTAGATGCAATCTTGTTCGAGGTGGCACATCTTCTAGCGAGAATTTAAATGTTGATTCGTCACATTATGAAGGACTAGTCACTTTTGTTACACCTAACACCATTGATGATTTTAATTTAATTTTTTAGTCATATTTTTTTCAGACAATTTTGGGTTAAGTCACATCAAATTTATAGTTAGTCAAAAAGAAAAAGGGAAATATTGTAGGAAAAATACCCAAAATTTCAAAATCTAAAATTAGGTTTGGTTCCTATAATTGATAAAGGATTGACTACATCTCATAATAAGTTTTTAGAAATTACTGATTTGATATTTTAAATTTTGGAGATCTCTTACAGGGATTTTCCCAAAATAAAATTCCACTAAAAAAAAATATGAATCACTTGGGCTTAGGTTCATTATGGGCCTGATACAGCAGGCTTACGTGGGGTTCTATTTTCAAAGCGTAAAAAGTTCTTCAGTTTCAGCCCGGCCCAAGCGACCTCCATTGCTTTCAAACTTTCCGCGAACCGCAGACGGAAAGCCAGTGCCGTCTGGTGATATGATGTCTTCGTTTGGGTTTCCAAGTCTGAAGAACACAAGTTTTAATTAAGTGTTGTCCTTTTTTCTGATCTTGATTAAACTATTGCTGGCTTTTAGAATGGAGCCTGAACAGCTTGACCCGAAGCACTGCGGATATTTACTGAAGTAATCCTTCAAGTCTTGAACCGATGCTTTTAACATTTATTTTAGCTTTTTTGTTTGAATCAAATGGTTTATTAATCATGTAATTAGCAGGCATTTGGAAAAGCAGAACGAGTTTCTCACGGAATCTCACAGATTAATGTTTCACGAGCTGCAAAAACTTCAGGTTTCTTATGTTATGTTTCCAAAATTTTACTTTCTTTCAGTTCTCCTTTTAACTAGGACTTGTAATGCTACGTTATTTACAATTACAATATCTACTTGCCACACTCTTTGCATTATTATCAAGAGAAGGGTGAAGTCTTCTCTATTTTTGTTGAAGCTTGATATCTGTTTATTCAGATTAGGCTTTACTTGACACTGCTTTTTATTTTTCAGCTGGTGAGATTTGTATTTATCTATTTGAGGGTTTTGTTGATCTTTGAAGCCTCTTTGTCTCCATTTTCTTCTAGCCAATTCTATTGTTTACTTATCAGCTTCTTGGCCGATTTACTCCCATACTAAACCACAAACTGATTTGTTATAATATGATCTTTGAATCCCTGACTGCTGGAGGTCTTCTTGTAGGTGGAAGAGGAAATGCTTATGCAAAAGCTTTACGAAGTTATGTCTGCACATGGTATAACTGAAAAGGTCCGTTGTTGTACCTGTACTGTGATCTTTTGTTAACTTTTGGAATCTCAGTTATAATGATGCTATTGTTGAGTATATTTATTAATATTGAGGTTTTACAGAGTACTTTTTGATGTTTCTGCAATATATTTTGCTTGTCAGTGAATGGCCTTAAATCATTACTAATATATAGGAATTACATAGCAGTTGGTCTAGGAAATCAAGATGCTCCCTTAGGGGACGGGGTTCTCTATGAGTTTTGAATATTTCAGATCAAAGATATAGAAATTTAAGCACAACTGGAAATTATGTATATCTTTCTTAGTGATTGGCACACTATTGTATGCTGATGTCTGAAAAATAACTTTTTTATTCCTAATCAATGTAACATGAGTTTTGCCTGGTGATTTGCCCCTTTCTGTTGTTGCTTTTTTTATTCGGGAGTGGTTTAATGCAGGTTAGCGTGGGGTTGTTTTGCTTGTTATTTGTGATGATATTTTTGTTTTGTGTACAGAAGAAAGACAATTCTAATGGTTCCAATAACAGTGACGCGGAAAGATCAAATGAAAGCCATTAAGTCAAGCCAATACGGGATGTTGAACAGAGACAACTCTGCGAGGCCTATGTTTGCCATTTGCTTCCTCTCATTTTTTAGTTCATCAGTCCACTTTTGTTTCTCGTTTAAAGATTATTTTTTTGCTCCTTGCGAAAAGGAGGCGGAGGGGAACAAGGGCGTGAGAATAATCGCTGTGAAAATTGATAATGCCCAAGGGTGTAATCTGATTGCCACCCTTATGGTGATATAATTGAGGAAGTTAGAAATATGATGTGTAAGGAGAGGCAAGTTTCACTGACAGAACAAACTGGCTGAGATTTACATATCTTTCGATCAAGAACAGTTTTTCATAACCAAAGTTGAGACTTACATCAATTATAAATATAGAAGTTCAATGTGTAGTTGTGTGTCATCCAAAATGTAGGTTTCAATGGGGAGGAAGGTACCAAATTATGTATAAAATTTTAATATAATGTGACATCAGTAAGTCTCTTGTTCGGATCTTCTGTTATAAGTGAATAGTGTAGAAATAGGCAGTGCAAACTTATTTTTTTAACATACATACATGTGCGTGTCTATCACTGCATGTCCTTGTCAACATCTATTTCATCGTCTCTTGTTAAAAATATCCAAATTCAATAAAATGAATCCCAATCCCAAACGTTAGACTCAAGGACTAATATCAAAAATATGTTGTCCAGTCAAATAACGCGTCAGAACTCTGAATTGATCTTCAGGTCCAAAAAAAAAAGGGAAAATTGATTTCAGGGCCTAAGTTAGTAAAATAATTACAAAAAAGGCCCAAGAAACATTCACATGCCAGAAAAGGCCTTCTGGCATTTTTTCAAAAAAAAGTATACGGATATAGTTGCTAATTTTTACTGATGTAGTTGTTAATTGCTACAGATGTAGTTGTTAAAATGTAGTTGTTAATTAGACTAATTTAGTTGTTAACGGGGACTGATATAGTTGTTAAACGCTACTGATATAGTTGCTAACGCTTTTTGAAAAAATGCCAGAAAAGGCCCTAGGCATGTGAATGTTTCTTGGGCCTTTTTTATAATTATTTTACTAGCTTGGGCCCTGAAATCAATTTTCCCAAAAAAAAACTCAGGATTTGACTGGGGCATGGTGGTGGTACTGCAGACACATTTTTTTCATGGTTCTTTTTGTTGGTCTCTCCTCAAAATACGTACACGTAAACGCACTCAGCCTCTGGTTCTGGTCCCTCATGAGCTGGCATATTCTATTCTTGTTCTCTAGCTCTTTTTCACTAATCTCCTTTCCTTTTTCTCAATCATATACTTATAGAAAGAAAAGGGGCAAAACGAAAAGAGACAGCTAGTAGAGAAAACAATATAACGGGTAGCGTAATAGCAAAATCATAGGGATAATAATGAAAGTGCCGCCACAAGGACAAGGTCCTACTCCTGGGCATGAGAACATATTTTTGAACTTAGTTTGAAAGGAATCTGTTATCAATCTCTCAGCTAAAAAAAACTAACAGAGGATTCGCTAGTCAATTTGGCTGAATCAAATCAGAAACAAATTCGAATTAATTTGAGAGCACAATATAAGCTTTCTTGGTATCCCATATTCATCTCACAAGACTGGAGTAGTTGCAGGCCGTTACTGAGGATAATGAACCCTATTTAGGTCAATGGGTATCAATCATTTTCGACCAAAAAAAAAGGGTATCAATCATGAGAGCTAATCCATGCAACTTTGTTTATCTTCTTTTCAGATTAAAAGTGGCATGAATATTTCAGAAAGATAATAACAGCTAGTTTGACCAACTAGTGTCCCTCAACGGATCTGATTTCTCAGTTTTCAAGAATCAAAATCATCAAGTAGAATATATCATAAACAACAAAATAAGCACTCCATCGCATAAAACATCCAATAAACGTAGACTAAATCTCATTGTCAACAAGTTAGAACAACATAAATTCCCTGCGTCCCTACTTCATACATTGTAGTTATGAAAGCAATTGCTAGCAACAAAATGAAATTCAAGGGCAGCGACCTAGCATGAGCATCTTGATCAATCCTAATGGAAGCAAAAGAAAGTCACCAGCCTCGTTTTACGAACACATATCACTCATTCTAACTGAGAACAAACCGACATTGAAGGAAACCTGCAAACATCGCCCAACGTTAGCAAAACAACAGAAAACAGACAACTCTTACAATGTATGAATCATTAGACAAATCTGATATTTGATGAAACGAAAATTTAATCCTTACTTGGATCAGAACTTATCAACATAGCGGTTCCTCCAAAGTCGCATGTTCCGCCATTTCTCTTGTGCTTTTGCCAATAGCTATTGAAAGCATACGATGCATGGGCAACCAGAGTGTCAGGGTTAAAGCAATTTCCTTGAGGATTGATCTCCTCACAATCAGCACCACCAGCCCCACAAGCATAGTCCATAGCCTCTTGCAATGTTTCTGCTGGAACACTAGGCTTCGCTACACACCACAGCTTCTGAACCACCCCTATATGTGGTTGAGGCGAGCCATTGTCGATTGGGTTACAAGGAGGTAGATTGAAACCATGAGGAGAACCGGCTGGAACAGCGAATGGTGGCAGTTCTGGAGCAATAGAAGGCATCGGAGGATAAGTTATTTGAGCTAATGGAGGCGTAGGCTTTGTGGCTGCATGGGAAGGAGCAAGCTGACCAAAAGTGAAATGTAATGGCGGTTCTGCAATTTCCGGTAATGGGGTTGGTCTTACAAGGAAATTACTCATGAGGGAGGAACCCAAAAACGAAAGCTTTCTCATTATGGGTTTTCTTTGTTTAGGGATTGTGGCCATAACATTGATGTTGTTGAGATGGAAAAATTCAAACTTTTTCATGGACTCTAAGTGAGAAGACACCAAGCTCAGGCTTTTATCCGAAATTTGAGAGAAATCGGAATGCGTAATTACAGAAAGGGTGGAGTTGACACTTTGTAGATAGTCTACCAGAGGCTTGACCATTCTCAAATCATCTGTGTAAGAAGCAGAGTTTGGGTGCAAGCAGTCTAGATATAAAGGAAAAGAAACTTTGATTTCGTTCTCCAAACCCCACCTCTTGAGGGAGTGATAGACATTGTCCAAAGAAACCAGAATCAAACCGGACTCTTGTTCTTGGTCTCTTTGGCAGAGAACAGAGGTACCCACAACAATGGTGGTGATCTTCGTGGCAGGGTAATGTGCAAGAACATGAGACATGAGCCAACTTTCAGCTGATAAAATGCTCCTAGAGACCCTATGGATGTCCTTAGGGCTAACCGAAACAGCTACAGGAAGGTCAGCTTGAGATGATGCTTGTAAGACCTCTTCGGTTGTCTCGCAGAGTTTCAGGAGTTCAACGGATTCTTGACCAGCACCTACGAATCAGGAAACAAGAAGGGTTTTAGAAGAAACCCACATTGCACAATAAATCCAAGACAGATTTCTGGGGATGAAATGTCCATTGATAGAAAAAGATGTGACCTTTACAAGAATAGAAGCCAGGGTCCAGTATCACACAGTTACTTACCAGCAAGACCCAGCAAGCAGAGGAAGAGAAGATGAAATAGCCACCCCATGTTGAAGCTTTGTCGAGGAAAAAGATACAGAGTCTTGGCCTGCCGCCAGTCAGCCACTATCCTGGTGCTGTGGTTTTTACTTCGCGGTTGCCACCGCTGGTAGGACGACATAAAGAACTTGTGAGGACCTAAAAAGGGCCCCCCAGAAAAAGATAAAAAAAGAGAAGAGACGAGTAGTCTCTTAACAAACCTTTTAAAATCTAAATTTTATATAAATCGAAATAAAATTTTGATAGTATATTTATTATAAAAATTATTTTTAAAAGCTAATACAAACTGTATTCAAATGAAATGAATTTACAGAGTAAAATAAGAAAAAATATTATTTATATTTTTAATAAAAATAAAAAGATATAATTATTTTTAAGTAATGAAATAAAAAGTACACAATTTTTTTTTTAAAAAAACTAGTATTATTGTTTTTAAGAAAAGAGTCCCAGTTTTTGGGAAAGAAATTATAATTATTCATGATAAAACGGGTATAGAATTACAATCACGATGGGAAAAAGATTATGGAGAACTCATATCATCAAATCACGAATAAATGGCTTCAAAAATGAAAAATCAGAAGGAGGCTTGCGCCACAGTCCACAACGTACAGGCTGCTCGAAGACCAACGCGAGACTCTGCCCTCTGTCCTCTGAATACGTCCTGGGAAAAGTAATAACATACAGCCAAGAAATGAACTTGTGTTATTCGCCTTTTAAATTAGAATTAAGGTACAAAAATACACATAAGGTTATACTTAAGGTGCACCTAGTGATATATGCTTTTCGGAGTTGCAAAAATACTCATGAGCTTACAAAATCGGAGCAAAAATGCCCATGCCGTTAAATCAGTCTAACTTCTGTTAGTGGGACCCACATTTTCAAAAAAATTAAAATGTCTAACTTTCCTAAATTCCTTTGATGCCCTTCATCTTTGGTCTGCTAACTCTCTCTCTCCCCTTCATTCCTTCGTCACCCTGTGGTGTTCTTAGATGCCGATGATGGTGGCAACGGTGGCAATGGTGTCCTCACAGCGACAATAACAACGATCCTTCACTAGCAAAAGCGAAGATTCTCGTCTCTCCCAACATCTTATAAGTCTGGGTTGTGCATTTTTTTTTCTTTGTAGATCTAACTCTATCATCATCTTAGCGGTGATTGATTTTAGATTCTTCCTCCTCTGACCCACTGCACTGTCTTTCGAGTAAGGGCTTTTAATTTTTTGAAACGCTTCCTTATTTGTCTTGTTCCATTGCAACATACCGAATAGAGGTGGAAACTCATTGGAATTCATTCTCCTTTACTGGTACTTGGGGAGTCAAATTCCCCTGTACGATTATGTTTCTTTGGTCCGACTTCGCTATCGCATCAAACTCCCTTATTTGATCGTGTTTTTGTGGTCTGAATTTGCAATCTTGTTTATGTGATTTGACTCTACTTCTCCCATATTCACATAGCTTTGTTCTAGTCCATGATTCTAGGCCTTAAATTATGCGAACATCGCTAATTAGAGATATATGGCAAGGTGTAACACCCCAAATTTCATGCTTGAAAATTATATTGGTTGACACTTAGTTTTAGGAAAAACCAACAGAGTTTGAGGTGCTATAGCTTAGAGTGAAGCGGAAATGGATAGCGTGCGCTAATATTCGGGCAATGAGTATATGATATAAAATGCCCAGACATATGCTGATGCCCAACATAAGCTGATATATTAAAAATTTCCCGAAGGAATATTTATGTGATACAATTACAGAGCTTTGTATAATATTAATACTTACATAGTAACCATACAATCTTCAACCAAGCCGTAGCTAGACTTGGGGCAATGAACCTAACTCAGTTAATCAAACAGTTTGGCCAGGTAGGTGTCTATCATGGAAGTCTCACCGAGTTCACGGCGACTTATTGACTGACCCACATAGACTAGCCCTGCCTTCGGCACCAAACCATTTGAGATAACCTCGTTAAATCATGCCAGAATGAATACTCTGTGGACGCTCTTCCGGCATTTGCTTTAACCGGTACTTCTCCCCAGCTCCAACCATTAGTGCCTTCTCACGGCTCCATCCACCGGTAACTTCTTTATCCCGGTTCCTTTTCTGAACCTTAGACAGATCTGAGGTCCAATACCCATTGGACCTCAGGTAACAGTTAACCTCATGTGAAAAGTATAAGCAATATATATGATAGATATTCAATACATTCAGTGAACAATACATAGCACAAAGCAAATGTATGTCAAAACCATCATACATAGCACACAGCACATGCATGAATGATCATGTTTGCACATAACCAGTGCCACGACGGCCCATCGTGTTCTCAGCGCTAGAAAAACATCTAAACGGTGTTATCAAGACTATAACCCGCATCAAGCTGAATCCACAGCTACCCTGAATGTATGCAAACGACTGAATCCACAGTCTTGCTCATAACACATGCATCATACAATCATATATATAGACATACAAGACACACAAGTGTTAAAGTTATTAGTACGCGAACGTACCTTTCACCGGGTAATCGTCAAACGCCCGACCTTTGAATCCGGCCTTGGACTTCCCGGATATCCTAACATATCACCATATCACTTAGAATAATATTCTAAGAGATATTTCCACCTCTATTTACTTCTCTACCCTTGGTGGATTTGTTATTTACAATTCTGCCCTTACATTTATTCAAAAACGTAGTGCAGTATTTTTTGGGCAGATTTTTCGGTAACTTTGGAAAATCATAACTAATTCTAGAAAAATCAAAACGAGGATCCGTAAAATTCCCCGGAACCCTTAGGACGTCTATTTTTGAGGAAAAATATTCATTTTCACCCAGAATTAATGAGTCATTCCCAATTTTTATGTTTCTCAACATTGCCCAGATTTTATTCCAGTAAAAAAGGCTTAACTTCAAAAATTCATATCTCCTTGACCAGAGATCAAAACGTTGCATATTTTATATATTTGGAAAGCCCTACATGTCTACTTTCTCTCTGGAAAATTTCATGATTTTATAACTTTATTTCATACATAAAATAATGTCATGAATTTCGCTGGCTGCACAGAATTTTAACACCAAAAACCCTACAACTTTCATAACATTAATCCATTGCTTCCTAAAAATTATTCCCTACTATGTTTTTACCTCTTCAGGAATTTTTCAATGCAATGAAGCCTAAAAACAAGTATAGGAATTTATTCTCTAATTTTCTAGATTAAACTAACATTTATACTAAGAACTTATAAAAACTAAAGACTAAAAATTTAAATGCTAGAACTTACCTCTTGAAGACTCTCCTTCTTGCTTCAAGATTCCTCCTCACTCTCCTACTTAGAAATCACCTTCTTGAAGTGTGATTTGGTGTGAAGAAAAATGAAGTATGAAGCCTCCTATTTATAGCCAACCATGAGTTAACTACCTAGCAACTTTAATTCCATTCTAACCATTGGATTTAACTTAACTAGGAAGCTTAAATCTTGACCTTACACCTCTTACAAAAAAATGTCACCTCCCCCCTTTTTCTTAGATATTTTGTCTCTCCTCTTGACTTATCTTGACTACACACACACACATTCAATATACACACATGTGCTCTTGTGATATCATCTTGATGACATAATCAAGGCTTAGGTGTCATTGTTGACTTTTCAACACTAATTAGCAATTCCTAATTATCATGTTAATCAAGTGTTTACATGCTCCTTATTTATATGTTGCCATTAGCTAACTCAATTACATGAAGATTTAGACTTAATTACTTGAGATATTATTTCATTCTCTTTAGCCCTTATATATATTTCGAAATATATAGCCTCATTTAGAAGATTTTAATTTGCTTTTCACACTGGAAGACACATGCTCAACTTGGATAATAATCAATTAAGTATTTATCCCCTTTATATCTATTCATGTTTAAACAATCAACAATTAATTACTTAGTTAATCACTTACTAATTGTTGACAATTTTCTTAATTAGGATTAATTATTTTCTCACAACTATTTTACTGATATTGATAATTTATGCATCATGCAAAATATTAAAAATCATGGGGCAATTTATGTTCCCCAAAATGATATTTAATTTTGCCTCATTATTTCCAAAGGAAAATAATCTCATAAATTACCTAAATTAGAGACAACATACTTTCTAATTTTTAATAAATATTTAGTTGCCTCTTAGGATTTATCATAATATTTTCAGAGTATTTTATAACACATAACTTCACTGAGGGATTTTTAGCTCTTTATTCCTCCTAATTTCATGAGAAATCACCTTAGGAAATAAGGCAATTATTATACTAGTTTTGAGACCACAAATTCACCTATTTTAATAGGTGTTATTTATCAAAATATAATATTTACATGTATTATGAAAATTAGGGTATTACACAAGGACTAGATGATTTCTGCACCAGGGCTTGGACTTCTAACATTTTTTAAATTGTTGATTTGTAGTTTAATTTCTTGTTGAGGATGGGTGATGATGACTTTGGCTTTGAAGGAGATGAACAAACTACCGAAGGTTGGGAGAGAAGCAAGGACCAGATGACATTTTACATTTTATAAGGAAAAATTCTTTTATTAGCAAGAACGGTTGGTAAACGAAAGAAGAACTGGGCTATGGCTCAACTTGCAGCAAGTCTAGACTTCCCTAGCTTAGTAGGACGAATTGGATATATCTATCGAAATTCATTGTCGAAGAATAAGATTGCAACGTGTTACAGTTGTTGTTACAATTGGTAAGAAATCAAATGTGGCTGTAATAAAAAAGATAAACTCTTTAGATTCAACGGCTGCTGTATCCTATGCACCAATTTGGCGTTGAAGGAGATGAACAGACCATCGAAGGTTGGGAGAGAAGCAATGACTAGATAATTTATGCACTAGGGCTTAGACTTCTCACATTTTTCTAATTGTTGATTTCTAGTTTAATTTCTTGTTGAGGAGGGTGATGATGAATATGACGCTGAAGGGGGTGAATCTAAGTATCAATGGTCGGGAGAATTTTTTTTTCATAAGAGTGAAGTTTTTTCTTTTTTAATAAGAGGAGGTTTTTTTAAGTTGGGGTATTTTGGTACTTTCAAATGGTCAAAAACAGATGTTAGTCCTTTTTAACGTTGGTGTCACTTTTGCTTCGATTTTGTAAGCTCATGATTATTTTTGCAACTCCAAAAAGCATATGTCACTGGGCGCACTTTGGGTATAAGCTCATGTGTATTTTTGTACCTTAACCCTTCAAATTAATTTCATTTTAATTTTTGGCCTTTCAAATTTTAAATGAGAAAATTTGATTCTTTAAGTTTTATTATTTAAAAAAATTGGTCTCTATTATTAAATAAAAATCTGGATTATTTTATCTCTTCTAAAATCAAAACCTCTTATTTAAAATTTAAAGAACTAAAAGATTATATAACCCAATAGAAAAGACAAATTATTATTACCAAAAAAGAAAATAAAGCAAAAAATGTAGGGTAAGTTTTCTTTTGTATGCTGTGTGTTCATATGTTTTTGTTAAATCAAGGGTGGTGTAAAAATATACATAAGTTTTTTCTCTAGGAGCAAAAATACACATAAACTTTTTTCTGGAACAAAAATACACACGTGGTTACCATTTTGAAGCAAAAGTCACATCACACCGTTAATTCACTGTTCACCGTGATGAGAGAGAAAGAGATAAAGTAAACAACAACATAACGACGGTGAACAGTGATTTAACGGTGAGATGTGACTTTTGCTCCAAAATGGTAATCACGTGTGTATTTTTGTTCCAAAAAAAACTTATCTGTATTTTTACACCTTAACTCTCAAATCAATTTTGTCCTAGAAGTATCCTAAGAGTATTAATACTATGAATGAGTGATAATTTGGGTTGCTTTGAATGACATTTAATGCTTCCAATAGTTAGAAACAAGGTAGTTAAAATCGAGATTTTACGAAAAATCAGAATAGGGATAAAAAATCGTAAAACGTAAAATCGTAAGAAAATCATAAAAACATAAAAAGCGTTTGAGAAATTAGTAAAATCGTTTTAATGAAGAAAAAAATTGTAAAAACGTAAAATCGCAGTAATAAAACGAGTTTTTAAGTACCATTGTTAGAAGAAACATTATAAAACTAATCTAACAAGGTGAGTTTATTGGGATTGTAAGCGACTTTACTTCTCAAGGAAAAAAAAAGCACAAGTTCAAATAGAAAAATATACTTATTGAAATAATCGAAAACTTTCAAGCCTCAAAACTTCAAAAAGATTATACGGCAAAAGTACGGAAAAAATCTTAATTAATTAATTAATTACCAAAATACCACTGAAGCAAAAATATTAACCCATCTGCCCCCTGTAATCGATTACATGCCTTATGTAATCGATTACAGGGGGTCAGATCTTTTTTTTTTCATTTTTTGCACTATGTAATTGATTATGTCACTGTTTAGTAATCGATTACATAAAATTTGGCACTATGTAATCGATTACGATGAGTGACGTAATCGATTACATAAAATCAAAAGGCAAATATGACAGTTACCACTCGATGTAATCGATTACAGCACGGGCCATAATCGATTACATTGCGCGGTTTCAGTTTTTTAAAAGGCCCAAACCACCCGAAACCCTTCATTTTCGTTTCTCATACCCGATTAGCCTCTCCCACTCTCATCCATTGACATTTTCAGCCACAAAGCTTCAAAATCAAGGCATGGGTTGAGGAAAAATCAAAGATTTGCTCTCATTTACGTTGATTTCGGTAGGCTTTCGGTTCCCATTGCGAATTTGTCTCTATTTTCTCCGTTTATTTGAAGATATGGTTCATGTAATCGATTAGGGTTTGTTTTCTTTGGATATTTAGTGTTTTGATCATTGATTTGAATTGTTTGTTGTTGTTTTTGAACAAGTAATAGATTAAATTGATGTTTTTGTGCATTTCAGAAACAATGTGTGTATATTTGCATGCGAAACTGATGTAAACAGTGGGATTGAAGCACAAATTACATGTTATTGTGTGTATGGATGTTGAAGATCATTGATTACATTTGGTTTGATTGTTGATTGTGCATTTTCCTTTCAATTACATTATCTCCGTTGACCGATATTGATTATGCATTGTGATTATGCCATTAATTGTGTTTGTTTCATGTTTGTTGATGGTTTATATTGTATTTTTGTAGGTATTTGTTGTCATCATGCCTCTACGCAAACAAGTTGACCCTTAGAGCGAGAGACGTTTAAAGGCACAAATGGAGGGTGATACATCCGGCTCTCAGGCACAGCCAGCAAATCTTTGATACGGAATTCTCTTGGGCAATAATGCAGCATCCCACAGAGCATTCGTTCAGCACTTTGCGGGCAGAACCGTGATCAAACCCAAGTCACTGGACATGGCGTTTTTTGCAGAGGAGGGATTTGATATAGTTCCATTGCTGGAGGCTTCGCATCTACGTGGCTTGGCGGAGTTCGTCAGTCCCTACTCAGAGGATATGGTTAGAGCCTTCTACCATAACCTCAGTTACATCAATGGAGTGCTGAAGTCGTGCGTCTGCGGCATTGATATAGAGATGACTGCTCCCATATGGGCCCACACGCTGGGATATGATTTTGATGGGGCGGGCACCATTCTGTATGATGGGGATACCAATGTCAATCTGCCTAAATATGACCGAGCCGCTGCCATCTACAATATCAGGAGGCCTTTGGGTCAGAGAGCCCTTTTCATTATGGGCCAGCTGATTGTGGATGCACAGATCCTTTTCTACGTGCTGACCCATATTCTGTTCCCCCGGGCCTACAATTACTTCAGGGTGTTGGAGGTTGATATCCCGGTCATATGGGTCATCCTTCACGCCAGGCCGTTTAACTGGAGACACTATGTTTGCTAGATGATGTACAAGGTGAAGCAGAAGGAGAACGTTGCACTCCCATTCACCTACCTAGTCCATCGTATATTGCTCCACTTTCGCGTGCCGATGCAGGCGTTTGAGATGGTGGACCAGACGCATTGGAACGTTATCTTCAGGAGGCGCCTACTGGAACAGTGCAAGATCGTTCAGAATGCACAAGGTGTCTGGATATGCACTGACGCTAACGAGGTTGATGCACCGGCTGCTCCCCCCGTGGTTCATCCTGAGGTCCCTATGTCGGACGATGACAATGATGAGGATGCGAACATGGTTGAGCGAGATGGTGGATTCTCGCTCCATGACGTCATGATGTAGATGATTTTCATCATTTTGGGTTTTCCTTCAAATTGAACACCATCGGGTCCTTTAAAATGCCTCCCACTATGGTAGATTACGGCAACGTAGTCGTTAGAACTTGAACTCATCCTTCACAATAGAATTTGGGAGCTACAAGGGGGTGGGTTTTAGATTCTACACAAAAACAAAGGTGGATGAAGTTAAACTATAAAGATTACACAACAATACCATATTCAAAGAGGAGAATGGCCTTACACTTTGATGGGTCGCACAAAAACCGTCCAAAACACGAGCAACCAGAAGCTTTAGGGCAGAAACGAAGAAATGATCATGAATGAACTCAACTTGGCTTTTAAAAAACACATCTGTCGAAATGTAATCGATTACGCATTGTAGCGTAATCGATTACATAAAAATTACACTATGTAATTGATTACGCCACTCATCGTAATCAATTACATAGTACCAAATTTTATGTAATCAATTACTAAATAGTGATGTAATCGATTACATAGTGCAAAAAATGGGAAAAAAAAGAGATCTGACCCCCTATAATCGATTACATAAAACATGTAATCGATTACAGGGGCAGATGAGTTAATACTTTTGCTTCAGTGGCATTTTGATAATTAATTAATTAATTAAAATTTTTTCCGTACTTTTACCAGATTATACCATCAAATCAAAAAACATAACAAAACTAAACAAGCTTAAAATTCTTTCTTCTTAGTTAACTTTAAAACCAAAAGCTCATTTGCCATTATCATTCACACAGACAAGCCTCTGTTTTTTTTTTTTTTTTCTGGGGGTTAAGAAACACGTCTCTTTTCATCCAATAGCTCTTTGAGCTCAGCTACTACAATTTAGTTTCCAAAGGTTATACCAAAAATATACTTACTTAGAGAACTTACTAAACATAAAGGAGAAAGAAAAGTGACGTGAATGACGTTTTAAAGGTGGAGGCCACACATCTACTATGGTTAGGCCCTTTTAATTTGCTGTCTCACTGGAATCCTATGAACACAGCTCTCAATTCTTGCCCATCATTTCATAGTGCACCATACAATAGTCTTGATGAGACATCCCTCTTTAATATTGGATTCTTCTTTACATTCAGACCCCAGCTAGAAAAAAAGCGTGTGTAGTTAAAAGATGCATAAAGCATATTCTCTTACATATTGGTATATACATGCTTTAGTCAAAAGTGCCAATGAACATGAGATTTCTTCCATCGTATAACCAAATGCTCTCTATAAGATACCCTCCGTGCTAGAACAGGGAATTAGGATCCTTTTAAACATAAGGTTAAAAAAAACATTTATTTTTTAAGGTCTGACCTATCCAAGGCCATAAGTCATTTTTTTAATTTTTAATTATTTTTTGTGTTTTTTTAAAAGAAATATAATTAGTAAATTATAATAATTATAATTTAATAAATAAATTTTATTAACATTAAGGTATAAACAACACTCATCATACAACAAACAAACACAATCACTAATTCATAATTAAAACTAAAATATTGTGCATATCTCAAAATTACAAATAATTAATTAGAAGACTAAATAAAATTAAAAATACTTCTTATAAATATGTCTTGAAAAACATAAGTAGTCAACAACATGAAACATAAACAAAAAATCATAAAAAAATAAGTCAAAAAATATAAAATTTGTAAGAATACCTATGAAATAAGAAATATCTTTCATAAGATTTTTATTTTTAGGATTCTTGATACAATATATCTTTATAAAACTTAATTCTAAAAAAAAAATGAGAAATAAATATTTACAACATCATTAACAAAGTATAAAAAATTAATAATATTATTATCATACTATTTTAAAAAAAAAACATAGGGACTAAAAGGGTTAGCACTTTTAGACCTTTGATCCTACAAGACTGGCCCTTTTAAACCTACTTTCACTTTTAAAATAAAAATCTTAAGTTTGGCCCTTATAAATTAATAGCCCAAATAGGTTGGTCCGACAAGCTTAACCTGTTTTCTCACTCTATTCCTGACAGTGTGCAAATCCTAAAGTTGGAGTCCTTATAGTCATTTTATAGACAGTTGTAGAGACCCTCATGTATGAGGGGGCAAATTGCTACAAGAAAATGCAAGTTAGAAGGCAAAGTTTGTAAAACAGATACCGGTTACCGGTTACCTGTTAAGCGCTTTATTTAACGGGGAGATCAGTGGAACATATTTACACCATCTTAATTAAATTTGGATAGTCCATTTTAATTTCTTTAAAATAGTTTTTTAAAAAATAAAAACTCATTTAAAAAATATGTAGACTCTTTTAAAAAAAATCAAATCTTAACTATCCAGTTTAGATATGGACAGTCTAAAATATCTAGTAGGGCACTTGGTAGGAAACCAATCTTGCAGAACACTAAAGAAAATTTGCAAAATCGGGAAGGTTAGTTGCGCAAACCTGAAGTTATATATAGTGCTTGTTTGGATATTTTAAAAGTGTTTATTTATGTAAATTGAAATAAAACTCATTTCAAACTCATGATTGAAAAAACTTATTTTTAAGGCATTAATCGCCATTCCAAACAAAATAAAAAGATAAGATTTTTTATCTTTTTTTTTTTTTTATGTTTTAGCATATTTTCTATAGGGTTAGAGAGTAAAAACACCCATAAACTTTTACAAAAAAATGCCTAGTACCATATACACTTCGAAGGTGTAAAAAAATCTATGAACATTCAAAATGTGAAAAAATTGTTAGTGCCGTTAAATTTAACCTAACACTATTATTAATATATATGCAAAAAGAATGCAGATCCCACTATAACATCCTGAATTTTTTTTTAGGAGAAACTAATTTATACTAAATAAAATTTTCCATGAAATTATTATGAGTAAACTTTCTTAAATATATATATAACTAATTTTTTTTTAAAATAAATAAATATACTTGAATGGTAGATGACTGTGTGGTAGATACGAATGTGATATTTGATCGGTAGATAAGTACAGGGTAGTTAGATGGTAGATATACATGTGTTTGGTAGTTAGATTGATCGGTAGATAAGTATATGATAGTTAGACGGTAGATATACATGTGTTTGGTAGTTAGATGGTAGATGAACTTATGTGTGGTAAATGGATAAGTAGATAGACATGTTTATGGTAGATGAGTGATAGATAGACATGTGGAATTTAGAAGGTAGTTGAGACCGAAAAATTTTATAAATACCTCACCACTTCTCTTCTACCACACAAACACATACTTCCACTATTCAGCCTTATGAGAGTGTAAGAGAGAGATAGTGTTGTGAAGATTATCTGGGGTGCTAGAAGAATCTCATCGAGAGAATTGAAGTTTGTAAGCTAGGAGATAACAGGTAACTCTGAATATTCTTCCATATACTTGTGAATTGTGTATGATTATTAATTATTTATTTTTATGAACTGATTTATATGTGTTATAATATTTTATAATAAAATGTCGAAATTATGGTTGTGTTCCCAAATAAATTACGAATTGGTACCCGCATAAATTACAATTTTAGCCCCGAATAGTAATTTACCATTTGCATAGTAATTTATACGTATTTTTGAACAATGATTTACTACTTGTACGTGTACGTATTTTTTTAATAGTGATTTACTATTTACATAGTAATATATATATTTTTTAATAGTGATTTACTATTTACGTCCCAGATTTCAAAATGATTGTTTGACCCGGTGAAATAATATACGATGTTAATTTACTATTTTTAAATAGATATGTTTATCATGGCGGCTGTATTTGATGGGACGGAGTTAGGAGGGATTTGTATGATACTGTTTTACACCAACACTCGGTGCACAATGGATGGTACTTGTCAGAGCCCCTTCTTCCATGTTATCCTCTGCCCGGGATTGCATTGGAGTTGTGGGACACGTGACCCCTCCTGAGTTGTGATTAAGGAGGGGAGCCATAGTCCAGGCTTATGCTCTATACCTTTGGCCGGGTGTAACTTAAGTTTTGGTGAGCTTGGGACATCTCAGTCAAATGATATGTTTCTGTTGGACCATGTGTTAGCCTATGGCTCCAGTCAGCGGTATAAGGTTGGAAGGAGATATAAGGGGGGTTGCATATTGCTTTATTTTTCATGGATTACAGATTTACAAAATGTTGATACACACTTATATACAGTAAAAGTTTTTGTATGAAAATTTTTATGTACGTATATATATATTAAAATTATTTATAATTAGTTCCTACTTTTTATCATATATAGTTTACTTGTGTACGGTAGAAAATTTCAGTAGTTACTGAGACGTGGAAATCTCATCCCACATTAACATTTTTCAGGTGATTATCCTAATAGGGTACAAGGGGAGGCATTAATGGAGTGAGCCCAGAAAGCTCTTCTGTACTCCTGTTGTATAAGTTATGTTATTTATATTTCCCAAGACCCTAGGACTTCCGCTTGTGTTTATCTTTAAATTATTTCAGAAATTCGTACTTTATATTATAAACTATGTTTTAAATGATTTGATTTGAATGATGATCGACCTTGTTGGATATATTTCAAATATTTTGCCAAGTTTTTGGTGTTGGATTTGGGGTGTTACACCCACTACAAATGGTAACAGTATTATGTCAAAACTAACTATCCTCATAATTTTCTCTCATTTTGAATCTTCATAGATTTTTGTGTGGTTCTAATTTATGTATGGCGAATGCACTTTTTTTAAATAAAGGTAAGTATCCCCCCCCAACAAAGTACTCCCAAAGCGAAATAGGTAGGAGCAAGGAAAGAGCTTGTTGAACAATAGAAGCCAAGCTTTAATTAATCAATAAAATTAGAGCCGTTGGCTATAATTATGGTTGTCTTAATTATAACTGCTTCTCGTTTAACTATTAGGTGCTCTATAAACCTCTTTGGCATTTATTATGGACTATTTTTTCCTTCAAATTTCATAATTTCACTTGTTAGCTTGTTGCTCACGATATCTCACCTTCACTCCAATTTTCCCATTTTTGCTTTGTTCTTTAATTAAATGCGGCAACCCCTTTCATTTTTTAGCCTCCAACGGCAATTTTTTTAGTTCACAACTCCAACGGTTAAAATTTACTTTCAAAATGAATATCCTTTTTAGCCATCTGTCCGAGGGTGATTATGAGCCAAATTTCCCCATTTTCATCTCCAACGGTCTCTACTTGCAATTTTGAAATCCCAATTTTCATCTTAACCCATATCTCTCTCCACCCAATGTCTCTTTATCTACCCCAGGCCCAGATAAAGTTCAAAGGCTCACACTTATATAACCGTTCATGGCTTCCAAAGGTTCCAACAGGCAAATGCCAGATTTACTGTTCAAGGTTGTGCGCAAGAAACAGTGGCAAAGGATAATAAAGGAAGGGACGTTTCTTAATTCTTCCAAAGGCAGTTTAGTTCCACCACGTTCTAAGATATGCCCTTCAACCCTTTCTTTTGCTTTACATTCTCTTCTGCAACCATACTTCTTAATCCCCAGTGTAAAATTTTGCTTGATTTCTACTTTTTTTTATAATCTTATTGTTTTATTTTATCATCCAAAACTGGGTTTCTTGTCTCTTCTTTTTTGCCAACACTGGCTTTTCTGTAATTCACTTTTCCCTATTTCACCTTTTTCTATTCAAAGCTTATATACATACTTGCATATGCATTCTGTGTCACTCCTTTTACCTTACTTTGATTTTTTAAAACAAAATTTTCTATTTTATTTTATTTTTTTTCAATTTCATCTAAAGATGCATTTTTTATTTTCTTAAATTTACATATTGATCTTGAAAGTTTATTATTATTTTGAAGTACTTATTTTTAATTTGGTTTGAAAATATTTTCAATTTTCAATTTGTTTTTAAAAATTATTTGTCTTACAGTTTTGGATTTTAATAAAGGTTTTAAGTTTTACTTTTATTCTATTTAAAATTCTTACTAATTTAAAATTATTTATTAATTCAATGTTTAAAATTTTTCTATTTGAGACCAAATTAATTTTGATTTAAAAATTAATATTTAATATTTAAATCATATTTTAAACCTTATTTTATTGAAAAAAAATATTATCTTATTTTTTAAAAATTATTTGGAAATTAATATTTGACAGTTTTCTAATATTTTAATGTGTCTTTTTATCCAAAGATATTTTTTGGGTGAAAATAAAAACCATATTTAAATTTATTTGCATAACAATTTTTGCCAAAGTACTTTTTAAATTTTATTTTAAGATACTTTCAATTTTAAATTGTTTTAACTAACATTTTTAAAAAAATTACTTATTACTCTTTTAACTATATGAAAAAAAAAAAACAACTTTAAATTTTGATGTGAAATCGGTTGGGGAAAGAGAATGGAGAGATGGGGGGAGAGAGAGAGGGAGAGGGGCGGAGGAGAGGAAAAAAAGAATTCTTTTTCCCTTCTATTTCACATCAAAATTACTTTGAATTTGACTAGAAGATGTACTTTCTTATTATTTTAAATTTTGAATGATTTAAAAAAATATTTAGTGGTATACATCTATTTAATTTGATTTGAAAAAAATTGTAATTTAAATTTTTAAAATTTCATTTTTGAAAATCATTATCTACCAGTTTTGGATTTGGAAAAAAATAAATTTTTAAATTTATTTTATATAGTTCCATTTGGAAAATTTCGAATTTTATTTGAAACAGTTTTATATAATTTTACTAATATTTTTTTATTTTGATTTATTTGATTTGAAAATGAAAAATTCGTTGTTTTATTCTTTCGGATTTCAAGTAAATTTTTAAATTTGATTTTGATGTGATTCATTTGAAATCCGGTTTCATTTAAAAAATTGTAATTTTAAGTTTTGAATCTGACTTGATGACTCTATTTTTTAAATTTAATTTGAAATCATTTTTCTAAATTGTATCTTGTTTTAAATTAGATTTGATTTGAAAATCAATATTTAAAAACTAGCTAGTATTTTAATTTACTTATTTATTCGGATTTTGATCTATATATAAAATATAAAATTTTAATTTTTTAAATTACTTATTTATTTTGATTTGAAATAAATTTACAAATTTGAAATTGTTTTAAACTTGTTTCGAAAATCTAATTATTTAAAGATTGACTTCAATACCGATATTTTATAGTTTCCTGATATTTTATTTTTTTATTTGTTTTGAAAAAAAATTACAATTTCAAATTGTTAGATTTTAAAATCTGTCATGCTATTGTTTGAAATTTGATTTGATTTGAAAATCAATGTTTAATTTTTACTTTTATTGTTAAACACTTATTTAATTTGATTTGAAATGGATTGGCAAGTTTACATTTTTTCCATTCGATTTGAAAATCATTATTTAATGTTTAATTCTATTTGAAATATCAAATTACCTATTACTCTTTTAATTATTTTGAAAGAATTTTGACTTGATCACTTTTTTTTACATAAGAATGAATTTTTATAAATTTTTATTTTCATTTAATTATTTTTTTTTGCATATGTGAGCTTTGAATATTATTTTATTTATAAAGATTTTTAAACCGATTACTTATATTCTGACCTCCACCTCCTGTTTTATACAAATTTGAAAATGAATTTTTATAAATTATTATAAAAATTAATTTCCTTTTTAGCCATCTTTTCGAGGAGATTTCCTCATTTTAATGTTAAACGGCTATAATTGAAACTGAATCAGCCATCATTTCCAGGAGATTTCCTCATTTTTATGTTAAACGGCTATAATTGAAACTGAATCAGCCATCATTTCGAGGAGATTTACTCATTTTTACGTTAAACGGCTATAATTGAAACTGAATCGGAATTTTGAATTGCAATTTTCTCTTAACCCGTATCTCCCTCCAATCTCCAGCCAATGTCTCTGTCTTAACCCGTATCTCTCTCCAGTATCCAGCCAACGCCTCTTCATCGATTCAGTTTCTCCGGTGTTTGAACCTTTTTGAACAACCAGATTCAGGCGATCGAGAGTGGTATGTGGCTGTGGATGATGGACCTTCAGCTTCGACTTTGACGGCGTATGAGGTTGAGGAACTGAACACAGCAACGGCAAGTCTGTGGGTTTAGTTCTGCTAATTGGACTTCAACGGTGGATGAGGTTGAGGGAGTGAACACCGGCGACGGCAAGTCTGTGACTATTGCTGGTTGTGATTATGCCTTGAATTCACGGTTCATGCAGGAATGAGGGTTAAGTGATCGACTGTTTATGTCGAGGGCGGCCTATTGGAGTAAATTAGAGTGCCAGCAATTCAAGAACCTCCTCTCAAAGATGTGGAGATTTCTCTGCTTCCAAAGGCTCCAACATGCGATGCCAAACACCGCTTTCCCAGGTACACCTTTCGCCCCTTTCTTCTTTCTCCTCCTCTATGCTTTTAAATCTCTGGTATAAAAGTTTGCTTGAGGTCTGCTTTTGATTCTCTTATTGTTTTCTGTATCTATTTCCTCGTTTTTCCTTCTCCACGTTCTTTTTTTCCCAATTTTAAGCTTACATGCATACATATTGCATGCATGTTTCATTTTCGATAAGCATTTTGTGGGATTCCTACCTTACTTTTGACTTGAAAACAAAATTTGTACTTTATAAACTCTTAATATTCATCTGAAGATACTTTTTCCTAATTGTTTTAGATATTGATTATGTCCAGCGGCTCTAATTGAAAGAGAAATGCAATTTTCATCTTAACCCATATCTCTCTCCACCCAACATCTCTTTATCTACCTCAGGCCCAGATGAAGTTCAAATGCTAACTAATATAACCGTTCGCTGCTTCCAAAGGATCCAACAGGCAAATGCCAGATTTACTGTTCAATGTTGTGCGCAAGAAACAGTGACGAGGGATAATAAGCAAGGGACGTTTCTAATTCTTCCCAAGGCAGTTCAGTTCCACCACCACGTTCTAAGATATGCCCTTCAACCCCTTCTTCTGCTTTACATTCTCTTCTACAACCATACTTTTTAATCTCCAGTGTAAAATATTGCTTGAGTTCTACTTTTTTTTTATAATCTTATTGTTTTATTTTATCATCCATAATTGGGTTTCTTGTCTCTTCTTTTTTGCCAACACTAGATTTTCTGTAATCTCACTTTTCCCTTTTTCACCTTTTTCTATTCAAAGCTTATATACATATTTGCATAAGTATTCCGTGGCACTCCTTCTATCTTACTTTGGTTTGAAAACAAAATTTCCTATTTTAAAATTTTTTAAAATTTCATCTAAAGATGCATTTTCTATTTTCTTAAATTTACATATTGACTTTTAAAGTTTATTATTATTTTGAAGTACTTATTTAATTTGGTTAGAAAATGTTTTAAATTTGTTTTGAAAATTATTTGTCTTACTTTGACTTGAAAACAAAATTTTCTATTTTAAACTTCTTTTAAATTTCATCTAAAGATGCATTTTTTATTTTCTTAAATTTACATATTGATTTTTAAAGTTTATTATTATTTTGAAGCACTGATTTAATTTGGTTTGAAAATATTTTAAATTGTTTTAAATTTGTTTTGAAAACTATTTGTCTTACTTTGATTTGAAAACAACATTTTCTATCTAAAGATGCATTTTTTATTTTATTAAATTTACATATTGATTTTTAAAGTTTATTATTATTTTGAAGTACTTATTTAATTTGGTTTGAAAATATTTTAAATTTTAAATTTTTTTAAATTTGTTTTCAAAATTTTTTGTATTACTGGTTTGGATTTTAAATAAGGTTTTAAATTTTAATTTGATTTTATTTAAAATTTTATACATCAATATTAAATATTTTACTAATTTAAAAATATCTAAAAGTATTTTATTTAATTCAAATTTTTAAAATTTCTATTTTAGACCAAATTAATTTTGATTTGAAAATTAATATTTAACTCATATTTTATTGGGAAAAAAATATTATCTTATTTTTTAAATTTATTGGGAAATTAATATTTGACATTTTTCTAATATTTTAATGTGCCTTTTTATCCAAAGATATTTTTTCGGTGAAAATAAAACCATATTTAAATTTATTCATTTAACTATTTTTGCCAAAGTACTTATTAAATTTTATTTTCAGATTCTTTCAATTTTAAATTGTTTTAACTAGCATTTGGAAAAATTACTTATTACTCTTTTAACTATGAAAACAAATTCAACTTTAAATTTTGATGTGAAACCGGTTGGGGAGGAGGATGGAGAGAGAGAGGAGCGAAGAGAGAGGGAGAGAGGAGCGAAGAGAGGGGGGAAGATGAGAGGAAAAAAATAATTCTTTTTCCCTTCTATTTCACATCAAAATTATTTTGAATTTGACTAGAAGATGTACTTTCTTATTATTTTAAATTTTGAATGATTTTACAAAATATTTAATGGTATACATCTATTTAATTTGATTTGAAAAAATTGCAATTTAAATTTTTTAAAATTTATTTTCAAATCATTATCTAAATAAATTTTTAAATTTATAGTTCGATTTGGAAAATTTTGAATTTTATTTGAAACAGTTTTATATAATTTAAATAATATTTTTTTAGTTTATTTTATTTGATTTTAAAATGAAAATGAAAAATTCGTTGTTTTATTGTTTCAGATTTCAAGTAAAGTTTTAAATTTGATTTTGATGTGATTCATTTGAAATCCGATTTCATTTAAACAATTGTAATTTTTAACTTTTGAATCTGACTTGGTGACTCTATTTTTTCAATTTGATTTGAAATATTTTTCTAAATTGTATCTTGTTTTAACTTAGATTAGATTTGAAAATCAATATTTAAAAACTAACTAGTATTTTAATTTACTTATTTATTCGGATTTTGATCTATATATACATTTTATAATTTTATTTTTTAAAATTACTTATTTATTTTGATTTGAAATTAATTTACAAATTTGAAATTGTTTTAAACTTGTTTCGAAAATCTAATTATTTTATAGTTTCCTGATATTTTATTTTTTTTATTTGTTTTGGAAAAATTTACAATTTCAAATTGTTAGATTTTAAAATCTATCATGTTAAACTTGTTTCGAAAATCAATATTTAATATTTAATATTTAATATTTATTTTTATTTTTAAACACTTATTTAATTTGATTTGAAATGGATTGGCAAGTTTACATTTTTTCCATTCGATTTGAAAATCATTATTTAAATTGTTTTGAATTTTGACTTGATCACTTTTTTTTATTAAGATCACTTTTTTATTAAAAAAAGTAGATTTGAAAATGAATTTTTATTAAATTTTTCATTTAATTATTTTTTTGGGATATGTGAGCTTTTGAATATTATTTTATTTATACAGATTTTTAAACCGACTACTACGTATATTGTGACCTCCCCCTCCTGTCAGCCTCAAACTGTTTTAATTAATTTTCAAAATTAATTTCCTTTTTAGCCATCTTTTCGAGGAGATTTCCTCAATTTTATGTTAAACGGCTATAATTGAAACTGAATCGGAGTTTTGAATTGCAATTTTCTCTTAACCCGTATCTCTTTCCAGTCTCCAGCCAATGTCTCTGTCTTAACCCGTATCTCTCTCCAGTCTCCAGCCAACGTCTCTTTATCTACCCACGGAGGCTAACTAGTATGAGCGTTAGATTTATTGTTTTGTTCAGTGCTGCAATTAAAGAAAAGCGTCGAAGGCAAAGGTTCGTAAGGGACGTTTATGGGCAGCTTTTCCTCGCCGAGGTCCTTCTTTAGGGCTTAACGCCTCACCTCTTCTTTACAGTTTTTGAGGCGCCTTGGCAGTGACGAGCTTCTTCATGACCACAAACTCGGGGCCTTGTTTTTGTCTACATATCTCTTTTGTTTGGCAATGCAGGGAGATTCGTTGGCAAAAAAAAAAAAAAGGCAAGCATAGGGGGATGGATTGCTTCAGACCTTGGAAAAGGGTAGGTCAAGCTCATTCTCAAAGGGGACAAAAACCGTTTCGTTTCGGTCATTCAGTTTCTCCAGTGTTTGGACCTTTTTGAACAACCAGATAGAGCGGTCGAGATCGAGCCGAAATTGATCATCATGATTAGGAATTTCGAATTGCAATTTTCATCTTAACGGTTATTCAGTTTCTTCGGTGTTTGAACCTTTTTGAACAACCAGATGGGGCGGTCAAGAGTATGTATGTGGCTGTGGACGGGTGGACCTTCAGCTTCGACTTTGCCGGCGTATGAGGTTGAGGAACTGAACACAGCAACGGCAAGTCTGTGGGTTTAGTTCTGCTAATTAGACTTCAACGGTGGATGAGGTTGAGGGAGTGAACACCGACGAGGGCAAGTCTGTGACTATTGCTGGTTGTGATTCTTCCTTGAATTCAAGGTTCATGCAGGAATGGGGTTAAGTGATCGATTGTTTATGCCGAGGGCGGCCAATTGGAGTAAATTAAAGTGCCAGCAATTCAGAACCTCCTCTCAAAGATGTGGAGATTTCTCTGCTTCCGAAGGCTCCAACGTGCGATGCCAAACACCACTTTCCCAAGTACACCTTTCGCCCCTTTCTTCTGTCTCCTCCTTCCCTTGTTATCCTTCGTCCATTGTTTCTTGTGCACAACATTGAACAGTAAATGTGGCATTTGCCGGTTCGAACCTTAGGAGGCAGTGAACAGTTATATTAATATGAGCCTTTGAACTTCATCTGAGCCATTTCTTAATTCTTCCAAAGGCAGTTCAGTTCCACCATGTTCAGAACCTCCTCTCAAAGATGTGGAGATTTCTCTGCTTCCGAAGGCTCCAACGTGCGATGCCAAACACCGCTTTCCCAGGTACACCTTTCGCCTCTTTCTTCTGTCTCCTCCTTTATGCAATTTTCATCTTAACCCAAATCTCTCTCCACCCAGATGAAGTTCAAAGGCTTACATTAATATAACCGTTCACTGCCTCTTAAGGTTCGAACGGGCAAATAATGCCAGATTTACTGTTCAATGTTGTGCGCAAGAAACAATAGACGAAGGATAATAAGGGAAGGGACGTTTCTTAATTCTTCCAAAGGCAGTTCAGTTCCACCATGTTCTAAGATATGCCCTTCAACCCTTTCTTCTTCTGCTTTACATTCTCTTCTGCAACCACACCTTTTAATCCAAATTTTGCTTGAGTTCTACTTTTTTTATATTATAATCTTATTGTTTTATTTTATCATCCAGAGCTGGGTTTCTCACTTTCTTGTCTCTTCTTTTTTGCCAACACTATGTTTTCTGTAATTTCACTTTTCCTTTTTGCACCTTTTTCTATTTTTTACTCAAATTAACCTTTTTGTATTCAAAGCATTCTGTGGCACTCCTTCTATCTTACTTTGATTTGAAAACAAAATTTTCTATTTTAAACTTTTTTAAATTTCATTTAAAGATGAATTTTTCCCTTAAATTTACATATTGATGAATTTAAAAATCAATATTTTAAAAGTTTATTATTATTTTTAAGTACATATTTAATTTGATTTGAAAATATTTTTTAATTTTAAATTGTTTCAAATCTATTTTGAAAATTCTTTGTCTTACTCTGTTTTGGATTTTAAATAAAGTTTTAAATTTGATTTTGATTTTATTTAAAATTTTCTACATAAATATTGAATAGTTTACTGATTTAATAATATTTAAAAGTATTTATTTCATTCATTTTTTGAAAATTTTGCTATTTTAGATAAAAATCAACTTTGATTTGAAACTTAATATTTAATAATCACGTCATATTTTGATCTTTTATTTTATTGGAAAAAATTATCTTATTTTGAACTTTATTTGGAAATTGATATTTGACACTTTACTAATATTTTAATGTGAAATTGGTATTTTGATATTTTATCTAAAGATATTTTTTCGGTGAAAATAAAATTTATTTAAATGTATTTATTTAAGCATTTTTTTCAAAGTACTTTTTAAGTTTTATTTTGAAATTCTTTCAATTTTAAATTTTCTTAACTAACATTTGAAAAAAATTACTTATTTCTTTGTGAAAAAAAATTCAACTTTAAATTTGATGTGAAACCGGTTGGAGAAAGAGAGTGGGGTAGAGAGAGAGAGAGATAAAAGAGGGGGAAGAGGAGAGGAAAAAAATGAATTCTTTTTTTCCCTTCGATTTCACATCAAAATTATTTTGAATTTGACTAGAAGATGTACTTTTTTTTTTAATTTGAATGATTTTAAAAAATATTTATTGAATTTGATTTTTGAAAACTATGAAGTGTACATTTATTGAATTTATTTTAAAAATATTATCTACTAGTTTTCAACTTGGAAAAATAGATTTTAAATTTATTTTATATAGTTCGATTTGGAAAATTTTGAATTTTATTTGAAAATGTTTAAATAATTTTAAAAATATTTTATTTATCTGATTTGATTTGAAAACTAAAAATTCGCTGATTTATTGTTTCAGATTTCGAGTAAAGTCTTAGATTTGATTTTGATTAATTTCATATCTGATTTCATTTAAAAATTGTAATTTTAAATTTTGAATCTGACTTGATGACTCTATTTTTTTAATTTGATTTGAAATAATTTTTAATTCTAAATTGTATCTTTTTGAAAATTAGATTTGATTTGAAAATCAATATTTAAAAACTAACTAATATTTTAATTTACTTATTTATTCGGATTTTGATGTGTATATACAATTTATAATTGTAATTTTTAAAAAATTTTATTTGAGGATCTATATTATTTAAATTTTGATTTAAATATTTTTTTTGCTCAGAATTTTTTTGATTTAAATATCACTATTTAAATTGTTCACTAATATTTTAAGTTACTTATTTATTTTGATTTGAAGTTGTTTTAAAGTTGTTTCGAAAATCATATTATTTAAAGATTGGCTTCAATATCGACATTTTATAGTTTCCTGATACTTTATTTTTTTATTTGATTGGCTTCATTAAAATCTATCATGCTATTGTTTGAAATTTAATTATTTAACCCTTACTTTTATTTTTAAACACTTATTTAATTTGATTTGAAATGTATTGGCAAGTGTACATTTTTTCCATTTGATTTGAAAATCATTATTTAATGTTTTGAAAATTAATCAACTCTTTTAATTGTTTGGAAAAAAAAAATTGTGATTTTAAATTGTTTTGAATTTTTGACTTGATCACTTTTTTTTATAAAAAGTTTGATTTGAAAATGAAATTTTAAAAATTATTTCAAAAATTTTCATTTAATTTTCTTTTTTTTTTTGGGAATAAAGCTTTGAATATTATTTTATACAGCGTCCAACTATTTTAATTCATTTTCCAAATTAATTTCCTTTTTATCTATCTTTTCGAGGGCGATTAGGAGCCAGATTTCCACATTTTTATGTCGAACGGATTTTCATCTTAACCCGTATTCTCTCGAGTCTCCAGCCAACGTCGCTTCATCTACCCACAGAGGCTAGCTTTGTTCAGTGCAATTAAAAGAAAAGGCCGAAGGAGAAGGCAAAGGCAACGGGTAAGAAGGGACGTTTATAGGCAACTTTTCCTTGCGTCAGTCCTTCTTCTGTAGGCTTGTTTACAGTTTTTGAATGCCTTGGCAGTGACAAGCATCTTCATGACCACAAATTTGGGGCCTTGTTTTTGCTCTACGTATCTCTTTTGTTTGGCAAGCACTGGGAGATGGATTGCTTCAGACCTTGGAAACGGGTAGGTCAGGATCATTCACAAAAGGGGAAAAAAACGAAAACCATGTTTCGTTTCGGTCATTCAGTTTCTCCGGTGTTTGGACCTTTTTGAACAACCGGATTGGAGCGGTCGAGATCGAGCTGAAATTGATCTTCATGATTAGGAATTTTGAATTTCAATTTTCATCTCAACGGTTACTCAGTTCTCCGGTGTTTGGACATTTTTGAATAACCGGATTGGGGCGGTCAAGATCGAGAGAGTGTATATGGATATGGACGGTGGACCTGTAGTTCAGCAAGTCTGTGGGTTTAGTTCTGCTAATTGAACTTCAACGGTGGATGAAGTTGAGGGACTGAACACCGGTGACGGTGAGTCTGTGATTGTGGCTAGTTATGATTACTTCAAGGTTCATGCAGGACGGGTTAAGTGGTTCGATTTTTAATTCAGAACCTCTCTTTGATTTCTCAAAGATTTGGAGATTTCGTTGCTGCCAAAGGCTCCCAGGTACACCTTTCGCCCCTTTCTTCTTTCTCCCTCTTTAATGCTTTTAAATCACTTCTTTCTCTTGTTTTTCCTTTTCCACGTTTTTTTTTCCCTATTGAAATGTTGTTGCATTTAGAATTTTCTGGCATTCCCACCTTACTTTGACTTGAAAACAAAATTTATATTTTGAACTGTTTTAATATTCTACTTTTTCCTAATTGTTTTAAATCTTGATTATTTCAAAAATCGATATTGTTTTTACTATTTTAAAGTACTTATTTAATTTCATTTGAAAGATGCTTAATTTTAAATTGTTTTACTTACTTTAACTTAACTTCCCCAAAACAAAATTTGAAACTTCAAACTATTTTAAATTTCACCTGAAGATACTTTTCTTCTTGTTGTTTTATTTTAAAAAAATCAATATTCAATAGTTTATTATTATTTTGGAGTACTCGTTTTGATTTGAAAATGTGTAGTTTTAAATTGTCTTGAAAATTCTTTGTCTTATTGTTTTATATTTTAAATAAAATTTTAAATTTGATTTTGATTTGATTTAAAAATTCCAGCGATAACATTTGCTAAAGTAGTATTTATTTTTTCGATTCTTTTGAATATTTTGAATATTTAATACTAGCTAACTCATATTACTTATTTATATCTTTGTTGCCAACAAAAATTTGATTGAAAAATATTATCTTATTATTTTAAAATTTATTTGGATCTACTTTTTTCGCCGAAGTACTTATTTAATTTTATTTTGAAAAACTTGCAATTTTAATTTTATTGTGAAACCGGATGGGAAAAGGGAAGAGAGAGGAGAGTGGGGGCAGGGAAAGAGAGGAGAGGAAAAATAAAATTCATTTCCTCTTCGGTTTCACATTAAAGTTCGTTTTGGATTTGATTTGGAAAACTAATCATGTTAAATTGTTCCAAATTTATTTTGAAAATCATTATCGAAACGTTTTTTATTTTAAGTCGATTTGGAAAATTTTCAATTTTATTTGAAAGAATTTTATTTTTGTTGGCAAGAAACAATTTTATTTTTTCAGATGGATATTTTAAATTAACTTATTTTTTTTGAAAAATTACAATTTTTTAACTGTTGTTGCATTTTCGAAAAGCTTTATATCATACACTACCACCTTACTTTTGACTAGAAAACAAAATTTGCATTTTTAAACTATTTTACATTTCACCCGATGATACTTTTTGTTGTTGTTTCCATCTATTATTATTATTTTAAAGTACTTATTCAATTTGATTTGAAAAATGAGTAATTTTAAATTGTTTTGAAAATTCTTGTCTTTAATTGTTTTAAATTGTTTCCATCTAGTCAAATTGTTTTAGATTTTAAAAAAAAAATTACAATTTTTAATTGTTGCTGCATTTTCGAAAAGCATATTTTATAGCAGCTACTACCTTACTTTGACTAGAAACGGCATTTGCAATTTTAAACTATTTTACATTTCACCTGAAGATATTTTTTGTTGTTGCTTCTTTCAATCAATTATTTTAAAGTACTTATTTAATTTGATTTGAAAAATGAGTAATTTTAATTTTTTTGAAAAAATAATTTTAAAGTACTTACTGTTTTAGATTTAAAAAAAATGACAAGTTTTAGTTGTTGTTACATTTTCGAAAAGCATATTTTATGGCACCTACTACCTTACTTTGACTGGAAAACGACATTCGCAATTTTAAACTATTTTACATTTCAACTGAAGATACTTTTTGTTCCATCTATTATTATTATTTTAACGTACTTATTCAATTTGATTTGAAAAATGAGTAATTTTAAATGTTTTGAAAATTCTGTCTCTTATTGTTTTAGATTTTAAAAAAATTACGATTTTTAATTATTGTTGCATTTTCGAAAAGTATGTGTTATAGCGCCTACTACCTTACTTTGACTAGAAAACGAAATTTGCAATTTTAAATTATTTTACATTTCGCCCGAAGACTTTTTGTTGTTGTTTCAATCTATTATTGTTATTATTTTAAAGTACATATTATTATCATTATTGTTTTAGATTTTAAATAAAATTTTAAATTTGATTTAAAAATTTTATAAGTTGAATTAAATAATCAGTAATATTGAATATTTACTGATTCACTAATACTTAGATTTTTCTACTCTTTTAAAAAATTTTAATATTACTATTTTGAGATATCACATCTAAAAGTTTCGATTATTTAATTCGATGGAAATTTTTTTATTATTTTAAAGTTATATAGTTTGATTAGGAAAATTTTCAATTTCATTTGAACAATTTTATTTTAGTTTACAAATATTTTTTATTTTTCAATTTCTCGGATTTTAAATAAGGTTTTAAATTTGATTTTGACTTTATTTGAAAATTTGAGATTTCATTTTAAGAAATTACAATTTTAAGTTGTTTTTTAATTTGACTTCATCACTCTATTTGAAGTCATTTTTAATTTTAAATTTTTTTATTATCGTAACTGATTTGATTTGAAAAATAAATTTTGAACTTTTTTTAGTTCGAGGATCTTGTTATTTAAAGATTTGTTTTAAAACTGAGTAATTCAGCTTGAAATTTGATTTGAAGTGAAAATCAATATAACACTTATTTTAATTTGATTTGGAAATCATTATTTTTTATCTATATTTAAAAATCAATATTTAATAACTGAGATTTGAAAAAAAAATTCGCAATTTTCAATGTTTTTTTAGTTCGGAGGATTCCTCCAACGGCTAAATTGATTTTTAAATCAAATTACTGTTTAAAACAATAAAAAAAAAAAGTATCTTGAGATTAAATTTAAAACAATCTAAAATTACAAATTATTCTTTCTCGTGTGATTATAAAACTTCCTTTGCAACCATGCTTGATGTGCATGCTTTAGATTCTCTTATTTCTCACTTTTGATTTAAAGAAAATATCATTTGAACTTAAGAATTATAATTAGTGATTTTTAATAAAATGAACTGTTAATTGCTACACTTTTATAGATAACAAGATTAATATGAAATTTAGAAGTCCAAGTGTATTTTTCTTATTATCTTTTCCATGTTTTCACATTCATATTGCGTAATTTATGTTGTTCCTTTTTTGGCACTCCAAAAATAACTTGCGAATTCAGACTGGTTTAGATTAATCTAAGGATACTTTTTTTCTTTTTGGTTTTGAATTTGATTAATTTAAAAATCAATTTTTTCCATTTTTATTGAAATTCTTTTTTAAAAAAAGCACTTGAACTTTAAAAATCCTAATACGTGATTTCCCACTAAACTAGAGTTGTTAATTGCATAATTATTGTTGTTAATCTCATTACTGTGATGGGCAACAAGATTTTAAAGTTTAGGTAGTATTTTTTTTGTCACTTTTCCTATTTCATTATTATTTTATCATACTCATTTAATTTGATTTGAAAAACTGTAATTTTAAATTGTTTTGAAATTTTACTTAAAAAATATTTAGATTTGGAAATCAGTATTTAAACAGTTTTTTACTATTCCAAACACAATTTTATTTTTAAAATAAATTGGTAGCTTCAAATTGTTTTTGGCGTTGTTTTTTCCCCCTTAAAAGTAATTACTAAACATGATTTCGTTGTGAACTCACATCTCAAATTACTTATTTAATAATTAGATTTTAAAAAGCGTAATTTTTAATCATTTAGTTATCTTATTTTTTTTTTCAATTTTATTTGAGAAACTTTAATAGCTTACATCTCAAACTTTTAATAACTTACAATATTATTTTGAAGTAACTATTTAATTTTTTTAAAAAAAAAAATTTTTTAAAAAGTAATTATTTTTAAAAGGTTATTTAATTATTTAGTTATCTTATTTTTACAATTTTATTTTTATTTTAAAAATGAAATTTTAATAGTTTTTAAATGTGATTTGAAAAATTCATCATCCTGTTTGAAATTTTAAATAATAATAAAAAATGAATTTAAGGTGATGATGACTCGCTAAATCCAATTTAGTGGAATAAGTTAAGAAGCTTTAGGATAGTGTGGTGTTGAGTTTTTCGACTCTTTATCTTAAGATTAGTCTGTTCTATTTCTCGTGGGTGGGGGAAAAAAAAAAATATATATATATAAGGGTAAAATACATGTTTATGTTCAAGTTAATTCTAATAATACCAATGAGACTGTTATAGATGTACCGGTAGCAGTAAATGCTATTTGATACTTGTGGTCTCTAAAATGATGTGTCACTAAGATTATCAAAATAAATAATTCAAATTTATTAAGATGAAAATGATTTATGACTTAAGAGAAAGTAAAAGCATCCACTCGGACATTATAGTAGAAGTGTGTTGAGTCAAGAGCAAACAATAAACAAACTTATTATGGACACTTTATCCCGTGTCCAATGAAGAGATTTCAAAAGAAATAGTAGAAGATGATCGAAATAAGTAATTCAAATTTAAGGATTTAATCAAAATGGATTATGGTTCAAGACAAAGTAAAAGCATCCACTCGAATTTACTGTGGACACTTTTTTGTTTTGATCAAAATTATGGACGCTTTATTCAGGACTTAATTCACGCCAACAATAGTCAAATTAATTTGATCGAAGAATTTTAAAATGTTGCAGATTTTATTTGAAGATATATTATCATATCATCATATTGTTTAAGTATTGAGTTAAACAGTTACCAATATATTGTTTATTTGAAAATTTGATTCAATAATCCGTATTATGTAATTTAAAATAAAATCCGGTATGAATAACAGTTACTAATGTTTAAAATTACTTATTTTATTTGATTAAAAAAATTATTAATTTTTGTTTTTTAAATTTGATTTTACTTGAAAATCAATATTTAATATTTAATTATTTACTAATATTTTAATTTTACAAAAATTTCATGGGAAACTTCCATTTAAATACCACTTTGAATTTGTAAAATCTCCAAAAGTCCATTAAATTTACCTTTAATTTTTAAATAAATTAAAAAAATATATATGACCCTCGCCGAACGGCTTGCAACCACCAGGCTTCAGTCCCTAACAGCCTGATATAAGGGCTTTTTTATGGGGGGCTTGGATTTTGGTTTTAGAAGAAAATTTTAAAGTGAATAGGGAGGGGTTCGAAACCACCCTCTCTTGTTAGAAATCAAGTGGCCAAATTCCTTCAATATATATATGCATTAACAAAATACATACTCCTTATTTATATTTATGTAGAGTTTGGAAAATTTTGACTTTCTGAAGATAATTGATCATTGATAGCATAAAAATATCATCATTTAGGTTAAATATATTCTTAGGATGGATGATTGGGCATTATAGTTTAAATATTATATTTATGTTAGAGGGTAGCTTCTGCCCTCATTAATTTTTTTTATTAGTAATGCCTATTTTTTCTTGAATAAGTTGTTCATTCTTCTAATTAATAGCATACACAAGATTTATTTTAATTGACAAGTGATAATAAACTTATTAAAATGATAAAATTAATGACATGGGGTTTAATATTATAAATCAAAATTTTGAGAGTTAAATTTAAGTTTGAAAATGTTAGGAGTTCTATGAAATTAATAATTTACATAAGGATACCATTTGTCATCTCATAATCTGACGTAACATTTTTTGTTAAAATTATAACGGTCACTTAATAGCAGAAGGTTAAATTGTTAAGAAATAAAAATTTAAGGGAGTTAAATTTAAACTTTAAAATATTATAAGGTTATATGTAACTAACCCAAAGTTTAAAGAGTTTTGTATAATTATTTGATCTGTTATAATTTGACTATTACAACAATGCGCGGACATGCACGTCTCCTGATTTTATACGTGACAGTTCAATAATTTTACATCTAAAGTTAATGAGTCACATTATTTATTTTTGAAGTGTTATAATCTATATATCTATTATATCTTTTAAAAACTTATTGTAGCGAAGGTTTTTTTTTTTTTTTTTAATGGATCTCGTTATTGGTTGGGAAAAACTTGTAGCAACGGTAGTTTTCTTGACACATTGTTATTTGTTTGACTTATTCTAATATATTCCATTACTTATGTTACATGAGGTTCGACTTTTTTTTAAATGGCCAATTTGACGCATGGATGAAAAAAAAATGACATTATTCCATTATTGGTTTGACGCACGGGCAACTACATTTTCGAATAAACTTTGTATATTGAAAAAACCTTTTTGAAAACTGTATTGGATTTTTTTTTGGTGGTTTTTTTAATAAAGTATGTATACTATTATCATCCTTATTATAAGTATACTTATGGAAGAGATTTTTAGTCCATAATATAAGTTCACTTGGATTGTTGTTTCTCTGATCTTATTTGGTCTTGTTTATAAGTCATATTATTAAATTTTTATATAAATATATAATTATACTCTTTATTTATTATCATGTTAACTTTGTTTTCATGGGTATAATGTAAAGCTAAAAATTTTGTGAATTTTAAAACAAAGTTAATGAGTTTTAGGTTTTTTTTTTATGAGTAAAATTAGGAGCAACTTATTAATAGAATAAGAGGGTATTAGTAATTTTTTCCCCCTAATTTTACGTTTATCTAATTTTAGTTGGAGAGAGATGTGAAAATTATTTATAAATATGGGGAGAGCAAATCTTATGTCATATTGATGACTTCATTATATATTTTATATACACGAGAATTAGAACTTTGAGGCAATCCTTTCATCTAAACACGTGAAACAACTATAGAAATCTAACCATGGGTGAATATCCATGTATATTGATAGTTGTTGGTTAAAAAAATTGTTGTTGATGCATACACACAAATAAAGAGAGAGACATAATAAATAAGTTGTTTGTTGTGATGATAAGGACGAACACAAGTTTTACAAGTTTAAATATCAGAAATTGCATTTATCAAAAGATATTATAATCTTCTGTCAACCTAAACATGTATAGGGGGTAAATTAGTAAAAGAAAATGCAAGTTAAAAGGAAAAATTTGCAAAATTGAGAGGATTACTTGTGAAAACTTGAAGTTAAAAAATGAGAACATTTCTGATCTTTTTTGTTTTAGCAAACTTTCCTATATACTCCCAAGTCGAAATAGACACAAGGAAAGAGCAAGAAGGTGGCCTATAATTGTGGTGGTCTTAATTAGAATTCCTTCCCGTTCACCCATTGGGTGCTCCATACGCTTCATTGGCATTAATTATGGAGTAATTTTTCCCTCCAATTTCATAATTTCACTTCTTGTTCACGATATCTCAATTCTCACCTACACCACAATAGTATTCCCAATATTGCTTTCTTCTCTATCTACTCCTGTCTCATGTTGTTTTTAATATATGATATATTTTGAAAGTTTATTTCAAATTTAAATATGAAAACATATTTTTTATATTTATAATTTTTGTTCTAATTTATGTCTTTTGATATACCTTCAATAATAACCAAGAAAACGAGAGAATGAGGAAATTAAAAAAAAATTGTCTAGTGATTTAAAAAACTAACTTAATTAACATCTTTGATTTGATAAAATTTCATAAATACAGTACTATACTGGTACACTGTAAGGTAAGGTTGTCGAGAATACGTGTTTTTTTTTTTTTAAAAGAAAATTAGTACTTTTTCTCGTAACTAATTGATAATTAACCACACCATAGTCAACTTAAGGAGCTGATCTGTGTCAAAGCCTACAAAATTTTCCGACGTGTTGAATACCACTGATCAACTATATATAGTTTTTCAGAGAGGCCTCGTTAGTGGCAAACGATTTTATTCTAAAAAATTAAGTTGATTTCTGCGTTATATTTATTAACACATTCTTATATCATCAATGAAGAATACATAATAAATACCTTTTGCATTATTTTTCATTAATAGGTATGGAAGATCATTCTCAACTTTTTATATAATTTTGTTTTATTCTTCATACCAAATGAAACTAAGGCCCGTTTGGATCAAAGAAACGGGAAGGAAGGGAAAGGAATGAAAATAAAAAAAAAGGAATAGAAAGGAAAATATTTTACGTTGATGCGTTTAGTTCAGAGTGAAAAAGAAAATAGTTAAATTGGAAAACTTTTATTTGGTTGGAAGAAAATAGGTAGGAAAATAAGAAAAAATTATATTTTTACCCTTTGAGCACCCTGGTGTTTAGGATTAGGGGAGTAATATTTGAAATGATTATACATGATATTTTTCATTCATTATATAGTGTAATGAGGAGGACTAAAGGCCCATTTGATTCAATTCCATTGTACCTTTCAGTGTAATGTGATGCAATGATAACGTAATGCAATATTAATTACAAAGTTGGTGTTTGGTTTGATTTTTAAGTAAGGTACAATAAGTTAGTTTCTAATAATTATTTAAAATTAATATATCACAAAAAGTCTATTTACTCATAATATAATCTTTGTAGAAAAAAATAATTAAGATCTATCACACTGCCTCAATGAGGATTGTTCAATGGCGATGAATGTGGTGGTGGAGACGATAGTAATGGTGGTGTGGTGGCAGCAATGTCAGGTGGTGATAATGATAAAGATGGAGGAGGGGTACTCGTGGCAACGACAACAATGAAGAATGTGGTAGCTGTCATGGTGATGGCATATGGTGACAACAACAATAGTGGTGGGGAGGAGGTAGTGGCGATGGCAGGTGGTGACAACAACAATGGTGGGGAAGAGGTAGTGGCGGTGGCTATCAATCTATCATGGCATGGCATGGTGGATAAAATGAGACAAGTGAAACAGAGATAAATGAGATTAAAGAGTAAACTAGACTTTTCAATCATACAATGAGTATTCATGGGAAGGTATGAATGTGATTAACATTTTGTAGTAATTACCATTATCATGATAAACTGTACCAAAGAGCAGAAAATCATATCGTTTATTAGGCATGAATAGTCTGACTTGCTATAACTTTTAGTATATACATATTAAATTAATATGTATCGATTTCATAACACATCAAAATGGTCCCATATAAAATTTTAATTGGAAAAACATCAACACCCATTTTTCTTTATTTTTCATTTTGATCGATTCCATGTCAGAAAATCAGACTTATATATAATCACAATGCATGGAATCAAAATTTATTTAATCGCTCCCTCACACATGTATCCAATTGCTTGCCGAAGAATTTACTGCTTAATGATTGTTACATGTTAGCATAAATTATAGCCAATTGAACATAATTCAAAAGAATCGTTGCTAACTTGGTGCACATGCATTTAGAAAAATCCGACAGGGGGTCATTCTCCTGCAAGGTGAAATTGATTCAATTACCATATAAGGCCACACTAAAATACTTCTTATCCTATTAGATGCCCCCGATTCAATTAACTAGCTATGACAAATAAAGAAAGATAATAAAAGGTGAGAGTTTAATTTGTTGCAGCCCTTAAGGCATTCGCTTTAAATTAAACTTGTTTTTTTTTTTTTTTATAAAACAAAGTTTTGGAGAGGTTCGACATCAATCCCCCACCAAAGCCAGGATACAATCTCGGGCTCTATGAGCACTTTCTAGGGACTTACGAGATCGCCTACCAAAGGAGTCTTAGCGACGGTAGAGGGGATTGAATCCATGACCCAAGGGCCTAGTCCTAGATCCCTTACCATATGTGTCAACTCTCATTGGCTTAAATTAAACTTGTTGATTGTTCATAAAAGCGCAATTTGTTTTAGTGGGTTGTGAGAAAATAACCCATTGAGAAAGAAGACGTAGGAACATGCATGTCATTAGAGTAGTTAGACTGTGGGTTGTACATATTCCCTCTGGTCCTTATTTATAAGGAACCAGCTATCAAATGTATTTGGTCATTTTTATAAGGCACTTAGTTATTTCCAATGAACATTGATTATTTTTTTTCCATATATGCCCATAATTAATAGGGGTAGTAGGTGAGAGTACTCCCTCTGGTCCTTATTATAAGGCACCAACTAACAAGTATTTTTTGTCCTTTTTATAAGGCACTTGTTAGTTTTCAATGTGCAATTAATTTATTTTTCCATGTTTGCCCATATTTAATAAGGGTAGTGGGAGAGAGTACTAGATTTGAGTTTAGGGTAATTAGTAGGGCTAATATTGGAAATCATTTGACTTTTATGATAACTTTAATGCTTTTAATTAACTTTATTAGTTTGTGAGAATTGGTTGTTGATGCCTTATAATAAGGACTAGAGGGAGTAATAATAATATAATATTAGAATTTAGTGTAAATAGTTGGGGTAATATTAGAAATTACTTAAATTATAGGATAACTTTATTAACTTTAACTGTTTTTATTAGTTTATGTGATTTGTTAGTTGGTAGTACATTATAATAAGAATTAGAGGGACTGTGGTCGGCGGACTTACCAATGTGTAATGAGTACCCTTCATATCTTGTGGTCTTCCTCCTCTGTACCTCAATTCATGTCACCTCATGCAATAATTAGTAGTACAAATTTGGTCCATTATCTCAACTTACATTATTGAATCACTGCTTTGCCGTTTCTCCTTTGTAAGAAACGCTTCAGGAAAAAATTACTTGCAAGGTAAAAATCACAGAGGGTAATTAAGGTTAAGGAGTAGCAGTATATCTTAATTAATGCAGCTTCCAAGGGCATAGTCATAGTTAATCATCTTTCTTTACTTCTAATATAAATAAAAATTGATTCAATTACGTACTACCACATATATAAGGGCACACTACAATACATCAAGTATCACTTTCTTCTCTAATTAAATGCAGCAACCCCCTTTTTGTTTTTTAACCATCTACTTAATATAAAACATATTTTTTATATTTATAATTTTTATAATTTATTTCTTTTAACATTCTTTGGATAATAATTAAGAAGGAGAGACCATGAGAAAATTAAGAAAAATATTTAGTGTTTTATAAAATATATATCATATAAACTAGTTTAATTAACATTCTTTGTTTAATCAAACTAAATAAATATAATATGTCCTATGATATTTAGAAATTGAGGGAGTGCTCTGTCTTTAATTTGTACTATGCGCCATAAGGTAAGGTTGTCGAGAATACGTGTTTTTGTTGATGAAAATTAGTACTTTTTCTCATAACTAATTTATAATTAATCACTAGAGTCCACTTAAGGATCTGATGATCTGTGTCACAGCGTAGTGCAAAATTTTCCGACGTGTTGAAATCGACTGTTCAACTATATATAGTTTTTCAAAAAGGATTCGTTAGCGGCAAACGATTTTATTATAAAAAAGTTCATTCCTGTGTCATTTTTTAGCACATTCTTTATATCATCAATGAATAATAAATAAATATTTTTTTCATTTGTAGGTACGGAAGATCATTCCCAACTTTTTATTTAATTTTGTTTTATTCTTCATAGTTCATACCAAATGAAACCAAACTATATGAAACCAAACTATATATATATATATATATATATATATATATATAGGAAAACATTTTCTCATGTTGTAGGAAAACCCTTTTCTCATGTCACACACACATGAAATGATGGGACCCACATATACATATATTACATATATTAATTAATATATGTATATGTGGGTCCCATCATTTCATGTGTGTGTAGGAAACTTATTTCTCATGTAACATGAAAAAATCAAAGCCTTATATATATATATATATATATATATATATTGAGCCCCCTACCCCTAAAATGGCATGCATGACACGTGTGGATAAAAGAAAAATACTATAAATGAGGAGGATCATAAGCCCATTTGGTTCAACTCCATTGTACCTTACACTGTAATGTGTAGAGTTGGGAATCAGGGCCGGCCTGTGAAGGGCAAGGGCCTAACAAGGCCGGCTCGTAAAGGGCGAGGGCCTAACAAGGTCGGCACTCCAGGGTCCGAAGTAAGAAAAACACTTGTTTTTCAAAGCCCGGTTCGAGAGCACCAGGGCTAGGGCCCGGAAATTATTATTCCAAATTTTAACTATTTTTCCTCTACTTTTTTTTTTTAAAAAAACATAATTAGTAAATTACAACACAGATCATTCAATAAATAAGCATAGTCACTAATTTATAATCAAAAGCAAACTATGTTCACAAATAATTCACATAAAACATAAAAAACATATCACTAAGTAACATTAGTATGATGACTATTATTGTCGTCATCTTCGTCACTATCATTGATTTTAACGACATTTGATTGTTCTTCACTTTGAGTAGTAGCCTCTAATTAGCTCATGAGTAAGAATATCATGAAATTCTTCTCCCGCATCATGAACACATCCATAATCTTTATTTGAAACAAATAATAAATCAAATCATAAAATTAGAGTATAGTTATTATGTATTTGTATTTAAATGGATAAATAACTCTATAACAAATACAAAATACATATAAATTAATAAAACTCGGCCCGATGGGCCTGACTCGTTTTCCCGGCTCTAGTAATGTGATATAATGATAATGCAATACCATATTAATTACAAAGCTAGTGTTTGGTTCAATTTTTAAGTAAGGTACAATGACTTATTTTTCTAATAATTATTTAAAATTAATATATCACATAAAGTCTATTTTACTCGTAATATAATATTTGTAAAAAAAAAATAGTTAAGATCTATCACACTTCCTCAATGAAGATAGTTTGATGGCAATGATCGTAACGGTGGTGTGGTGGTGGCAATGTCAAGTGGTAACAGCAATAACAATGGAGGAGGGCTAATGGTGGCAACAACAGGTGGAGAATGTGGTAGTGGCAGTGGCGACAACTGTATTGGTGGTGGCAGTGATGATGATAATAAGTGGTGACAACAACAATGGTGATAGAGGATGCAGTGACAGTGGCCATCATGGTGGGAGAAGAGGTAGCGGTATGACGTGGTGAATAAAATGAGACAAGTGAAATAGAGATGAACAAGACTAAAGGGTAAATTAAACTTTTTCAACCATGCAATGAGTATTCATGGGAGAGGTATGAATGTCAATTAACATTTTTTTAGTAATTATCATCACAGTGATAGACCCTATTACTGTACTAAAGAGCAACCAAATGGCGTGTAAATCATATTGTTTATTAGGCATGAATAGTTTGACTTGCTATAACTTTCATTATACATATTACAATAATATGTATTAATTTCATAACACATCAAAATGATCCCAACCTAAAATTTAAATTGGAAAAATATAAACGCCCATTTTTCTTTGATTTTCATTTTGATTGATCCCATGTTAGAAAATCAAACTTATATATAATCACAATGCAAGGATTTAAATTTATTTAATCGCTCCCTCACATATTTATTCAATTGCTTGCCGAAGAATTTACTGCTTAATGATTGTTCATAGTTGTTAGCATATATTATAGCCAATTGAACATAATTCAAAAGAATCGTTTTCAACTACCATATAAGGGCAAAAAAAAAAAAAATCTATTCTCCCCCGTGCACTCGTGTGGGAGCCTTGGTTTCTCCGCTCAGCGTGAGAGAGTGAAAGTTCGTTGAAGTCCCGGTGATAAATCGGAGTCGGAGATTGAACGGCCGATGATAGTCTTTACAATTGTCTTTAGTAGAAGAGATAATTGAGATCGATCAAAGAAGAACGCATAGATCCTAGTCATGGAGGAAGCGCAAATTACAGCGCCGATAATCTGGAAGGAAGATGAAGTTGGAAAGATCCTCATTGGAAAAATCTTATCTAATCAAACATATTCGAGAACAGCAATCACGTCGATCTTACAAAAGGCATGGAATCTTCAAGACAAGTTTGAAGCAATTGAAATTGATGGAAATGCTTTTCTGTTCAAATTTACAGATGATGAAGAGTACTGCAGAATTTTACGCGGACGCCCTTGGTCTATCAACGGTAATTTACTAAATCTGATGGAAAGATCGAAATATAGGACAATCACGGAATGCGACTTTAGCAGATGTCCGGCCTGGATTCAGATGCACAACGTACTAATGGAGGCAATGTGTTTAGCAAACGCTATCATGATAGGTGGACACGTTGGTGAGGTGAAGATGGCTGAAGATCCACATCACAAGAATAGGTACCTTCGTAGTTTCTTAAGAGCCAGAATAGTAATTGATCTGAAGAAACCTCTGGCTGATGGTTTCTGGCTACCTAAACCTGATGGTAGCAAAGTTTGGATTTCGATTTGCTATGAAAAGTTGCAAAACTTTTGCTATAACTGTGGAAAAGTAGGACATGCCAATCGTAATTGTAGCTCTGAAATCCTAAAATCAGCAGCCAATCCAACAAGTCCACGGTATGGTCAATGGACTACTACCAAATCATGTCGAAATCATGAGGAATTGATATCAATAGTATGTGAGGAATGGGAAGAAGCTCATTATGTCAGGAAGAAAAAAGAAGAAATTATGATGAAGAGGAAACATGAAGGAGAACAGGAGGAGGCTATGAAAACGAAAGTTGAGGAAGATGATCTGTTCTTCATAAAAACAAACGTGTATGGATCGAGGGGGGATATAAGGAAGACAGAGAACAAAGCATTTGAGAATCTGAAACCAGATGACTCCAATTCTGTAGGTGTAGACTAACCTACTCAAAGCAAACTACAGGATAAAAAAGAAGGCAGATACAAGGAAGTCTTTACATAACGAGGAGGAACTTCAGGATTTTATTCATGAAACTAGAAGCAAGGAGGATAGGGGGATAGCTGGAAGACACAATATTTGTAATACCCCAGATTATTATTATCATTATTGTTAATAATAATAATAATAATAATAATAATAATAGTAAAAGTAAAAGTAATAATAGTGATAATATAGTATTAGTTTAATTTTATTAGTTTAGATTAATTTGATTAGTTGTTAGTTTAGATAGATTTGATTTTATTAAGTATAGATTTATTGATTGATTTAATAGAATTTAATAATGTTTGTATTATTTTATCATTTATTGGATCAACAATGTAATACCCTAGATTTGATTATTATTTTAATAATAATAATAATAATGAATACTAATAATACTAGTAATAATACTAATATTAAAATTTAAATTTAATAATGTAGTAATAAAAAAAAATATATAATAGTAATAAATGGATTGATAAAAATTAATTTAAATTAGAATCTAATAAATAATTTGTCATTATCTTATTAAACTAACAATAGTTAAAAGCCCAACCCACAAAGCCCAACTAATAACTAAACTTTAAGAGCCTAATTATAAGTTAGGTTTAGTCGCCTAACTTTAGTCATCGTTCGGTAGCTCTCTCCCTCTGAAAATTCCTTACGACAGAGTTTCCCTTCTAGGAGCTTAGCAACCACGGAGGCCAGGTAATCCTAATCCCTAGAGTAATGTTGGTGGCATTAGAACGTTGATTGGAATTAATTGATTGTAATCCTAATCCCTAGAGTAATGTTGCTAGCATTAGAACGTTGATTGAAATTAATTGATTGTAATCCTAATCTCTGAGACAATAGAAATTAATAGATGGTAGTTAGAACGTTGATTGGAATTGAATTATTGTAATCCTAATCCCTAGAGCAAATTTTCTTCCTTTCCGATTGAACATAGGATGATTATAATCTCTTGTGTGCACTTATATCTTCTTCCTCGGTTTGCGTGAATCCTGAATTTGCCTTCCGTGCGTCCCTCCTGCTGCAATTTTTAATTGATATATCTAATTTGTCTTCTTCTTCTTTTGTCGTGGCCTACCGTCATTATTTTATCATTGTCTCTTCCTTTTTATCTTTTCGGCCAAATGTCACTTCCTTTTAATCAACATATATGTATGGCTATTTGAACACCTGAAGAAACGTGGCTACTGTGTGCAAACAAACAAAGAAAAAGAGATGGTGAATTCCAAATGCATGAGACCTATAAGACGTTGATTGTCGAGTCGTACAACAAAGAATAAATTTTGAAATTCTTCATCAAGCAGCTTGAGTTAGGTTATTATATAATCACTGTATTAAATATTTTTGAATGCCTCTGCACCTACATATATACCCATTAATTAATTGTGTTGGCTTAGCCATCTTTTTGTTTATTCATAATGATTACTTCAAATCATTTTATGTGCTTCTGTTCTATTTTTATTTATTTTATTTTATCTTTTTATTTCGTGTGATTAAAATAATTTAACTTGTGGGAGGATAGCTTTGGGATGATACCTCATAAAGTGATGAACACACCTTTAAAGCTTTATGCCTTCAAGAATCTATTTGATGTGAACCGATATATCCGTTCTTCCCAAAGTGGTGTCTAGCAGGGTTTCCCGGGACACTAGTAGCAACTTTGGGAAGAGGTGTGCACATTAGAAAGAATGATGATATGACCAATTTTGATGATTTGTGACTGACAAGGTTTCCTGGGTCACGGGTAGACTGGCAAGTTTCTCGGGTCTACCATGGTTCTCTTCCCACTAAACAGACTGGCAGGGTTTCCCGGGTCTAAATAAATTTAAGATGATAATGATTAATGTTTGATGCAAATACCGCATGATTATATATATATATATATATATATATATATTTGCTTTGATTAATATGTTTGTGCTATTTAAAATTATACTTATATATGTCATTTTTATTTTATAATTATTTGTGATTATTTTATTTTATTTCAAATCATTTCAAATTTATTTATTTACTTATTTATTTTATTTTATTTTATATTACCTTTACTTAATTAGAATTACCAACGTTTGCTGATGTCTGTGTTTCTTGGGCTGCGATGATCCTTTGGGGGAGCAGAATTTCAGTGAACAGGTTTAAAGATTGGGGCTAGCAGTGAGAAGTGAGGAAGACTTCCGATTTTAGTTTTATTTAAATTTCTTGTATTTTTATTATTTTATTTTATTTTGCGTAAAAATTTTTTGTTTAGGTTTAGATCTATTTAATGTACTTAGTAGCCTTGCACTTGTCCCAGTACAAGTGCGGCAGTGACACCTTCCAGAAGTTGATTATTATGGATTTCTATTATTATTTATGAAAACCATTGGAATTTTTATGTTATTTGAACTTTAGAAATTTGGGGTGTTACAATATTCATGACATGTCCACTAGCAACAGTCAGTCGAGACAAACTAAAGTTCCTCAGGAAGCATATGGCATGAATTCATTGGCAATAGTCCCTTTTGATGGGGAAGCCCTTAATGATGTTATTAACGTGATGGAGGGGCTTGGTTTAAAAAGGAATGCAATAGATACTTTGGAATCAAACAGGATAAAGCACAGGAAAACTAGTCGAATGGAAGCTGAATCACCGAAATTAGAAATCTCCTGCTATGCTAATAATCCAAAGAAGTCAAAAACTAGAATTAAATACAGTGCAAAGAGGAAAACGAAGGAAGAAAAGGAGAATATGATTGATGAAATCTCAGAACAGGATGATGTGATGGGGGATGTATCTGAACCAAACTCTGCAGAGATGCCTTTTGTCTTCAAGGCTAAACGAGGAAGGAAGAAGAAGAATACAACTGAAGGTGTTGGTGGCTGGCCTTTATCAGCCACCAAGGAAGCATGAAACTACTATCATGGAACTGTCAAGGCCTAGGAAGAGCCTTGACAGTCAAGAATTTGAAGGATTTGGTGAACAAATACCATCCTTCAATAATCTTCCTCATGGAAACAAAGATGAAGTATGATAAAGTCAGGAAAATAAAAAGAAAGTGTGGTTTTATGGAGGAGCTATATGTGGAACCGAGGGGTATAACAGGTGGTTTAGCTTTGTGGTGGAAACAAGGTACTGATCTGACTGTTATGTATAGATCAAAGAATATTATCCATGTCATGATTGAATCAGCTAGCTTAAAGGCCCCTAAATATGTCACATTTGTGTATGGACCACCTAAGGAAGGGGAAAGGAACGTGGTATGGAATATCTGGAGATCTCTGGCAGTTAGCATCCGTGACTCATGGCTTGTATTGGGGGATTTTAATGACCTTCTATCCCAAACAGAAAAAGTAGGAGGGACTCCAAGAGCATTACGGAAAATAATCAACTTCCAAAAAGTGGTATCTGATTGCAATCTTATGGATCTTGAATTCAAGGGATCTAAGTACACATGGTGTAATAACAGACCAGAGGCCATGGTGAGAGAAAGGCTGGACAGAGCTTTTGGAAATGTGGAATTCAGAGATGATTTCGAACATGCTATGGTCTTCAATGTTGACCCTATAGGCTCTGATCATTACGCCTTGTTAATTGATTGCTGGTTCCATGAAGAACGAACTCCAAAGTTGTTTAAATTTGAAGCAGCATGGGTACAACACGAAGACTTTCTCCAAGTAGTTGAGGCTAGATGGAGGGAAGCTGATGGAAATGAGGAAGATAAAATCAAAAATCTGGTGCAGAGGCTGGAGGCCTGCAAGAAGCATCTTATACGCTGGAGTAAATCTGAATTTCCCAATACAAGACGTGTCATAGATCAACTGAGGCAGAAACTAGGTGAATGCTATGATGGAAACTTGACCGAAGCCAATTTAAAGGAGGCAGAGGACTTGGTAAAACAAATAGAGGCAGCTTGGGACAAAGAGGAAACTTACTGGTGGCAAAGATCAAGAATTTCCTGGCTGCAATGTGGTGACCGAAATACTAAATTTTTTCATAGCACTGTCATACAAAGAAGGCAGGGAAACAAGGTACTGAGGCTGATGGATGGCAATGGTATTTGGCTGGAGGATAAGAAGGAAATAAATAGAACTTTCAGTGATTTCTATCCGGATCTATTCTGCTCAGGGGGAAATCGCTCTATGAACCAGGCTCTTGACTATGTAAAGGAAGTAGTTACAGTGGAGGACAACAGAAAGCTCATGACCCCTATATCAAATGCAGAAATTGAAAGGGTTGTTTTTCAGTTGGGGGCAACAAAGGCACCAGGGCCTGATGGATTTTCTGCATTATTCTACCAGTCTACTTGGAAGGAAGTTCACCAAGAGGTATGCGACATGGTTCATGATTTCTTTGATGGGAAAGGGGATATAAGTCTAATAAATGCCACTAACATAGTACTGATTCCTAAAATAGACAAACCAGAGGGTGTTCATCATTTCAGACCTATAGGACTATGCAATGTCTCTTACAAAATCATTGCTAAAATCCTGACCAATAGATTGAAGGATATAATGAGCAGAATAATCTCCCCTAATCAGAGAGCATTCCTTGCGGGTAGGATGATCCAAGACAATATAATACTTACTCATGAAGCTTTTCAATATTTAAGGCATAAGAAAGTTGGGAGGAAGTGGGAGTTTGCCTTAAAAATTGATATGAACAAAGCTTATGATAGAATAGAGTGGGATTTTCTTGAGAAAGTTATGCTGAAAATGGGTTTCTGTTGTGGATGGGTTAAGTGGATCATGGCATGTATTTCATCATCAGTCTTTAATCTCCAAGTGGATGGACAAGTTGTAGATTCCTTTGCCCTTGGAAGAGGAGTAAGACAAGGAGATCCATTATCTCCCTATATGTTCATAATTGCCTCTGAGGTTTTATCCCTTATGATTCAAAGACACATAGAGACAAAGGATATGAAAGGCATTAAATTAGCTAGAGCATCCCCAGTTCTTTCCCATTGTTTCTTTGCAGATGATGCTATAGTGTTCGTGAATGCCAAAGAGATCAGTTGCAAAGTGCTGAAAAGAATCCTGGATGTATACTGTAATGCCTCCGGACAGATGGTGAATTTAGGGAAATCGAGTATCTACTTTTCAGCCAATACTCCCATGGAAATCAAGGAAAGTGTTTCGGAATGCCTGGGGATACAAAACTCTGAGTTATCTAGGAAATACTTGGGATTACCTTTGATTTGGGGTAGATCAAAAGTTGCTGCACTAGATTTTGTGAGAGACAAAATAGGACTCAAACTCCAAGGCTGGAAACAAAAAATGTTAACTTTCACAGGAAGGGAGGTCCTGATTAAAGCAGTAGCAAACTCAATTCCAACATACCCAATGACTTGCTTCCTCTTCCCAAAGAAAGCATGTAGGGAAATTGATAGTCTTATCTCCAATTTCTGGTGGGGACAGGATGGTGAAGGAGGATCTATCCATTGGAAAAATTGGAAGAATATGACACTACAGAAAAGTGAAGGAGGAATGGGATTCAAAGATCTTTTAAGCTTCAACAAGGCTCTCCTGGCGAAAACAGCATGGAGACTAATTAATCAGCCTAATGAGTTGTGGTGTAAAATTTTGAAGGGAATTTATTTCCCAAAGACAAGCTTCTTACAGGCCAAAAAAGGCAGACATGCAACTTGGGGATGGAATAGTCTGCTTGAAGGAAGGGAAATCTATTCTGGAAAATTGGTGATGGCAAATCAGTAAGTGTTTGGCAGGACAAATGGATACATGATTTAACAGAAGGAGTCTTACAGCCTAAGGATGGGCAGATGACAGATGCCAAACTAAAAGTGGCTGATCTCATAGAAAATGATAGATGGAACCTTAGTGCTATCAGTACAATGATAAGCAACAGTGAAAGAGAGATGATTTTGAAGATTCCAATTCCAGCAACTAAGGGGGTTGATAGAGTGATTTGGCTAGGGAATAGAGATGGTGTATAGTCAGTTAAATCTGGATATTTGCTAGCAAAAAACGAAGAAGCAGAGCCTATAATCAAAGATCCAAGTACCTCATTCTCTGTTCCTAAAATCCTATGGAAAAGAATTTGGAGAATTATTGTACCTCCAAAAATTCAACAATTTCTATGGAGACTGGGGTCAGGAGCAATCTCAACTCAGGAGGCACTGTACAGAAGGAAGTGTGTGAATAACCCGATTTGTACTATATGCAAGATAGAAGTTGAAACGATTGAGCACTTAATTTTCCTATGTCCATGGACCAAATACTGTTGGTTTGGCTGTCCCCTTGGACTATCTTACAGCAAATGGTCGATGAAAAGGTGCGAAACTTGGCTGTGTGAATTGCTGGTAGAGGATGATAAATTGAACAGTTATGGCAAATCATTGTTTGCTACCATGTGCTGGTGGATTTGGAAGAAAAGATGTGAATTTGTGTTTCAGGAGATTAAACCAGATGCAAGGGAAGTGGTGAAAATTGTCAATATGTAGGTGGAGGAATTTTGGAGATCCAAAACAGCAAGGCAAGGAAGTGTTAGGAGCATATATACGCCAACTGTGGACAGGAAGAAGCAATGGGAAACCCCAACACCAAATGCCCTCAAAATAAATGTGGACGGTGCTTGCAAGATATCCCAGAAGGAAGCTGGTATTGGTTTGATATGCAGGGATCACAATGGAGACTTTATTAGGTGAATGGGTAGATATGTGGAAGCTTGTTCTCCGTTTATGGCAGAGTGCTTAGCTGTGAAGGAAGCACTATTGCAGAGAAACAATTTTGATAGTCCTAGAATCATTGTTGAAACAGATTGTGAGGTTTTGTACAGGAAGCTCATGGATAGATCTCTGACTGATTGTGAATGGCAGAGTAAAGACTTGGTGCAGGAAATTATAGGCTTGATGGATTCGGTGGAGGGTGTGTCGTTTTCACTGGTAGCTAGGCAAGGCAATAAAGCTGCAGATTGGATAGCAGCAATGGCAGCAAAGAAGATGCTTCAGCATGAGTTGCTGAATTATATACCATCTTCTTTAGGCATGATTCTTACACAAGACACTTAACTCATCAAGTGCAGATGCAACAGTCTTGATGGAGTGAACGAAAGAGATGGAGTGGGCTAATGATCTACTGGGCATTAGTGCAGTAACTGATTTAGTAGCTTATAGGTTTTAATAAGTTTGTGTGTTAGTTAATTGATAATGTAGTTTGTCTGGTAAGGATGTGTGCTAGGTTGTAATATAGGTTTTTTGAGTGTGTTTCTTGGCTTCGGCTATTGGTGTTTGTAATCATTGTTTTTTCGATTAATAAAATCGTTATTTTGGCAAAAAAAAAAACTACCATATAAGGGCGCACTAAAATACTTCTTATCCTATTAGATCCCCCCATTCTGATTTCTTTATCATTTTACATGTTGAACAATCAAATCATACACCTGTTAACTTGATATTGATTTAATTATCAGTCACCTGTTCTGGTTTTATCTGAAATTAATAGGTTGAATGGATTGGTAAAGTGGTGTTGCTTTTTTTTTTTCAGTGGTTCATCTTTATTTATATGAAGAAAAATAAGTGAGAAAATTTTGGTTAACTTTGAAAGTTAGAATTTATGCATAAACTGTATAATTCATTAATTTCTATTTTATTTTTTTAAATACCTACATTTTACCTTTCACAAATCCATCAAAAAGAGACGTTGATAGTGGTGGAAGTGATTTCACTGGGAGAAAAAGGAGAGGGACAGCAAGTGGCAATAATGCATAGTTGAGACGAAAGGCATAAACTTTAATGATGCAAAAAGTGGAAATATGAAGAGAAAGAGAGAGGGCCAGATCAACAAAGGACAGTATTGTCTTTTTGCGTAGCGGTGGAGTGGGCGTCCAAACAAAGGGAGCAAGGGAATAAAGGAAAGCGAGGAAAATAGTGGGCTGGGGCGCTTGTCCAACACACACCACAATAAGAAGCTGAGTCAGCTAGTATAAAAAAAAAAAAAAGGCTAAGGTGTAAAAATATATATGAGTTTTTTTCTCAGGAGTGCCTAGCACCACGTGCTTTTTTTTGGAGAAACAATACGCACGTGGTTACCATTTTGGAGCAAAAGTCATATTCCACCGTTAAGTTACTGTTCATCATGATGAGAAAGAAAGAGATGAAGTCAACAGTAATATAACGGCGGTAAACAGTAATTTAATGGTGGGATATGACTTTTACTCCAAAATGACAATCACTTATGTATTTTTACTAAAAAAAAACACATGGTGCTGGGTGCTCCTGAAAAAAAAATTCATATGTATTTTTACACCTTAAACAAGAAAAAAAGAAGAAGCTGAATCAGCAATGTCCGAACACTCCCTTCTTTCGAGGATTTATTTCAATAAGCATTGTCTTCAGTTTTAAAGGCATTCTAAGGGTTGGTATTCTCGTGTGAATTTTTCGAGTTATTTTCTCCTTGATCTAAAGTTATAATTACCTTGAAAAAAATATAGGAGTTATATAAATAATTTATAAATATTAAAAATAATAATTTATTTATTTATTTATAAAAAATGTGTGTGTTTTCCTTAAAATACCTTTTTAATCATCACCCCATCAATAAAAACCTTTTAATATATAAACTTAATAGGAATAAGTTAAAAAAATTATAAATTTGAGTAGTAAAGTGGGTAAGGTTTTGTGTTTAAAATGAAAATAAACTCCTCAATTAATTTTAGAATGGAGGAGAATAATAAAGTCTCAGATTTAATTTGTGACTGGGCAGCATTTTACCTTCCTACACTTTTAATTGGCTGCCGTAATCTTGATTTATATGCAATTTTCAGTGCCTATTTGATTAAGTGGAGGAGAATCGTGATCATGATTTATACAAGTGACATGGATTAAATGTGTCACTACTGCAATCAATCACGATTTCTATTTAGATATTCTTTTTCTTTTTTATAAGTGATTTTAAGAATTATGATTATGTTTGGATTTTATTTATTAAATGCACTTATGGATGTATAATTACAAAAAAGGTATGAACAAATTTATATCGAGAATATTGAAGAAAAATTTTTGGAAACGATTGCGAAGGGTAAACTTGAGAAAATGTTGTTGACAAAGTTTAATCGGAATTTCTCAAACACATGACCACCTCCTCTATCACTTATCATCAAACCATGGTACAATAGTGAAATTGCAATTCATTGGAGTCAGGGGTAAGAAAATGCTAAGCCGGTATTAGGTGACATGTAGCTTAGCCTCTTTAAAACTTGATCTAGTTAGACCCGATTGTTAATAAAATTAGGTCAATGTTTATTTAGAAGTCTAAATATGTAAATAGTCTTTGCATATTTTGTTAAAATTTGACCTACAAAACCTTTAGATTTGATTTATTGACACATTAAATAAATATAATTATATTTATATTATATAAAAACATAATATTTTTTTATTTTTATTCTCATATTCTGAATTCAAAATATATAAAGTTTACTTATGACTTTCAAAATTTGTAATATGAGGCCTTTTAAAAGGTTTATTTAAAAAAGTTTTAAGTTCAATCACATCTTATAAAGGCTTAGGCCTAAACCTAAAAAAAACCTACATTAAAATTCAAATGTTTTACCTCTATTACAAGCTTAGCCATAACTTAGTCTAACATTTTTCCATACCTAATTGTATAGCTTATTTAAACTCTAACCGTTTAATCAAACAAGGCACTCAATCATTAATCATTATATAGGAACAAGTTGGCAAGAATAAAACTCAAGCTCTATGAATAAAAATAAAATAGCCAGCCACCGCCCATTCCGCAAGCACAAAGAGTACAAAGTACAAACCTGAAGACACGCTTTGTGACAAGCTTGCCACGTGGAAAAACCTGTATGGCTCACTCTCATTCTTGGGATCACAAGGCTTGTGGCGAATTCCACGATCCACATTTGCCTTCCTCATGATTTTATGTTAAAGTCTTTATTTATTTCGGCTAAAAATATCCACTTTTTTATTTTTTAAGTGATAAAGCAGTAAAGCGAAGGGGGGCCTGTCGAGCAGATTTAACGGCATCAAGATAGAATTTGTGCCTGCCTTGCCCTTGTGCCCATGAAAGAGAAAATTTTAGTGAACAGACGATAAAGGACATAAATGTCTATAAACCCCCCCGGGGGTGTTTTTCACTTTAAATCTGTGAAGTTCCACATAATGATTCTACATCTCCAAAAGCAAACAATAAAGTTCGTGGTCACTGCCACGTTTCATTCCCTTCCCCGTTAGTTAATTAATTTATTGCTTTACTCCACCGTAAATATGGAATTTAATTACATTTTATAAGAATTGCAAGAAAAAGAAAATCGGCTTCTGCTGACGAAAGCTGTTTCAACATCCATCCAGATCTTGTACCCCCAAAAGAAGTTACGTCTCTCTCTCAACCTTCCGAGAAGGGGAAGCAAAAACACAAAACTAGAGATGAATTGGGTGGGAGAAAAGGGAATAAGCGAAACCCTGGATAATTCACCATGAAAGCTCATCATTTGAGCTTCTTTTTGATCACATTATTGTCACCATACCTCGTCGTCCCCCCCGCGAAAGGGGTCACTGTCAGTGAAACTCAATCAAGAAGAATTCTGCACCAGCCATTGTTTCCGGCGACTTCTGCTCCACCGCCAGGCACCGACTTGCCTCCACCACCGCCACCGTACACTAGTCCACCTTCTCCCATTCCCTTCTTTCATGAAGATCCTGCGGGGCCACTTCCAAATCAGAATCAGCCACCACCTTCGATTCCCCATGCCACAATTGCGAATCCAACAGCAACACAACCAACCAAGCCAACAAAGAAGGTCGCAATTGCAATCTCCGTCGGAATTGTCACGCTTGGCATGCTCTCGGCTCTTGCATTCTTCTTGTACAGGCATCGGGTGAAGCAACCAATCGAGACGCAGAAGCTCGTCGGTGGGAATTCTCAGAGGATTCCTGACGATCCAAGGATGCCACCATCGAGCTTTCTCTACATTGGGACCGTGGAACCAAGCCGAACGTCAGTGACCGACGCGAGTGAGACCAATGGAGCAAACAGGTCTCCTTATCACAAGCTCAATTCTATCAAGCGATCCGAAAGATACCGTCCCAGTCCTGAATTGCAGCCATTGCCGACGCTGAGTAAGCCTCCCGATGGGAATTACCCACCGGCGGGGTCTTCATCATCCGACGACGACGAGGAAAGCCCCCAGACGGTGTTTCATTCTCCACAGGGGTCATCATTGAGTTACGAGGATAGCTATCACACCCCAATTTCGCGTCATAGTTCTCTGGCTAATGGTGGCCAGCCGGCTTCTGTCAGGAGCGAGACCTATTCTGCTACTTCAATTCCCTATTCAAAGAGAACTTCACCGAAATCTCGGCTCGCGGCTTCATCGCCGGATATTAGGCAAGTCATGATCCCACCAATTAAGCAGGCTCCGCCCCCACCGGCACCGCCACTATCACAGTCGTGTCAGAATCTAGACAAAGAAGTGACTAACGGTCATTCTAGAAGACCGAAATTCTCAGCACCTCCGCCAGCGCCTAATTTGGCCCGTCTTCAGTCAACTAACAACACACCCCAAAACATATCTAGGACTTCCTTCCATCCTACTCCTACTCCTACTCCTCCTCCTCCTCCTCCACCGCCACCGCCACCGCGGCAATTGACGCCACGGAAAGCAGGGTCTGCAGCAATCAGCGTTTCCTCATCCTCTGCAACAAGGAACCAGCAATCTTGCTCTCCCAAACATGGAGCCGGTTCTGCGAATAGTGTAACAAAATCTTCAGAAGATGGCGACAAAAGTCTCAGCTCTTCTTGGAGGCTTGAAGCCGATGACTCGGAAGGAGCAAAACCCAAGTTGAAGGCTCTGCATTGGGATAAAGTACGGGCGACTTCAGACCACGCTACAGTGTGGGACCAACTAAAATCGAGCTCATTTCAGTAAGCAAAAGTGTAAAACTATCAGTTGCGACAATTTTGGAGTACTACGGGTTGGACTGAACCAACACTCTATTGTTTTGTAGGTTAAATGAGGACATGATGGAAACCTTGTTTGGCTGCAATTCCAAGAACACCGTCCCTAAAGAGCCCATTCGAAGATCAGTTCTTCCACCTGTAGAGCGGGAGAACAGAGTGTTAGACCCAAAGAAGTCTCAAAACATAGCTATACTACTAAGGGCACTGAATGTGACAAGAGATGAGGTGTCTGACGCACTTCTAGATGGTAAGTCAGTTAATTCATTCTTTTCCATGTATAGCCAGCAGCAGTCAGACTTCAGACTTTGCTCTTGCATGATAGAGGAAAAAGCCAAAATTTTCAGTTGGCTTAAAACCTGTAGAATTGAGTGTGGTTCATGATTGCATATTGATGGGGGGCTCCCCATGGGTAAGAACCTTAATAGCGGAAGATTAATTTTCTAGGACCTTAATGGCTTATATGTGATTGGCTGGCATGTGCATTCTAAGCAAAAACATGCCTATTGATCCCTCCTACATCCTAAGCCGAAAAGACGACACCTAAAATACATTTGAAACAATAGACAGTTACAGCTATGTGTGTAGCAAAATTTGTGGTCAAGGACACATAAGCTACCTATAACACTTTCTACCAATTGTCCAAAAACAGAAGCGAAGAAATCTCATGTACAAAAAATGATCATATATTGTTCAATTACTCTAACCAAATGGCTCTATGTTGCGTTTTAAGTCTACATGAAAATGGTCAAGTGGCATTATGCCATGTTTATCGTTTAGTTTGATTATTCATCATCTCCAGGAAATGTAGAACAAAGTATATCTACCCGCGCTGGTCAATCCTCCCCCCTCATCTGTGAAAGTCTCAATGTTTATAAAGCATTATTCTCTTGTTTACCTGAAATTTGGTTTCCCTGACCATCAATTATTTGTTTTTGCTTTCAACAACTTGGTTACTTGGCAAACATCATGGATGGTTTTGATTTTATTAATGCAGGCAATCCTGAAGCGTTGGGTGCGGAACTTTTGGAAACTTTAGTAAAAATGGCTCCCACTAAGGAGGAAGAAATAAAACTAAAGAACTATGATGGTGACCTCTCAAAACTAGGGTCAGCTGAAAGATTTCTTAAACAAGTGCTTGATATCCCTTTTGCTTTTAAAAGAGTTGAAGCCATGCTATACAGGGCCAACTTTGATGCAGAAGTTAATTACCTGAGGAAGTCTTTTCAAACCCTCGAGGTATTAATAGCTGAAATCAATTTCTTGAATCTTCATCTCTTGTGTCCAATATGTTTATTACTGACTCGCAAGAAACTAGTTACTCAATTGTTAATATTTCTCAGGTAGCAAGTGGGGAATTGAAAAATAGCCGGTTGTTCCTTAAACTCCTTGAAGCTGTTCTCAGGACAGGAAACCGAATGAATGTGGGCACCAATAGAGGTGATGCTAAAGCTTTTAAGCTGGATACACTCTTAAAACTTGTAGACATAAAGGGAACAGATGGAAAGACTACATTGCTTCACTTTGTGGTCCAAGAGATCATTAGATCTGAAGGTGCAAATGGTGATTCTGCAAATGGAAATGTTCAGAACCAAGTGAATACCAAATTCAGTGAGGACGACTTCAAGAAGCAGGGATTGCAGGTTGTGGCTGGGCTCAGTAGGGACCTCGGCAATGTCAAAAAAGCAGCAGGAATGGATTCTGATGTTTTAAGCAGCTACGTCTCAAAACTTGAAAAGGGTCTTGATAAAGTGAGAGTGGCTCTTCAACATGAGAAACCAGATATGCAAGGGAATTTCTTCCACTCCACGAAGCTATTTCTAAAACATGCTGAAGAGGAAATAGTTAGAATAAAGGCTGATGAACGAAAGGCCTTATTTCTTGTGAAAGAAGTTACAGAATACTTTCATGGGAATGCATCCAAGGAAGAAGCCCACCCTCTCAGAATCTTCATGATCGTTAGGGATTTCCTAAATATCTTGGACCAGGTATGCAAAGAAGTGGGAATTATGCAGTTGGAAAGAACCGTGATTGGTTCTTCCAGATCCTTCCGGATAGCTGCAAGTGCATCATTACCAGTTCTAAACAGGTACAATGCGAGACAAGATAGAAGTTCAGATGAAGAGAGCTCGTCACCCTAGTATTGTGAACGCAGAGAAGTTTTTCAGGGTAGAATTGAAAGTAAACAACTGTTCTCGAAGCCATAATTGCCTCCATTCCAGGATTACATTCATTCAGTATAGAAACTTTTTAAAAAGTCTTGCCAGGAGAATCTATATTCCACGAGGAGCATGGAGCAAAGAAAGCTTTATCCATAAAAATGTATGGTACATAGATCCTTAAGATTAAATGTCAATCGGTTCGAAGCATACTGGGAAGGGAACAAACCGTTCAAAGGATCCTGTGGTTACCAGAAAAGGGTGGATAGGTCCATAATGACTTGTACACTTGACACCATCTGAGGCAGGATTGAATTTTCCAATAGCAATTGAAAGAGACGCATCTTTTCCCCCCTTCCAATCCACAAACATGCCATGGTTTTGATTAGATCAGAATCCCACACATTTTCCATATTGTAGACTGTTTCGGCTTTACCTAAGAGGCTCTTATATGCATTTTTTAAATCTTTACAATAATAGCAATTTTGTAAGCACCTATTGTATATCCATGCGAATGCGACCATGCCTAGCACTTAAATCAACTTAGCGTTTAGTTTGATAGGACATTGTAACCGAAGGTGACGACCGCAAACTAATAGTAAAAATGCCACTAAGAAAAGGTTCCGTATCACATCCTATACCAAATGCAGTAGTTCTCAAATATAAAGATGAAACAAAAACTGCACAGCTGAAAGATAAAATTAGTTTTGCGAAGGGTAAACATACTGAAAGAATGTGAGAACGCCACTTCCATGATACCTGATGTATGAAAGCGGCAATGGCTGCTTGCTTTTATAGAAACCCAACTGCAAAATTGCCAATGAATAATCAGAATTTCATCTTGCGTTCTTCTTCAGTTTGCTTAAACCCAAATCTGATCAGCATTGTAGCTGAATGACTGAGAGAACTTTGATAAATACTAATCCAGCATTTGGCATGGAACTGGAATCACAATGTCTTCAGTTCATCATCTATAAGATTGTTCAACCTGAGGGCGGAGATCAAACACACACTGTAAATTTAATGGACGCAAGATATCTCTAAAATCTTAATGATTCTCTATAGTGCACGAAAATAATTTTTTTCCTTCTGTCCATGATAACGAACACAATCTTAACTTCTTCCCAAAAAAAGTAAAATAGCAAAAAAGACATCAACTGAATCATATTCCTTATATTTTTGTGATTCCAAGTGCGAGATGTCATGATCATTGCTAGTAACCCATGGAGCATGGAAGACCTAGAGGCTTAAGACAAGTTATTTTCAAGCCTACAGGCTTCTTGCAAAATGCCAGAAGGGGAACAGTCTGGCATTTTTAAGATTGGGACGAGGCTTGAAGTATGGGCTTACATCGGTTATTTCTACTATCTGATTAGTTTTTATTAAAAAAATTATAAATTATTAGTAATCACAGAGTTTAAGTTTTATCCTCAAAAGGAATTCGAAGACTACATATGAAAGAGATAGACATCTGGGAACGAAGTGCTCCTCTGCTCTATAAATTTTATTGAAAACTGGGGATACAGAAGAGGAACACTTGAATCCTTTTAAGAGGATTCTCCTAACCCAAGAACGGGACAAACATCAAATTTACAGCCTGAACAAGGTTCTATACCAACTGCGTCTTCGCTTCCACAAAACTTGCGGTCATTGCTTTTCAAAAAATGGTGCTACCGCAATGCCCTTGGTTCTCAAGATCTTCTCTACCAGTATTCTCCACCTAACTTCATCTTTCTTGCTCTGTTTTGCTATTCTCTTCTTAAAGTTCCTGAAATGACAGGATTCATAGAAAAAGTAGGTGAATATTTGAGCTGCATCATCAAGTAAAATAAATCTCTTGTTCTGATAGACAGGTTTGTTACCTGCATAATGGAACCCTACATTGATCTGGATAGGCACATATACGAGAGTGCAGCTCCAAAAGCTGCCACATCCTCTTGCAATGATTGCAGCCACCAGGGACTCTCAACTTGCACCCAGCAAAATGACGGACAAGCAACTCTAAGCTCTTGCAGGCTGCAAAAGTGCATGGTGCTTGGTTTTCTTTGAAGTCTTTATCGTGTGGGCCAATGGTTCGACACCCATCTCTATATATGTGAACCAGAGCTTCCATTGCCTCGTATAATTGAAGATAGATTTTCTTCTCATTCATTTTTCTGATCCTCTCCTTTGTGTCCTGATAATCAATCAATTCATTTAAAAGCTTTTAGAAAATTAACTACACGATTTTCCATTTGGCAAAGTTGAAATGATGGGAAACAACAATTTAGAAACGAAAAAAGACAGAGAAAGAGAAATCCTTACATTTTCTTCATCGATAAGAGACTCCAGAAGCTCCTTCTCTAGAGTTGGATGGCTCTCTTTCATAGCCTTCCACCCTTCAGACCCCGAAACTGCTTTAAAGTTTTTTAGGATGCGACGGTGACAAATGAGGCTAAGGCGGGGAGCATCACATAGTAATGCAAGTTGAAACACATCCACTACATTGTCGATGGTGAGGAAATCCGATTCCAGCTTCTGTTCACATTCACGCTTCAAGTGGGGAATCGCAAATACATGTGACAGAACCAACAAATGTAACGCGAATTCATTCATTTCTTCTTTCTCGTAACTACAGGAGAAAAGCCCATAGAAGTTCAGCAAGTTTATCAATGTCAATGATGAATCATGAATGATGACAATTGCATACATGAAGTCATGAACAAATAAAATTACGTCAATGAGTCAATGAAACTGATTTCGTCAATAGCTGTTACCGTAACAACTAAAATGCAAGGCAACTAGAATGACATTCCCCAATAACTCCCTAACTTGGATCAGTAATGAATGATGCTTCCTGCGCTCTTAATTATGATGGGTTCAATTACCTCCTCTTGTTTCCTGATCGCTCGATCTGCCTTGTTCATTTATTTTTCTGAGGACCACCATCTCCCTTTACTAGCGACAGTCCCCATTAATTGTCTTATCCATAAAGTATTTGATGAATGATATTGCCAGGTGGAAGTGGACACAAGAAGGATTTAACCGGATCAATCAAGAAATCAGGAGTGTCTAATTAGAACAAATATAGGGTCCGGAGGATGGCCGGAAAAAAAGGTTTCAGGAGAGCCCCTACCCCAAAGTTGAGATCATTTCTAATTTTCTATCCTAGCTTATGCTGAAAATTTGAGATTGATAGAAGGATCATACATACCAGGAACTATACAAAAATCGAATGAAAACTCGAACAGCGCCGTGTGGAACCCCTGGAATCAAGATTGATTTCATATGACGATGACGTCTTGCTCGCTTAAGCATGCCCCTCAATACTGGAGAAGCCATGGCCTGTCCGTATTGAATGAAGTGAGTTATATCCACAGCTTGACATAAGGCTTCTTTATGACATAATGTCATGAAAATCTTTTAGTTGTGTTTATTTCTGAGATCCTTTTTTGGGGGCAAAAATGCGGGCCATTTCATTGAGGGAATATTCAGTTGATTAAACTAGTTTGACGTCCCTCCCCAGGAATGTGTGTGTTACTGTGTTATCATATAAATTACAAGGCAGGAGCAAATATTAAATGAAACATCATCTTAGTGCCGAACATATCGGAATGAATGAACTTACAAGAATATAAGAATGCGCGTAAATAATGCCACCATTAGCAGTATTAATGAAAACATCTGCTTCATAACCTTCATCAAAAAGACGCTCCCACAATTCTTTTGTTGCTACAGGAACACAAGTACGTCCACTTGGCGGTGAATTTTTCATATGTACATCCTTGCAAGAACACCTGGTTACTGGTGGATGGGGATAAGGAGGAGGAAGAGGAATAATTTTCTTGGCATCAGCCATCACGTCTTCAATTAAAGCTGCAGAGCTGCACAAATAAATTAGATTAAGTCAACGATGACGGAACGTAACACCTGCACTCCATACAATATCACGATCCAATCCACCGAATACAAGTCAGAGTTGATAAGATTTACGGAGATCAAACAAGATAATTACAACCGAAGCTCTATAAATCCAAGCGCACATCGTCTTTTCAAACTAAAGAAATTTAATTTAAATCCTCTAAACTCATGCATCATTTCTGATGAAGTTAGAGTCCTGTTGATACCAAGGACCAAATTTCAAAGAAATTATATTATTTAACTTCTGCAGCAGAGTCAGAAGGAGATAATGCAATTTAAATATATTTCTAACGACGATTCGTTTTCATCAGCATGTCTCAACTCGTGGATATGACGAAGACAACAGCATATGTCCGTTCACAGTGCCCATGTTTAAGTCAATATTTCTTATCTGTATTTATATTCATAATATACTATCCCAAAATTCTACCGAGGCCAGAAAGTGGATCTAATTTTCTATTCGGACTGATTATGAAAAATATGAAATTCTGGCAAAAGGAGTTCAATTGAGTCATCTAATTTGCGAAAAGTTTCCACGATCGTATTCAAATCAAAATGAGTCTTGCCGGGCAGGTAACGATTTCGGATTGAACAAATCGAGGAAGGAAACATAGAGAGATCAATCAAGTACCTTATTTGAAGCGCTCCTCTGTATTTGGAAAGAATAGAAGCGGGCAGTGATGATGAAAGATTAAATGCAAGAAGCAAAACCACGCTCGCCACAAATCAATCCCCAAGATCGCGTTCCCTCTCAATACTACCGCACTCGAAAACGAGGACGGGTTTTCTTCCGACGACTGATCAACCAGAAATCCAAATAACGTTGCGATTCAGGAGAGAGGAAGAGCGGGGCGAGGGGGTTTATGAGACCGCAAGTTATCGGAGAAGCCACTCCTATCTCTCCTCCTCTTCCCTTCAACTTATGAATCACGTTTTCCCGCAACGAGATTACCGCTAAAATCTTGTTACACGAAATTGAAAAGGAAAAACTTGAATGTTTGTTTATTGAATTTGAGGCTCACCCGTCTGACGGAGTTTGCTCGAAAACCATTCACGCGCCTTTTTAACCAGCCTGAGTGCTACAACGGCCACTGTACTTAAAATTTTGCCGCATCTATATATATATATATACACACACGGGATCGCGCCAAGATTGGTATTAACGGTGACTAAATTCTGTGGTGGGTCTTTTGCTAAAAAGAGACACGCAAATCAACAAAACACGGACATGTCCTAGTTTTTAATTTTTTCTTAGAAAGTATCGTTCATATATTACAAACAGATTACAGCGGTATGACCGATTACCAGGAAAACCGAATTTTAAAAAAAGGACAAAAAACCTGCACGCAGCTGCGTTATTTTCTGTTTGGCATTCACAAATTCGTGATTTATAAAACTGTTTTTTGAACGCCAACTTAACATGCTATGACTGGACGAGGCCAAAGTGCTTATCATAAATTAATGCGTCCGAGCATTAATTTCACTGATTGGTTGATTGATGCTGGCTTCTAGTTGAATGTTCATTTTCACTGAGGAATATAGAGCCAATGATGATTCAAATTTTTATCATCCGCGAATAACAATAATGTTCCTCTGGTTTTTTATTTGATTTTAAGACGATCAAATGAGCTAATTCGTTAGAAAAATACATTTTAGCACTCCTATCACCTTGTTATCTTATAAATCGTACATCACTTTGAAAAATTAATTTCTACATCAAACTCAAATACTCTCCCAAGTTTTTATTATAAGACACCAGTAAGTAAATATATTTGGTTTTTTTTAAAGGATTTATTTATTTTTAAAGAGTATTAATTTTTTTTCCACGTCTACTTATAATTAATAAGGGTAATGGTGAGAGTAAAAATAATATAATATTAAAATTTAGTGTAATTAGTATAAGTATTTAAATTTTATGACAATTTTATTGATTTTGACTTTATTGATTGTGAAAATTATTAGTTGATGTGTTATAATAAGAATCATAAGAAGTGGGTAAGAAGTTGACACATACACAAATATAAATATATATATAAATAATTGATGTGATGAGCTTCGAATACACACACTTGAACTCAAAAGAGACGTGTAAATAAAAAAGATGAAAGGAGAAGCGAGAGAGTCACGGCTCTGTTTGTGGAGGTAGAAACCACAAGTCAAAATGAAAAGGAAGTCCACATGAAATGAGTGGATGCCAAATAACGAAAGGGATACGCTGCTGGTCCAGCTGGAATATGCTTTCGGTGACGAGGATAGTTTTGTCACGGCGTGCCGAAAATATGAAGGGGCAGGCAGGTTACTTTAAAAACTTAAATGAGCGGTGAGTATTTCATCGGAGGCAGGCGGAGCATCTGAATCACCGACAAAGGTTATTAAAAAAATACCAGAGAACAAGAGTCGGTGTTACATTGGTGTGCATTATGTTGTCGAAATTTGTCTTACAGTCAGTAGCTACTAGTGAACAACAGCTGACGGGTCGGCGTGTTGCATGCGCCGGCCGGCACCACAAACTCAACCTCATTGCCCATCACTGATTTTGACCTCTCACATTAATTACTGACTATTTTTTTTTTTTAGAGTTTGTTAAACATTATAAATTATTTTAGCCAATAACAAGCTTGAAGTGCATACTGCATAGACTTCATGAATAAATTATTCAATCATTAACTAAATCTTTATATATATTGTTGATTCGATATATTCTAATTTTATTTATAAGTTCCATTTGACTAAAAAATTTGGCTTTATTTATAAATCAAATTTTATGGTAGTACATGAGATTGTAACAATTTTAATCATATTAGTTATACCACTAGAAATAAAAAGAGAAAAAAGTTGGAAAATATTTATTCATAAATAAAGGCAAAATTAAAAATTTATAAGGACAAGTTTGAAATTTGCCGCATAATCTTTGAGTTGATTACCTCTGTTTGATACGTGTGATTATAATGATATTTTGCTTGATAATTTTGTTGAACATTCTTTTTTTTTTAATTTTATTTTAATTTACCCTTTTAAATAAGGGTCGAGTTTCTCTCATTATCTTTTTCTCATCATCCCTCATAATCTCTACATCTTATTCATCCAATCAATATAATACTATTTTTCTTTTCTCTTTCCAATCAACGATCTAGATGAAATGATGAGGGATGGAAAGAAAGAAAGTTTATGAGAGGATCTCCTTTCCTCAAATGACTTCGTACTATGTGATCAACTCTCATTGTCTGCACATCCAATAGTTCAAACCATTAAAGACGAATTCTTGAGCGGGAAAAATTACATCATGTGAACTTAAATAAGGAAAACATTGAAAACTCATTTTACTTTAAAATTGTCAATGAATCGATAAAATTTCTCAAAAATTTATATTACTTATGAGGAGAAAGTAGCTAGAATATCTTGATTTGCTAAAATTAATTGCTGTAACATTTCAAAAACACCTTTAATCAAAGCTAGCCTCTATCCCAAATTTTATTTCTCCATTATTATTAATGCACATGAGAGGTAATTAATTACCGTAGATTTTTGTAGAGACAATGCATTATTAATGTCTTAATAAATTTTATATGAATCAAAAGAAAGTTTCTCGAACGATCACTGTTTTCCCCCCACGACCGAAGGGATAATTTCATTATATTGAAACGAAAAGACAGACTCTAACCAGGGAAATCAAACAACTAAACAAAGCCAGCAGGCAACAAGAACTATTAAGAAAAAAAATAAAAAATTAGGACAACCGATTCCTAAACCTTGCATATTGAAATATGGTTGTTCAAAGACGTATTCTCCCAAGTCCACCCCCTTTGATGCCAATGTTGCTAAGACAAATGCATCTCCAATGCCAGCTACTATATCATAGGGATGAAACAGCTTGATTTTTAGAACAAACTCTAGGAAAACCAATAATCATGGTAGAATCAAGCCAACCTCCACTAACAACAGTTGAGTTGAGTTAACAGTAGCAGCGGTAGTTTATTTTCTATATAATTCTTATAGAAGCCTAATAAAAAAAAATCAGGTTGTAAATATGATTTGTGTTTGGATTGATAATAGTGAAAGTGGTCAAAAAGTTAAGAGTTTTTTTTTTTCCTAAAAAGCTATCCTGTAGAGTTTTTTCCTTAAATGACTTTTAGGAGTTTTTTTTTTTTTTAAAAAAAAACGATAGACTTAAAGTTCTATCTAAACATTCCATTAAAGTTTTTTTGTTCTAGTGCTACTTTTTTCTAATTTAAAGCTCTCTCCAAACAGGTTCAAAATTAACCTACAAACCCTAAACCCAACAAACACCCACACAAACAAAAGCAAGACACAACATAAATCTAACAGCTAATAGGGACGACCAAGGTTATAAATGCAATACTACAGAAGCCCTATTAGATTTTTTTTTTTTTGATAAGTCAAAAGTTTTGGAAGGGTTCGACACCAGTTCCCTATCAAGGTCAGGGCACGGCTCCGGGCTCTATGAGCACTTACTGGAGACTTATGAGATCGTCTACAAAAGGAGTCCCAGCGACAGCAGAGGGGATCGAACTCATAACCCAAAAAATGATATTTTGGAGGGGAAAAATGACGATGATCGTACCCTGGCCCAAAAAATTTTAAATCACAGCCATTTCTATTGGGCCAGGACGCCCTTGGATTCAAGAGATCTGCCGCTCAGTAGAATGTAATGAAGCTCATGAAAGGTTTCAAATGTTTGCGTTTCCCTCCAAACAAACACTTGAAGATCTTCCTGGCCAAATTACGAACAATAAAAATTGAAGATCTCCATATCAAAAAAATTGAAGATCTCTCCCAGTCTCAGGTCAAAACCCAGAAATCGTCGCGGGAATGTGAAGCTCTTACCGACAAAGTTCAATTTCATGTCCGAAGTACTTCGAAATGGATAAGAGACTTCGCTCGTCTCTCCAGACATCGGCGGAGGACTTTCTCTCATCAGCCACGGCGCTAAGCCTGAAATCTTCCAAGTCCTCCCTCAAAACCCTCATTCACAACGTTAAGCCCTCGTCTGACCTCTATTCTTCTCTCCCTCTATCTCTCTGCGATTCCATCTCAAAGTCAGTACAATCCTTCCGGAACTTTCCAGAACCAAATTCTCCGAACCTCGGACTCTCCAAGTCACCTCGCTCCCCTCCCACTAAGCGCCTCCGACGCTCTTCGCGCCATTGCAACACTTCAAATGAGGCCGAAAAGGAACGCCATGGGTCTAATATCGAGGATGAGAAGCAAAACATTATTCGGCGTCTTGAAATTCTCGCTCACATCGCGCTGTTGTGCGTTTCACATCCCCAAACCGTGTTCTCACCCTCCGATTTACTGCCGGGTGTTCAGGAATTGCATGATAATCTTATTGTATTTGAGTCGGCTTCCGTTTTATCATCGGAAATTGAATGTTTATGTGAAGAGTGGTGGAAAAAGAACCTGCCAGGCCATGAATTGTTGATTTCCCAGTTTCTCCCTTTTCTACTCGCTAGATCGCTGACCCTAAAGAAGAAGGTGGATGTGCATAGAGTTTGTGTATTGCGGGAGGCTTTTCTCTTGCTTGATTTTGATGACGAGAGTATTGAGGATTTGAAACTCTTGTTGGTTCGATGTGTTATATCACCGGTGTATTTGAAAACAGAGGATGGACGGCGCTTCCTATCGTTTATTTTTGGATTGAGTAATCAACTAGTTAAAGAATTATTGGCAATGATTCGGTCTCAAATACCATTTGGAAGGAAGTCCGTGCTGGAGGCTTATGGGGATATTCTGTTTCGGGCCTGGAAAGCCGCTGAAGCAGATTCGAGGGCTGAGATTGAGAACAGGTTTTTGCAGGATTTGATTGAAGGTGCCACACATGCCAGTTCTGCAACCCTTGCTTCGTACATTAGGAGGATTTTGGGCGCCTTTATCGGTCAGAGGACCACCAATGGGGTTGAGAAGCTACTTTTTCGACTTGCAGAGCCCGTGATATTTAGATCTCTTCAGGTACTTCATATATACATGCATCTGTATCTGCTTACACGTTTTTTCTTTAAGAATTTGGTCATGCCTCTGTTGATATTCTGAAAAATGAAAATTGTGGTTGAAATGTTCTCCCGTGTTAAATATTGATTTGTCAAGATATCCGCACTAAAACTACTTGTTGAAAACATATGGGGAGTTGGGGGGTCTAAACCATACAACTAACTGGAAAAACAGAATTATGGGGCTTATACTTTTATTTATGATGGGAAGGCGTTCCCGACTCTAGTTTATTTTTGTATCACGTTAAAGCAATACTCTTCAGTAAGAGTCACTAATCTTTGAAGCAGAAAAAGCCTGCATGTGAGTTTATGAAGTTTTATACTTTCATTGTTGGGATTAATGTTTCTGCTTTTACTGTAGATTTTTTTTTTCCTGCCACACTCACTCTTATATGAGTGGTCCCTCCCATTCACAGAGGAGGGAAAAAATATTGGTGAGACCTATTCACTCTTATGTGAGTGTGGTAGAAAAAAGTTTTCTGCTGCAAATACAGAAATATTAATCCCTTCATTGTTTCCTAAAACAAGTACACAATGCTTAGTGTGTCACAATGAAGATAACTTTTTTACTCACTCACTGTCTTTCTTTCTTTCTTTTTCCCGTAATATTCTTCTCAACCAGATAACGTTGAGGATCCGCTGACCTAGTCCATATAATTTCAAACACTATGTTGGGCTTAGAAGTGTCCCAAATCATCAATTTAGCCTCTACATAAGCAGAATTTTTCTTTTTGATACTTTGCAATAGGTAGCGAATTCAAATGTTCGTCAGAATGCTTTGCATCTACTTCTGGACATGTTTCCTCTTGAAGATCCTGACGCCACAAAAGAGGAGAAGGATGCGTTGCTTGATAAACAGTTCTTTTTATTGGAAAGACTATTTACAGATGATTGTCCAGAAGTGAGAAAGATTGCTGTTGAGGGTTCATGCCGAGTCCTTAATTTATATTGGGAAATCATTCCTTCACCAACCATAACAAAGATGGTCAGAAAAATATTTGATGACATGTCCCATGATGTTAGTCATGAAGTTAGGCTCTCTTCACTGAAAGGCATTGTTTACCTGCTTGGCAATCCTCATTCTCATGAAATTCTTAAGGTGCTCTTGCCAAGACTGAAGCATCTAATGCTGGACAGTGTTCTCATAGTACGAGTTGCTGCTGCAGATCTGCTTCTCCATTTAAATGCTATCAGAAATTTTCAGTTCAACAAGGTACAGCTTGTTGTAAATTTATAGTTGCCCTAGAAATGCAGTATCTCATGCCTTTTATATCATTGCTTAAATGATTGGTTCCGTTTGGCTTGCTGCCGCTTTTTTTTTTTTCTTTTGTGTTTTCTGTAGGTGGTGGATCTTGATACATTACTGTCGGTGCTTGCTAATGATCAACCTCCCGTAGCTCAAAAATTAACAAAATTGCTTATACCTTCATACTTCCCCTTAAAAATGCCAGTTGAGGAGGCATGTAATCGCTGTGTGACTCTTGTGAAAAGGTCTCCTATTGCTGGGGCAAGATTTTGTAAGCTTGCCATGTCAGAAGGACTATCTAAAAGGCATCTTGTGGAACTGGTCAAAATATTCTTGAGTTTGGTCTTGTCTCCTAATAAGCTAGATGCACATCAGATTGAGGGCTTTCTTGTTGCTTCTAGCTATGTATGTGATAACTTAGCTAATGAACTGTGTGATAGAAATGCCCTCAAAGAATTAATTGCTGGGGACAAAGGGAAAGCCTTACTTGCTGCGGCATCTACAAGCCAAGCTCATTCTTCTTTATTCAATATTGTTTCTACTATCAGTCCGGATGGCATTGCTGGAATTCTTGAAGAATGCATGCATGTAGTCACAAACTGCAATGGTTTACCTAAAGATATTGATTGTGAAGCTGAATTGAGGTCTGCACATAAGTTGCTACATTCTTCAGGGAATTTTGATGACATGTTTGAAACTTTATCAACCCTCTTGCATAAGACTGCCTATCGTTGTCATATTAAATTTGGCATAGAAATGGCATCATCCCGTGCTTCATTGGCAAAAAGGAAGATGTCTAAGTCTTCTGGAAAATTTCCAATCAAGTTGAAAGTTATCAACAGAAAGCAATCTTTTGAGGATGATTATTCTGTTGCTGTGGGGATAGCATGGCAAATTAGAGAAATGCTTCTGCATGAAGATGTAAAAAAATCTTTATTGAAATCTCAAAGTTTAGAGATGTCATTTTTTGCTCTTAAAGTAATATCTGAGGTCAGCATTGTGCATTGTGGGCACTACGAATATATGGACACCTCTCCTGTTTTGACATATATGGCTCTTGCTCTGGAAATGTCTCTTTATAACATTGACCCTAGTACTATACAGAGGAAAGATAACAGGAAGGGAAGAGATAAAAATAACTCTTCTATGTTGCTTTCAGAGGCAAGTGAAATTCCTTCTTGCAGCTGGCTCAAATTTTGGCTCTTGTACTTTTGGCTTTATTCGCTGTCTATTTTCCAACTTTCCTAGTCCATTGTTGGAAAATGGTTATGCAATTGTTTTATTGCCTTGTAAACAGGCGATGGCATTTGAATTTTTTCTCTCTCTCCCCTTCATTTCTTTTGCTTCCTTTTTGTTTCTAGACTAGTAAATGCATATTTGTGTTCTTAAAAATCATATGTAGATGTATCATGTAGAGGCTAGAGCAGCTGTCAGCTAATTTTTGTCTAATTAGCACGGTAGAGGCTTATGAGGCATGCCGATGAATGCAGACTTTGGCTGCTACCACAAATTTCATGTAAAACGTAGCAATTAAGTGATTAATTTATGTTTGGTTCTGAATTTGATGTTATCTACTTTGGCTTAGTTTTTGTTTATTTTTCGTTAGTTGCTAAAAATTACAATTGCTATGCATTATGGTATCATGCTCCAAGAAAATATTTAAGCCGTGCAGCTTATTGTATTAATTGCCTCCTGAAATTTTCAGGTTTCTTGATTCTCCATTACATATAGATTCATATTCACCTCGATAGTTCATTTTTTGAAATCTTCTACTAGATTTTTGTGCAGAACTCATCACGCATTAAGTAGAATGATTATGGTTTGTGAACCTTGCTTTATAACTGTTCCTGCCTGCAACATTGCTAGTGATTGGGTGAGTTGCCTAACTCTTGACCTACCTCCACAAAAATTTTCTACGCAGACTGTTTTAGAGACGACAATGGACAATATATTCACCTGTTTGGAAAAATTATTTGGAGCGGACGGCAGCGCAAAACATGGCAAAATGTATTTGGACAACTTGCAGTCCGCCAGAAGGACAACTCGAAATTCCGCTCAAAGGCGCAGGTCATCTCCTACAGATGCATCCATCCAGAATAACGGTGGTGAGTGTTCATGCAAGGAGCATAGATGAGACTTAAATATGCACAATAAACAATTTTCTCTATTTTACTGTGTTATGTGAGAAACAATGGGCTTGCTTTGGCCAAGCGCTTTTGCTCGGTTACCGCCGTGCTTTGCAAGTGTTTCCTGTTTGAAAAAAATTATTTGATCTGTAGTACACTATCAGATTAATTGGTTCAGAACATGCAGGTATTAGTATTCACTGGTTTTATACGTCTCAGAAGATAATTCATTACTGATTTTGACCTCTTTTGAGAATCTTATTTTATGTACTTCCCTTGTACAATTTCGTACTCCAAACCCTCAGTATATTAACACGTCAAGTAATATATCAGATATTATTTTTGGTCATTATATGAGAGCCACATTATCATTCCTATATGTGCGTAAGAAACTGGCATCGTTAGAGATTTGTTGAGGCTCATTAATGAGAAGGTCATGTTAGAGGACTGTTTCTTAGCTAGGAACTGACCCTCATTGTTATGTAGAATAGGTGTCAAACCTCTGTTGAAGCTCAGATTTTTTGTTGTGGTCAAATTATATTTGGCTGCCTGCTTGCAGACAACTGATTAACATTTAAACATTGCATTTGGATCACTTATGATGGACGGGGGACATGAATTTGGCCTGTCTCTTTATTTTTTCATGACTAATGGATTTATATTATTTTCATAGGGTCTGAATACAATGAGCCACGAGTATTATGTAAAGTGAAGATGCTCACAGCTGTTCTCATGCTCATGGTTGACACCATTGCAATGGGTGTTGCTCCTGACAATCCCGGAGTATTGTTAAATTACACTTCAGGATGTGTACAACACATCATATCTTTAATTGATCGGTTAAATCATAACCAAATTCATCTCAGTGAAGAGCATCTGAAGGATACAATTTTCTGTCTGAAGAGCTCTTGCACCTATGCAGCGAAGTTACTCAATCTGATACTCGAACATTTAAGTGAATCTTCCACAACTTCACCTAAAGCTTTTGATCTTGCCAATGACTTGCTGGATTTAATTATCCTGATTGAATTATATTGGGGCTCCGGATATGCTTCGGGTCTTGTTGCAGCAGTGAAACCCTGGCTGCCTGATTTAGTTCTGGCCTTAGGATCTGGAACCATATTAAAACAAACACAGGGTGGTGAGACAAATCCAGCATCATCAGACCGAATGAAGCTTCATTTTCCTAAATGGCCCTTGATTTTAGCCAAAACCGAACTCTCTGGAGTAAAAACACATGGAAATGAAGAGGATGACAAATGTTCTCAACCAGAAAAATTTTCTGCGTTCTATAGACTTCTGGCATTGGTGATTATACAATTGAGGGGGAATCCATACATAATGGATGCAATCGGGGTTGTTTTCTTGACTTTTTCATTGGTAGGGTTGGAGAGACAAGACTTTGAATTGGCATTAGGACTCTTGCACTTTGTATGTCTAAAGTTATTTAGACAAGATGACCGGGATTGGGGTGAATTAATGCTCTCTTTTCTGCAACAGATCTACCCTAAGATAGAGAGAGAAATTGCAGAACGAAGTCATGAAGATGATCAGGAGATATTAAACAATGCAAAGAAGTTGCTTGAACCTCTTTGGATGTATCATTTATATGAAACAGGTAGGGTCTCCATGACTGAAGCATAGACAATATGAATCTGTTGTAGAAATTTGAAAATATAATTCGAGGCCCCTTTAAATGACTGCTGTAAATAATTTGCTTACTTATGCCTTAATATTGTCATTAAGGTTTTGTTAGTAATAGTATAAAGATATAGTTGGCCAATGCCATTACCATGTTATTTTTCCTACAAAACCTGATAGGAATTTATTTCTTGATCCTCATAGTATAAAGGCTTACTTTTATATATAATTTTAAGTTTTTAAATTATCCCTAGTAAGTACACCATTCAATAAAGAACTACTTGTTTGAAGTTGAAATTCATTCTGTTCTTATATTTAATACCTAAGTATGGTTTGATTAAAAGTGTTCAACTAATTTGGTAGCTCGGTAGGCCTGATATTACCCAATATTGGGTTGATTTTGTAGACTTGGTCATGTTACACACAAAGTTGAGGTCAAATCTGGTCTTGCCTAGCCTGAGGTATATATGTATAATTTAAAATTATTATGAACATTAATTGATTTTATGAGATTGTGTTTTTTAATACATCGTGAAAAATTATTTTGATTATCATTGGAACTTGTAAGAATTCAACATACTAATTTTAATTATAATTTTAAATAGATTTATTAACTTAGTATTAAAGAAAATAACGCATTATTATTTTTTCCATAATTCAAAATAAGTGACTTTTGATCCTCATATTTTATTTTCGGTAAACCTTTTTAATCTTAATGCAACTTCCTAGAAAATCTATTTTAGATGCAGATAATTATATTTTTTTGCCAATAAATAAAATTAATTTGTTGATAATCAATCTTGACTCGTGCATGAATACTGAGCACTGAATTGAACCATCGATAATAATCATTAATCAACTCGATCTCGCCTGAAGGCTTGTTTATTATAAGTCTTGTTTATTCCTGAGGGCACAGTTTCAATAAATAAAATCATCACATGGAACCTTTGAAAAAAATACACATAACAGGGGATTATAGCTGCTAACTACAAATCATTTACTTGGCCCCAAAAAAATTACAAGTCAGTCCTAGCTGATACTTACAAGTCAGGGGCAGTGGCTCTCAGTTGCAGTTCAAATTACACATCTGTCCCAAGAAAAGCTCAAGCAATGCCAAACAATTACATGTACAATAATTGGGTACCTGAAAGCACTGCCACCACAATAAACCTTAAACAATTGTTTGAAAGAAGGATTTATCGATCAAAGGGCTTCAGACAGAGAGCAACTTTATGACAGCTGCAATTGGCAGGCCCATAAGCCCGATAAATATGCTTGAGATCCACTGGTGCAGTGTGAGAGGTGTGGTGTTTGCAAAGGTTCCCAGGAACTCAACGATTATGATTTGAAAGATAACAGTGCAACTGATGACCCCTACGAAAACATAATTATTCAATATGCCTTTGAAAACATTTATCTTCTCCATTTCACGTGAGCTTATTTCATTAAAAACCTGCAAAATCAAAGTCCACATCAGAGAAGGCAACATGCAGGGAGAAGCTCAACGTGTCTAAGCAGATTGGTTCTGTAAACATTCTTCAGTTTTAAGAGGCTTGTTTACCTGACAGAAGACAAATGCGTTGAAAATTAGTGTGTTTTGGATCAGATCAGCATCAGGGCCACTGAGGTTAAAATACAATTTTCCACTGGTCTGAAGAAACCATATCACCATAATCTGATACAATGATTGGCCTAAGATGTTCCTCCACATGGTGTTGCTAATGAAATTACCCGTCCTTCCTACTGGTGATCGCTTCATCAATTCATCGTTAGGAGGTTCAGTTGCAAGTGCCAGGGCTCCCAGTGTGTCCATTATCATGTTCACCCACAGTAATTGAACAGCTGTAAGGGGCGTACTTCCTGAAGAGCACATGAATGCAAAATCGTAAGACAAAGTAGAAGACAATATCCTGAAACCTCAATAATAAGAAGAAATAACAAAATATTGAGACACAGTACGGTAAGCTCATAAGCAATCTAGTCAAGATTGATTTGTGACCTGTCCAGCACGCTGAGGTGAAGTTCACTAGTAATGCAACCACATTAACGGTTAGCTGGAATTGTACAAATTTCTGGATGTTTATGTAAACTGAACGGCCCCATTTTGCCACTGTCACGATTGTGGAAAAATTATCATCCAGAATAATGACATCTGCACTTTCTTTAGCAACCTACACACAAATCACAAAATTAGTATGGAGCAAAACATTGTCTTTTTCCCCGTTTTCCCCGTAAATCTTTGTTTCATTTAAATATAGACGGCAACTGTATCGAAATCACCTCAGTTCCAGCAATGCCCATTGCAAGTCCAATGTCAGCTTCATGAAGGGCTGGTGCATCATTTGTTCCATCACCAGTAACAGCTACAACTTCGCCAAATGTGGTACGGAGGTGTTTCACCAATGTATGCTTGTCCATGGGTGAAGAACGAGCCATAACCTATACAGGAAATTGAACGTTGTAATACTGAAAGGATTGACAACCATATTCTTGGTTGTGTATTAAGGAAATCAACATGTTTAGAACAGAAAGAATAAAGTACCTGAATTTTTGGGATCAGTTTGAACAATTCCTCTTGACTCTTCTCTCTAAATTCTGTACCTTCAATGGCTATACCGTCATCTGTTAAAATCCCACATTCTCTAGCTATAGCCTTTGCAGTATCAATGTTGTCACCGGTAACCATCCTTACTGTTATACCAGCTGAACGACACACTGCAACTGATTCTTTAACACCGGGACGAACAGGATCCTTAATGCCAACAATTCCAATACAAGTATACCCAGAAACTGGAATCGGGTCTTCAGGTGAGAATCCCTTTTCCATGTCCATGTAGGCAATGCATAGAGTTCTAAGTGCCTCACTTGCAAATTGGTTTATTGTAACCGTAAGACGGTTCCTAGATTCTTCGTCAAGTGGAACAACCTCACCTTTGGAATTGATAACCTTGTCACAGGCAGCCAGAATTATTTCAGAAGCTCCTTTAGTGTGGGCTCTCAAGCCTCCTCCCTCAGGAAGCTCCACAACTACACCCATCCTTTTCTTTAGAGAGTTAAATGGCTCAACTTTAACAAGCTTACACGCATTTCTCACTGCCTGAAAGTTCCCACCCAGAGATAACCCAAACTCCAATATTGCAGTATCTGTAGGTGTCCCCAAAACCTCACGTTTTCCATTGTCATTGACCACAACTTCTCCTCCAGTGTTAAGAAATATTGACTGTAGCAGCAGTTTCACAGCAGAATCAGGGATATCAGAAGGTAATGTAGAAGAAGCATCATTGCTCACTTCCTTCTTATTCATGCAAATGCATGTTTTCACAACTGTCATGCGGTTGGTAGTTAATGTTCCAGTCTTGTCACTGCATATTGTTGTGGCTGATCCCATGGTTTCACAAGCTGCTAAGTTTCGGACAAGGGCTTTGTCATTCATCATCTTCTTCATAGCAAAAGCAAGGCTCAATGTGACAGCTAATGGCAGCCCCTCTGGAACAGCAACAACAACGATTGTAACTGCAACAGCAAAGAATTCCAAAGTTTGCAACGCCTCATCTCCAGACCAGGTCAAGAGGCTTCCTTCTTGGAACTTACGGGTCAAAAGGCCTTGCACTAAAACTGCAAAAGTAACTACAGCAAAGAACAGGCCTATCTTCCCGATGATGGTTGCCACTCCATTTAACTTCACCTGCAGTGGGGTTTCATCGTCTCCTCCTTCACTGAGAGTTGCCATCAACTTACCCCATTGAGTCCTCATCCCAACTGTGGTAACCATCATTTTGCAAGAGCCATCTCTGACCTTAGTACCTGAAAGAAGAAATGGATTTTCAGAACTCACCATCACTGGCTCACTCTCTCCAGTTAAACTTGACTCATCGATCATCACAGAGAATCCTGAAAGAAACAGGCCATCTGCTGGGACTTGGTCTCCTATAGCAAGATGCACAATGTCGCCGGGAAGTAAATCATATATTGACATTTTCTGCCTATAACCATTTCTTGTGACCTGAATAGTGATCTTCTTCTTCTCTTTGTCCAAGTCCTTGAATTGTAATGATTGGCGGTAATCACTTGTTGCAGTCACAAAGACAACCAGCAAGATACTTGCAACAATTCCAAGACCATCATGGGCCCCATGGGGCCATCCTTCCATTGCTATGCCAACTATGAGAGACACAAGAGCACATACTCCAAGGATCATGAGAGTCATGTCTTGAAGGGCTTCCCAAACAAAAACCCAGAAACTCCGAGCCTCACTCTCGGTAAATTTGTTGATTCCATAAATCTTTTGTCTCTTGTTAAGAAGATTAGTGTCATTGCTAAGCCCATCGGTGATTGATGCTGAAAGCTTGCCTGCAAGACCATTAACCCCGCCATGATATTGCAGCTTCTTTGTATCATGACCTTCAACAATAGACCCCAATTCTTCTGCGCAGATCTGAAAACCTTCAGCTTTAACATCCTCGGGTACAACATAATCACTTGGTGACACACCTTGAGTAAAATGAATTGCCGCTTTGGAAACCAGAATAGCAACCCTCAGCTTCTCCTGCATCAAAAAGACAATGAATATTAGAGAAATATTAACATCGAATATGAATATTAGAGAAATATTAACATCGAATGTGGCATTACAAAGGAGAAGGTAGAGGAATATGCTCTTTAAAATCATTTTTCAAAGTTCATTTGCTAGGGAAAAAATATATGATCCGTACATACTGTCAGACAATAATAAAAATTTTGAAGAGAGAATTTGAAGCTGGTTGAAGAACTAACTAAAAACACATGCAATCACTTGCTTGAAACAAAAACTAGAAGAAGAAAAAAATCGCAAGTGGCATGGAAAATCAAGAGAATAACTGTGTAGGGAAGGCATTTCCAACCCACATCAACTTCAAATTTATAGTGCCTTTATTTTGAAATCGTTCATGTGGCAAAAGTATCAGACTAGTAATAATTCTCTGGATTTGCATTAAACATGCATATCAGCTAAGCAATCTAACCTTTCATGAGGCCGGAGCCACTCTGTTTCGTTGACGGTTTAACGCATTAACTATATTAGTATAATCACATAACACTTGATGGTAGGGCCTTTGTATTGCACGAAATTCATATAGTAAGCCATACAGTTTATTGCGTGTGATATGTGTGTGTGTTCTACAGTAGGTCACATTAAGAGAAGCTTCAAAGGATTATGTTTTTTTTTTAAAAAAAAAAAAACAAGTAGAAATCTGCTAGTTTAGCTGCAATTTGGAACATTCTTCGTCTCAGTAAGTATCTTCAACCATAAATTATAAAAATCCTCTTTTGCGTAACCAATGGAGGAGAGGCAAAGCTCCTCTGTCTTGACATTAAAAAAATCTTTTGGCGCAAAAATTTAAAATATTTTGAAATCACAGCATTATTGCATTGCAATCACCCCCTCCCCCACCCAAAAGAAAAAGATGAGTATGATAAAATACTTTGATCCATGAAGCAGATACAGCAGCAAAAACAAGTGAGAAAAAAATGAGTCACAGAGATGCATAAATCAGTGAGCAATATAAATAAATAAATTTAACACTTTAAGATAAGTTTAACAATAAATTAGGAAAATTTAAGTATTAAAACTTGAAATGTTTCTTTTGTGAAAACATCATTTATGGACGTTTTTAGTATGTTGCTATGCCAGGCATGAAGAGTTAGTCTGATTCATCTCTTCCAGTTTTACGGAATAGAGTTGAAGTGCAGGTAGAAGACAAGCCAAAGAACAGAATGTTTGGCTTTGAGTGAATCAAAATTTCTTATGAGAGGGCTTTTCATAATGCCCTTTCCTCTGCATTCATTAATTAATTGTTCGTATAGTTTTGAACCATAGGCTGATTCAAATAAGAAGCGTCTTGAATCTGTCCCAATTGTCTCCAACAATCGACCACACATACATGAACGATTCATACAAGGTAGAAATACCTGATTGGTACGACGCATCGCCTCCGCTTCGTCTCGCTTGGAGAGATTGGCTGTAAAACGAAAGCGTCGTTTGGGGTTCTTCACTACGCTGCACAAATTCCTCCATTTTTCAAGAGCTTCTCTTGACGAGTTCTTAGATCTCACTCTTGTAAAGCGTTCATCTATTAAAAATTCATCCATCGCGTAACTGTATCCTTTGCTTTGCTCTTATCTTCTTTGCGTTCTAATTTTTCCTTCTCGTATTGTATCCTTATATACCCTTCTTCGTCAGCTTCATATATCAATGCTGAGTCGGGACTCCACTAACACGGCGAGGGGGAAATAAAAACCTCGGCGACAAGTATAGGACCATTTCCACGAAGAATCGTCAGACAAGCCAACCAAAAAGGAAAAAGACTTATGCGGACCTCGAGAATGCCAAATGTGACTTTCTTAGCAGCTGCTAAAGCCGCGGGAACTTGATTCAGAGTAATGAAAGAGAAAGAAAAAAGAACACGATACCATCTCTGTATAGGGGTAGGGTATCAAACAGAAGTTAGGGAAAAACTATGTGTGTGTGTGTACACCCTACAGCTCATGTGTGTGATATATATATATATATATATATATATATATAAAACGTGGACACACACATATATATATATAAAACGCCTAAAACTAATGAATATATTTATAGACTACTGTACTTGTTAGGGAAAAACAGAAGTTATCCCTCTCGTAGTCGTAGCTAGCATAAGTCACATGTAGAAAAAATTTGGGAAAATGTATGTCAGGGCCCAAGGTAGCAAAATAATTTTAAAAGAGACTCAATAAACATTCACATATTTCTGACATTATTTCAAAAAAAAAGTGTACCAATATAATTGTTAATTGCTACTGATGTAGTTATTAATTAGACTGATTTAGTTGTTAATGGGGACTGATATAGTTGTTAACCGCTACTGATATAGTTGCTAACGCTTTTTGAAATAATACCAGAAAATGCCCTAACATGTGAATGTTTATTGGGTCTTTTTTGAAATTATTTTACTACCTTGGGCCTTGATATACATTTTCCCAAAAAATTTTGGTTCTAAATTTATGTCATTAAGAGATTATTAACTATATTTTCAAATTCTACTTCTATTTAAGTATAGGCATATATACACACAAAATACTTAATACAGTTTAAAATTAATTAATAAATGAATAAATATATTATAAAAAAAAAAAAAAATTGAGACCCACTTATAGAAAGTGCCCATGACAGTTGACAGGGCAGGAGGGAGTAATTTCAAAATTGTGTGGGTAGAGATGCATATGGAGTGGTTTGGTGGTGGTGGCCCCAGGATGGTTTCTTCACCTTCTTTTTAATTTTTAATTTTTATTTTTATAACTAACTGGAGTTATTTTTTTATAGTTAAGTAATAACATGTTATAATCTTTTTTTATAAGTCCACTTTAAAAAAATTGGTCTTATTATGAGTCAATCTTTAGAGTAATTACTAATGAATGAGTGTTACAATTTTTTATTAAATATAATACAAATGAATTAATTATTATTGAAAAGAAAAAGAAAAAAGATGAGAAAATGTTGAGAATATCATAAGTAAAATTATAAAACATGTGTTAATTTATGACATATATTTAATAAATTAATTAAGTTTTCTTAACAGGTGAAAAATGGTAAGTTGCAAAGCAATTTGGGCGGAATTGATAATAATGTTTGATGGATACTATGTAGTATCATGTGTATTGCGTGGAGCCAACACTAACGAAGCTCTATTTTACTTTTTTGTTATGACGTCGATTTTGAGGGCATTTTATATATTTTATTTATCAACAGGGAGTTTAATTATTTCTATTTCTTATCATGGCATCTTTATCACTCTGAGCGACACGGCTCTTTTTTTTATCCCTTTACGTACACAAAACACGTTTTTTGTTTCCTTTTATTATTTATGCTCTTCACGCGGTTTTGCTTTTGTCTTTGGCTTTTTTTTTTTTTTAAAAAAAAAAAAAGGTGACCTAACTTTTGTTAGAGGCTACCGGACCTCCTAAAAACAGTATACCGTATTTATTATTATATCTCAGAACGCGTTGAGCATGGATCGATCCATGTGAGTTCTGACAATATAGATATTTTTAATTAATTTCCTTTGTTTATATACAGATAGACTGATTCCGTCGTTGGTCCCCTCCCCACAACTTTCTGGATGAAGTTTCCGTTATTATAGTTATTTCAATGTAAGTTGCGTGGTGCTTAAAAAAAATGTTGCCTTTAATTTTTTATTGGTTATGTTTGGAGAGAGTTTTAAATAACTTAAAGTCATAAAAACTTCAGAAAATCTATATTGGGCCTTGTAATAAAAAAAAAACTCAAAAAATGCCTAAAGATTCTAAAAATCTCAAAAAAGGGCTCAGGCCTTTTCTAGTGTAAATTCATTAAAACTTTAGTTGCTAACAGGACTGATGTAGTTGTTAACGTTTTAATGAATTTATACTAGAAAAAGCTTTTGGATTTTTAGAATCTTTGGGCCTTTTGAGTTTTTTTTATTAAAAAGGCCCCCATATGGATTTTCCCAAAAAACTTAAGTAAAAAAAAATTTAAGTGAAGTATTTGGGTTGAGCTTTAACGTCATTGAGATTTTTTGAAAAAAAAAAACTAGTTAAGAAAAAAAGCTTCATGGGGTAATTTTTTCAGAAAAACTCTCAGTTTTATGACGTAAGCCTCACCACTTATATCATCATCAATCTAAACACAAATCATATTTACAACCGGACATTTTTTTTTATTCAGACTTTTAAAAAAGTTAGATAGAAAATAAGTCACCGCTAATTCAAACAAGCTCATTATTAGACTTCAATTAACAAGTGTTTTTTTTTTATAAGACGCTTATAAATATTTAAGGTGTATTTAATTTTTTGTTTTATGTTGGCCCATTCATTGTTGGAACTTCACTTTACTTCGTCAATCATTACTCATATTCCCATCAACCCTCTGCCAGCCACCCCTCTTATCTCTCAGCTCACCCAATCGTTCTTCAAAATAGATAAATTCAAAACTTTAAATCTATATAACCTAAATTTACTTAAACATAGTCAAAAGCCAAAAAAGGTATATATAGATATTGTGTCACTTTTATTACAAGGCTAAAGTGAGCCATGAAACAAGAATGGCTTGTTGATGAAGGAAAATTATGTAATCCATGATGGTGGTGTGGGGAGCCATCCAAATACTCTTTTATCTTCGTGCCTTGTCATTTTTCGTCATTTCCTATGTGGAGCAATCTTATTGGTGACGATGAATCAAACCACATCTTATGTTTGCATAGAAATAGCGGGCCGCATATTTTGAATTTAAAGGAGATATTTCAATATTTGTTATTATTAACTTTCTTTGGTCTTTAAACTTTACCCTCATTTTGGTTTTGGTCCCTCCATAGATAAATAATCCAAATTTTTATTGAGTTATAGGGACCGATATTTTAAATGAAACAAAGCTTGATGAATCAACACCTATGATTTAAAATTTGTGGAGTTAAAATCAAAATGAAAATAAATTTAACGGACTAAAGATTATAGGGAAAATGACACTTAAATATCATATGAATTTTCTAAACCCATTGAACTTGTGAAAAGACAGAAAATGGATATGGGGCAATCAGAAATATGAAAATTTTAGAGAAAAGTCTAAAATGTAATTCATAGTTATGCAATGAAGACACTAAAGAAAATCAATTCCAGTCACTCTTCCTAAAGGGGCTCCAAGTTCTTGTTCATCTTGACCCACAAATTTTCACGACACTCTAATATTCGAGGGGTTATTAAAAGCTTTGATTTTGTTGCCCCCTTACAGAAAACTCAAGTATGATTTCCAATTCTTTTCCTTGTGGACACTTTACATGCATGTTATATGTTTCTTCCTCTTCTGTACATGGATTCCCTTATTCCGGTTGGTGGGTATTTTCCTTGGTAGAGTAATAACAACGCCATGTTATTCCAAGAGTCTCGAGAGCAGCCTCCTTGGATGCAGACTTGTTTGGTTGAATTTTATTAACTATGAATCTGAGAATTTCGGAAGAATTTTCCCCTCTCACTTTCAATATGGTCCTCCTATCATCTTAATTACTCCATACGGGCTGCAAAACTGTGGACCAACTAAGTGACCAAGTTGATATTAAGCTATCTGAATTTTCTTTCCTATACTTTTCCTTTTATCAAAGACAAAATGATATCAAGTAAAAACAAGTTGTACAAAGTGCTTGTAGTTAGAACACGACTATGAAAACTTAAGAAATTAAGGTAATGTAGAATGATTCCTCTTTACATCATAGCTAACGTAGTGGAAGACCTTGAAATACATATTCGGGGTCAAAAGTATATTCATTAACTAATTAAAAAAATAATTTGGGGGGTCAAATGTATAAATTTTTAAGATAAACGGTATATTTTTTGGCTAAATGTATAAGAAAAATCTGACTTATATTAAATTTTTAAGACAAATTGTTTTTTTTTTTGGCGGCCATGGCCCCCACTGGTCTCTATGAAGCATTGAAGCTCCACCACTACAACTAAGAAGGGCACTTGTAAAAAAGAAGAATTTAATATTATTTACTTTTTGCATGCATCTTATATTTTGGACCACAAAAACCTTTTAAAAGGGTTTTATAATATGGACCAAAAGAAATATATAAAGACACTCACGGTTTTTTTTTTTTTTTTGCCCAAACATGGAAATTTATTTAGTACTATGATTTATGTCTTCATTATATTACCTCTAGATTAATATAAGATTTATTTTAATAAAGAAATTGAATTATAAAATAAATATTATATAATAGCCAGAGGTTGTATTATTCTTCAGTTTTCTTCACTTAATTTGCAGATGACATGCACATTGTTAATCTACAAGCACCCATCCATCTTTGATTAGCTTCTAAAGTTTATATATCCTTCCATCACTATAAATACCTCAATTTTCAACGACTAGAAAATTGATATGGATATTATCTGAGGGCCTTTCAGTTTTCTAAACTTGGTACCAGATTCTGCCTCAAGGCGACTACTCTCCAGCTCAAAGCGGCCTGATCTAGAAAATGGCTTTGTGTCTCCATGAAAGCCGTCTCCAACTCCGGCCAATGGTCCGGCCGGAAGGACCATCTGGTCCGACTCGGTTTTAATAACAATGATAAATACTTGAATTTATTTTGTTTTATATATATTTGAACACGCACACACAATCCAACTATTAAAAACTGTATAGCAGATATATAACACACTACATAACTTTTTTTTTTTTTTTTTTTGTATTTAACACACTGCATAACTCATGGAGGTATTGGGGAACACATTCCCGCAGACGATCTGCTACAAGATTTGGGCCTAGGCCCATATTTAACCCAAAAGACATGTTCGGAGATCTAAAACAACTTCTTCCAAGGCTGAAATATAGGGGTGGCATGGAAGGGGGCTGAGAGATTAGAGTTTTCTTATAGTTGCCCTATAATAATAGGTTACCAACAAATGCATGGAGAAGCCGATGGTCGACTAATACACCTCTATGTCAATATTGTGAGGTTGGCACAGAGGATGAAATGCATATATTTCGAGACTGCCGATATGCCAATTAGATTTGGCTTGCTCTGGTACATCCGAGGTATATTTCGGCGTTTTTTTCCTATCCTCTTAAAGAGTGGATTTTATTCAATCTTAATGTGGAGTTGGGCAGAGATAGTAATAAGATGTGGAATCTGATATGGGGTGTTGGGATTTGGCTTTCATGGTTATGGAGGAAAAATCATATTTTTCAAGAAGAGTTTCATAAACCAATTTGTCGAGCTGGAGTTATTAGAAGATCATGGAGGGTTATACTGTGAGAAAATTGATTTAGATTGTCATCTTGACAGAATGCATACTCTGAGGATTATTAGATGGGCTCCTCCTCCTATTAGCTCGGTTAAGTTGAACATCGATGGAGCTATGTCATCCAAAACCAGAAAAGCATGGTGTGGTGGTGGGGTTAGTGATCATAGGGGAATGTGGATTTCGAGCTTCACACAATCCTTGGGCCACTGTGAGGTATATGATGCAGAAGAATGGGAGCTGTTGTATGGAATTAGACTAGTATGGGGAGAAGGATACAGAAGTGTCATTGTGGAATCTGATGCAAAGCTACTGGTTGACAAACTTATGCTTGTACAGATTGATGCTAACAGCAGCAATGTATTTTTGCAAATTAGAAACATGTTGATTCGGAATTGGGAGGTGACTATTCAACTTATACCTCTTGTTGGGAATGTCATGGTTGATGCATTAGCTAAGAGGGTTTATCACAATCCTCTTTTTTGAATATTTATCAAGAAAATAACACAGTGCTTACTAATAATTGTATGGGATTTGATCGCCTTTTAGCTAATTTTAATATATAAAGGCTGACGTCTCTCTTTTTACCCAAAATAAAAAGGCTAGACTCAAACTTAAACATATTGTTAGGCCTTTTTAGGTAGATTTAGCCTACGGGCCTATAGGCATGGCCTGTTTCATTTTTTTTAAATGTATTATTATGCATAATTATATATAATTTACTTTAAATTAATTTTGTAAATTATTTATATAATTAATAACTTAGTCTTAACCCTAAATTTCATATTTCATCATTCACCCATGAGTTTAACCTTTTCATTCATTGATTGATCCCTTCTACTTCTTTTCTTTTTGATCGTTTGAAATAGCAATGCTAGCTCACTATCTCTCCCTTAATTTATATCATTTGATATAACATAATAATTATAGTAAGTTTATGAGTCTATCTCATTTTATGCAAAAAAAAAAAAAAAAAAAAAAACAAACAAAAGGTAAAATTTAGTTTTACATGTCACTTGTTGTGCTTGATTGGTTTTTAAAAATGTATCTTTTTAGTCAATAGATGATTGATTTTTCTTATTCATACTTACTTAAACAATTGTTGCTACTAGATGTTATTTTCTTTGTCTTACTAACTATTTTATTTTATATGAGAACAAATCCTCAAACTTTAAGATATAAAGTAGGTTTTTAAATAGACTTGATGAATTACATATGAACATAGATGTATAGGCTTTAAGCCTATTTAAAAGCTTATATTTTAGGTAAGCTTTAAATAGGCTTCAAGCCTAATCAGGGTTTTTGAAAGGGAAAATCCATATTAGGGCCCTTGTAAGAGAAAAAATTCAAAAAATACCTCAAGATTATGAAAATACCAGAAAAGGCCCTAGGAGAAGGCAACATGCAGGGAGAAGCTCAACATGTCTAAGCAAATTGGTTCTGTAAACATTTTTCAGTTTTAAGAGGCTTGTTTACCTGACAGAAGACAAATGCGTTGAAAATTAGTGTTTTGGATCAGATCAGCATCAGGACCACTGAGGTTAAAATACAATTTTCCACTGGTCTGAAGAAACCATATCACCATAATCTGATACAATGATTGGCCTAAGATGTTCCTCCACATGGTGTTGCTAATGAAATTACCCGTCCTTCCTACTGGTGATCGCTTCATCAATTCATCGTTAGGAGGTTCAGTTGCAAGTGCCAGGGCTCCCAGTGTGTCCATTATCATGTTCACCCACAGTAATTGAACAGCTGTAAGGGGCGTACTTCCTGAAGAGCACATGAATGCAAAATCGTAAGACAAAGTAGAAGACAATATCCTGAAACCTCAATAATAAGAAGAAATAACAAAATATTGAGACACAGTACGGTAAGCTCATAAGCAATCTAGTCAAGATTGATTTGTGACCTGTCCAGCACGCTGAGGTGAAGTTCACTAGTAATGCAACCACATTAACGGTTAGCTGGAATTGTACAAATTTCTGGATGTTTATGTAAACTGAACGTCCCCATTTTGCCACTGTCACGATTGTGGAAAAATTATCATCCAGAATGATGACATCTGCACTTTCTTTAGCAACCTACACACAAATCACAAAATTAGTATGGAGCAAAACATTGTCTTTTCCTCCCTTTTTCCCATAAATCTTTGTTTCATTTACATATAGACGGCAACTGTATTGAACTCACCTCAGTTCCAGCAATGCCCATTGCGAGTCCAATGTCAGCTTCATGAAGAGCTGGTGCATCATTTGTTCCATCACCAGTCACAGCTACGACTTCCCCAAATGTGGTACGTACGTGTTTCACCAATGTATGCTTGTCCATGGGTGAAGAACGAGCCATAACCTATACAGGAAATTGAACGTTATAATACTGAAAGATTGACAACCATATTCTTGGTTGTCTCTTAAGGAAATCAACATGTTTAGAACAGAAAGAGAATAAAGTACCTGAATTTTTTGGATCAGTTTGAACAATTCCTCTTGACTCTTCTCTCTAAATTCTGCACCTTCAATGGCTATACCATCATCTGTTAAAATCCCACATTCTCTAGCTATAGCCTTTGCAGTATCAATGTTGTCACCTGTAACCATCCTTACTGTTATACCAGCTGAACGACACACTGCAACTGATTCTTTAACACCGGGACGAACAGGATCCTTAATGCCAACAATTCCAATACAAGTATACCCAGAAACTGGAATCGGGTCTTCAGGTGAGAATCCCTTTTCCATGTCCATGTAGGCAATGCATAGAGTTCTGAGTGCCTCACTTGCAAATTGGTTTATTGTAACCGTAAGACGGTTCCTAGATTCTTCGTCAAGTGGAACAACCTCACCTTTGGAATTGATAACCTTGTCACAGGCAGCCAGAATTATTTCAGAAGCTCCTTTAGTGTGGGCTCTCAAGCCTCCTCCCTCAGGAAGCTCCACAACTACACCCATCCTTTTCTTTAGAGAGTTGAATGGCTCAACTTTAACAAGCTTTCACGCATTTCTCACTGCCTGAAAGTTCCCACCCAGAGATAACCCAAACTCCAATATTGCAGTATCTGTGGGAGTCCCCAAAACCTCACGTTTTCCATTGTCATTGACCACAACTTCTCCTCCAGTGTTAAGAAATATTGACTGTAGCAGCAGTTTCACAGCAGAATCAGGGATATCAGAAGGTAAGGTAGAAGAAGCATCATTGCTCACTTCCTTCTTATTCATGCAAATGCATGTTTTCACAACTGTCATGCGGTTGGTAGTTAATGTTCCAGTCTTGTCACTGCATATTGTTGTGGCTGATCCCATGGTTTCACAAGCTGCTAAGTTTCGGACAAGGGCTTTGTCATTCATCATCTTCTTCATAGCAAAAGCAAGGTTCAATGTGACAGCTAATGGCAGCCCCTCCGGAACAGCAACAAGAAAGATTGTAACTGCAACAGCAAAGAATTCCAAAGTTTGCATCGCCTCATCTCCAGACCAGGTCAAGAGGCTTCCTTCTTGGAACTTACGGGTCAAAAGGCCTTGCACTAAAAATGATTGAGTAACTACATCAAAGAACAGGCCTATCTTCCCGCTGATGGTTGCCACTCCATTTAACTTCACTTGCAGTGGGGTTTCATCATCTCCTCCTTCACTGAGAGTTGCCATCAACTTACCCCATTGAGTCCTCATCCCAACTGTGGTAACCATCATTTTGCAAGAGCCATCTCTGACCTTAGTACCTGAAAGAAGAAATGGATTTTCAGAACTCACCATCACTGGCTTACTCTCTCCGGCTAAACTCGACTCATCGATCATCACAGAGAATCCCGAAAGAAACAGGCCATCAGCTGGGACTTGGTCTCCTATAGCAAGATGCACAATGTCGCCGGGAAGTAAATCATATATTGACATTTTCTGCCTATAACCATTTCTTGTGACCTGAATAGTGATCTTCTTCTTCTCTTTCTCCAAGTCCATGAATTGTAATGATTGGCGGTAATCACTTGTTGCTGTCACAAAGACAACCAGCAAGATACTTGCAACAATTCCAAGACCATCATGGGCCCCATGGGGACATTCTTCCATTGCTATGCCAACTATGAGAGACACAAGAGCACATAGTACAAGGATCATGAGAGTCATGTCTTGAAAGGCGTCACAAACAAAAACCCAGAAACCCCGAGCCTCACTCTCGGTAAATTTGTTGATTCCATAAATCTGGTCTCTTGTTAAGAAGATTAGTGTCATTGCTAAGCCCATCAGTGATTGATCCTGAAAGCTTGCCTGCAAGACCATTAACCCCGCCATGATATTGCAGCTTCTTTGTATCATGAACTTCAACAATAGACCCCAATTCTTCTGCGCAGATCTGAAAACCTTCAGCTTTAACATCCTCGGGTACAACATAATCACTTGGTGACACACCTTGAGTAAAATGAATTGCCGCTTTGGAAACCAGAACAGCAACCCTCAGCTTCTCCTGCATCAAAAAGACAATGAATATTAGAGAAATATTAACATCGAATGTGGCGTTACACAGGAGAAGGTAGAGGAATATGCTCTTTAAAATCATTTTTCAAGTTCATTTGCTAGAAAAAATATAATCCGTACATACTGTCAGACAATGCAAAACTTGAAGGAAGAGAGAATTTGAAGCTGGATGAAGGACTAACTAAAACCACATGCAATCACTTACCTGAAACAAGAACTATAAGAGAAAAAAATCGCAAGGGGCATGGAAAATCAAGAGAATATCCGTATAGGGAAAGGCATTTCCAACCCAGATCAACTTCAAATTTATGGGCAAGTAGTAGTTGATTGATAGTGCGTTTATTTTGAAATCGTTGATGTGGCAAAAGTATCAGACTAGTACCAATTCTCTGGATTTGCATTAAACATGCATATGAACAAAGCAATCTAACCTTTCATGAGGCCGGAGCCACTCTGTTTCCTTCACGGTTTAACTCATTAACTATATAGTATAATCACATAACACTTATGGTAGGGACTTTGTATTTCACGAAATCTTATACAGTAAGCCATACAGTTTATTGCGTGTGAATATTACGACTTCTTATAAATTTATTATATGTGTGTCTGTGTTCTATAGTAGGTCACATCAAGAGAAGCTTCAAAGGATTATGTTTTTTTTTAAAAAAAAAAACAAATAGAAATCTGCTAGCTTAGCTGCAAATTGGAACATTCTTCCACTCAGTAAGTATCTTCAACCATAAATTATAAAAATACTCTTTTGCATAACCAATGGAGGAGAGGCAATGCTCCTCTGTCTTGACATTTTAAAAAAATCTTCTGGCGCAAAAATTTAAAATATTTTTAAATCACATCATTATTGCATTGCAATCACCCCCTTCCCCACCCACAAGAAAAAGATGAGTCTGATAAAATACTATGATCTATGAAGCGGATAAAGCAGCAAAAACATGTGAGAAAAAAGAGAGTCACAGAGATGCATCAAATCAGTGAGCAATATGAATAAATAAATTTAACACTTTAAGATATGTTTAAAAATAAATTAGGAAAATTTAAGTATTAAAACTTGAAATGTTTCTTTTGTGAAAACACCATTTATGGACGTTTTTAGTATGTTGCTGGGCCAGGCATGAAGAGTTAGTCTGGTTCATCTCTCCCAGTTTTACGGAATAACGTTGAAGTGCAGGCAGAAGACAAGCCAAAGAACAGAACAGTGAAGAACAGAACGTTTGGCTTTGAGTGAATCAAAATTTCTTAGGATAGGGCTTTTCAAAATTTCCTTTGCTTTCATTAATTAATTGTTCGTATAGCTTTAAACCACAGGCTGATTCAAATAAGAAGCATCTTGAATCTGTCCCAATCTCTCAAACAGTGGACCATACATACATGAACGATTCATACAAATTAGAAATACCTGATTGGCACGAAGCATCGCATCCGCTTCGTCCCGCTGGGAGAGATTGGCTGTGAAACGAAAGCGTCGTTTGGGGTTCTTCACTATGCTGCACAGTTTCCTCCATTTTTCAAGAGCTTCTCTTGATGAGTTCTTAGATCTCACTCTTGTAAAGCGCTCATCTATGAGAAATGTATCCATCGCGTAACAGTATCCTTTGCTCTGCCCTTTCGTCTGTGCGTTCTAATTTTTCCTTCTCGTACCCTTCTTCGTCAGCTTCATATATCAATGCTGAGTCGGGACTCCACTAACACAGCGAGGGGGAAATGCCGAAAAGGAAGAACACTCTCGATCGGTGAGGACCTCGGGGAGGCCGAATGTGACTTTTCTTAGAAGCTGCTAAAGCCGCGGGAACTTCATTCAGTGTAATGAAAGAGAAAGAAAAAAGAACACAATACCATCTCGTCTGTAGCGGGGTGAAGTATTAACGGGGCATTATATTGTGATGTTCTTCTGAGTTGAATGAACGGTCTCCTTCTCTTCCTTGTCTGATTATTACTTATAATAGCTATCTTTTTTGTTTTAATCATTTGTCAGATTTTTTTTTTAAGTTTGTTTTAATAATAAGTACAATTTTTTTGTTTACCAAAAAAAAATAAGTACAATTTTTTTGGGGTTAACATACAAAAATACACATGATCTTTTTCTCCAGTAACGCCCAGCACCCGTGTTTTTTTTTTAGCAAAAATACACACGTAGGTTATCATTTTCGAGTAAAAGTCACATCCCACCATTATATTACTATTTACCGTGATGAAGAGATAAAGTGAACAGTAACATAACTGTGGTGGACAGTAACATAATGGTGAGATGTGACTTTTGCTCCAAAATGATAACCACATGTGTATTTTTGCTAAAAAAAAACACTTGGTATTGGGCGCTTCTGAAAAAAAATCCATGTATATTTTTACACCTTAATCTTTTTTTTTTGTCATCAATTACTTATGATACTATATATATTTTCTTTCACCCTTCTCTCATTATTATTCTCTCATTCATTTATAAATAAGGGTATCCTTAAATTTTTTTTTTTTACATAATTATTGTATTATATTATTTTAACTTGTTTCTAAAATCTCATTATTCATTAGAGATAAAAGATTTTTGTATATAGGGATGGGGAGAGAAATTTAATAGGAGTATTTAGCTTAAACGAAGTGAACTGCTTGGCCGGGTCCAACTGCTGCGGCTAATATTCATGGCTACGGATATTCATAGAATACTGTACTTGTCAGGAAAAAGAAAGTTTTTGCCCTCTATTTCTTCAAATGGGTGCCGTTTTGATGTAAAACACTGTGGTGGTTTTTTTAAAAAAAATATATGGATAATGATTAGTATTAAAAGAATATTTCAAAATCTTAAAAAAATATTTTATAGTGTTGAAAAAATTTATCATACTGTAAACCATCTTGAGGGTAATTACTAATTAATAATAATGTTAATTTATAAAGAAAATTAATGTACATTTTAACCTTAACGTGTTTTTTTTTATATTAGAATTTGAAATACGTTCAAAGCCTATTAATTAAGCTAGCGCCTTAATAGCGTAGTGGCATGGGAGCTTGGTTCTCCTCTCCCATATCCAGGGTTCGAACCTTACCCCCTCTCCTATTATGTGTATAAAAAAAAAAAAAACCTATTAATTAAGTTCCTTTTAAACTTTACTCCTAGGTATTGTACATTTTAACCACTCACGAGTGCAAAGCCTGCTACATAATAATAAATCAATAATAAAATTGTATGGTACGTACCTTGTAAGAAAAATTAATGATGGAACTTATAATAATAATTTTTCATAAGACCAGATGGCTTCACTCTTTCCTATTAACAGGGCGACATCGTTGTAGGGTGATTTTTCAAAGGATTTAATTAACTGTAGTATAAATATTTAATATTTATATGAATTGGAGTGCATTAATTAATCCCACTAGTCTCCCTGTTTCGTGTCGTGCCGCCATTCTCTCCTTTCTAGGGAAAATTGAAATGAAGTACCAAACTAAAGAAAATTTAAAAGTTCTATTCAAATCTCTAATTTACAATTAAGTTTTATGGAATATTTGAGTAATATAATTATGAAGATACTAAAATAACTTGAGTGAGTTTGAGAAGACTTGAGGTAATATCAGTATAATTAAACCCGAGCGAGATCAGTTGATTTAGCCCAAAAACCGAAAAATTGGTTTGTAAGTCGTAACCCGTTCAATATGGGCATTAACTAAGTTTATTTATTTTTAAGAAAGTTAAATTTTTTATGTTCTTTATAATTATATATTAATAATCCTCAAATCTTCATTTTATTATTAGTTTTTTTTATTTTTTTATAATTTAATATTAATAACCTTGAAATCTTCACTTTATTACTAATTTAACTCTATATTAGTTTTGGTTTAACTCTAATTTAACCATTGACCTTGTATCCTGTTTCTTTTAAGATAAAAGAAGTCCTAGATAATCTACTCCATTTTATTTTTTTTGTTATGACGTGGATTTTGAGGGAATATTATATATTTTATTTATCAACAGAGAGAGTTATGTATATTGTTAGTTTGTTACAACAACAGGGAATTAAATGATTTCTATTTCTTATGATGGGATCTTTATCACTCTGAGTGACACAGCTCTATTTTTTTTATTATCACAACACGTGTTTTTTGTGTCCTTTTATTATTTATGCTGATCGTTGACCCAAAAAACAATTATTTATGCCGGTTTTAGAAGTATTCTCTCTCTCGTTCTTATTATAACGCACCAACTATCTTTTCTCACAAACCAATAAAATAGAAGTTAAGTGATTAATGAGCCTAAAATTAATAAAAATTTTCAACTTTAATGAGATAGATTTAAAAAAGTTTATTAAAGTAAGGGCATAATAGGAAATAGTAATAAATAAGTGAATTAAATGTAGTTAGTGCCTTATAAAAAGGACAAAAAATTTTAAGTAGTTGGTGCTTTGTAATAAGAACCAGAAGGAGTAGCTTCTGTCTTTGCCCTTAAAAAAAAAGGGCCTAACTTTTGTCAGAGGCTAACAGACCTCCTAAAAATAGTGGGACAGGCGTCTATCCTTTTTTCCCATTTCATCCACAAAAATGGTTGAAAAAAAAATTTAACTCCTATGGCATTGAAAAAATACTAGATAATACTGAAATATTATTTTAGAATCGTGAAAAAATATTTTAGAGTCCTTGTTAGTATTAAAAAAAATAAAGGATAATATTAAAAAATTATTTTAATATCTTAAAAAAATACTTTAGGGTATTAGATGATACTGAAAAAATACAGGATAGAAGTGAAAAATTATTTTATAATTTTGAAAGGGATATTTCAGCATACTGAATGGTACCAAAAAATATTGGATAATACTAAAAAATTATTTTAAGATTTTGAAAAAATATTTCAGGGTATTGACTACTACTAAAAAAATACTAGATAATACTAAAAAATTATTTTTAGTATCGGTCAGTACCGTGAAATATTTTTTTACAACTCTAAAATAATATTTCAGTGTTATCCAATATTTTCAGTACCAGATAGAAGCTAAATTATTTTTTCAAAATTTTAAAATATTTTTCCAACCATTTTTACTTGCTTTTTTTCTCTTTAAAATTACAGGTGAAAGGTTTTAATTAGGGGAGGGAAGCAACAGAGAGTAGGAGATGAAATGGAAAAAGGATAGAAGCCTATCCCAAAAATAGTACGCTCTATTTATTATTATATCTCAGAACGCTCTATTTAATTAATTTTCTTTTTTTATTTATAAATAGACTAATTCAGTTGTGGGTCCCCCCACAACTTTCTTGATGAAGTTTCTGTTTGGAAATTTACCAATATAAGAAAATTTTAAAAAAAATCAAAATGATACATTGTTGAAAGTTTTTACCGAAATAATATAAAAATAATATAGTTGGTGGCGTCACCAGTCACAAGTGACATTAAAATACTGACACCATTTAATAACACGACACCATTTAATAACACCAGGACTGATAACATCATAAGTGGCGTTAAACACTGTGACGCCACTGATATGTGGCGTCTCATCACACAGCAGGCTTAAAAAAAAAAAAATGAAAAGAGGGGGTGTGGCCAGGCTTAAAAAAATATAAATAAAAAATAATAAAATAAAAGCTGCAATTGCAGCTTAATAAAGGTTAAATCATTGTCCCCCATCTTATATTCGTGGACCTATATGAAACCTAAAGAGAAAAGTAAACCAACTTTTCTTTCTTTCTTTCTTTTGCCTAATAAAACAAACCAACTCATCACTTGATCCACCTGAAGGTTTCAAATCGCGATAGCATAGTTCTTGTATTTGCTTTAATGGCTTTGACTAATTATGTATTTGCTTTAATCTTAATTTACGCTGTCCCCACTTAAAAAAATAAAAGAAAAAGGGAGGTAGCATCAAAACACTTGACCTATAGGGATGGTAAAAATGAAAGAACTGTTTGTAAGAATCAAAGTTTTGAAAACCGGATCGGTCACTTAACCTTTATTAGGTTAAAGCTTTACTAGGTTAAAGGTCAGTGGAATTAATCATATTTCCTTTTTTGGTAAACAAAATTAATCATATTTCAATACTAAAAAAATTTGTGTAAATATGGGAGGACGTGTAACCATGGTTATTAAACTCAGATCGGTCGGATCGGACTGGGGGAATCGGCCATGGAACCGGTCTGGTCTACCATAGAAATCGGGGTTAGCCTCTTTTTGTTTTTTTTTTTCTTTTTCACATCAGGGAGCTCCGATATGGAAAGAAAAATAGATGAACACAGAGAGAGATGGACAGAGCCGAAGGCCAAATCGGCGTCCTTCGAGGTTCATAACAGCGAAAAATAGAGGAACAAAGGTCACCGGAAATGGAGCAACCGCTCCTTCTTTCCCCTCAGAAATCGCCGGAGATCGATGAGGAGGGACGCAACTGGAGATCGACGATGGCAGATGTTCCGAGGTGCTGATCGACGGCGGACAACCTGTAAGACCAAAGAATAGACAGGCAGAGAGAAGAAGGAGCGAGACCAACGGAGCTAGATCGACAACGATGAAAGTGGGAAACTTAGAGGTGAACGATGGGCAATATTCAAAACGCCCGAAACCCAAGTCACAGCTCTTCTCTCCGGAGTCTCTGCACATGACTCTTTCACACTTCCCCCTTTCAACTTTCCTTGGACAAAGCAACAAATATCCACCCTCCACCTGACATATGATAACGTGTTCAAGACTAGAAGCTTCAGGAAAGTTTGACACGGTCTCCCATCTATCTAAATCACATTAATTACATGGAAATGTTAAAATATAAATAAAAGTTGAAGAAAACAAGGGGAGTGGAAGTTGGCGCATCTGCTTAGTTTAGTTATTGTAATATATATATATATATGCGCACGCGCGCATAATTGCTTTTGTTATTTTTGTTAGTTAATAAGATGTTTTTATTATTAAAGGGAATTATTTTTTATATAATTTCATATTAATAATCTAAACTTTTCACTTTTTCCCCGGTTTAACTCCGGTTTGACTCCGATCTAACCTACTGACTCTTGACCCAGTACCTCAACCGATTCAATGACCGATCTAGTTTTAATAACCTTACGTATAACAAAGGAGGAAGAGTAATTTTATATTGATTTTTTTGAAATAAAAGATCCCAGGGCTTGGCAAGATTGGAGATTTTTCTCTTTAGTCACAGTTGACACTCACAGTGCTACGGAAATACGAAAACGACTTGACGATTGTATTGGCAATAGATGATTGGGCATCAAAGAGCATATGCGCAGGAATGTGGGATTATTATTTTATTAGTTTAGGTAAAATCTTTGTCTTGTTCTAGTACAGAGAATGGTGGCAACGACAACCTTCTTCATCTGGCTCTTTAAGCTTCTAATACCTATCTTCTCCATCCTTGAATGATTTAAATTCATTCAAACACAAGTGGAATACCCTATGTATGTTGTAATTTAATAATCTAAATTATGAAATTTCATTTTAGCTTGCGATGCTACTTGTGAGATAATAGATCTCATCAAATCCAATACCTAAAGATGACCGCAAGCACAAAGCGGGTATTGGAACCAAGTTCAATTACTTCACTTGAGAACCAATCTTATAATAATAACGTCCTCACACAAATCTACCTGTTTGGGTTGACCATTTCGACCACCAATAGTAGTCATAATGATGTGGCCAGTTTCAATTCCATTTCCATCTACCATTGCAGTCTCCATTTCCTATCACGGAGGAGTTATTAGACGGAAATAAATCATTGAAACATTGTATGAACCTTAAAAAATGAAATTACCACTCACTTTTACTGTTGTCAATGGTTTTAGATATTAACAGAACAAGATAAATAACAGAAAAGCACAGCAATACTTTCAGAGCAAGAGAAAAATCCATAAATTAATCATCAAATTTTCATCTCATCCAATACCTATCCTTCATAAATGGGTATGACTCTGATGACAGAAGCATACAAAAGAATCTACACAAGGAGACAAGGATAAAAGAATAGTACCATGATAAAAGAGCCACTAAACAAGTTTGTAGTCCCTGAAAGCACAAGAAAGTCTTAGAGATTTAGAGGTACAATGAGTCAACGTTAACATAATCATGCAGTCTTAGAACATTGGTTCCGAGCAACTATTCATGCAAAAATATCTTACAAGCATGTGAAATAAAAATTAAGCAGTGGCATAGCATACATAAACTATGACAGTTAGATGTTTGTCTAAATAAGGAATTACTTGCAAATTGCATAACCGCTCCAAAATGAGAAGAAAACCCAATGATTTCTTGTTTTTCCCCTTCTCTGAGCAGTCTTTTTTCTGTTTCAAAAATTTGTTCCACTTTCGAACTGTGTCAGTTCTTTTGCCCAACAATTCTGCAATTCCTAGTTCCTAAATTATTATTAAGAAGAAATTGCAAAAGACAAAAGCAATGAGCAGTTATCTAGGAAACAAGGCTTCTAATACCTTTTCGTCATTGATCTTCATTTCATTGATCTCCTCAGGGAGTTTATCAACCATCATGGAATCACCACCAGCCATTCCAACAGCCAAAAGCCATACAAGCTCAACTGTCCTTCAATCAGACCTTTTAGTTAATCAAATCTTTATATTGGCAGTGTATATCAGCACCACAACTTGCAAAACGGAAAAGAAAGCATTCAATCGATCCGGTAAAACTTTTAAGAATTTCCAAATACGTAGAAGATGATACAATTTAACCTTCTAGAAGAATCACCACCAAGCACAACAAAGACATGAAGAACTCTCACATGCTAAAAGTGAAATATAAACTTGCAATGATACTGGAATGCAAATCATTAAGCCGTGCTCAGTTTAAGCCGTCCACACTTGAGTGTGCAAAATTCCACACTCAAGTGTTCACTCGAGTCTTACGACTTGAGGCAGGGACATGTGAGAACAACTGCACACTCGAGCAGGAGTATGTGAATGCCACACTCGAGCGAACACTCAAGTGTGGCATTTTCACACACTGAGTGTGCTGTTGTTGAAAATTGAGGCTAGATATGTGAGAATGACATGGATTCTTTCGTATCTGGCATCCGCAGCAGCCATCGTCGAGTTTGCTCGCCAATTCTCAAATATTGCACACATGAACAGCCCCACAGGACCCACACTGGGTCCTCTGCTTGCAAGTGCAGACGTAAGTTGCAGCACAAATCCCCCCCCCCCTCCCTTAAAATAGGGTGTTTGATGGTAGAAGGTGAGGGTCATTTAAGAGAAATGAAGGGGAAAGGAAGGCAATGGGACTTGGGCTAGTTGGCTAAGGAAATCAAAGAAGAAGCCCACTTACTGAGTGGAGCTTGTATGATCCAAATTTAAATTGAACCTGAGATGAAATTGGTCCAATAGGCCGAGATAAGGGGAAAGAGGTTGGAGGTTGTGGCTCATGTGAACATTGTCGAGAATTATACAACTACAAGAGGCACATGATAATTCGACATGTTCAATTAGCTAGGTGATTCAAACTACCTTGCTAGGAGGTAGCAAAATTTGCGGAAGGGAACAAATGATAAAGGTCAATGGGACTTTGACACGTATATGAACTCCATGTCAATGACTGGCACTGTTCTAATCAAATGAAAGGAACTCACCCAGATGAGAGGAGACAAGAGGCAACATGGGAGGTGTAGTAATTTAGTAGAAGGTCATAGATGGAGAACTAAAGCAAGGCATGTGTAATCATTAAATACTATGTTTGCATTATTGACTCTTGCTTATTATTTTTCTATGTTAAGTGAAGTTTTTTTTTTAATCTATATTTTTTTGTTTTTTAATGAATTTAAAATTTTTCTTAAAAAAAAATTCGAGTGCAGCCCCAATCTTCCTACTAATTATGCAGACACAAAATTAAAATCCTGGTTCCTCATAATGAACGAAATTATACTCTCATTGCCACTGCCCACAGATCAATGCAACACACCCCCGGTCATGAAAATCAGCCTGGCAAGAAGTGTGAAAGCTGAATAATTTCTCTCCTGCCCACCCATTGTTATTTCTTCCCTCACGCGTTCATCCTCAGGATCCACTAGCAGAGAATGCAGAGATTTTGTTCCACGAATAAACATTAATAATCTGTGCTGAGGCGCCCTCTCTGCATATTGTAATTGGGGGGAAAAATTAGTTTTGAGGCAGTCAAAATTTCAACCATTAGAAGTTAACAAAGAACTAACCAAGATAAATACCCAACGGTGTTCCTCTGCTCATCCCCAAAATAGTTTTCCAGTAAGCAATCTAAAGAGTTGGAATTGAATGAGTTTGAGCTTTATTTCAGCCGAAGTTATGAAGTCATTAAATATTCCAAGGGGTGTATGCCGTGCGCTCTTCAGAACATTGAATACTGACAGGTAACTTGTACAACTTGTGTGTATTGGTGCTGCTGTAAGGAGTATATCAGTTTATTCTTTTAACAATCCCCGGTTTGAAGAGGTTATGCCCGCAACCACGTCGAGACCTCCCCACATTCTTAACAAATCAATCTCGCATGCAGTGATTGGATTGGTTGGTCTGGCTCCTCCCAAGCTGCTCAGCCTGACTTCTAATCTCTTTGAGCTCGCTCTGTAATTGATCCAGGCCTGCAATCTCACCCCACTATTAAGAACCAATATATTAATAAATACTTCTATTTCATTTTTCAATTTATTACAATATTTAATTACAATATTATTTTTTAATAAGAATATTATATTATTTATTTAATTTTTAAATATTAACATCTTATATATTTATATTAATTTGATATAGTAATATAAAATATATATTTCTATTAATTTATATATCCATCAATTATCACATGGAGTGTGAAATAATGTCACACTCGAGTGTACACAGTACACGTGAGTATGATGTTATCACACTCCACTGTGATAACTTATAGACGAAGGATGTGTGGTCATCAGTTACCACCAAGTGTACATTATGAGTGTGATACATCACACTCGAGTATGCACACTTAAATTTAATTTCAGCGTGGCCGCCTTCTCCTTCCTTCTTCTTTGTCGTCACCTCTCTTGCTTTCTCTTCTGCCCCTTCAGTCTCATTAATAGAGGTTGTACCCCTCATTAATATGATAATTGAAATCTTCATCTGGCAGAGAGGGATAAATGAAAGGTCCCTAAATCACTTTGTTTAATAGAAGAAACAAAGAAAAATGAACTACAAAAGGATTGAGGAGTGGATGGTTCTGTCATCGCAAGGATCAAAGATGGAGGCTTCCACTTTCGAGTTAGCCTTTTACATTAGCGCTTTCAACTTATCAGTGTAGTTCTCAGCCTTTGCAAAAGTGTGTTAGTGGTAGTAGTGCGGGGTGCAACGATGAAGAAGGAGGAAGAAGATGACGAGGTGATGGTGTGGGGTTCACATATGAACTCTAACGTGGCTATCATATATGGCATTTGACGTGTCAATTTATCCTACGTGAAAAACGTCTGTTAGTCTCGTCATTAGTCGAGGGCAACATTCCTATGTTTAAGAACTTCTAGAGCGACATTGAGACAAACTTCCAGGGCTAGGGTGTGTGTTTCCGAAGCAAAATTACTACTTAACCCGTAGAGTAATAATAACGCTGTATTATTCCAAGAGTCTCGAGAGCAGCCTCAGGGATCCAGACTTGTTTGGTGAATTTTATTAATTATGAATCCGAGAATTTTGGAAGAATTTTCCCCTCACTTTCAATATGGTCCTCCCATCTTAATTACTCCGTACGCGCTGCAAAACTTTGAACCAACTAAGAGACCAAGTATGTGATAGGAATTTTATCTTAACTTGTATAAAAGTCCGTTTGGATGTAGCTTTTAGAGAATAGATTTGGGGATTTACGAGGTAGAAATAGCTTTTAGGGGATGATTTTGAAGAATAGCTTTTGCAGAATAGCTTTTGAAAAAAAATGATATTGTTTGGATATTATTATCATAATAGCTTTTTCATTGGCAAATTTACTAAAAAGGATATTAGTTTTTTTGTATAATTGCATATAAAGAATAAAGTTGTATTTTAAATATTATAAACATTATATTTTATAATAAATACCAAAAATTACATAAAATTCCTATTATCCTTTTTGGTTGTTTTTTGTGGGTTATTTTTTAATTGTTGTTTATAAAAATATTATTCAAATCCACAGACTAGAAACTCATAGTTTTTGAAGTTTTCATTTTTTTTTATAGTTATTTTGGTTATTCAAATCCAATAGGTTATTTTGGTTATTTTTTGAATGAACTTTTGCGTCAGAGAAACCCAAAAAATAGTGTGCAGAGTGACAAGATAGTAGGAGAGATAAAATACACATAATGGAGAGCGTTTTGCAAAGATGTGGGGCCCAACAAGTGACTTTGCAGAGAGATGAGAGAGAAAAAATGAAAAAAAAACAGTTGAATTCTAGAAAACCTAGGTTTTGAGACCAAAACCTAGGTTTTAAATTCAAAATAACTTTTGAAAAAAAGAGATGTTTTTATCAAACTTTTTCTAAAACTTAGGTTTTGTAACAAAACCTAGGTTTTGGATACTCTCAAATAGGCTATAAAAAAGTTTTTATAACTATGGTTTGGGATTTCCCAAATAGGCATGTAAAAAAAACTTAGTTCTAAATATATGTCATTAAGAGATTATTAACTATATTTTCAAAATCTACTTCTACTTAAGTATAGGCATATGTACACAAAATACTTAATACGGTTTAAAATTAATTAATAAATATCTTATAAAAAAAGAATTGAGACCAACTTATAGAAGTGCCCCTGACAGTTGACAGGACTGGAGGGAGTAATTTCAAAATTGTGAAGGGCGGGGGATAGTTTCTTTACCTTCTTTTAAAGGGTTAAGGTGCAAATTTACCAATAAACTATTGGTTCAGGAGCACCCAGCACAATAAACTCTCTAGTGGACCAAAAATACTAACAAACTTTTAAAAATGTAAAATTTTCACAATGTCGTTAAATGGGAGATAACGTTTGTGTTTTTGGGCTTGGGAAAAATTACAGAATAGCACCCAAATGTTTATGAAACTATATTTAAGCCCCAAAAAATTTTAAAAATTTTTATGTTAGTCTCTCCACATAAAGTATGTGGAGGGACTAAAGTGAAAATTATAAAAAAAAATTTGGGGCTGAAAGATAGTTTTAAAAAAAATTTGGGTTCTTTTTTGTAATTTTTGTGGGGCCATCCCTACCCCCAAAATTCGCCCCTGGTTACAAGATTTTTTTTAACCTTAGCCTGATTTGGCGTGTGGCCTATTAAGGAGGCCTGTAATTTTAAAAATTTTGTAAACAACCTAATAAACCACACACCTCATTTTAAAACAAGCCCACTTCAAATAGGGCGAAAACTTAATTACTTTAAATAAGCAAAAAATATACCTATTTTAAACAGGCTGTTAGAGGTAGTTCTGTTTTTGGCTTGTTTAAAGTTGGTCTGTTTTCATTCTGTTTGAATTAAGCTTGTTTTGAGGTGAAGCATGTGGTTTGTTAAATTACTTACAAAATTTTTAAAATTACAGGCCTCTTTAATAGGCCACAGGCCAGGCTAAAATCGAAAAAAAGGTCTGTAACCAAGGGCGAATTTTGGGGGGGTAAGGATGACCTCACAAAAATTACAGAAAAGAACCCAAAGTTTTAAAAATTTATCTTTCAGCCCCAAATTTTTTTTGTAATTTTCACTTTAGTCCCTCCACATGTGGAGGGACTAAAATAAAAAAAAAATTAATTTTTTGGGGCTTAAATATAGTTTCATAAACATTTGAGTGTTATTCTGTAATTTTTCCTAAGCCCAGAAAACGGATGTTATCTCTCATTTAATGGCATTGTGAAAATTTTACGTTTTTAAAAGTTTGTTGGTATTTTTGGTCCACTAGAGAGTTTATTGTGCTGGATGCTCCTGAGCCAATAGTTTATTGGTAAATTTGCACCTTTACTCTCTTTTAAATTATTTATTTATAACTAACTGGAGTTATTTTTTTATACTTAAGTAATATGTTCTAATCTTTTTTATAAATCCATTTTTTTTCAGAAAATAAGTCTTATTACAAGTTCATCTCATGAGTAATTACTAATTAATGAGTGTTACATTGTTTTTATTAAATATAGTGAAAAATAAATTAATTTATATAAAAAATAAAAAGAAAAAAAGATGAGAGAGTGTTAAGAATATCATTCATAAACAATAGTAAAATTACAAAAATGTATCCATTAATGACATGTTTAATAAGATAATTAACTTTTCTTCGTCGGGAGAAAGAATGGAAAGCAATTATGGGTCTGGGGGCCACCGTTTATGTAATAAAAAAAAATTGATAAATTTGCACTTTGGGCTAAATTCATAATAATGTTTGATGGATACTCTTATAAAACTGATGAAAATAAGAGAGAGAAAGTAGAGAGAGAAATTTTCATTTCACTGTATCATAAATGTTTACAAAAAACCTCTATTTATAAAAGGAAAATGGGTCTTTAACTGTAATTTCCACCTTTTACAATATATATATATAATTCATATTCAAAGCAAACGTGGGCAGCGGAGAGACGTATGGAGATTTACAATTTGTGTGGGCCCCACATAGCACTATGTAAATAGTAAATTACTATATATGGGTCCCATGTCATCTTGTAATATTTAGAAACCGTGAATCAATGGACATCCACATAATTAGTATATTCATAACAGATACTTATATGTTTCATGTGTATTGCGTGGAGCCAACCCCAAACACTCATGATTAGACTTTTTTTTTAATTTTAAATATAAGATAAAGTTAACTTTTTTTTTAAGATTAAGGAAATTAAATAAGTTACTTAATCATATTATATGTTATGTATCTTTATATTATATATTCTCTCTGGTCTTTATTAAAAGTTACCAACTAACAATTCTTACAAACCAATAAAAACAGTAAAAATCATTGAAGTTGTCATAAAATATAAGTAATTTATAATATTACCCCTACTAATTACACTAAACTTTAATATCATATTAATTATTACTCTCGTCCACTACCTTTACTAATTATGGGCATACATAGAAAAAAAACAATTAATGCTTATCAAAAAGACTAAATATGCTTGTTTGTTGGTGCCTTGTAAAAAAAACCAAAGAGACTATTAGTTTATTAGTTAAACTACTTAATTTGAAAAAAAATATAAAAAATACTCTAAAGTAATTTAATTAACTTCTTTAATCTTCGCAAAAAAGTCAATTTTATCTCATACTACCTTTAGTCCTAAATTATAAAACCAGGTTGACCTTTTTTGGAGCGATTAAAGAAGTTAAATAAATTATTTAATTATATCATATGTTATGTGTCATTAAAAATGAGGCCATGATAGGAAAAACCTAATAAATCAATGAAATAGAGACAGTTAGTTTTTTTATAATAAGGACAAAAAATAATTAACAGTTAATATCTAATAATAATGAGAAGAGTATATGCATGCATAAACTTAAAAGAGAATGAAATGGCTGGAGCACAAGAATGTGAGGAACCGTGATTTTTGCCGACAGAGACATTTTATATTTCCTTCTCTTCGGAATCGCCAGGTTCGGTTTATTTTTTAATCATACAAACTGATTTTGTTAAACTTGCAATCCTTTACTGTGTTGATGCTGTATCTTTGTATTTTGTTACGCTTACAGGTTAACACATCGATGGGGATGCACGAAAAGCTTCCTGTATCGATTTCTCTGGTGGCCGCACACGATGCAGATTCTCTCAAAGATATCGCCAGAGAAGCTCCGACTTTCACAACCAACAGAGATCTAAATCTCGAAACTTTGTGCTCGAATGAAGAAGTAGTCTCATCGTCCTCTTCTACAACAAAGTCAATCTTCCTTCCTACCAAAGATGACAAAGAACCTAAAGAACTGGAATTGGAGATAGATTTTTAAGACCAGCTATTTTATACTAGATTAGTTATTTTACATAATCAGTCTTAAAAATCTTATTTTTTAGATTTTATATTTTAAAACATTGGTAAAAAAATGATTTATAAGACCGACAATTAAAAAGTGATTCTAATAACACTGAAAAATACTTGAATTTATTTTGTTTTATATATAACTAAATACACACACAATCTGACCATTAAAAACTGTGTCGCAGATAGATAACACTCCATATAATTTAGTGGCGGACCTAAGATTTTAGATTTGTGAGTGCACAATTAGTGATAGGATTTAAGAGTTCGGGGGCAACGCCCCTAAATTTTTTTTTAAAGGAAAGTTTTAAACGCATTAAAAAAATAAAAGAATATAAACAATAAAAGCAAAAAAAAACTTAACAAAGAAAAATAACAATCAGGAGTCAACTAACTTTTACATCAGAACATTACAAAGCATTCTTCGATTCTTTATTCCTTGTAAATATTGCATTATATTTTCATCATCAATCATATCAAATATATCACGTTCAATATAAGTTAGCATGCATGAGTTAAACCAATCATCACTTATCCGATTGCGCAACTTATCTTTAACAAAAGTTATTGCAGAAAAAACCCGCTCAACAATAGCAGTTGCTACCGGTAGAACGAGTGCCAACTTTATCAACAAATATACCAGTGGATAAACAATATCCTTTCTCTTCTCAACACTAGCACTATGTTTGTGGGTTTTAGATATTTGAAATAAGATTGTATCCCTGACATTTTCTACAAACAAAACAGTAAAAATCATCTAGCCGGTACCTAATATGAAGTAGTTCTAATCCTAATAATTTGAAGTTGAAATAATTTCAGAACAAAACAAATATGCAAGAAAAAAACAACAGAGACAGTGTTATTTAGTTACACCTCAACTTCTATTCATCTTACCCATCTTGTTAAAACTAGATTTATAAAATATCAAGAAGGAAATCCGTCAAACCAACCTCAGATTTTGAATGTACTAAATCTGGGTGTAGCTTCTTTTGCTAGTTTTTGTACTTGCCTTCCAAAGTATTAACCTCAATATCGTAGTTCTTCTCCCTGTTGCAAATTGGGAAAAAGAAAATTTACTTTCATAATAACGAATTTAAAAGTTATTTCTTTGTGACAATGTGCTATTTCCCTAAAATACCACATTCAATTATTACACCCGTTGATGAAAATCACCTCTAACATGTACAGTCAGTCTACAAGGATAGCTTCGGGGGCAAATTGCAAATTTGAGAGATAAAAGTGTATTTAGATATTACATTTAGAACTAGAGAGCATATCCTTCTAACTAGCTCCTACATTTAGAATTAGAGTAGTATAAATAATAATTGTTTCATCAATTGACATAAAATCATTAAATGTAGTTTAAAATTAACATTTGAAAAATTGACTGCAAGAACTGTGTAACAACGGCCATAGAACAGGCCATACACCGCACTGTGGCAACTAAGGGATTCCACGGTGCAAGTAGTATCTTATCACTGAGACAACAGATAATTTAAATCAAACTACTACGCCTATTAAACAAGGTTTGACCTTTAAATCAAACTACTATGATGAATAGCAGAAGCTGCAAACACGAGCGAGCAGGGAACAAGACAAGAATGAAACAAGCAGAACAAGCCAAGAAGGTAAGTCATTTTTGCTAACCACAGGAAATTTAACTAGTGCCACTCTGTCACGGGTGGTTGGGATGCTTGTTCTTCCATTCAAAGGAGGTGTCCTTTTCTTAAAACAATCGGTGCGTTCAAAACAGCAGCCACGCAAAAACAATCATTCATCGGTTTGACCTTTAAAATTGGGGATCTAACAAAATTGGAAAGCAAAAAAAAAAAAAAACACATTACATAATGCTTACCCAAGAGAATCCAACTTTCCTCCATTTCTTGAAAGCAACTTTTCTCTATTATGGTGGAAGGCAAAATCTCATTATAGAAGCTTAGCAACATTAGATGGCAGCTCCTCAATGGACGAGGCAGAGAGCGTGGACAGAGACGAGAGAGAACTATGGAAATGGAAAAAAAAAGGAGTATAAAGAACCTGGGGCTCGAACCTGTGACCTGTAACTAGGAGGGGATTGAGTCTTAACCATCTGCATTATCTACACATATTATCATTTATTTCTTTTAAATTATATATATTTTATGTGTGCACTTGCCCACATTGACACACATTGACACTAGTGCATAGGTTTGCCACTGATATAACTCATGGAGGTATTGGGGGACACATTCCCCCATATTATCTGCTAAAATATTTGGGCCTAGGCCCATATTTAACCCAAAAGAAATGATTGGAGATCTATGACAACTTCTTTTAAAAAATTGAACATGGGTAAACCCAACCCTTCTCTTAAAAATGTCTTATTAAAAAAAAAAAAGCTTCTTCCAAGACTAAAATACAAAAACTAACCAATTATCACTAAGTCAAATGATGAGAATATCTAAGTTTTTTTTGGGTCAAAACATACTTATATTAATACTCAAATCAAAGGATACATCAAAACATAGCAAACGAAATACAACAAACCATAACAATTACAACTAAAATGAATAAATCAAAACAAGAACAATAGGAACACAAACACATAAAATAATACAAACCAAATGAAAGTGAGATGAATAACCAAAATCACAGAAGAGGAAGGAATAAAAGTAGAAGGAAGATGTTGATTGCAAAACCCACCCTATCAAGCACACCTTTTTATAAGGATAAGTTGATAGATCAGCTACACAACCACCCCAACATGGGGCAAGAAACAAAAACAACCCAACCTCAGAAAGGAAATAAGTGACGACCTTGAAAATACTTCTTCTCCTCTAATCAAGAGAATCTGGCAAACACCTACTGAACAAACTAAAGCTAACCCCAAATATTTGGATTTGCCACCACCGAACAAATCTAACAATGGTCCTTTCAAAGATAAAGCACAAAGAACAATCCACCATCCTAAGAACCCTTCCCCCAAAATTGCAAATCCAAAACCATAGAGGAACAAAGATCTTGAAGACAGAAAACAAAAGAAAACAAACACCACAGTCAGACCCAGGGATCAAACATCTAAAGACTACCAACAGAAAACGAAAAGGAACATAGACAGACGCAACACACAGAAGGAAATCAAAAGAAAGAAAACGACAAGGAACATAGCTCCCACCGCCACTGACGTCCCCTTCGCCGGAGACCACCGGATGGGGAGACATCGTGACAATAGCTCCCACTACTAGAGATGAGAGAGGGCCAGAACCGAACTCATAAATCAGAGGGCCACCATAGCCAGAGAGACGATGAGGACGGAGACCAGAGGAGAGTCAGCGCCGGAGAAGAAGGTCGGCCGCTGCTGTATGTCTCTGTTCCGAACTAAAACTCGCCTTCTCTTGGCTCCATGAGGTCCGATCTACATTTGTGTCGTGGTTGAAGCTTGAGAGGAGGATCGCCGGCAGCAAAGACGCTGCCGGCGAGGCAGAAGACATTACTGAAGGAGACCTGCGAAGAGATTGCCGTGTGAGAGGAATTTTAGGGTTTCACTAAGTAAACGCAGAAAGGAAGAACTTTAGAATATCCAAGTTTTGGAAACACATCATAAACATAGAATCAAATTGATGCTAAGCAGCTAAACTATTTTATGATGAGAATATTTAAACACCAAATATTTGCATCGTAATTTGAAGACTCATGAAAAACATTGCTAATGGCGAAACTGACCTGTGCGTAAAGAACTCGGTCAGGAGCAGGCGCAGTTTGCGAAAATAGCAAGATTGGAAATTAAACAAGTGGGAGTTAGAAAAGCTGGCATATTTCATTTAATATTGCAACCATAATAAGAGCCTGTTTGGCAAAAACTAAAATCTAGGTTTTGGAGACAAAATCTAGGTTTTGTACTAAGTCTGCTAAACACCTTTTTTTTAAAAAAAAAAAAGCTATTCTGTATCAAAATCTAGGTTTTGTCATAAGCTTACCAAACACCCTTATTTTTTTCTAGAATCTATTTTGCATCAAAATCTAGATTTGGAACCCCAAAACCTAGGTTTTGTCAAAAACTATTTCTTTAAGATTTTTCTCTCTCCTCTATCATCATCAGTATTTTTTCAGTACTAGTCAGTATTCTTAAGATATTTTTTAGTATCTTTCAGTACCCTAAATATTTTTTCAAGATCAGTCCTTACCCTAAAATATTTTTTCAATATCGTAAAATAAATTTTCAAGATCATTAGTATTTTTTCAGTACAAGTCAGTACCTTGAAATATTTCATGATCTTAAAAAATTATTCTACGGTATTAAAAAGATATTTCAGGATAATTATTCTTACAAAAATATTTCATAGTTTAGGAGAGACAAAAAAAATACTGATGATGGCAAACGAGAGAAAGGAAAAACTAAAAAAATAGATTTTGACAAAACCTAGGTTTTGAAAATGGAAAAAAAAATAGCTTTTGACAAAACCTAGGTTTTGGGGTTCAAAACCTAGATTTTGATGTAGAATAGCTTTTGGAAAAAGTAGAGATGTTTGGTAAGTTTATGAAAATAGCTTTTGGAAAAAATAGAGGTGTTTGGTAAGTTTATGAGAAAACTTAGGTTTTGATGAAGAATAGCTTTTAGAAAAAATAGAGGTGTTTGACAAACTTTTGCTTAAACCTAAGTTTTGATGCATAATAGTTTTTGGATAATTTTGGGGTGTTTGGTAAACTTTTGTTAAAACCTAGGTTTTGAAATTATCCAAACACTATCATTGTTTTCCAAAATCTATTCTCCAAAATCTATTTTCCAAAAATTATTTTTGCCTCATAAATCCCAAAATCTAGTTTTCAAAATCAATTCTCCAAAAGTTATTTTTACTCAAAATCATTTTCCAGAAGCTATATCCAAACGGGCTCTAAGTATTTATTATATTGAATCAAAATGATGGACCATTTGCTATCAGACACCTTTTTTTTAAAAAAAAAAAATCTCTGGGTAACAACGAGACAAGTGATTTGTCTCCATGGAATAACGATCAGGTGTCACTAGCACGGCTCCACAAGCATAATAACTAATTAACTACTTTATCTAATTTTTATTTTTAAGCAGCAATTAATAAATGTATTTAATTTTTTTATAAGATATTTGTTTATTTCCAAAAGCATTAAATATTTTATATATATATATACCTATAATTAATAAGGATAGTGGGTAATAGTGATAATTAATATGATATTAAAATTTAGTGCAATTAATAAGTGTAATATTGAAAATTATTTAAATTTTAAAAAAATTTAATGCGTTTAACCTTCTTTTTTTTTAGTGAAAATTGTTTGTTACTGTCTTATTATATTCTTTTTATACTTAAAAACTACTCAATTTTGAGCTTGAAACTTCAATTTATATTCCTAATGCACCTATTTTTAATTAAATTAGTTGTAATAAAAATAATGAATAGAAAGTTACTTCTTTTAATTTCATGGGGAAAAATTTAGCACGTTGGTTGTTTGATGTAGTATTTCTTAGGGAAAACGCCTATGGAGGCCCAAATAAGCAAAAAAATCCCAAGAAACAATACCATGTCAGACATGGAATATTTTTGTGAAATGACCAAAAAGCCTAGAAAATAGTCACTCTCTCGTCCTCCTCTCCCTCCCTTTTCTGCTGGGTCAAATCCTCCTTTCACTTTCCCGTTCCCGTCACTCAGCCTCTGGTTTTTTTTTTTGCTGAAATCCTTCTGGACGTCCCTATCACTCTCACTGTCGCTCTCGCTCTCACTCTCTTCCTGTCAAGCACCGTCGATCCCGTCCTCATCAGCCATTGTCGAGCTTGTCTCGTCAACCATCGTCGACACTCTGAAGCAGATAGTTCGTTGTCCTTGTCGTCTGAAGGTACTAAAATTTTTAGGGATTAGGGTTTTTTCTGTCGACACTCTCACTCTCATTGTTAGTTATAACTTAGAATGGTGGTATGAAATGCAGTATTCTGTCGCTTGGGGCAAGTTCGTGTTTTCTCTGACCTTTTCTTGGCCTCCGACCAAAGACAACGGTATCTCTGGTTCTAACGGTATCTCTGGTTTCCTTTTTGATTTGCGATTTCCTTTTCATTTCTGCCTTATTCTTTGAGTGTCTTAGTGAGAAAGTGTACTTTAGTTTTGGTTAGAGTGACTCGTTTGCCCTCCATTTGTATTGCGTAATGTATTAGTGGGGGAAGAAATTTGAAAATAGCCACTAAAATCATAAATCTGTAATTTGCTGATTCTCGACTTTTGTCTAGTTCATCATTTTTCCCCTTTTGGTGTTGCATTTAGTTGACTTGCGCATATTCAACTTGGTTGTAACTGCAATTGATTCAAAACAATGTCCAGCTCCCACTTTGGATTTTGTAACTGCAATATACTCCGACAATGTCATCATCACTTCAATTTGCAGGAATTTAATTTACTTAAAATATTTGTTACGTATATGTCAAAATCCGCTCATTGTAATTCACTGGCTTTCCTCCAACTATGTCTTTCTTTTAATGCTATGTCACTTCAAGCAGTGGTAGTACTATTTTTCTTAAAAAAAAGTTTCTGAGGAATTTGGGGTCCTCAGTTACTCGCCAATTAATCATTCATCAATCTCTTAGCTTCAAGGTCGTGGAAATTCAATTCCTGCTTGTTGAATTAAATTCGGTTAGTGGAATTTCGATCTCTTAGGGAAGTGATTGGTTTTATTGGCAAATTAGATCAGCTGTGAGGATCTGTGGTGATTCTAAGTTTGCACTTAAACTTGGCTGCAGTGGATGCTTGTTATTAACTTTCATTCAGGTTGCTTCTCTTGTGCAGCTTGTGAACCTGCGATAGTTTAGTTCCGCATTATTTCCAATTGTTGTCAGTTCCCAATGCCTTTTTCAACAAAGGGTAGTAATTTGTTACCGCAATTTGTTTTTTTAATGATTTTTTATTTCATTATTTCAAACATTAATTTGATCCCTATCTTTTGTTCATGTGGTTTGGAAAGAAACTGTTAAATTTATGAGGTCTGGAGTTGACAATCTTCTTGTATTCCTGTGACTTGCAGCCAGGACCACGTGATTCACCCCACCAATGTCTTATTAAGTGAAACAAGAGGACTTCAACATTTTACCTACATCTTGCCCTTACACCATGTAAGTAAGTATTGGTATAAAACGCTTTGCTTGACCATTGACATATGGATGGTTGAAAATGACTTATGGCTGGAGTTGAATTGTCCTGTGTGCTCTTCCTATGGGGTAGTATGTTGACTTAATGAAGGCTTTTAATGTTTCTATGTGAAATCTGTAAGCATCATCTTATGTTTCAAATTTTTGGTTTAAGCCATTCTATTTTGACTGCATATTCTTTTCATTTTGTCCACCATGACCCCAATGGTATGTAGACTTTGTGTGCTTTGTTTGAATTCTAATTTGACTTTCGTATTTATAGAACTGTGATGTAAATATTAAATGTTTTTTGATGGCATATTGGTCTATCAGCTTATTTGACTAGACTTAGTATAAGTTGATCTGGTTCAATCAACTTGTAGAACCTTCTCTATTTAATAAATTCACCTTTTGTGGTTCAAGTTCCACCTTTTTGCCTTTGAAAATAATAACGAAATGAAAGAAAATGGATCCAAAATCTCTAATATTCATGTTGCTTTTCTGAACAATAACTATAGGCGCTTTTCCCACAGAGAAGTGTTAGGAATCTTCCACCACCACTTGACTCTTGCATTATCTTAGCTACTGAAAGAAGAAATTTAAATGAGCCTTATCATCTGTAATTTGGCATACAATTTTTTACTTGGTAGATTAGCGTTTCAAGTTTAAATGTCTTAACTGTATTTGACATCGTACCAATGAAAAGAAGACATCCAATATATGGATGCTACAGAAAAGAGGAACAATTGATTAGCTGTATGTTGTGCCTTTTACCATTGATTTTGCCTATATAATGGACCACTCTTTGGAGGAGTAATCTATGGGGCTGTTTGCCGTGAAATGAAACACTGCTTTAGATGTCTAACAACACTAAACTTTTAGCAACTATTCTGCTGCTAATGGTTGTTTTTCAAATACCAGTTTTGATTCTGCTCTGTCTCTGATGCAATTGATTTGAAATTTTGCTTCATTTCCCCCCTCCATTCCAGCTTTCACAGATAAAGGGAAGTTTCTCTTAGCAGCTAGGAGATATAGGCGTGGTGCTAATACTGAATATATCATATCACTTGATGATGAGGACTTTTCCCAAGGAAGTAATGCTTATGTTGGAAAGTTAAGGTAAAACATTCTTGTTGCATGCTATGATTGAACAAAAAACTTTTACGAATAAAATGGGAGAAAGGTCTCTCTTTGTCCATGTTGATGTCTGGGTTAATGATAAGTGAGATTTAGCTTCCTTCATCCTCAACCACAGATTTATGTGACTTTTTGTTTATAAATTTATTTGACTGTAGTGCTTTCACTTGTGCATTTTACTTAAAGATAGAAAGCTCTTACTTGTAACAACAGAAAAGCATGTCATTGTTGTTCTATATATCTAATTGAAAATCTTAACCTCCCTAATCGTTGTCCAGATTATAGAGTCGTGAATTTGTGGTCAAAACTTTGTTCCTTGTATTGACACTTGATTGCTGAAAATATTTTTGCAGCTCGGATTTCCTTGTCCAGATTATAGGATGCATATTTTTACTATAATAATCTCAACATAAAAAAAGAAGCCACAGTTGTTAGAGGACGAAGACAAAATCCCCAAGGATGTTACATGGGCTAAAGTCCATGTCCAAAAGGACACGTATGTTTATTATGTGGTTTTTTTTCCTACATCCCACATTGGAAGTTTGATGGCTGATCTGACTACAATCTGTCTATTTTATTTCAGGGACTCTTGTGGGGTTCACGTGCTTTCATGGTTACAGACATGAGATGGTTCAAGGCAAGGTGGTGATGGCTACACAATGCCATTCTTTAGTGACGACGAAATTCAGGAATTGAAGGTGGGCGTCTTGTGGTGGCTGGTCACCCATCCTCGCAACAGCTATCAGCAAAAAGTGTTGTCTTTGATTGACAACTACCACAAGTGGAAGAAGACACATTAGGGGAAATACTTGTTAGGAAACATTGTAGTTGATAACAAATATGTAGTTATGATAACTTTGTATTTATAACATTACAGTTTTTGTTGAATAACAAGAGCTAATTTTTTCATATGTTTTCTGAAATTGTTGCTTATGTTTTTATTTTTATTCACGGAATGCCAACTGCAACACAGGGGCCATTAACAACAATAACAGAGGCCATTAACAACAGTAACAGTGGTCATTTACAACAATAACAGGGACCATTAACAACAAAAACAAGGTCCATTTACACCAATAACAGGGTCTAGTAACAACAATATCAGTAGGCACTTACAACAACATCAGTAGACACTTACAACAATATCAGTAAGCACTTACAACGATATCAGTAGGCACTAACAACAATATGAGTTGGCACTTACAACGGTATCAGTAGGCACTTACAACGACATCAGTGGGCACTTACAACGACATCAATGGGCACTTACAACCACATGAGTAGGCACTTACAACGACATCAGTAGGCACTTAGAACAACATCAGTAGACACTTACAACAACATCAATAGACACTTACACAACAACATCAGTAGACACTTACAACAACATCAATAGACACTTACAACAACATCAGTAGGCACTTACAACGACATCAGTAGGCACTTACAACGACATCAGTAGACACTTACAACAATATCAGTAGGAACTTACAATGATATCAGTAGGCACTTACAACTACATCAATAGGCACTTACAACGATATCAGTAGGCACTTACAACAATATCAGTAGGCACTAACAACAATATCAGACCCTGGTGACAATAATAACAGTCCACACTTACAATAATATCAGCACCTACTAACAACAAAATCCAGCTGCATATATTTTCCAACGTCATTTACATTTGTAATATGAGTATGAATATGTGTACATAAATGAGAGTTGGATACAATTGTGTCAACAATATCCAACCTTCATTTACAACAACAAATGCGTCTCCAAATTCATAATGACAACATCATACACCATGTCCAAAAATAATATGGTGTGGATTTCTAACTAAAGCCATATACAACAAAAAGATTGTCAGACGCAATGCACAAAAAATATACACCCAAGGCACCATCAATAATCAACTTGGATTAGGATTCTTGCAAGTCCTCACGGAGTGTCCTGCCTCATGGCATCTACCACAGTGATAAACCTTCTTGTTTTGGAACTGAGATTCCTATCTTTTTCTTTTGGGTTTACCTGCCGACCTTGTAATAATTGGAGGCTCCAAGAAAGTCTCAGTTAGCATTTGTGTCATCGTCGACATATGAACACGTGAACAAATTACATTTCTTAACACAACAACACTTACACTTCTTGCTCTTCCATTTGAACATTCATTTGTTGTGTATTGTCATTATCCCCATTTTCTTCAACGTACACATGACAATATTCTTCATTATACCTTATTAAATGTTCTACCCCTTCATCATCTACAAGATCAACAAATGTAGATGGATCCATGCTAAGTTTGAACTTCACGCAAATTTCAATATTTTCCTTCCCAATTAAAGATGCTATGATTCTTTGCAATTCCTTATATGTTATTCCTTGATGCATCTTGTTCTTATCTTTCCACCAATATAATCACTTTCTTGTCCTCCCCGTGTACAAAGTTACCCCCCACGTGGAAGAAACATAATAGGTTCTTCCCTGAAGTAGAGGTCATCTTTAATTATGATCTGCAACATAAAGATAGTATTAACAACTTTAACAATCACATTAACAACTTAAATTGTAGGTATTAACAACAATCTAATTTCACCGTTTTCACATTCAGTCATTCCCCCTAATAAACAGACCTCCCTTTGTTTCCATGCCCAAAACTAGAGCAACCTATAATCTTTTAACATTCAAGTTGTATTAACAACAATATCAGTCAAATTAACAACTAAAACAGTAGGTGTTAACAACAAAAACAATAGGTGTTAACAACTATCTCATTTTTTGTGTTTTTTAAGCAAATGTAGCATCATCCCACTAAACAACACACATTTCCCTCTGTTTTTAAGGCAAAAAACAGAGCATCCACCCTACTCTCCAGTGATTAAAGATTAACTAGAATGGTGAGAATGATATCTTGATCAAACTCTTAGTGTTTCTTACCTATTTTCTACTCGATGATAACGTAACTTTGGCCAAGCTTCAACCTTTCAGCACCCCAACATTCTAACTGAAAAAAACCTTCTTGAACAGCAAATACATCAACGCAGCAGTGAATGATTGAGAATATATATGTTCAGCCCCCCAGCAAATATATCAACGCAACAACAAATGACATTAAACTTCAGGAAAATGGTGTGATCTTTGCGCGCGTTCTCTGCCTTTCGTTCTCCCCTGTTACTCCTCGTGTGTTACGTTTCTGGAGTGCAAACAGGTACCTTTTCTGATTTTGGAAATAATCATATTTCCTTTTTATTTTCTTAATACAGGGGTATTCATGTCATTTGCTGTTTGAAGTTATACCCATTAGAACCCTAAGGCCTTTTCTGATCAAAGAGTTTAGTTTGGGCCTTGTTTGGGATTTTTTTGCTTATTTGGGCCTCCATAGGCATGTTCCCTATTTCTTATTCATTTCTAATAATTATAACTTTCTAATGAAATAATTAATAATAATAATTTTTTTTTAAAAAAAAAAAGAAAAACTCATTTTTCTCACCACAGCTTGGTTCGGTCTTTCTTTCATCAACCTCGGGGCATCTTAGCACTAGCAGATCCCTGTTTCCCGACCTCTCCCTCTCTTTCGTGGCTGCGCGAGCTTGCAAGTCCTGCGAAGATGAGCAAAGGACCAGGCCTTTTCTCCGACATCGGCAAGAAAGCTAAAGGTGTTCGCTTCCCAAATATGAATTATTCCTTTGTTGGATGTCTTGCGATTGTATGATGATTTCGTAATACTGGTCGGAAACCAAAACAAAAATGAACTTAATCGTTTTTTTCTTGCTCTTAGATCTTCTAACCAAGGACTACAGCTCCGATCAGAAGGTCACCGTTTCTACCTACAGTGGTGCTGGAGTGGTAAAGCCTTCGAAATTTTAATAGCTTTCCATTTTTATTTTGATTTTACAACTTGTATTTGGCTTATTTCCTCGTTCCTATTTCTCTGTTGAAGGCGGTATTCCCTTTCTCACATATTCTCCTATGTTCTCTGAACAAGTTTGAGTCCTTTCTTTTTGTACCTTTTTTAAAAATGATTATACAGATGCCTAAATTCGACCCTTATGTATATATGTCTCTTCGTTTTATGGTCAACTTCGAACCTATGATTCATTTCATAATTTCCTCGCTGTGCTTACGTGAAAATTTGGTTATTATGATTTATGTGTCAGTTCAGGTAAAAATATTGAAAAGATAACTGGTCAGTGTCCAGTTTTTCTTTGTTGTTTAAATGCATGATGAAGTTGCCTCCAGAAGCAAGACATTTTTTCCCCCTTTTACATGTTAACAAAGTTTGAGATTTCTAGAGCTACTATAAAAAGAGGAAATGCTGAGTGCTTTATGAGAATGTGCTAGGCTAAGATTTCTGTCTTAGTAAATTTTCATGATGTCACTTCCATTTTTTCTCATCTCGTGTACGAATAAAGCTTGTTATCCCTGTCTGCCTTCTGTGGACATGCATGCTTTTGAAACTTGGGTAAAATATTCGGGGTGTTTGCTATCATTTTCTGAATAAAAATATAGCATGTAAAATTTTTGAACAAACCTTGAATTTATAATCCTAACAGCAGGGCCCACGTTGCTTATTTTTCGCTAAGCCTTGAAAATGTGAACAATTTTGGTGGTAGGGCATGACTTTTGATTGATGTTCTTGGTGCCTTGGTAAGGGGTTGAGATTCCGCTATAAAAGAAATGTAGATCCAGAGGTTAAATCGATAGTTGCAATTTAATATGTAGAAATATAAATTAATCGAAGGGATATCGTCCACATTCATTCTAATGAAGTGTGAAGTGTCTAGTGAGATTTTCCATTTGTTGTCACTCACAAATCATAATCACTGAAAGCACTGTTCAAGTTGGGTGATTGTATACAAGAAAGTAATGTGCATTCACTATTAAGCTATTTGGAAACTTGACTCAGAACATCAGTGATAGGCTGAGAATGGACAGCTGAGTTTGAGATCATTTTCAAGTAGGAGAATTCCAAATGTTGGTATGGGTCTGATTTGTGTTTTCTTCCTTTTTTAAATCCATTCAGGCCCTTACTTCGACGGCGGTGAAGAAAGGAGGACTCTCCACTGGGGATGTAGCCGCACAGTATAAGCAAAAGAACAGTATCATTGATGTCAAAGTTGACACCGAATCAAATGTGGGTTGCTTTGTTTAGGTTGTTACAATGTATGCTCTACTTTGGAAAATCACTTCATTTGCTTTTGGCAGATCTCTACAACGCTTACATTCACTGACATTGTGCCATCCACAAAAACCATCGCTTCATTTAAGCTGCCTGATTATAATTCTGGCAAGGTATAGAAGTTTCTATCTGCTGGCTGGAAAATTTTCTCTCACAATTTTGATTCTGAAAATATGTTCACCTTGGCTTTGGAAGGTGGAGGTTCAATACTACCATGACCATGCTACTGTAACAACAGTCATCGCTTTGAAACAATCACCTATTATTGATTTTTCTGCCACCATCGGTACTCCAACCATTGCGTTTGGTGCCGAGGCAGGCTATGATACCACATCTGGTGGTTTCAACAAATATACAGCTGGGATTGGTGTGACCAGACCCGATTCACATGCTTCAATAATTGTGTAAGTTTTTGGCATTTGGCATCATGATAATTGTTCCAGATCTTTTGTAATTTGAAATCATATTGAAACTTCTAAATTGTTTCAGTGGCGACAAGGGAGACAGCATTAGAGCATCATATGTACATCATCTAGACCAGTCTAAGAAAAGTTCTGCTGTAGGAGAAATCAGTAGAAAGTTTTCCACAAATGAGAACACTTTTACGGTTGGAGGCTCATTTGCTGTGGACCATCTGACACAGATCAAAGCAAGGCTCAACAATCATGGGAAGCTTGGGGCTATCCTCCAGCATGAGATCATTCCAAAGTCAGTGCTAACCATTTCTGGAGAAGTTGACACAAAAGCCTTAGAAAGAAACCCCAAGCTTGGGTTGGCAATAGCCCTCAAACCTTGAAGGTTTTCTAATTTTGGAATTTACATTATTGGAATTTAGAACTTGAATTCAATATTTTTGGGTGGCCCGAAATGGTAGGGCAGAATAAGTAGTTTCAAAGATTCCTAGGTTCGTGACTGGGAATTAGATGTTCAGGTATCCTGGAATCAGCTACGACCTCTTCTCTTCCCCCTCATTTTTCCCTATAATTTTCATCGTTACTCCTTATTTACATTATTGTAGTCTTCTTTTTGAGACGTGGCAGTCTCAAAGTTTTAATTTCATGCTTGTTCGTCGCCTCTTTTTGTCAAATTCTATTATCATGGTTGCTTTTCTTTCATTTGGTCTCGGGCTCATGGCAGATGGCAAATCAAGGTCCTCTTATTCGATCGCGGGTCGCAGAAGGGATGGATAAAAGAATAGACTGGATGTTGTCCCAAGTGAAAACAAAAAACGATTTTTGCCAGGGCAAGTTTATGTCAAATAGGAAATGCATTGGTGAATCTATAATGAATTGCAAATAAAAAATCTTGACAATTAAAAGGTAGTTAAAAATTTTTATAATTTATAACAGAAAGGTTACTCTCTGCCCTCGGTCTCATCCTACGTTATATGAATTATCCCCAACCCATCTTCAGTTTGTGAACTATAACCACCATTTTGACCAATTCAATGACAATGAGAATTTCACGACATTGGTTATTAACAAGCACAGCATGTTCATATTGTAATTAAACACCAAATTTAACATGACATCATTACTTTATTTATTTTCCTTTAATATCTATTAAACTATTCAAAATTGTTTAAGAAGTAAAAATCAAATTAACATTATTATAATTCAATACCAAAAATTAATAAAATGGCAACATTCCTATACACATCTAATAATGGGGACGCTCTACTCTCTTTAGGAAAGCTGCGTTTTAACTTATGTTGAGTTACTTTATGTATAGCATCAACACCCTGCTTGATTAATTCTCTGCTAAAACCTAAAAACTGCTGCCAATGGCTTCGGAGTCTAACATTATGGAGGCTCTACCCTTGATTAAAAAAAACACATAGCTGTGACTAAAAAGTACAAAAACTTAACTTGTATGCACAAGCGGATCCTCAACAACATCCCTTCTTTCAAAATCTCGCTTCATCTATAAGATTATGAATAACGAACATCCACACACTGCATGACAAAGCTGGCGAAATTGACCTCCAATCCAGTCTTCACAAACTACAATCGAAAAGATACATAATTCCTTAACTAAAAGGACTTTTTCAATACTCACTAAGACATCCTATTCTTTTTATGAATTGAGTTTGGGATGACAATACACAGAATTCAATCACACCCGTTCAAATATATCAAAACTTAACATGTTAAAATTGGCGCCAACAACCAAGAATAGGAACAGCTAATCGATTGTAGTATTGATCACAGTTGACCAAATGGAATGACATGCAAAGCCACGCAGCATTGATCACAGTTGACCAAATCGGATGTTACTGGCATCGCACTAGATTATACAAATAGATACCCAACATGTTTAAGAAACATTGAACGGCGCACAAGGTCATCGAAGGAAATTAATTACTCAATAAATTATCACACTATTGAATGAAATCTCCACCATCTACGTCAAAGACAAAAAAAAAAAAAAACACTGACGTTATAAAAGAAGCACCAATTTCTTTGCCTCAACACAATCATATGTTAACTCAACTGCAGTGATAATGAGTCAAATGAATAACCAGGTACACAATAATTTTAGAAGTAACATCAAAACATTTCTTTAAAGCAAGAAAAACTCAAGCCATCCAAATACTCGAATTGTTCATAATGAAAGCAAGGCCCGCCGCGATGACATATTATCCAGTTTTCACTTAGTAAACGAAACAACCTAAAAGATAAAATAGGAAAATAGATCTAAAAAAAGTTTTCACCAACTAATCAACATTTTGCATTATGTCCTCAGCAGTAAACTTGGTGCCCTTGACCTTGTCGGCGGCCGCACGTCCCTTGGCCTTGCGATCAAGCAAGGACTTGCGGTCCTTATCCAACTTCAGCTTTGAGATCACAACCTTCGAAGGGTTAATCCCAACATTCACGGTTGAACCATTTACCTTCTCACGAGTAATCCGCTCGATGTGAATGACCCATTTGCGGCGGTAGACCGTAACCACCTTTCCCTCACGACCTTTGTAGGTGCCGCGAACAACTTGAACCTCGTCGTCCTTGCGAATTGGCATGGACCGCACGTTGTATTTGGATCGAAGGTCGGTCGAAAGAGGCGCGCTCATCAGAACACGGCGAACACTGGACGGCGCCGTGAAGTGCGCCTTCCTGTTCTTGCGACGAGAGCTGGAGACCCGTGGGTTATACTTCATTTTGGCTCTCAACGAAGGGTCCCTACCCGCGGCTTCCTTCTGGCCTGTGCTAAGTTCAGCAAGAAAACTTTTTTAGGGTTTGTGAATTTTATACATCGATGGCGTAAGTGCGGTAAGGGGCTAACTTCGCGTATTTGCCTTTTGAGCTTGGAGCGGGTTTCGTTATCTTAACAAGGTAAAGCCCACTTGGCATGGGCAATGTAGGCCTAGCTTAACTGGGCCACAAGCTTACATGGAGCCCATTTTGGGTCCAGAAACTAATAGAGTACTTTCTTTTGTTTTTTTGACCTTGTACTCTGTTTTATAATTTCATCCAGCAATATATATATATAAAAAAAAAAATTCATCCAGCAATTTATGATCTTTTCACGGCTTTTTTATAATTTATCCAATATCCATTATATAATAATGAAAAGGGATCATATCTCATCTCTTACTAATTTTTTTGTATATTTTTCAAAATTTTATATTGATTATTTTTATTAAAATAAACAAATAGCTGTATAAAAAAAAAACGAAAAAGGGGATTGGAAAGAAAATGGGAATTGCCATTATCGGCCGCCGCATAAGCATGGCGGTGAAAGGCGAATCTTTGGCAATTTCTGAGGCGGCTGTGAGAGCCCAGACCTGAAGAAATATCGAACTGCTTCGCTCTGAAGGTCACAGACATAAGAGAACCCGAATTCTCTAGATTTATTTTTACTCGTTTCTCTGCAAAGAAAGTAACTCTGTCAAGCAGTGAATCAAACCCTATTCTAGAGCTATCCTGGAGGCGGCACGATGGGGAAGAAGCAGCATAGCAAGGATCGGATGTTTATCACTAAAACAGAGTGGGCGACGGAATGGGGAGGAGCCAAATCCAAAGAAAATCGTACCCCTTTTAAACGACTTCCTTTCTATTGCTGCGCGTACGTACTTTCTCTATTCACATTCCGATATTTGAAATTGACTGTCTCTCACTGATGTTATCGTTGAATTTGAAATTTATAATATGTACTCTTCTTGGGTTCAGGCTTACATTTACGCCGTTTGAGTATCCGGTGTGCACTGCTGATGGGAGCGTTTTTGATGTTATGTGGGTACCTTTTCTTCCCAACGCGTCACAATTTTGAGTTATCCCAGTTGATTTATGCTCAAGTGCTGTTTGAAATTTTAATGCAATTAACTGTGCATTTGGAATTCGACTGTAGGAACATTACCCCGTATGTTATCAAATATGGAAAGCATCCCGTCACCGGAGCTCCGCTTAAGCAGGACGACCTCATTCCACTGACGTTCCACAAGAATTCAGATGGTAATGGCTGATTTTCATTACACTAATTTTGGACTTTAATCCGCTCTGCTCCTCCTCTAACCAGCATTTATCTCCACTGCATGTTTTTGAGTGGCTTATCTTGAACAGCTGGGATATGTTGTTGGTAACTATATCATAAATCTTGATGATTATTATTGCAAGGCTGGATAACTCAGTTTCTAATTTCTTCTTTTTTTGTACACGTTAACACCTACAGGATATTGGTCTGGTGAATATAATGTATTGAAAGCTTTAAACTGTTGACACCTATAATGAGACTGAAAGAACAAAATATTCGCACGTTGTTTTGCATTGTGTGGAGAGTATTTCTCTATGGAGAACTGTGACATTGTTATTTTTGTATGTTATTCGATTTTTCCCTCCATCCCAGCCCTGGGGACTGAAGGGTGGGGACTGAGGGTTGGTATGGCTTTCCAGAAATTGCTTCCTCTAACCCTTCTCCATTATTTTGCAGGGGAATATCAGTGCCCTGTGCTAAACAAAGTTTTCACTGAATTCACACATATTGTAGCGGTAAAGACCACAGGAAATGTTTTCTGCTATGAGGTTTGTGTTATGCAGGATTAGTAGTGTTAAATATACCAAATATTTTTTTGTCTCTACGGTGTTTATATGTGATATGTGAATTCTCGAAAACAGGCCATTAAAGAATTAAACATTAAGACCAAAAGCTGGAAGGAGCTCCTGACTGACGAGCCATTCACTAAGGATGACCTCATAACTATTCAGGCAAGTGTTACCTTTGGATGAAAGTGGTTTCTCTAATTTTTTGTTGTGCTGGCATTGATACCATGCTGATATTCATGTGTATACCCTATGCAGAATCCTAATGCAATTGACAGCAAGGTTCTTCTGGATTTTGATCATGTTAAAAATAATTTGAAAGTTGATGATGAAGGTAAGCAATGTCTTGCAGCTTCATCTTTTGTCAGCTATGATTCTGTCCTTTTATTTTATTTTTCTATGTTGATATATTGATGATATTGTTGATTCTATTCATGCTTATATCGGCTATGATATCTCTGGTCTTCTTTTCTCAGAACTAAACAGAATGGGTTCAGATCCAACCTATAACATAAATGTGTCTGGAGATATCAAACAAATGCTTCAAGAACTTGGGACTGAGAGAGCAAAGGAAACTGCCATGCTTGGGGGAGGTGGGAGCAAGGCCCAAAAGGAAAGGGCTGCTGCACTTACTGCCATATTGGCTGCAAGGTCACGTCTGAAGGAGGATTCCAAGTCAAACGGTGATGCTAAAGCTCCTCAGGGATTTAGTATAGTAGATGCTGCTTCTGCTTCAGTGCATGGAAGAAGCGCAGCTGCTGCTAAAGCCTCATCAAGTGATAAAACTGCTGCCAGGATAGCTATGCACTTGGCTGGTGAGAGGGCTCCATTAAATGGGAAGCTGGTGAGTTTCACATATTTCATCTTCATCTTGCTTGGTTTGGTATAGTATGTATTTTGAGCTTTTGTGCATTGAGTGATTGATTTGAATTCTTTTGCGTAAATATGAAGAGTTCCAGTGACCACTTTTCTTTGTGGTACTTGTTTTGTTAATAGTTTTTCCGTCCACGTCAATTGAATTCCATATCCATGTTTTCTGGTACACTTGACTTGGGTTGTTCATATGGATGCATTCAACAACTTCAAAGTTTTAACAGAAGTTCTACATTTCAGGTAAAAAGCCGATTCACAACTGGCGCTGCTTCACGATCCTTTACTTCAACATCTTTTGATCCAGTAACAGAAAATGAATATGAATATGTAAAAGTGGAGAAAAATCCAAAGAAGAAAGGTTATGTACAACTGCATACAACTCATGGTGATTTGAACATTGAGCTGCACTGTGATATAGTACCCAGGACATGTGAGAACTTTATCACACTTTGTGAGCGTGGATATTATAACGGGGTTGCATTTCATAGGAATATAAGGTATATTAACCCTTTTCCTATGAACTTAATCCTCGCCCCCCACCCCTCCAAAAAAAAAAAAACAAATAAAAAAGAAAAAAAATCTAATCATGATTCACATTTTTAGATCCTAATGCATATTTCATGCAGGAATTTCATGATACAAGGTGGTGATCCTAGTGGGAGTGGGAGAGGAGGTGAATCAATATGGGGAAAACCATTTAAAGATGAAGTTAACTCCAAATTACTTCATTCTGGTAGGGGTGTCGTTAGCATGGCGAATAGTGGTCCGCACACCAATGGCTCCCAGTTTTTCATCCTGTACAAATCTGCAAATCATTTAAACTATAAACACACAGTTTTTGGCGGAGTGGTTGGTGGCTTAACAACGTTGGCGGTCATGGAAAAGGTTCCTGTTGATGATGATGATCGACCTCTGGTAAATCAAGATTTATATTCATTTTCACTGTGGTGTTAGTGTCAATAGACTTTTCCTCCTTTTCTCTGTTTGACTTTTCTCAAATGCATCAAGTTTCAAATTGAGTAATGAAAAATATCACACAAACACAATGTGGTTCTGCTTTATGAGAAGATTCTTCTGCTCTTTGTGTTCATGAAACTTCTATTCTGAGTTCTGCATATCATGCATAACTTGAGTGATTGCAGGAGATTAGGCTTCTATTTGCAAGGTTGAGATTTAGGATATATCAAGCTTTTTTTTTTTTGGTCTTGCTGTGCCACAGGAACTTGCGGTCCATTGAATGGTGGCTAGGTTTTCTTGATTCAAAGAGTTCATATATTTATTCATGCTGAGACAATTGGTAGCTTAAAAAAAATCCATTATTTTACTATGCTACGCCTTACACCTTGTTATGTTCTATTTTTCTTTTGTCTTGTAGGAGGAAATCAAGATAACTAGTGTCACAGTTTTTGTCAATCCCTACACAGAACCGGATGAGGAAGACCAGGAGAAGGCTGATGAGAAGAATGTGGAGGATGAAGATAAGGTTTGTTTCATACTCTTTAGTCCATCTCTTATTGGATATTTTTACTCCTGCGGTTTTTTATTGATTATTTTTGTTCCATTCTTTTGGTTTACTGTTCAGGATAAGGTTGGGTCATGGTATAGTAATCCTGGTGCCGGAACATCTGAATCTGGAGGCGGGGGTGGTGGTGTTGGCAAGTATTTGAAAGCCAGGAATGCTCGAGATTCTGCTACTGCTGACAATAGCACATCAGTTGTGGGAAAGAAAAGAAAAGTGGGAGTTGCCAGTGGTGAATTTAAAGACTTTTCAGCATGGTGAGATTCCCAATCTTGTACCATTACCAGATGTTAAAAATTATTGTAGGTTTTTTGTAGCATTTATTTGAGGGGGAAAACACATAACAGTGGGAGCATTTTTGTACTCCTCGTTTTTCTGATAGGATCTGTACAATAAATCAATACTAAGTGTATTCAGTGACAGTATATTGGTTACAACTTGCAAAAACAAACATTTTGTCCCGAGCACCTTCTCCTTTCCTCTGAACTGGAAATGACGAGTTTCATCATGTCCTGTTGCTGCTATGTCAGAATTATATAACGTGCTTCTGGGTGTAATTTGTTTGTCCTAACAAACAGTAATATAATCTTCACTTTCTGAGGATCAAATTGGCTCTTCTATATTTGTTGAATTGTCTGACATGAATGCTGGATTCAGCAAAAGTTGCCTTTGACTACGAGCTTCCTAAACGGATTTGATTTGTTTGCATTTGGCTGAATGCTTCTCTCCTTTACTATTTAACTTCAACTTTTGTTTTTGGCAACAAGTCAAGAAAAACAGAAATTAGGCATCGGAATGAGGGATAGAGAATTCATGAGTTAGTTAGGATAGGAATGTGAGCTCATAGGTCTTGCAGTTGCAATGATTGATTTTATGGCTAAACGGAGGAAGAGACAAAGAGGAGGGTAAGGAGAATACTGGTCGGGCTAGCTTCCTAAATCTTGCCTCTTTTCTGCAACGCTCAGTCAGCTTCAGATCCGACGAGTTCAATGAATTTGATTCCTGGTCCGCTCAATTTTTTTCTCTTCAAGAGATGAAATATCAGATAGAACGTGTTTTACTCAAAACAAGCCAGGCAATCAGGCATGCGCATTATGTCCCCCATTTGATGTTCCTTAATAATAACAACAACAACAATTGATCTTAACGTTCCTCTTATTTTGGTTTTAATCCATTAAATTTCAAATGTTTTAGTTCATGAAAGGATAAAATGATTCCGGTTCTTAGTAAATTATAAGAATTGATGTTTTAAACCAACTAAAATTTGAAAGGTCGAAATCATCACAACACGAGTACTAACTTGACAGATTAAAGATTTTTTTTCCCCCAACCACCAAAAGATGTATTAACCACCAGAACAATACTTGTAATAAACAAAGAGATGACTCTCGTGTGTGTCGTCGGCCCAGCTTTAACATAAGAGCCCATGGTCGATTCATATTAAATGATAAAGATTAATGTTTTAAACAAAATAAAATTTAAGAGGTGAAAACCAACACGACGCAAGGACCAACTCGACAGACCAAGTTTTTTTCCCCCAACTACCAAAAAATTGTATAAACAACAACAATACTCGCAACAAACATAGGGACGACTATGGTGTGTTGTAGGCCCAGCTTTAACATAAGAACACATGGTCGTTTTCTTTCGTTGATTGAAGAGCATAATTGATCCAATGGCGAGTGATATTGTAAGAATTTTGGAAATAAGCAGGAATTAATAATAATGATGGTTGCTGAAACTAAACTCTCAAGACGTGGTCAATCTTTGGGGCCGTGCTCCAAACTCCAAAAGGAAACATATATAATTTACAATTGAGGGTGGTGACATTTCAACTAATATCCCATCTTCTTATGGCTTTCAATACTAGTATAAATTAAAATAAAGTACCCCTCGTCTGATTGAAGCAAAAAAAGAAAAGAAAAGAAAAGGAATATTAATTTTATAGAAATCCAGCAGTGAACGTCACATGTCCCACATGCCTTCTTTATCTAATTGACATCAGAGAAAAATGTATTAAACTTTTAATATTTGTAGTTTAAATCATAAACCGTATGATAATGGATATCCTTTCAGGCTTCATTCAAACCTCCTGCACCTCACAATCAAATACAATTTGAAAGGAAGAAAAAAAAAAGAAGCACTGAACCTTTCTGGACTATAAGCATCACGGATCCAAATATAGATAAAAAAAAACTTGTGTGATCTTGCTTGAGATTATTGGCTAAGGAGAATGAAATACCTTGAAGGCATATAAACCTCAAGACGTACAAGACCAGAAGGTCAAGTATCTGATGAATTGTTCCTATAGCTGAAGCTGTATGAAGAGAAATAAAAAATGAAAAATCTTGAAGGTTTCCAAGCAAGAGATCCCAAATAATAATTAATCAAAAAAGCAGCCGACAGGGACATACCAAAGGCCTCTCCGACCAAACAATAACAAGTGAGGGGGAACGTGGTAAGTATTTAATATAGGGATTAATGTTTATCATGTTACGCCAAAGCACGTAGACTTAAGGTAGACAGTAGTAGACGAATGAAAAATATGAAGCAGCAAGTGTGTATAGATCGCTACTCTATATATATATACACATATGCAATTATGCACGCTTGAATGAGAAAGGATATATCATAGTAGTATGTAATGGAAGGTAGAGTTGGGTTAGAATTTAAGTGGGTCTTATGAACCATGAAACGAGGGTGGGAATAAAGAGAGAGAAGGCATGCCCTAGAAGCTGGAAAAGAGTACACATTGGTAAAGTAAGCGTGAACATTAGGTTATGGCAGATAAATAGTATATATATAGTGGTAGTAGTATAGAAAAGGCAAAAAGTTACTTCTTTTGTGATGCATTCGAGGGGGCATATGATAGATTCTGTAGATAAATATGTAGTGAGTTTGATCATCATTATTATCATTCCACGCCAACGCCTTTACTCTCTCGAGATTCATTTCACAGTCTCGCACGCCTCCTCCCACCCACTCATTCATTTACCCTTCTTTTATATATTTCTCTCCCCCCAAAGCTAATCCACTCACATATTTTTCATCTTTTGTCAGGTCAGGCTCAAGCACAATCCAACTAGGCCATGAATTGAGTCCATAGTTTTTTACTTTTTTCCTTCTTTCATCCCATTCTCAGTCAATGTCTCTCCACAAAAGAATATCCCAGAAAAGCAACAACCTCGGCCCCACGTTTTCTTCTTCCTCATCGGTTCCACAAAAAGGAATGTAGCTATAGATGTAACCCAAATAGGCTTGGAACCTTGTCCACACTTATTGAAAGATTAACCCTTTATTTTATTGTTCTAACTACTCCCTCTTGTCCTTATTACAAGGCACCAACCAACAAGTTTATTTGTTCATTTTTATAAGGCACTTGCTTGTTCCCAATGAGCATTAATTATCTTTTTCCATGTATACCCCTAGTTAATAAAGGTAGTGGGTGAGATAAATAATTAATAGAATATTAGAATTTAATATAATTAGTAGGAGTAATACTAAAAATTACTTAAATTATATGACAACTTTATTGACTTTGACTGTTTTTATTGGTATGTGAGAATTGTTAGTTGGTGATCAGAGAGAGAGAGAGGGGGGGGGATGGAGTACATTCCAAAATGGACCCAATTCCCACTAGTAATCATTCCCCACCCAATTCCCAGTGTTAAAAACAACACTAAAGCCCGTTTGCTTCTGTGGAGAGACGCAAGCAATCAGCTGGCTGTTAGTTTATTTGGATGTGGGTCTCTCCATGTTTTTGCGGATAGATGATGGATACATTGTTTAGGCTAGTCAATTTTCAGCATCATCCTCAACAACCTGATCAATCCATCAACTCCACCGCCAGCCTCACTTCTAGCGGCTCCAAATCTTCCACACCCCAAAACTTCTACCCGCCACCACAACATCAACAACACCACCAAGAATGCTTCAACCTTTTCATGGATAATGAAGAAGACTTGTCCTCGTCTTCTTCCAAGCACTACTATAATCCCTGTAATCCCCATCACCACCCTCCTTCCTCCATCACCACCCCAACCACCACTGCCGATTTCTCCTTCTCCCCCACCACCGCTGACTTCAACTTGGAACTCTCCGGCAACGACAAGTGGGCCTCCGATCTCCTCCTCGAAACAGCTCGCGCCATCGTCGACAAAAACAGACCCCGTATCCAACAACTGATGTGGATGCTAAATGAACTCGCTTCCCCTTATGGTGACACTCATCAAAAACTCGCCTTCTACTTCCTCCAGGCCTTGTTCGCTCGCATGACTGACTCTGGCCTCCGTACGTACCGTACCTTAACCACTGCGTCTGACAAAAACTGCTCTTTTGAATCAACCAGAAAAACCGTCTTGAAGTTCCAAGAGGTAAGCCCTTGGACTACCTTCGGTCACGTCGCTTCCAATGGAGCCATATTAGAAGCCCTCGAATCAGAGCCTAAATTACACATACTCGATTTCAGCAACACATATTGCACCCAGTGGCCTACCTTTTTAGAGTCCCTAGCCACTCGCACTGACGACGCCCCTCACCTCCGTTTAACCACTGTCCTCACCACCCGACCTGGCGCTTCCGACGCGGCGGTTCAAAAAGTCATGAAGGAAATAGGTGCTAGGATGGAGAAATTCGCGCGTCTCATGGGTGTGCCATTCAAATTCAACGTCATCCATCATAACGGTGATCTTTCAGAGTTGAAATTTTCGGAATTAGATATTAAAGATGACGAGGCTTTAGCAATAAACTGCGTGAATACTTTGCATTCTGTCTCGGTCGATGGTAACAACGGTAATAATCATCGTGACGCGTTGATATCGTCGTTTCGGAGGTTACAACCTAGGATAGTTACGATAGTGGAAGAAGAAGCTGATCTTGATGTTGGGTATGATGGTTTTGAATTTGTGAATGGATTTGAAGAATGCTTGAGGTGGTTTAGGGTTTATTTTGAGGCGTTGGAGGAGAGTTTTCCGAAGACGAGTGATGAAAGGCTTATTCTTCAGAGGGAGGCCGGACGATCGGTGGTTGACTTGGTGGCGTGTGATCCGTCGGAGTCCGTGGAGCGGCGGGAGAGGGCAGGACGGTGGTCGCAGCGTATGCATGGGGTTGGGTTCAATGCGGCGTCGTTTAGTGACGAGGTATGTGATGATGTGAGGGCGCTGCTCAGAAGATACAGGGAGGGATGGTCAATGACACAGTGTCCCTCACACGCCGGAATATTCTTGTCGTGGAAGGAGCAGCCGGTGGTGTGGGCCAGTGCCTGGAGGCCTTGACGACATGATGCCATGAGCGTGATGTGTTCGCACGTGATCTCCGTTTTTTTGGCACGTGCGTGGGGGGCTAAATGAGAGTCTGTCAGCAATATGTGTTTTTTTTTCCCCTATATTTTTTTTTTATTTGAATTTATTAGGTTAGGAAAGACATAGGGATTGAGGAGGGATGGGGGAGCAACACGCTTGTATTAAAAAATGGAAATTGGAAAGGAATGAAGCACATTGATTTTCTTTATTCTTGTTGATGAACTTTTTTGTGTTTTTTTTGGATTAGTATCCTAGTGTGGATTAAATAAGGGTGAAAATTAAGTAGTAATTACTAATTAGTTACTCCCTCCACCCCTAATTTTGCTTTTAATTAAATAGTTAATTAATACCTAAAGTATTTTTCTTGTAACTAGTGTCTTAAAGTATTTTGGTGTGCATAACCATGAAATATTTTTTCAGGGCATCTCTAAAGGATTTTTTTTCAAGGTGTGTCTAACGTATTTTTTTATATAATTTTATGCTTAATGATTTAGATTAGGGGTGTTCAAAGTATCTTAGTCTTGGTCGTTCCATCTCGATCCTGGACTTTTGATCCCAAAAATTTCTTGTGCCAATCAGGACTTGGACCAGGACAATGAAACTAGGACATATTGGGATCAGGACTGGGATAGGAGCCGTGATTACCTTGAGATCCCGGCCTCACTTTTTTTAGCTTATAAATTAAGTTATCCTTTTTGTTTTTGTATTGTTATTCCATAAATTAAATTATCATTTGATAAGACGCATCACATCTTTAGTTGGCATTAAACCATATATATCATAATACTAATCTTAATTATATAATTTATAAAGATAATAACAAAGAAGAAGAAGAAGATGACAATGATAAAATGTTCTTCTTCAATTCTATTCTAGATCAATTTGTGTAATTATTATAACCTTGTTAATTGTTAAATGATCGTTGTAAATAATAGAATATAGAGAACTTAACTAATATAATGATATTTTTAATTTTTTAAAAAGCTATGATTTTCCAATCTTGTCTTGGGACTATCGGGATCAGGATGTAATTTGCATAATCCCGGTCCCGTCCTAGGTTTTGAACACCCCTAATTTGAATGATTCAGGGTGTTAGATACACCTAAAAAAATGCGAGATGTTAGATACATCAAAAAATAGTCCATGGTATTGAATGTATTGGAAAAATCTAAAAAATATTTTAGGATGTTATTTGTACAAGAAAAAAGCACTTCAGGATTATGGTGGATCACAAAATACTTTATGACACTGGAGTTTCATGCTCTATGGAAATCACTGGAGGTTAAAATGTTCTTATAATTATAAACTTTTCATTCTTGGAAGTTACGCTCTATTGATTGATTCATTTCTCGTTACCATGTTGTTAATGAGACATGCCAAGTATTGAATCAATACGGTTTTATATGGGTTCATTCATATTATGATTAGTATAACTAACTGTCTAATTACTCCATCCTTATGCATATAACATTCAATTATTTTAATAATGGAGTAGTTTAGCTGAAGAAAACAATTCTCTTTTTTGCGCTAACTGATAGTAGTTAAAATATACTAATATAGTGTGGTGCTGGTCCAAATTTGACCCGAGAAGAGTTGCATAAATAATAACTAATCGCTGAGACGGATCATAATAATAATTTTATGTGATAGCCTTGCATTTTTCACAATATTTAAGGTGTTGGTTTAGTTGTTGGACTTGGTCGACTGTATCTGTTCTTAATTTCTCTTGACAAATGGATCAAAAAAGAAATTGGGTTTGGTATTTGGTGTGTAAGGATGATATCAGCTAAAAGCACATTTAAGTTTTAATTATGAATAAGAAACTAGTTGGTCATTACATATTAATATTAAATCATAAATTTCAATTAAACAAAGGTCATCATCATCATCATCTTGTTTCTGGACCATATAGAATCATAGGGCGGCCTCGGTGCTAAAATCATAGTTGTGTTTGGGGAATCTCATGAAAAGGCGTAACAGTCATAGTGGCTTGAGGAATTTAGTGGCCTCCACGTACACGCTGTTTTGAAATACAAGTCTCTGTTTTTTTTATTGTTATCTATCGTTCCTCCCAAGCCTTTCATCTTCATATTGTACAGAGATTCCAGCTTTATGGTCTTTTATGGCCCCACGAACCCTGAATTCTTTCTTTCGTAGATGGATCATCATGAGTAAGTTTTGGAAGAATTACTGAGAGGTTACAAGGAGGAGATTTAGGGGTGTTTGATTTTGTTTTTATTAAAAACTGTTTTATTATTTTTAAAAACAATAAAATCTGTTAGGTGAACCGTTTTATTTTTTTAAAAAAAAAACTAAAACATAAAATCATTTTTTAATTATTTTCTTAATTTTGTGTTCATATTTTTTGAGGCCGCCACTTATTTATTATGGTAATCACACTATCAATAACGATCACTACCACATCATCATCGGCTACTGCACCATCACTTCACTTTAAAAACACATTTTTTAAAAAACAACTATCCAAGCAATTTTTTTTTTTTAATTTTTAAAACTTATTTCCACAAACTATTTTATAAAATTGTTTTTGAGAATAAAAAACAGAGAGTAAAATCAAATAAGCCCTTAATCACTCAAAAAGTTTGATAATAACTCAAGCGCATATCAACAAATTTCATCGTTGTTTATGTTGCTTACTTGTTGTTGGGATTTTTTAGTTATAGGTTAAGGTGTAATTTTATTCTGAAAATAACCATTTAATAGTATGAGGCATCAATTAATAAGTTTTTTTATGAGCAATTTCAATCTAGAAGTTATAAAAAATGACTAAATTCACCTAAACTGTTAAAAAACTAATGTTAACTGTTAATAATTGATGTTGACCGCTAACATTTTTCAATGGCAATGAGCAAAAGTGCTATATTTTGATTACTTCGAGAATAAAATCGCTCCTTCAAAAACTTCTGCTATATACTTAATTAGCCTAAATGAGTAGTTACTTTGTCGACAAAATTACACCTCAAGCCTTTTTGGTTATTAAATCCTCTTTCTAACATGTTTGAGATCACTTTTGAGGATTCCAAAAGTGTCTATTTATATAATTCATGACAAAACTCCTTTCACTTACTTACTCCGTCTCGTCTATTGTATATTATGATTGAAAAGTTACTTTTAAAGTCTTTCCAATCATTATCCCCTAATATTCCTATTAAAATAAAAGCTATCAAGGGGGGAAACAATATTATTAAGTAACTAAACAATGAAAATTGAAAAGGAAATATTGTAAACAATCGGTTCATCTCTTTAGTTTTGCATTTCTTGAACTGCTCCACGTTTACACACCCACTCTTCACCCCTTTGCATATATTTTCCTTTTTCACTTTTCCATTCGGATTATAAAATAATGCTAGTTGCTTTCGTTGAGTACGAGTATTATTTAAGGGACTTTGATGGTGGCCCATGCCTTCTTCTGTACGTTTAAGCTCTGAAATTATTTTCTATCACGCTGACAAAGACCAGCTGATCCCTTTGTTTTAATGGGACCGGGTTCGAGTGTATAATTTCCAGCCACAGTGCCTTGATTCTTGTAAATGTCTTGGTTTCTTTTGGTTCCGAAATCTCTTTACTTGATAGAAAAATTAACCAAGACGAAACAGGTGGCAGAGAAAAAGCAAATAAATAATAGAGAAAAAAGCACGACTAAACTTACAAGTGGAATTGATGTTTGTTCTCCTCTTCCCTCTGATTGTTTAGGCCAACATAATATTAATATCAATGAAGACTTTGTAGCTGGTCTTCATTAATGGTTTAAAACTAGACAGCTGCTCATAACACTCTGATCTGCTACAACTTAGTCTATTGCAGTTAAAAACAAATAAGGAAACACAATCGAAGAGACTAACAAGTAACAACCATATAAAAAAATGAAGTTGTTAACTCGTATGGAATACGTGTAAATTTTCCTCTTCTCATAATTGTCTGTAATTTGCCACTGCAAGTTAGTACATTTTTATGACTGTGAGAGAAGTCTATGGGCTTAATGATGTGTTTAAATCAATTCTCATGCAAAACAGCTAAATTTCTCCATGTGGGTCACCTTTGGGGGTCATTTGTCCATTCAAGTTGTCCAGAAAGCTCGATAGGTAGCAGTTTCCTTCCCCACTTCACCGACCAGAAGAGCACCAGAAATGGAATCATTGGTTTGAAGTGGGATTCCAAGTCATCCACTTTTGAGATTCTGGGAAGATTTACTTTCTGAAGAGCACAAGACGACAAAAATTTGAAAGTTTCAGTGACCCGCTGCATAGCATTTCAAAAGTGTTAGCACTTGCAGAATTTAAGATTAGGAAAAAAAGAAAGGATAATTTAAAATCAGGAATTTGTATCTTTAGCCAATACATAATAATTCTCAGGGAATAATCTCCATATTATCATTAAACAGAATAAAAATATTTATAGAGTCTTGCCTACATAACTTCTTATAATAACTGCCACTAAACAAATAAGAAATAACAACTTCCCTAAACTGAAAATAACCACTCTTAATATCTAACCTTGTGTCTTTCTCTTGGAATACACTAAAAGAGGACGAGTTACATTCCAATCAATACCCTCCTCTAGAAAATGAGGCTTGTCTTCAAGGCGGAAAAAAGAAAATTGGTTGGTAATGGAATCATATGCTTCCCAACTTGCTTCCTCCAGTGGTCTATCTCGCCATTGAATTAATAGTTAGTTCAATGGTATGAATCCCATCTGCAACTGTCACACGAGAGTCCAACTCCTTTTCTGGTTGAAGATTGGATTCCCAATTTTCAGTGAGTGGAAGGGGCTGGACAGAAACTTGACAATCACCACCATGGGCTAGTTTAAGCAAAGAGACATGGAAGGCTAGGTGAACACGGGAACTAGGAGGAAGTTGAAGCTCATCAGCCACAGTTCCAATGCGTTGAAGGACTGGATAAGGGCCAAAATACCTTGCGGACATCAGCTTGGTGAAACGCTGAGCAGAAAGTGAATGTTGGTGATATGGTTGGATTTTAAGAAATGCCTAATCTCCTGGTGGAAATTCCAACTCGCGCCTATGAGAATCTGCTTGGGATTTCATTTGAGCTTGTGCAACTGAGATGTTGGACTTGATTAACTCCAAAACAGCATACCTTTCAGTGAAAAAACCGTCTAGTTCAGCAATAGGAGTGGTACATTGTACATAAGGCACTATAATAGGAGGTTCTTTGCCATAGACAATTTTAAAAGGGTATAACTTGTTGAAGTGTAATATCCAGTATTATAAGAAAATTCAGCCCAATGTAAATAATGAAATAAGCTCTTTTGATGGTCTTGGCAAAAATAACGGAGATAACTTTCTAAGCATCGGTTCACAATCTCTGTTTGGCATCAATTTGTGGATGATAAGAGGTACTCATTTTAAGCTTTGTGCCCAAGACTTTAAGCAATGCTTGCCAAAATGAACTTAGGAATAATATAGGATCCCGATCCAAAATGATGGAACGGGGAATCCCATGGAAGTGAATAATCTCCTTACATTAGATAGGAACCACTGATTTTGTAGTAAAAGGGCGAGAAAGACCAATAAAATGAGCTTGCTTGCTGAAACAATCCACCACTACCAAAATCACATCAAAGCCATTTGAATTAGGTAGTCCAGTGATAAAGTCGGGTGAAATATCCTCCCAAATATGCTATGTGATCCAAATGTTGTAATAAACTAGCAGAAGATTGAGGCAAATATTTGTTGCACAGACAAATAAGGCATTGATGAATGAAATCTTTGACCTCTTCTTTCATGTTCCTCCTAAAATAGTAAATCTGTAATCGCTTAAAGGTCTTAAAGATATCACCATGACCCTCAACAAGAGAAGTATGTGCTTATGAAATAAGCAGATTAGTGAGAGAAGATTTTGCAAGCATAACCAATTTGCTCTTATAATATAGCTTCCCAAACACCAAAGAATAATTAGTGACTGAATGTGGGTTTATCTAAATTGATTGGAGAATTTGATTTGTAAAATGATCTTGTTGTAATAATTTTGGAAAATCATTAAAATTAGATGAGTGTAGGACATCCAATTTTTTTTTTTTTTTAAAATCTCCAGAATGAGGGTAACGAGCTAATGCATCAACACCTTGATTCATTACACCATGTTTATAAATGATATTAAAATCAAATGGAAGTAGCTTTAAGAGTAGGCGTTGTTGTGTTGGTGTAGTAATCCTTTGTTGCAATAGATATTTTAAGCTGAAATGATCAATGTGAACCAAAAACTTGCAACCAAGTAGATTATTCATCCATTTGTCAAATAAGCAATATGACAACCTTCTTGTTGTAAAATTGCACCTACACTCATTGATGAAGCATCACACTCAACAATGAAAGGTTTGGAAAAATCTAGAAGTTGCAACTTGCAAAACCGTGACTTGAGTAAGTGCTACTTTGAGATTCTCAAAAGCAGCCAAGGAATTGTTGTCCCAATGGAAAGAGTCCTTTTTAGTCATGTCTATAAGAGGTTTTGCAATGTGTCCATAATGATAAACAAATCTTCTATAATAACCTGAGACCCAGAAACCCATGAAGTTTGGAATGTCTTTTGGTAAAGGCCAATCATCAATAGCAACAACTTTATCAAGATCAACAGAAATGCCTTGAGTAGAAATAATATGCCATAAAAAAGAGATATCCAATTGAAGGAAGTCATACTTTTTTAGGTTAGCATAAAAATCATTTTGCTGCAAAATCTATAGAATGGTGTTCAAGTGTAGCATATGATCCTTGAAGGTCGTTCCATACACCAATATATCATCAAAGAATACTAGGATGAACTTTCTTAAGAAGGGACGAAACAAAGAATTCATTGTGGCTTATAAAGTAGTTGAAGCATTTGTAAGACCAAAAAGCATGACAATAAATTCATAATGACCAAAATGAGTACGAAAGGCCGTCTTAAAAACATCATATGGAAGTACACATATTTGATGGTAGCCAGAACGAAGGTTAATCTTAGAAAAGAACTTAATTGGCTCCATATAATTCATCAATTATCTCGTTAATTGTAGGAATATGATACTTATTTGGAATAATAAGACAGTTAAGCTCCCGGTAGTCAGCACATAATTGCTAAGTAGAGTCCTCTTTGGGTACCAGAAGTACATGACTTGCAAATGGGCTAATACTTGGCTGTACGAAACCTTTTTGTAAAGTCATCTACTTGTTTTTCAATTTCATCTTTTTGAGCAAAAGATATCTATATGGTTGAATTTTAGGTTGGACTACATTAGGATAGAGAGGGATGGCATGGATGTGTGGTCGGAATGGTGGTAGTGTATAAGGCTATTGAAACACAGAATAAAAAATTGTAGTAATTCCTCTAACCTGTCAAACCTCTGAACCAATCATCATATACAAAGTTGTAGAGAGAGGCTGAAGTGACTTGTTGAGGAATCCCCTATAATTTGTATTTCTTGCCATCAACCCAAAATATCATAAACATTTGCTATCAATTTGCTTCCATTGCATTTAAAGATACCAGCGACTAAATGCCAAGGACCATATCAACGTTTCCCAAATTAAAAGGGGAAAAAATCATCCTTAATGGTCAATTTTTGAAATTTTACTTCTACTAGTTTGCAGATTGAGTCACAAGCAATCATGTATTCATGTTTCCATCACCAAGTGGAATGTTGAAAGGAGGAAGAGGTTGAGATTGTAAATTCAAAGGCTGTACTATTTTGTTGTAAACGAAGTTGTGAGTAGAGCAACTCTCATTCAGAATTAAGATGGTTTTGGTACTCAAGGTTCCTCTCAACTTTTTGGTAGTAGCCAACTGTTTGCCTAAAATAGCATGGAGTGAAATTTCAGCAATCGTTGCGCAAGGACAATGTTCATCATCAAGAAATGCAGGCGCCTTCCTTGTATCATTAGGAATCTCCATTAATTTAAGAGTTGAAGTCTTGCATCGATGACCTAGCATAAATCGTCCACCACATTTGAAACAGAGCCCTTTTTCTCTCCATACTGACATTCAAAATTGTTACTAGCCAAAGATTGTGTGTTTATCGCTGGCGATAACAATCAATTTGGATAGGAAGATTGTGTGATATTGGGAACTGTTGAAGAAAATGGGTGATTTGGATAGGGACCCATGTGATTTGCGCTGGGCCAAAATTCCCTTAGTTGACGTGGGCAAAAATTTTAGTATCTCGCCAATTATTTGAATATTCCGAGCCACGTGGGAATTGGCCCGCTGCACGTGAAAATTGATATCGTGGAGTCGGTTGGGATTGAATTTTTTGCTTCAAACTCCAGGCTAAACTCACGGCCTTATACACAATGCGAGGTTTTTGAATTTTAACATTTGCTTGTAATTTCTCCTTTAATCCATTGATGAAAAAGCACAAAAGACAATGTTTGGGCCATCCCAGGACTCAAGATTGTCGACATACAAATTATTACTTATATTCACCCACAGTACCAATATGCTTAATTCCACAAAGATGAACATCTGGGTTTTGAAACTCTGCAGGACCAAATTGTTCTTGGAAAAGCTGCACCACTTCATCCCAAAACCTTGTAGTCTTTTCCGAGGAAACCCAAGTAAAAGTGTCTAATGCATCACCCTCCAGATTCATCGCGGCTACATTAATTTTCAAATCTCTGGGTGTCTAGTAATATCAAAAACACTTTTTTGCCTTTAAAACCCAACCTCTTAGATTGCCTCCTTCATAGTTTGGAAATTCAACCTTCAAATAAGGTTGTTTAGAAGGGTTTCTACTCCACCAAGAATTTTCCATATCAACTTTGTCTTATTCACTACAAGTATCTTTGTTATTATGGCTTGTTTCTACATGACCCATTATTGGTGTCTTTTGTTTCTTCAAAGTGTTAACTTTTGAATTCATTAGGTTTAATTGTGCCAAAATGGTCACCAATTGGATTCCTTTGTGATGGTTGTTCCACCAAAATCATAGCGGGATCATTCTGTGGATTTGAATTTGGTGGTTGTTCTTAGTTCTGATTTGTGTTTAATGGAGAATCATTCTCGAAAGAAGATTTCCTAGTGTTAACCATGGTATATTATAAGTTTGAAGATTCATCGCTTTGATATTAAGTTGTCAACACTTGCAGGATTTAAGATTAGGAAAAGAAAAAATAATCTAGAGTCAAGATTTGTAACTCTAACAAATACAAAAGAATTCTCAGGTAATATTCTTCATATCCTTGTAAAACATAATACAAATATTTATGAAGTATTGCTTACATGACTTCCTATAATAACTGCCACTAAACAAATAAGATATAACAACTTCCCAAAATTGAAAATAACTACCCTTAATATACCAGAAAAGGACGAGTTACATTCTGGTAGGGTACGGATCATGGGAAGGTTAAATGTGAATGGGAATGTAAGGAAAACTTGAGAAATAAAAGGAAAATAGATTTACTTTGTTTCTAAAGAGAAGCAAGGATCTCACTAACTCTTTAAGAACAGCCTCTCTGAGATAGAGAGTATGCAAGAATCTCACCTCTTCTCTAAATCAACCCACATCCTTAATAGTAGCTGAGTCAGAATCTGTAACTCATCGGACTATTAAAGTCTAAGGAGAATCTCCCGTACTGATTTACTCTCCGAATAGTCGATGCTTTATTGATGAGGCACTGGGCCTATTTATAATGATTTACAGAGCGTAAACTCTATTCAAAATATAAATACAAAATACATCTGAATCTAAGATACAGATAACTAACAATCATAAATTCTAACAACTAAATGTCAATTAATAAGATCTCCATCTTATTTCCTAATTCCTAAAGATAATATCTAATAAGATATCCATCTTATTTCCTAATTCCTAAACATAATAATAAAAGATAATATCTAATAAGATATTCCTCTTTTTTCCTAATTCCTAAACATAATAATAAAATAATAATAAAAACAGACTCAATTAATTAAATATTAATTCCTAAAATCTCTAAACTTTCCGCAACTTCCATTATCTCTTGCTAATCCGATACTCTATCACATTCCTATCAAAAAAGGGCATGTGGAACAATTCCAGATAGTGCAGCTCATAAAAGTAATGGGGAAAACGCGTGAATGAATCATTTATACGTATACACAAGACATCCTGATATAACTGATACACAATGCTGGCTTATTAGCAAAACTCTCCCCAGCAGACAACTCCATATGAATAAATCTCAGACTACACTGCGAACTTCGCAAAAGGAAACTGTCAGCCCACAGTAGTTTCTTCCTATATCCCAACCTCTGCTGTGAGTGAGGCTTTAAGCAAGTGAATGGCAATTAAACTCAGCTGATAGATTCACTGAGACTTCATATACGATCACAAAATATACAAAGAGAAAAAAAAAAAAATTATCTAAACCCAACCCACCCGAGACAGTCTCCATTTTCTATGCCAATAGATAGAAACTCTTGACCACAATGGGAATTCAAAATTGAACTCCAGAGGCCTATCAGCAGGTCCTGCCACAATCAAAGGCAACCACACATATCTCGAGTCCCTTAAGTCAGCTGAATTCCATCGATCAGCCATGAAAATGAATGAACCTCGGAGTCCAGGTAGAGGAAAAATAAAAGTGCTCTGAGAAAAGAAGGTTGTTTGTTGGAACATCTTGTTTCCTCCAATGCATGGAATTCCCAATGTCTCCCAAGGCCCCAGGATTGACTCAGCTGCATGGGCCAGTGCCTCATTTGGAGCCCATCCAGTGCAGCCTGATGTAATCATGTAATATGTACCACGGTGCTTGAACAGGGCTGGCGCTTCCCTGCGTTGTCCAACAAAAATCCTTCTCATAACAGATGTCACATTGAGATAATCTTCAGTCAGGGGTCCTATGTGCAGTTCACTATTATCCTCAGAGGAATATATTAGATACGCCACTCCATCATCATCCTTGAAAATGGTCATATCCCTGCTTTCACACCCATGAGGTCTTCGGCAACCAAGATAATCAAAAGGACCATCAGGAGTATCACTGATTGCTACACCAACAGCTGCCTTGGTATAGTTGGCATCATCAATATGCATCCACATCACATATTTTCCGGTCTTCTCATTGTAAATCACTTTTGGCCTTTCAAGTACATTGGACTTGTGAAGATCATGAGTTTCATCTGTTTCCTGGGCTGCCAGGACGATTCCCTCATTTTTCCAAGTCCACAAATCCTTGGATGAATAGCAGCCAACTCCTATAATGTCCACCTGATGGAGAAAGTGATGTAGATTAATTTAATATTTGTCACAAAGGTATGCAGCTTAGTAAATACAATATTGATTGAAAAACGTGTTCTCCTGACAGCAACAGAAACATGAAGCTATAGTAGCACAAAATAGTGTCATCATATTAAAAGAATATCAGGACTATAATTAAACATTTTGAAAATAGTTGCTCCATTCACAATAGTAACTGAGAAATTTTAATTTTATTAAGAACAAGTTCACTTGAAATACATGAAGTAGAGGGAGAAAAGGGAAAAGCACATATAATATAATACTATTAGGGGAGTGTATAAAGTGAGAAGAGAGTTCTTATATAAAAGGAGAGAAGAGGAAATAATCACCCGTGTCATTAGACTATGAAGCAATTATCGAAATTAAGAATTGTCATAAATGTGTTTCCAAATTTTCAACGAATGATTCTTGCATCAATAATTATCATTGGTTTGTGATTTAATGCTGATTACTTATACTGATCACATCACACCTAGATCATTCATTTCCCTTGATAGAACCCCGTAATACTGGTGCTTTAGAATATCTTCAAAAGTTATACCTACTTAGACTTGAAATCATGACATTGCATGCCAACTCAATTGCATTACCATTTTAGCTCGTTTCAAATAAAAGATAATAAATTTGATCAATTTATTGAAGTTATTGAAAAAGTTGCCCTGACCTCTGCAACCACCTAAAGCCCTACCCACAGGCTGAGATAACAGACCACCAAGTGGAAAGCTAACAAAGATCTTTCCCTCTCATCGTTTTTTTGGCACAATGGCATTTCAAGATTTTCTCCGACTTATGTGAAGGTTTGAATAGTTTAAAGAGTTCAAGTGACCAATTTTTCAAGGGATTATGAAAATGCCAGAAGTACTGTGGTTGCTTGGAAGTAAAAACTTCCTTTTAGTATTATGATAGGAAGTCCTAATGAGTGGACTTAGCTTAGATTGGAGATAAGAAATTTATACAATATCAGTTGTTCAAGAAAGTCCCTTATTCATGGAAAAGTACCAAGTCTTTGAGCCTTAAACTATGTATAGCAAGCAAAGTCATTATATATATTAGATAGACAACACTGTACGAATCCTATTTGCCTCAAAATAAATGTGTAATTTTTGAAAAAATAATTTGCTTTCCCCCCGCAGTAATCTGGTTGGAGGTAGATCTGGTTCAGTTAAAATTATTAACTATATGCAAGTTAGATCACTTATTATAGAAAGAAAATCAAAGAGAAAAAAGGCACTAGCAACAGTGTTTATTCAGCATTACTCATATCACCAGGACCATTTTCTCTACATAGTGCCATTAACTTTCCATAGATTGATGAAGCTGTCAAGCTTATATCTCTCAGTACGGTATTATTTGCATTTGTGTTGGAAATCAACCCTTGATTATAACATTAATTAGCTCCTGATTATGTGAAAGTCAATATTTCCTATTTAATCTTTCATTATTACTGATTGTTATCTTATCATTAATTTCTGATTATTGTAATTGCTGATTTCTCTCTTCCTGATTGAACATCAGCCCCTATATATTGTACCTATTTCTTCTTAATAAGACATATAAGAGAATACAAATTCCTCTGAACTTCTTCAATTTGCATCACGTTGGAATACTCTTACAACTATAATATCTCCTCTGTCACATTAACAGATCATAACATATCCCCTTTTGTAGACTGGTGATATGTAAAGCATAGGAAATATATTAGAGTTAGTCAGTTAGTCGTTAGGATTTAAGTAGTTAGTCAGGCATGGCACTAGACTACTCATATGAGGCCATGGGTAGTTAGTCTTTGCTGATTAGTTAGTTATTTCTGTTATGCTGATATATTGTCATGACCGTTGGGATTGCCTTGAGAGTCGAAGTCTCTATCTATATATATATGAGGCTTAGGCTAATAGAAGGGTATTGTGATCAGTTGTACTGTGTATGAATGGAAAGACCAGGACAGCAGCTCTGTCAAGTGTCTCTCTCCCTCTTCTATCTCTAAATCTTCTACTTTTCTATAGCCTTCCTATCAGCTGATGATAAATTCATAATACGGTATTCTTATGTAGTTATGCTCATATAGTGATATTAACATTTGAAGAATTGAATAAGAACTTAAAATACCGTATTATTGCTAAAGATTTGGAGTATTGATAATGATATAAAGAATTATCAATGATCCTGAACTCAAAAAACAGGGTACTTTATTTGAAAGTTGAGGCTGACATAAAGTGTAAGGCCCCTCAAACAACAATCTAACATGAATTAAATTCATATCCAAGTGAGCACCTGGGGAAAAGGAAGGATTCAGGAAGAAGTGAGATTCAAAAGCACTTATCTAATCTAGTGTATTCCTTCTTATCATTTAACATAGCATTGGCATAGCCTCTTTAACAATCATTAATGTAACTTACTAGAATAGTATATACTCAATATAGACTAACAATACAAACTCTAATTGCTATAATGGAAATCAATTAGTTAAAAATAACTTGTCTTTCAAATTAAATGACATACCCGTGTAATTCCATTTTGGGGAGATTGGTAGGTGGGCCCATCTTTATACTCACCATACCAATAGTATGTCCTTGATATTTTATCAAACAGAATGCCCCCTCCATGGGCTTGAATGGGATTTCCATCAGTGTCCAACCAAATTCTCCCAGGATGGTAGTAAAAACTATCATTTCCATTATTCTTCATTGGATCTATAGCACTCTCCTGCCCAGGAAAAAATATGTGTCTCAGTTGGGACTCTTTGTTCAGGAATTCATCTACCAGTGTGGTTGCCCGTTTAGGTCTACGTTTTTCTGCCCGAGGAGACCTCTTTCCTCTGGGTGGGGGAATTTGAATGTTCTCCTCATCCACTTGTTGAAGTTCACGAAATAGACGATGGTGACTTGCAAGCAATTGGAACTCTCCATACTCTGTGGCTTTGTGGCGAACATTGGAAAACAAATTAAGCATCAGAAGGCAACCTAGAAAGCTCCATATCACAACAGACATTGAGCATCTGCTCCCTCCACAACAACGTAAAGTTGCTGATTTCCGGTATTTGTTCCTCATCCTCATCTTCTCTTTCTGTTATCTTCAAGATAATGTTTGGCCTTGACAAGTTGCAACCTACGGCCAATAACCCAACTCAATATAAGTAAGGGGCTTCTAATCTACATTGTAGAGAAGAGAACACCCATTCACTAGGATAAATCAGTTTAGTGAAATGAAAGTACTGAAATTGGTGGCGCAGGGTTTCATAATTGAACTTCGTCACTTTCCTGGTTACATGATTTATACATGCATTTTGATTAAAAAGTTAACCTGCTAGAAGCATAATACTCAATTAATTATCTGGCATCCTCTCTTACTCTTACATGTTTGGACAGAACTAAGGAAATTTTTAAAGCGATCAGTGATCACCATGGAAAAAAATTCCCTTTCCAACACACAATAAAAGAAAGAAAGAAAGATGCGTTATAATTTTATTAACATTGTTCAATTGTAAATTTTTATACTTATTAATTTTGTATGGTGGATGACGTTTTTTCATTCTCACCACTCTCCCAAGCACACGGTGAGACGGCATTACTATATTTGGTATCTAGGTAGCAAATAGTAACCGCCATCAATTCATCATAAGAATTTTCAGCAAATGAAAAAGAATTGGTGCACACAGAAAATCAGACTAACGACTAATTCGTTACGGTAAAGAACATTGGACAAAACGATTTTTCCCATTAAAACACAGGCATAAGAGTTGGATCCCAAGAGTCAGGCGTCTAGACACCCCCACAAAACCATAAAATAGCTTAGCCCCAAAAGACATCGCTTCCGAATGAAGCAAACAGAAATCCATCAGCAGACACTAAGTAAAGAAAAAGGAGAAAATACAGAATGATCAGAAGTGAGAACCCAGAAAGCAAAGTGTTGCCAGAGTGCAAAAAAATCACCAGGTATCAGCCGTACTGCGAGAAGAACAACAATCTCGGACATGAAATTCTCTTGCCAGTGATGCTGCCGGTAAAACCGCCCAACTAAGCTGAACCCATTTGCCAGGGGAACACCAAGTTAGAGGGAGGAATGGAGTATCATGAAACGGATATTAATTAGATATGAAGAGAAGCTTTGGATCTGAGGATGACGACGTTGACTAGCTACCAAAACTAATCTCTCTGTCCACCAGTGAGGTTCGGTCCCAAACCCCTAATGTCTCGAAGGTCTAGAAAGATTTACGCTTCTGAGCTTTCACTCTTTCTACTTTCCTCAATTGTTTATTTTTTCCCACAGTACAGGTGTTAGCCATATATATCCTCAAAAGAAAATACTAGGAGGATGACAGTTAACCGTTTACGTATTTATATAATTAATTCAATTTGTTTGACTTAAATGTCTTCCTCCCATCCTACAATAGTACAAGTCCCTGTTTAGTGTTCGTGTTTCGCATCCAAAATGGCTTGGGGTTAACGGCCGGAAGTTTTAGCTGGAGGGTCTGGGCTATCTTGAAGTTTTCGAGATAGCAATACCACACTGTCGTCGTCCACGGTGGAAGTTTATGACAGGGATGCATTACAAGTTGGGTTATTCATCCACGTCGTCAATAAAATTATATTTTTTGCTTTCATTATTATATATATAATTATTTTATACGTCAAATTATCCATCATTGGGGAAAAAAGAATGACGTGTGGTTTTGTTATGGTTCATGAATATAGTTTATTTTCTCAACCCTGAAAAAGTTTGAAAGTGGGATTTTCTTGCCTTTGGCGGATTTGTTTACTAAACATAACATGCTCTCCCGGCCACGTTTACGTTTATGGAATGGCATACAAGTATCCTCACAAGTTTTTAGTCTAGACATATTTGGTAAATATAAAATATGTTTTTAATATTTGTTAATCTTTTTCTAATTAACTTCTCCCTTAATTAACCACTTCTTTGATTCGCCATAATCTCTCAATATATGCAAGACATTCTCATCCTTCTCCTGCCTCTACAACATATCGGTTATCTTATTCCTTCTCTACTCCTTCTTACAAAGGTTTTTATCCAATCTATGGCAGCCATCCTCTGAGCTCAAAGCACATGTCTCAATTAATGAAGCTCCTTTGTCAATCTATTTATCCATCCAAAATCTCGCCTTCCTTCCATTGTTCACCTCCCATCCTACGTTTTTAATTTCCATAGTGCGTGCAGAGTCAAATTGTTTTACAACCCACTTTACACAGCAGCGCCTCAGTTAAGCTTTTCCAAACCAAAACCTCCCTGCCTCCTTTGGCTTACACAGTGTATCACAACTCACAGTTATGTGCAACTTCCTCCTATCATTCCCACCACCTCACATCAAATTCCTTTGTATCTTTTCAATTTCATTACACACTCTCACGGGGATATCCTCATGAAGCATATATTGTATACAGGGATTTGTTGAGTAACTGCTTGCACCAAAGTTACTTTCCCAACAAATGAGAAACTATTGGCTTTCCACCCTACTTCATTTCTTTGCACTTTGTCCAGTAAAAACTGGAATTTTCCTTTAGTTCTTCTTCCATACGAATTATGACAGTCAAGGTATCTTCCCAACTCTTCTGTATGCTGAAAACCATAACACTACTAATTCTTTCCTCTTAACCTCGGCCTCATTCCCAGAAAACACAATTACCATTTTCTGCTTATTAACTTTTTTCCCTGACATTTCAAAATGTATATTTGGTTTAAAATTTATTCTTAATAAGTGATATATAAATAAATAATAATAATTTTTGGCTTCATCTTGTTGGATATATTTTGTGACTTTTTTAACTTTTTTATGAAATTAGATTATGGCCCCCAATCTGCTTAATGATATCGTTAATTTTTATCTTGTTATAATATAACTAGTACTTTATAATGTTTTTATTTTATTATTAATATCGTTTTTCCTTATTATTAAAAAAGTATTAAATTGAATTACAGATTACTTATATTTTAATCAATATATATGTATATAATATTATTTTAATTTAATTATTAGGTCACTGTTTGATATTAAAAGTATCAAACGGTGACCTAATAATTTATTTATATTTAAAAGTATACTTTAGTCTATTGATAATATATTAAAATTTTAAAAATAAGATTTTAAATAATTTTTAAATTTATAATATATTAATTAATTAGAGATGCGTTCAACACCTGAAGTATATTTTCAGTTGTGTACAAAACTCCAAAGTAATTAAAAAAAATATTTCTTATTTATTTTTAGTTTTTTTACCTACATTATAAATATTTAAAATTTTATTAGTTTGTAATTTTTTGTGTGGAGATATTAAAATGAGGGTGGGAAAAATGGAGTATAGATAATTAAAAAAGGGGAGGGGTGTCATTTATTTGAGAAATTCTGTGTCAACTTGATTTACCTTGTCAATTGTGGCATGACAAGTTAAAATACAACAACTCAGCTAACATATTGGTTGCTCATGTTTCCATATTTTTATTTTTCTTAAAAAATGAATCTCTTAACTAAAATTTCACAAGTATAAAAAAGGTGCATCTTGTAAAATCTTTTAATTTCATTAATATGTCAACTAATATATAAGATGTTCCAAATTAACTCATGAGCTGTTGTATTTTAATTGGTCAAAGTCAAACCATAAATTACCTGACAAATTAGTTTCATATAAAAATTTATCCATTTATTTATTTTTATTTTTTTTGCTAAAATAAAAGTTTTGGAGAGTTCGACACCAATTCCCCACCAAAGCTAGGGCACGGCCCCGGACTCTATGAGCACTTACTGGGGACTTACGAGATCGCCTACCAAAGGAGTCCCAGCGACGGTAGAGAGAATCGAACCCACGATCCAAGAGCCTAATTCTGAATCCCTTACCATCTATGTCAACTCTCCTTAACAATTTATCTATTTAATTGACTTGTGAGAGAGCGACATTGGGAGAAAAATGTGGGGTAATTTGAGGATGGATACGGGTAGAGGCGCCTGCCACCTCGGGGATAAATAAATTATTAAAAAAATAACAAGTACAGAACTGCAAAGAACGAGTTCTGTACAAATATTTGACTCGAAATGTATTTTGATAAATATTTTTTAAAATCTAGCATCTTGTTAAAAAATTTTCCCGTATAGTATTTGGCTCAAAATGCTGATGGTCTGGAAACTAAAAAAGGTTTTCTTGCCAGAATTTTCTTCTGGGTGAATCATTTTGTGAATTACATTATCGGAAAACTTGTTCTCTACACGTTTGGAAAACTTGTCCATTTATCAGATGTTGAGCTCATCACGCTGCACTAAAGCAGGCATGCCCTCGCCCAAAAATTTTCCATTCTGATACAGTTTTGTTCTCGTCACCATAAACTCTTCCTTTAACCATAAGTAAAAGGGCGCAAACTAAAGCTTATACCGACCTAAAAAGTCTATCAAAATGTTTCACCCATCAATCCCGCATATTGCGAATTTACATGCCTGTATTTTGTAATAAGATGTACAGTCACAAAATACAGGCAGAAGACTAATGGAGGATAGCTGGTGACGATGCAGCCTGAAGTTCACACCCTCTGCAAAGTATTTTCAACCATTAAACAAGATCAGAAAAAATTGGAACACATCACAAATTAAAGATGTCACAAGGAATTCAAGCAGGAAAAAATTCGATACAAAAAAATGCCAGGGGCATCTACTGAAAAAGATGGGGATTCATCTTCAATGGCATTGGAGATGAACTAGCAAAGAAGACAAGAATTTTATGCAGCCTGTAATTCATGAGCAATAAGATGTTGGGCTTTGGGAAACCAGAGAATGGAGCAGCAAACTAGACATTTGAACTAGTTCGCAAATTAACCAGTGTTTCATACATGAGCCAGGTTAAAAGATGGACAAATTTAAACTAGTTTGCAGTGTTTAAGCCCTTGTGATGTAACCAAAAGAAAAATATTTAAAAAAAAGTGTTTGTAGTAAGATCTTTGCCCATCCACAGGTCAAACTCCTATAGATGTGAGAAACTAAACTAAAAAATTAATTAGAAATGTCGACAATATTTACGACTGAAAACTTCATTCTTTCCGAGTAACTAGCTAGAGAAGGAAGAGCACCGGTACCACATCATTTGAGTAGTTAACACGGGATAAAGCATTCTAAAAAGGTAAAGGAACCATATGATAAATCTAAATAACACATCTTGAGGCATCAATAACATGGGACTCTAAGTTAGAAAGCTACCAAATTTGCAGTGTTCTGCATTTTAGTGCTTTCATTGCTGCTTTTGCAAACACTTGTGCGGCCTCTGCTTCAGCTTCTGCAGCTTCTGCCTCCCTAGCTGCTGCCTCAGCCTCAGCAATTGCCGCTTCTGCTTCAGCAACTGCCTTTGCCGCAGCTGCAGCAGCTTCTTGGGCTGTCACGCCTTTCATTTTTGATAGCTCTGCGTCAATCTGCGATTTTGAAAGTACGTTGACATTGGTCTTCTCCGCTTTTGGAGAATCTTTGGGCCTCCCTTCCAAGAGTAACAAGTTAGAGTGTCTTCTTTTCTCAGAGATTGCAGAACTTGGAGTGATCCTATACTTGTGTTTAACCTATTAACCATTTGAATATATATAGTAGTAAATCATTTTTGGTTAGTACTAATAGGCAACATCAAACATGTCATGAGGAATTTAAGTCATGATTGACAAATTTTCAATATGATCTATAAGGCTCCAACCATCATTCAGATAAACTCTCATGCATTACAGGTTTGCAGGCAAATTTCTACTCCTTAGGCTACTTTTCAAAAAGATGATATCCAAATGATTAACTATAGCATTCACTGACAGAAAAATTACCTTGATCAATTTACCACTAGCCACCATATGCTTCAGTTTCGTTGACAATAACTTTCTGAGGTTCGGAGGAGAACAATAATGCTCCTGTAGAGATCAAAACTGATAAAACCTACTTTCAAAGAGACAATGCATGCATATGCACCTAAAAAATAACAGATTCTAGCTGCAATATCCACCAAAACTAAAAGTAAAACTATGCTACATGATATGATAGACAAAATAAAGCATAAAATAATGGTTGGTTTAACTAATGCCGTGATTTGTGATCAGTGCTACAGCAAAAGATCACCAGTTCATCAATACATGAGGAAAAAAGCAAATGTCAAGGCTTGGTCAATCAAATATCCGTCACAAAAGGGAGGAACAAAGCTTTTTTCACTTGTTGCAGAAAGAATTTACATATTCATAGCTTAGCAGAAAAATGCTGGCAATCAATGAACAAGGACCTCGAAAAGAGAGAAACATTCGCAAACGGTTTTACAGATATCTGATGTTGTCACAAAGCCAACAGCTAGATAGATACATCCACTTTGTCACAGAATGAAGATGTCTACTTGAGCAGGATTTCAAGCAACCTTTTTTGCATTTCTAGTTTACAAACATAACAATTTGATCATGATTTATTTATATTTTGAGAAGTTCAGATTCTAAATAACTAGTAGAAAATGTGAAGTATAGCTACCTCTATGTAAGCAGCAATAGCAGCCCTGTCAGTACCCTTTGGCTCCTTCAAATTGATAATAGCCTCTAATATAAAACTATCCAACCTGACATTATAAAAAAACAATATTGTTACCTTTACAACAGTTATGTTAAGCAGAAGTCAGGTCACTCATCTTTCAAACAACCCTTTTATGGCGAGTTAAGTAATCAGGTATAATTTCAAAAGTATTCTATGCAATTGTATTTTATGACATGGATGAAATATTTATGACAAAAAAAAAAAAGCAATCACAACCACAGAGTGTGCTTTTCCTGATATCACAACATTTTTGCAATATACATACATCTCGACTTGAGGATTACAGGTACATATTACCACATTTAACCAAAAATTAACACAAAAACCTTTTAGGGCTTCATTGTCATCAGGCAAGAGTTTCTTCATCAACCACCAAAAATAGATCTTTGCTAATGCATAGAGCAATACAAAAACCTTATAGGGCTGAATTGCGAAGAGTAAAAAATGTACAAATCCATATAATCCAGTTGGAGGCAGTGACCAGGCATGAGAGTGGGAAGAAGTTTTCTTGCTTTCCATTTTCCCCCCTTCCCCCTTCCCTACATAGCTTAGATAACAATCTTTTTTCATGCATCTTTTCCATGCTTAGAGCAAAGTAAATCATGGATTAATTGGAACACAAAAACCCCATTTGAAAGAGAAGTATCATTGACAGTTTTATAATGCTGGTCCATATGCTAGCAAAACAGAATGGCTATCAGCCCACCACCATGATTATCCTTTCTCTTTCTTCAGAAAATGAATGGCAAATATATTAACAGGAAATAATGTAACCTAGATATTTGTTCTTTTGGGTTAGCAGGCTGTGACAGTCTGCCAGCAACTGCTAGAGGCTTAGTATCAAGAACTTCTTCACCATGTTGAACAACAGTACTCAATGCCAAATGGTTGTTATCATTTTTTGGGGTCGGTAGGTTCTTTTTAAGTGCAAGTTTTGCCTTCTGTCTGGATCCCCATATTGCAGTCACATTTATATTCCTCCATTTATCCTGCTCAAAATTCAGTATACATATCAAGATCCATAATAACCTTACAAACTTTGCAATGGAAGTATGGTCATTTGGAAAATTAATTTTACATTTCTAAGCTGACACGATAGTTTCTGTGCTGTCATACTAACCACAGCAAGCTAAACTCTTGATATACCTTTAGATCTACATTTGAACGCATGCGCAAAATAGCACTGAACTCTGGGTCTGTAAGTATAGTGCGCCACTTTCCTGCCCCATGTTTGATTACTCCAGCTTTCAGTGCCGCTTCTTCTTCAGCAGTCCACTTTTGCTTTGGAGCACCCATTAAAAGCAGTCCAGAACCCTTCTATAACAGTCTAATATTTGCTTACATTCTATAGAAAGGGTTGGAAGTTGAGTTCTGACTTCTGCATGTTTATCCACAAACAAAAACTGACTTTTGACCAATCCAATGTGAAGATTTTGGTATCAGACTTTTGATTAACCCAATATGAAGATTTTGATAATCTACAAACGAAAGTGGAATGAAGAAAGTCAACAAATGTAAGCCCTTCAAGAATTTTATGATTAAAAATACATACATACATATATATAACCCATCCTGGAAATACCCAGCACAGAAACATCAGCAGACTTAATTCCTAAAATCACTTCAACCTGATCCACTATATAATAATACTTCGCCAAGGAAACGCAGCAGTGAAAAGAATGATTTTGTGAGAACAGATAACTAGAGGTGAATGTTACACTAGCTTATATGGGAATCAAAAGAGGATATGGCAGGAATCAAAATGAGAAGATCGCAACATATGGTTTTAAAATTCTACACACAACCAAATTTCGTATAATACCATATCCACAAAAATTAATTCTGCCTGAATATGTAATTTTAAGTTTTCCTTTCCTACATTTACATGCCATCCAAACAAGAGAAGATAGAATTTTTATCTACTTCCTCGATTTCGTTTCCCTTACTTTCTTTCCCTCCTCCTTTGCTCCCAAATAATCACAATGTTCATCAAAAAATCTACTTCTAAAAGGTCGACAACCAACCTTTCTGGTTAAGAGTAATATCTCAGCACTTCATTGCAATGCCTGCGCAATTCGGCTTTATGATTGCAACAAACTACAGCAAAAACACCCAGAAAAAGTTACACTACCTATTTTAGCTTCTAATTCAAACAGTTCAAAAGCTAACCGCGATTCGCAAAAATTGCCACGAATAATCTGAGTATTGTACAAAATGAGGACTTAATTTTCTCAGTTTGGAATTCAGTGAGTCCTTGCTATTGGCATTAAAGGGAAACAAAAACGCCAATAAAAAGAAAATCTTTTATCTCCTAGTCTCGTACAGATAAAACCAACAAAATTTGAGCGAAACGATTGTAGAAATCAGCGCCGAATGTATATTATTAAACTAGTATCACCTACAATAACACAAGCAGCAAAATAGTGGTTTGCGATTTCGTATAGAGCAAAATGCGCAACTTCCTCCCAGAAGAGAAGAAAGAAACAATCGATGAAATTAGGTGTACCGCATCAAAGCATCGCGAAGCCGACGAAAGTCGGAAAAGGTTATATTAAGGCTGGGAAATCGAACCAATACAAAGTTTTGCAAAGAACAGGAGAAGAAAGAAAAAGAAAAAGAAAAAGAAAAACTCATCCGACCGAGGAAAAATGAATGGGGAAAATTCTAACTTAATACCTTTTGAATTTCTCAAATTGCCAAAAGTCATGTGAATTTATAAAAAGACTAATTGGATATGTGGACTTTTCCAAGTTTTGCAAATTCAGGTGATTTTATTATTTTATCCTTAGTTTTTAAATAAATTTAAAAAAGAAATACCCTTTTGCCGGAGGATCACCACGTGGCCGCTGCCAGCCACCAGAGGGCAATTCTGGAGAATTGCGCTTCGACAATCGTCGGACTCTGTCGCCAGCCGCTGGAGCCTGACGGCCGGTTAAATAATATATTGCTTATTGAATCACTTATCCTTTACATTTTTCTTCAAAATTAGAAGCCACTTTTGAAAAAATAAGTTCATTAACCCTTGAAGCTATCTCAAACTATCCAAATATTAACTTTTTTTCTTCCACCAAACTTATTTTACTGTTTGATGGGCTTTTTGCCTCATTCATAACTATGCCAAACACCCCCATTGATGACTTTTTCCTTGAGAAATTAATATATATATATATATATATATATATATATAAGGCTGCCATTTACAACTTTAGTATTTCTATTAATAACTCAATTATTTATATTGACAATTCTTTATTGAGAAATTCAAAAAAAAAATTTGTAGCTCCAGCAATTGGCAAGAAGGTTGAGGTTTTTTATTTAAAAAAACTAAGAGGAAGTTAGATAATTTCTTAAATTTTGTAACCTTTCAAATTTTCAAATTAGTTTGTTTTGAATTATTAAAGTTCAACATACTTATTTTTATTTTACTAATTTTGATGGTATTTTTCTATCTTTTTCCCTAGGATAAATCATATTGTATATATAAAAGAAAAAAAGATAAATCATATTGACTATATCCTATAAATATTGTTGAAGTGAAGAAGGGGGAGTGAAGAGAGGATAAGAAGAGCATTTCAATAATTTGTTTTAATATTTGTTCATTAACAAATCTTGGGAAGGTAATATTTCTCTTATTTAAATGATTAAAATGACATAATATTTACCCAGTTTTATAAAGGTCATAGGTCGGGTTAGTATGTGTGATGAGGGAACTGGTTTCGATACTTATCCAAAGGATAAACAATACCAAAAGATGACTGAAGAGACAAATTACTCGCTTCTTCCTCTCTCCAAGGAGGAAGATGATCTTCTTATACGAAGTTCTAAGAATATCAATAATGGAAAAAAAGGTAATGGAAAAAATGTTTCACAGGAGGAGTGGCCTAAGCTTGGAACCAAAAGAACATAACATAGCAAAAAGGGGGTCCTTCGTTTGCAAAAAAACTAAAAGGCAAGAAAGGAGATGATGATACTGATGAAGGAAATGGCAAGGTGATGGATAATTAGTCCAATGACAACATGTCGGAGGATGACCAAGTAGTTGAAGATAGTAAGCCTCTATATAAAACAGAGGAAGATCTTAATAGTAACTTCCCTACATTCTCCTTTTCAAGAAAAATGAAAAAACGACTCTACAGGGTGTGGCTCAAGGTGGTAATAGTTAAACTGTTGGATAAGAATATCGGTTATAAGGCTCTAATGTCACGGTTACAAACATTGTGGGCTAAAAGAGGAGCAGTGAACCTCATAAACATTGGTTATGGATTTTATGTAGTAAAGCTATCTAACAGGGATGACTACATTAATGCCTTAATTGGAGGTCCAAGGATGATCTATGATCATTATCTTACTGTAAGACCATGGGAACCAAATTTCATTCTTGTAAGAGCAAAGATTGATAAGGTAGCGATATAGGTCAAAATGCCAAATGTTTTCTTGGAATATTATGATCGTGAGGCTCTGACCATAATCAATAACAAGATTGATGAAACAATTAAAATTGATATGAACACCTCATGTCAATTGAGAGGTCACTATGCCCGAATCTATGTGCTTGTGGACCTAGAAAAGTAACTTATGTTTAGTTTTTGTTTAGATGTGGAAGATTACTTTTTGGAATATGAGGGGCTTCATATGCTCTGTAACAATTGTGGAATATATGGGCATATAAGAGAAGCATGTCCTTCGAAGAAAAGGCAAAGTAATAGTAGGGAGAAGCTAGTAGAAGGAGCGCAAGAATAATCAGATTTGAAAGACCAACAGCATGACGGCAATTCCAACTCCTACTAGGATCAATGGCAAACTATGTGGAGAAATCGACGATAATGTAAAGTAAAGGAAAACAAGGAGGGGCCACTAAGGCATGAAGCAAGAGGTTCCCGTTTCGAAATCCTTGCGGGCTTGGAGGACATATAGTATGTTGAGGCCACCAATAGGGAGGTACAAGGTATTGTGGCATCAAATAGTGGAGACACACGTCCTTTACAACAAAATACCTCTATATGTACTTAGAAATAGTAAAAAAGGGGATTAATTTACCAAAAACAAAGAAATGCTCTAACAGGGAGGACCGCAACGGGTTAAAAGATGGACAAACCTTCGAGATGAGAAAATGAGCCAAGAAAATATCAAGAGAAAAGAAGAATGGGGAACTGTGTATGCTTAAATGTTAGAACAATAATAAGAGAGAAATTGCCACAGAGAGATCCTTAGATGATTATATAAAGGTGATAAGCCCTGAGGCAAATGATAGTCAGGTCGCCAACGGAGCGGGCTGGAGCAAAGAGGCCCAAATGGAGATAGTGGTATTAGATCCAGGTGAGAAACATGTAATAGTAGTAGGCCCAAGTTTTTCTGGGATTGGGCCAACAATACTGGAATTGTTAGGGGTCAATGAAGATAGTGACTTGGTTGATAGTTCTCTAGTTCCAAAGACTCAATTCTCTAATAGAAGTTAAAGGACTTAACATAACTCTACCTTGTCTTATAGATGATATTCTTTTTTGGAATATAAGAGGAGCAAGCAAAAGGATACTCCTAAAAAATGTAAAAGCAGTGTGTGATGGGCCCAAGCCAAATTTAATAATTCTAACTGAGACCAAATGCCTTACTGACTCCCTTTTCGACTGTTAACGTTGTGAGGCTTTAATGCTATGAAATTTGTTCCCAACAAAGACAATCAGGAGGTCTTACTCTCTTATGGAGAAGCAATTACATTCGTGTAGATGTTCTTGCTAATAATAGACAATTTATTCATGTGGATTATGCACTGCATGGGAAACCTTTGTTTCTCTTGATGACTATTTACGCGGTTCCCCATTCTAACCTTTAAACTATTCTTTGGACTAAATTAAAGAACCTGGCAGCCTTGATCTCAAAACCCTGGGTTATGATAGGATATTTTAATGATATCCTCACCTTTGCTGAGTGCATTAAAGGAATGTGAGGTAACTATAGGAGGATTTAGTAGTTCAATAATCGTGTTATGGAATGCAGACTCTCAAATCTAGGGTTCCAGGGACCGCGATTTACCTAGAAGGGGCCAAAGATCTCTAGCTGTTCTTGACTGTTCAAAAGATTGGATTGAGGTTTTGGAAATGGCAGATTCCTCCCCAACATGAACAATGTCTTTATTAAGATACTCCTTAGAACTTCATTCTCTTATCATAATCCTTTGGTTTTAACATTTCATGATGAAGATACTAATAATTTATCATAGCCATTTAGATTTAAAGCTATGCGGTTTTTTCATGAATCTTTTGATGGCTTTCTCAATGATTGTTGAAAAGGCAATATAGACATGGTCGGTTCATTACATAGGATCCAGGAAGCTCTTATTGAATGGAATATGAATTGTTTTGGTTTAAGTGAGAAAAGTAAGAGAATCTAGTTAGTAAGATTAGGGGGAATCCAAAATTCACCAAGATACCCTACCTCTAGCTACCTATATAATCTCAAGAAAGAGCTACCAGCGGAGCTGGATGAACTTTTAAAGAAAGAAGAAATTAAATGGTTCCAAAAAGTTAGAACATAATGGTTACAAAAGGCGATAGGAACACTCGTTATTATCATTTAAAGGCTATAATGAGATGGCGAAGGAATAAAATTTCGATGTTGAAAGATGACACAAGGGCATGGATTGAAAATGAAATTAGGTTGAAGTCAATGGTAATGAGCTATTTCCAGAATTTGTATGAAACAAAGGGGGGAACTCTAAGTTGGTTAATCACTAATGTAAAGTTTCCTTCTTTAGGAACAGACTCTTTGGAGCATCTGGGTAAAGTACCAATGGATGAAGAAATTAAAAGGGCCCTGTTTTTAGCAAGTCCCTATAAAGCATTGGGGTTTGATGGGTTTCCTCTGATAGCTTTATCCAAATTTGTGAAATCAGTGTTTGAAGGGAAGCAAGATCTCACTGAGCATAATAAAATATTTATTTCTCTTATCCCTAAGAGAGATAAACTAGAAGTAATGGGACACTTCTGACCAATCTCTTTATGCTCAGTACATTATTAATGTATTACTAAGGTAATTACAGGAAGACTCAGGCACTTGATGAATTCAATTGTTTCTCCATTCCAGTCAAGCTACATCAAAAGAAGGAAAATCCATGATCATATCATTGTGGGCCAAGAAATTTGCATATTATGAAAAACCAAGAGGAAAGAAAGACTTAATGGCAATCAAGATTGAGCTACAAAAGGCTCATGATAGGATATGATGGGACTTCTCACAGCAAGTACTTGTGGAAGTGGGACTAGACACCAAATTTATCCAATTGGTCATGGCTTGTGTTACATTAGTGTCATACAATATCATTTGGAATGGTTCCCATACGGAGTTCTTCTCAGCATAAAGGGGTCTTAGACAAGGTGACCCTATTTCCCCACTACTGTTTGTGTTTCGTATGGATAAATTGTCGCATCTAATGTGTGATGAAGTGAACTTGGGTAGTTGGAAATAGATCTTGGTATCTAAAAACGGCCCCGCTATCTCCCACCTTATGTTTGCTGATGAATTATTGGTTTTGGGAGAGGCAACAGAGGCACAGGCGAAGTGTATGATGTTGTGTATGGAAAGATTCAGAGATGCACCGGGAGAAAGGATTAGTAGAGCTAAGTCCCTATTTTCTTCTCTCCAATAGTTCCAATGTTTTTGAAACAAAGCATTGCAAACATATCAAGCATGTGTATTTCAATAGAGATTGGGAGATACTTGGGCTTCCACTTATCAAGGAAAAAGAAATCATTTGAGACGTTTCAATTCGTCATTCAAGGTTTGGTTGAAGTTGTCAGCATGGAAAGGAAAATGTTTATCAACAGCAGGAAGAATTACATTGACCAAATTAGTACTCACTGCAATTCCTTTGTATCCTATGCAAGTCGCGAGAATTCCATTATCTATTTGCCAGGAATCAAAAAGAATTCAACAGAATTTCATTTGGGGACATGGTGAATTAACACATGGCTTTCATCCCATTGGATGGAACCAATTTCTTTTACCGAAGAGCTAGGGCGGTCTTAGCTTTGAGAGAATCTCCTCACTAAATAAAGCCTGCGTGTGAAAGTGGCGTGGAAGCTTATAAATGGCTTAAAAGGTTTTAGGGCAGAGGTACTGCTGAGAAAAGATATGCTCAGCAATGGGGGGAACTTGCTGAATGTACAAAGCAATGATTCATTACTCTGGAAATTTTTGGTACATCAACGTGACTTAATAGAAACGGAATCAAAATGGATTATTCGAAATGGCCTTAGCATACAATTTTTCAACGATAAATGGTTGCTTCAGGATAGATCATTGAAGGATATTTGTCTCAGACATCACTTGGATAACGAGGCGAATAGTAAGGTTTTTTATTGGATTACTAATGGTGGCTGGGATTTTTCTGGACTCCTATCACTTCTTCCATGCCAGCTGATTCAAAAGCTAATCACCATCATGCCACCTAGACTGGAAGCAGGAGGAGATATGTTGACATGGAAAGGGATGAGCAGTGGTATTTTTACTGTTAAAAGTGTGTACAATTTACTGGAGTGTAGCTCAGACAAGACGGAGGAGGCTTTATTCGATGCATTTGGAGATGGAATGGGGCTCAGCGTATACGTGAATTTATATGGATGGCCTTCCAGGAACGTCTCCCTACTAATCTTTGGAGAAGTCAATGATCCAAGCATTACCGATGTGTTCTTACTGCTGTAAGGAATCTGAATTTGTTCTACATATTCTCAAGGATTGCGAATTTGCGAAAAGGATGTGGTATGATCTAATCAATCCCAATCTTATTAATCAATTTTAATTGAACTTTAAAAGAGATCTTAGTATTTAGAGGAATGGAAATCGGCACTTAATTTGGGGTGTGGCAATCTGGAAACTTTGGCTTTGGAGAAACAATGAAATATTTAATGTTTGAATTTGAGAAACTGAGGTGGTATTGCGAAGTTGGAAAAGTTTCATTTAGATACAGGAGACTTTTGATGAAATTTAGTCTTCGATTGTGTATGCCTTGAAATGGGAACCTCTTGATCTAAGTTGGGTAAATGTTAACGTAGATGGCACTGTTACAAGGGCAAGAGTCGTGCTAGGTGTGGGGCAGTTATAAGGGACCATGAAGGAAGGTGAGTGGCTGCTTTTGCTCATTAATTATCCGCGCACACGCAGTGTCTTTGAAGCTGAGGAGTGGGCTATGGTCAAAGGCCCCAATTTAGCATAGGATTTGAGCTTTCGAAAAGTTGTTTTAAAGTCTGATGCCAAGGAGTTAATTAATATGCTTTATGATAAATCTATGGAGAGATAAAGGAAAATCTAATATTCTGGAGAATCAAGGGGTTTATGACCAGGAGGTGGGATTTAGAAGTTCACTATAATTCATGAGAGAAGAAAAAAATGATAGACTCCCTAGCAAAAGAGGGAATTTCAACATCAACATTCTTAGATGAATGTCCAAAGTATTTACAAACAGTGGTCTCTCAAGACAATTTGGGATTTAATTCCACTATGTAATTTTCTTTAGTTTGGATACTATTTTTCTTATATATATATAAAAAAAAAGGATAAACAACAAGCTGCTGACGCATTTGAACTGTCCAGATGAGTTCTTGACGGTCAATATTTGATTTTTTCGAACTTCTAATTTTTTTTAAAAATATTTTAAGAGATAGAAAATTTAAAATTAAGATAATCTCTTAAAATTAGAGACCCTTGTATTCAGGGTGAAATAACATGTATATGCATATGCGCGCGTGCGAAAGACGGGGGTAGAGAGAGAGAATGAGAAAAATAAGCCAGTCGGCGCTAAAGATTGGACAAGTACAAGATTGCATAGCCAGTTTGCCTAAGCCTAACCCAACAACCAAAACAAACAACGCTAGCGCTGCACAAATTATCTACCAAATGTAATTCCACTTCTGTCGGGTAGAAGCCTCTTCATGTAATACTTGGCATTACGGGATAGATTAATTTTGCCCCTTCTCTTCTCCGGTATTTGATCAATTGAACATTCTGAAAATCCCCGGCTCACAAACCTGTCAAGCATTAGTTGAACATCTTTTCATGAGAAAATCCCTGGTGGGGCAAATAACATACTCCGAAGTGCACAATTATCAACTTCTTGAACTTCAAACCGATGCACATTTTCATATCTAGTGTCTGTAAGACTGACAACTCATGAGCATCACTGTAAAGAAAAATATCTTATTTTCTCACAATCTTTGTAGTTTTTTTTCTTTGGACTAGCCACAATCACTTGGGTTAGAATGATTAATAACCTTGTATCAAATCATCAATGACCAAGGTAGTTTTGAAATAATCCTCCAAGTAACAGACCCAGATTTTTTGAAATGAGAGGGAAGAAAAAATGCAGAGTTTTTTTTTTTTTTTGAAAAAAAAGGGGTTAATGAAGAAAAGGAGAATCCAAGACCAAAAGGAAAACAAACAGAAGAAGGCAGCAATCATTCACTGTACTCATGAAATGCATTTGGGACAGTTCCATACCAATCTGCTGTACGAGTCGTAAGCAGGAAAAGCTTATTCAACCCGAGTGACGAAGCCTTCTTCTCAACATAGTCTGCATATATTAGATCACTTATAGGATTAAATAAAAGCTGAAGGAAAAACATGTGACAAGCAGCTATATAGAGAAACAAAACCAAAAGACTGCATTAATATAGCTGTTGGATTAAATTTCATTTAGGAAAGAAGCACCCTCCTTTTTAAAACCATGTATGAATAAATAAAATATATGCCCTTACGCACGAGAGGATTTTAAACTCTAGCAACTGGTTGCAGATACAAATTGCTAACAGCTGAAAATATAACAATGAAAAACGTTTGAAAATAGCTTTAATTGCAGGAATGATTCAAAGAGCTAGTTTGCATTGTAGAATTCACAGATCGAAGAACCCTAAAGTGTGTAATCACCAATCTAGAGGAACCATGAAATGAGATTCTAAGGCTACGATGCGATATGTATTTAGAATCATACAGGGCACATAAAAAGTGAAATAGTCTTAATCATCAATAATGCACACTATGATCAAATAAAAATGCAAGAATATTTGTAGCAATAAACAGTAGTTCGACACTGATGGATGTACAAACTTGATGAAGGGAATGTCTTCATAACTCAACAACTCGACTTTACTATTTGCAAAATCTTTTGCAACAAAAATTATTACAAATTGTTTGATTCTCTTAAATCTGTGCCAGAACATAGACAGACAAATACCCATGACAACCCAAAACATCCTGTACACATTCACTGACTATTGAGGACAAGAAATAGTAAATTCATCTTTTAGGGGAAAAGGAAAAAAAGGAATGTAAACCCATATGAGCACCAACATACCAAGCAATTTGTCACCCTGTCCTTGGTTTCGACAGTCTGGTGATACTGCAATGGCAGCAACCTCTCCACACTTCTCCTTGACGAAAGGAAAAAGTGCAGCACAAGCAATTATTTGACCCTCCCTTTCCACAACATAGAATGAATCCACTGATTGATGCAACTAGAAACAGAAAATGGTAAAATTTTAAAGGCAATATGACATTCAACAGTTACAGACGTATAAGCAATGACATCAGATATAGCTATGAAAGACATAAATTAGAAGCTAAGAAACACCTCCTCATCGGTCCTGCTAATCAATACACCAGATGCCTCCAAAGGTTGAATAAGTTGTTTTATTCCGGGAACATCTGCAGCCCGAGCCATTCGAGTGCCTTCATACAGATCACTACATTGACAATGATCTTATAAAATGACTTCAGGAGAAAAAATTTCCCAACAGAAGAAAAAGAAAGCTTTATCAGGTACAACCACATCAACAAATGAACTAGACAGTCTACTGCCAGGAGCTTCAAGGGAGGTAATCAAATCAAAGACAAAGAGGGCCATTAAGCCACTAGACCTCTAAAACACCTAAGGCAAGAGGCACAAACAAAGATGAACATCCAAGTGACTAGGTTTGTAACTTCCTAAATTATCTGATGAACATGGGCCTACATTCACTTACTATAGGAGGAAGCCCAAGATTTGAGTGTATGGTGCTTAACATGTGAGTGGGGGGTATTTGTGGAAATTACGTATGACAGTTAGTATGAGTGATATATGTATGAGGCATTTGGTTAGGGAGGGGTATGGAAATCATTGAGTGATTGCGAGGAGAGTGGAGTGCCTCTTGAATGCACTATTTCTATTTTGTTGCTTTCGTTTTTATATTCATCCATTAGAGCTATACTCTGTGGAGTTGTTTTACTGTTGAATCAGATCATTTCCAGTGGTGTTTTCCATCAAAGGCATCAGAGCACTCGATCTTGGGCATGGTCAATATGAGAATGGATGCGAGGATAGACGAACATGATTCTAGATTAAGCCACACCAAGTAGAATATTGATCGTTTAAGTATCAATATGTCTACTGTCAAGTGTGATCTCACCACCCTAGAATCTCTTATGCAAGAGCTCATTGCAGAATTTTGAGCGGGCAAGCAACCATTTATAGTTGAACAACAAGCTAATGCATCTTATCCAAACCTCCTTTGGGGCCTGTTGTTCAAGATGCCGAGGTCAACAACCTGGCACAGAGGTTTCCGATGTGTCTTTGTTCTGGAAATTGGAGATTCCCCTGTTTTCAAGTGATGACCCTCTGAGGTGGGTTTTTCGAGCTGAGCGGTACTTCAAGGTCAATCGCGTGGCCGAAGCTGACAAGTTAGATGCGGCGATATTGTGTTTTGAAGATCATGCTCTCAATTGGTTTTAGTGGAAAGAGGCTCTTCCCCCAATTTGTAGTTGGAATGACCTCAAGCATAACTTGATTATGCGCTTTCATCCATCGCAGTATGGAAGTACGTATGAGATGCTGATGGCGTTAAGCCAAACCACAAGTGTAGCTGATTATATTGAGCATTTTGAGTTGCTGTCTGCCACTTTGGGAAATTGTGATGAGGATTCGTTGGTTGTGGCTTTCATGAATGGGCTATGTGTCGACGTCAAAGCTAATCTTTGTTTGCTCAAACTCAAATCACTTTCAGACTTCATGGATATGGCTCTGCACTTAGAGGAAAGGAATTGGGTTCTATCCCATTCTATGGGCCTTAAGAGCAATGAGCCACGGAGGTTTGGGTTGAAAGCAAGGGATCAAGTTACCGGCTGCCCCAACCCAAACATCTCTTGCTGGGGATTATTCAACCCTGTCAAAACCAACTTCTTCATCAGCCTCCATTACTTTGCCGGAATTGAAGAAGGTTAAGGAATCCAAGAGTACAACCATACCAGTCACTTATACAAGCCAAACTGTTCCTCGAAAATACATGGACGTTGAGATTGAACGATGGCATGAACAACGGCTCTATTTTAAATGTGATGAAATGTATCAGCCAAGCCATTGTTGTAAGAAGCAGCGGCTACAAGTACCAATCCTGTTAGAGGACACCGAAGTACTGCCGTCCAAGTAGAGACTAAGTCTAAACCTAATCAAGCAACTGACGCTCCCACAGGACAGCTCAGTCATTATCACTGAACGCTTTGGCTAGTTTCACGAGAGGCAAAACTATTAAACTCATGGGATCGCTCCTTGGTAAGGATGTTCTTATTCTCACTGACTGTGGTGCTACTCATAGTTTTATTCACTGTAATTTAGTCCGATCCCTTTCACTCCCACTAGATTTCAACATTGCTTTTATTGTCCAAGTTGGGGATTCAAGAAATGTATAGGGTCATGGGGTATGTCGAGATATATCAATAACTGTTCAGGGGCTGCATATTACTCATTCTCTGTACCCTTTTTAGCTAGGTGGTTCTGATATAATCTTGGGAGCTGACTAGTTAACTACACACGATGAAATTCTTGTCAAGTAGAAACATTCTACATTGAAGATCGATATTGGAGATGAATGGATTTGCTTGAGAGGCAATCCAGCATTGAGTAAAACACCCATGTCTTTGCCAAAACACAGCTTATGATGAAGAGGTTTTTCAGTGGAATTTGCTAAGCTCCAAATGAAGAAATTGACTTATGTTCCCAAGGCTGAAATTTAGAAACTTATAAGGGAGTTCCTTGCGGTTCAAATTCCTCTCAAAGGGCTGCCACCGGTCAGAGAAGTTGACCATGCCGTTGATTTGCAACCAGGGGTTTCTCCTTTAAGTATATGGCCCAACCGGTATCCCCACTACCAAAAAGCTGAAATAGAACGCTTAGTCAAGGAGATGTTAGATGCTGGGATCATTCAACCTAGCAAGAGCCCTTTTTCTAGCTCAGTGCTCTTGGTTCGTAAGAAAGATGGAAATTGGCGATTTGGCATCAATTATAGGGCCCTCAACAAGCTTACAATTCAGGATAAGTTCCCCATTCCCACGATTGAAGAACTTTTGGATGAACTAGGAAGTGTCTGAGTATTTTCTAAGTTGAATCTTAAATCAGGATACCATCAAATCTGTATGAGGCTGGGGGAAGAGCAAAAGAGTGCATTTTGGATGCATGATGGCCATTATGAATTTTTTGTCATGCCTTTTGGTCTTAAAAATGCATCCTCAATGTTCCAATTCTTGATGAATGACATTTTTTGACAACACCTCCAGAAATCTATACTCATCTTCTTTGACGACATTCTGGTTTCCAGTGACAGCCAAGACTCCTATTTACAGCAACTCTGGATTACCCTCCAAATTTTGCAGCAACACTTTTTGGTTATTAATGTTAAGAAATGAGTTTTTGCTCCATCACAGTTGGAGTATTTGGGTCATATAATTTCTGCTGAGGGTGTTCATGCTGACCCGAACAAGATTCAGAGTATGGTCACTTGGCCTCCTCCCACTAATCTTAAAGCGTTAAGGGGGTTCCTTGGTTTTACCAGCTATTATCGCCGATTTGTACACCAGTATGGCATTATTGAAGCACCTCTAACTGCCCTTCTAAAGAAAAATGCCTTCCATTGGAATGATGACACTCAAGTTGCCTTTGACAAGATGAAATCAGCAATAACCACAACCCCAGTTTTAGCTCTTCCAGATTTTTCTCAACCCTTTATTGTGGAAACCGATGCTTCAAGAGCTGGGTTAGGTGCTGTCTTAATAAAATCTGGCTGTCCAATAGCTTATTTCAGCCACTCCTTGTCTGCTAGAAAGTGCCAATGTTCTGTCTATGAACGAGAACTTATTGCCATTGTCTTTGCTGTCAGAAAATGGCGTTACTATTTACTGGGATGCCCTTTCATTATTTGAACCGATCAAAAAGCACTCAAGTTTTTATTGAGCAATGAATCCTTGATGAGACACAAGGCTGTGTCTCCAAGCTTTTGGGTACACTTTTCAGGTTCAATATAAGCCCGGAACTGCTAATTCTGCTGCAGATGCTCTGTCCAGATGTGATGAGAATATGGAACTTCAATGTGAGTGGAGTGCCTCTCGAATGGACTATTTCTGTTTTGTTGCTTTCGTCTTTATATTCATCCATTAGAGATATTCTATGTGGAGTTGTTTTCCTGTTGAATCAGATCATTTTCAGTGGTATTTTCCATCATGATCCTATTACTATTCTATGTTTTTCGGCTGGGTTTATATAAGCTTATCCTTTTCTTGTTGCTCCGTAAACATGAAGACACCAAAGATCCATGATTGGAACCCCAGAAAAAAGGAAGCAAGCAAGCAAGCATTACAGTGCCTGAATGCAGGCACTGTGAGAGGTATTGGCCATGAAGAACACCTCATGTCTGAGCCTTAGACTGCATTAGCTTCAGGCAGGCTATCCTCTGTATTAGATCTAAGAGAGGTGATCCCATAAACACTGGAGGACTTGTTAATTACTTAATTTTGGGGGTTTTAGAAATAGGAGAGGGAGGAAGATCTTTTCAAGACACACGTGTTGAGCACATGCATGTTCTTCAACACTTGAGTTATTCAAGGAACATTTTTCAGATTCCGGTACTAGTTATCTCTAGCAACATATATTTCTTTACCTTATTCCCACCAGTCCCTGTTAATCACTCACATAGTGATAAATTTCATTTAACTACTGAACTTCATTTACAATCTATATATTCATATAAGGTGGAGAGAAAGGAATGCATAAAACTCAGAGTCAGATCATATTCTTACACAATCTGGTAAAACTAATGCTACAAGGGTCATCTAGAAATGCATACCTGGCCACCATTGTCCCCATCCCATCCCTCTTAAACAATTCCAACAGCAAAACTCCACTAATAGTTCCATCCAATAAGTGAACTCTTTGAACACCTCCCTGACAAAAGTTGGATGGCAATATTAGAAATAAAGTTGAGACATATGAGCTGGAATTTTAAGCATCACTATCACATTTCAACAAAATGATTCCTAAAATAAACTAAAATGTCAAGGGAAACTGCATATTATACAGTAGAATTTGTTATGTATTGTAGTAGCAGAAACATGGAAAACATGGTAACATCTGGGTGATCTCAGAGTGGCCTTGGCTTGGCAAGTGCTTGGATTCTCACAACTACTCGCATATAGCTAATTAGTTATGGCAATTTCTCATAAAGAAGTTGATACCCTTAACTGCACTTTTTGGTTATAATCCTAGAAACACAAAATATTGTACAATATATCCGTATAGAATGTAATCTGTTGGTAGTTTCATCCCTAACAATTGACATAGATGAATTACAATAGATAGACCATTGATGGAAGGTGACAAAGGGTAAGAACTTAAGCATAAGGAAGAGAAACAGTTCAGAGATCCGAAGTCAGGAAAGGACCATAATGTACTTACTCTGCAAACAAAAGCTGCTGCAGCCAATTCTGACAGATAACCATTCATTCGACTTAGCCGCTCTTGACCTCCAATAGCAAAGCCTTGTTCACCAGACCATAGGCCATTCCCATTTTCGAAACCAACACCATTATGAAAGGTTGCAGCAATATGGCTTCTGTTAAAAGCATCTCCATTCTGTGGGGAAAGGACTATTCCATTAGAACTTCTATAACCAACAGAGCTGAAATTATCCTCATCAACAGCTTTGACATAGTTAGCAGCTATTTCACTTTGCTCGGCCCTTTTACGAATTAACAAATCTGCTTCTTGAAGAGGCAAGTAACGAATAAGGCGTCCATTCTCATCAAGTAGCGGACCATCAATGATGCAAATAAGCTTGTCTGCTCCAATAGCTAATGCACAAGCAGTTGCAACTTCATAGGTGCTGGAGGAGTGGAAATATCTTTAGTAAGTGGTTACTACTCCTAACTGTTGGGACAACAGTGACAACAACAACAACAAGAAACCTTATTTCACTAGGTGGGATCAAGGAGAACTAAAATTTAAGACTCGGGAACTCTCATGCTTATCCATTCATATTTCATATGAGACGCCAAAGCAGTTGATTCACATATCATATGCAATACCCATTACCCATTCATACATGAATACCAGATAACAAGTTTTAGAAGAGCATATCCCAAAAACAAATAGCAGAACGTCAAGCTAGTAATTCACAAGGGATACATAATTAAGGATTACATTGAAGGAGGAAAAAGACAAATAGGTAACATAGAATTTAACAATTGACAACATATCATATCTTAGCATGCCATCACATAAAATAAAGTTGTACTAAGCCTTTTTTTTGTTGCTCTAGTAGAAAGGTATTGTTGGAATCCCTAAAACATACTTGCAATTTAATACTTCTCCAGAGCTGGAATAGCCAAGGTTGCTCAAAAGAACTATACATCCACCATCAAGCCTCTCACGCATGCGAGAAACGTCAACTTTCTTAACTTCTCCAGTTGATCCATAGTCGATTCCATCTACAACCCCTCTTCTCTGCAGATAAAAAACTTACAAATTCTTACAGTCTCTTACAATGATACAAACCAAAGACAAAGACGCGGCTTAAGAATGTTGTTATTATCTTAACCAAAGATTACGACAGTTGAAATGAATTTATGCTTTAACATTGAATCATAAAATTCAAACCTTAGCTGCGAGAAAGTTACCACTAGCAACACTGACACCAACTTCATGCAAGCGACTATTGTCACCATGTCGACGAATATTGCACATGGATGGTCCAGGAGAAAGTTTTGCTTCTATCATCAACCTGATTCCACCACCTGCTTCCCGTGCAGCTTCAAGAGATTCATCACCAGTGATCCTATACCGACCAACATACTTAGGTTGGCCCCCTGCAATAACAATGCGGCTGATCATTCACAAATTAAGGATTCTTCTCTCCATAGGGGGAGGGGAAGGAAGTTGAGCTAACCCAAAGATAATAAACAAGAGTGATCAATGAGAACCCTAATAATAACAAAATGATTGCTAAATATAAAACCAATGTTTTTTCCAGCTATTAGATTTTAATATAATCATACTTATTTATCACACAACTCAAATGTAAAGAGTTATTAATCATTAAACAAGTTAATATTTTAACCAAATAAACAGGAAATTATGGGGAGAATATTATTTTACATTTACCTACAATTGTATCATTATTATGGTCCGCATATTCAAGTTCGGAAGATGATCACTCAATAAGCAATAACTAAAATATAACATGATGAGTGAAAGCATTGATTCAAGTTTCTAATGGGTGGGGGGCAGATCATCAGCTTGGGTCCATACTATATATATATATATACACAGACAGCAGAAAGCATCAGCAACAAATATGACCAACCTCTCTCAGTTAAAAGCTTGTCTATTTGCACATGGGTTCCCGGTACAAGAACAAATCGAATTCCCAATTGATGAAGCAGAGCTATATCCTGCAAGCAGAAAAGTGTTTATGTAGGCCGCTGAATTGAAGGAGACAGAAAATATTTTAAATGAAGCAAACTTTTTAGACATCATTTCGACAAGTTCTAAAAGAGCCGAAGAGAGTTCAAATTTTGTCATAATAGAAGGACCTGCCTTGAGAATGGGATCTAAGAAAGGACTAGCCACAATTTCACCGGAAATAATCACGACGAAGGTGCTGCCCCTATGGGCCCATAAGTAAGGCCAGGCCTCCCGAAAAAAGCGCACAAATAGCTTGTCTTCCACTGTACCATAGCTATCATCTTCAGCGCTCTCACCCATTTCTTCGCTGAACACATTGCATTTGGTTAAGGTTCCCTTATTGAGCTTTTCTCTGGCACCGGGTGCAGCAGCTAAGGGTTTTAGGGAACGGGATTTTACATTCAGTTGCGAGTAGAAATTATGAGAAGGATAGCACAGCCCAGTACGAAAGTGGAAATTTGGAAATTTGGGAGGAGTGTGAAAAGAAATGCAAGGGATCGATATTGAAGTCGCCATTGAGAAGCTATCGAGAGTAAAAGAAAAGTCAGGATGCAGGGTGGGAGCATTAGCGAGCGAAAAAAATGTTTGGGGCAGTGGCGGACCTACAGTGGGTCAAGGGTCTGCACTTGCAGACATAAAGTTTTTTTTTTGTTTGGTAAATGAATGCACTTGCAGATATAGGGATATGGTTTTGAAGGTGGGAAGAGGTTTATGAGACTCACCTTGCTCCGTTTTTGGCATGGCATGCAGCGCTTAGCCTCTGCTCCTCTCCTTCATCCCTTTCCGGCCACAGTGTTCACGGGTCCTTATCTCTTTATTTCTCTCGCTCTTTCCTTGATTTTGGCCGAAAAAGAGAGACTCAGGGATGGATCGACTATCAGGGAAGAGGTAAGGGTGTGAGGGTCGTAAGAAGACCATTCTACCCTTCAATAACCTTTTGTTTTTAGTTTGCAACTTAGTCATTTTCTTAATTAAATTTAAACACTAAACCAGTGTTAAAAATTAATCCTTAATATCCTATGAGGATTTTCTTCCTTAATTAGTTTTTTGAGGCCATAAAATATCACCCATAAAATTTTAAGGTTAAAATTAACTTCTAACTATTTTTCTTTAAAATTTCAGGAAAAAAGGTCTTAAATTCCAAAAAATAACTTTAAATTATTTAGGACAATTTTTCAGAGTTAAATCTCTTCATAATATTTCTAAATCCCAAAATAATATTCCCTCATTTTTTCTAAATTTTTAAGGTCCAAAAATATTTTTTTAATAATTATTTTAAAATTCTCTTCATAGTATATTTAAAACTGTTAACTCAACGGGCTTAAAAGTTTATTTATTTCTATTTTATTCATAAGATTTCTACCTGTAGCAACTGTTAGTGTTGAACGAGTTTTTTCTGTAATCATTCTAATGTAAAGGTTAATTGCCTCTTTATTATTATTTTTCTATGTTAAGTTGCAGTTTTTTTTTCTTTTCTTATTTATATTCTTTTTTTTAATGCGTTTAAAACTTTCGCTAAAAAAATTTTTCGGGGACACTACCCTAAATCCCACCACTAATTATACACCCATAAACCTAAAATCCTAACTTTGTCGAAAAGACCAGACGAGAAGCCGCCATGGCTGCGGTTATGGGACCCAAATCTTAGAAATTATTTTATGTAATGTTACCAAGCCTCAGTCTTTGCGATTATTTTACCTACTAGTATTTTTTTCTGCTCATTGGAGTCCCCGAATCTGGGTACTTTCCTTTTTTTTCTTCCCGCTAGTCAATCTGCCGTAAACTTCAAACACGCAAAATATATATATATATATATATATATATATATCATTAGGGATAATAAGTAGGTTATGTATCAAATTAAAACTCTTGTTCAGGTAAAAACAGAAAGTAAAACTTACTCTTGTAATATTTTTTTTAAAAAAATATTTCCTGCATAAATAGATGATAATTTAAAATTTTAAAAATTGGGATCTAATTATGATAATTGTTGGACTTTGGATCCAAAGACTGAATTATTTGATTAAAAAACAGTAAGCCTTATCAAATAAAAAATAAATTATTATTAATTGAGAAATAAGTTACTGTGTACTAAGAAATTAATCAATAATTAATTTTTTTCTCATTGTTTTTTTGGAGGCAAATAGGAGTTTGTACATAACTTCCTAAGGTGTAGCTTCATCAATTGAATATCACCCCTACTATTAAGTTGTATCAGAGTCTCTTCTCTCATGTCATCTTTTATATTCTGGTATGCTATACATGTCAGTCTTATTTATGCTCTGTTAATTTAATTATTGCATGAGCTAACATCATTAAAAAAAAAAAAGGAAAGTAAAAAATTTTGTAATAGCGTCAATTTTTTATTACTAATATGTTAAATTGATAAGAAGATGTTGGGCACAAGCTTTCATTAAACGTGTAATCATTTAGTTTTGGGTTAAGGCGTAAAATAACACATGAGTTTTTACCCCATAAGCGCTCAACACCATGTGCTTTTTTTTAGAGCAAAAATACACATGTGGTTACTATTATGGAACAAAAGTCACATCCCACCATTATGTTACTGTTCACCGCCATTATGTTACTGTTTACTTCATCTCTTTCCCTCTCATCACGATAAATAGTAATATAACGGTGGGATGTAACTTTTGTTCCAAAATGGTAACCATATATATATTTTTACTCCAAAAAAAATACGTAGTGCTGGACGCTCCTGAAAAAATAGTTCATGTGTATTTTTGCACCTTAACCCTTCAATTTTTTAGACACGAGAAAGCATTTTGCCCCTAAAGGCCTAAATTATTTGTAAGGAGCACTATGCATCCCATACCTAATACCGATCCCATTTATTGAGTTCATGTCACTTATCAGAAGTTAAAAATTTACGTTTGATATTGATTTTAAATATGAGATATATTTTTTATATTTTTTAAAAGTTTATACTTATTAATATTCTTTTAATAATTAATTTTTTTTATCAAAACTTCAATAATTATTAACGAATAGAGTGAATAAGAGAATTAAAAAAATATATAATTAGGATGTCATATAAAATATATTTTATATTAACTAAATTTCTTATTTATTTAGCGATTCATATCCACTGAGTACCAAATTGAGGCCAATAATAGATACTAATGGCCTGAGATAACAATAATAGACTATCATGCCACTTATGGACAACATGAGTTAGACATATTGTGTTTTCATCCCCCTCCTCCCATATTTTCACATTTATCAACTATGCCATTTCTGTGGTTCACTGATTTGCCCCGAGTCAGTCCTCCTTACCAACTCACATACGAGTCTTGGGACGATCGCGCTTGACACTGAGTTACTGACAATGACTCATCGCACCACTAGCTCCCAACCAAAAAAAAAACAAAAACCTATGACGGTCGAGAATCTCGTCCAAGCAAAACATTCCGGCCATTAACTGAATCGGAAGTCGGTACGACTAGTCAGTACGTCGACAAAAGTACTGAACTCAAGCAACCGGGGCGTGTGTGTGTGTGTGAGAGAGAGAGAGAGAGATGCACCTTGAGAATGTCGTCCAGGTGGGGGCTGGCAATAATTTCAGAAGAAATGAGGAGGACGAATATGTCGTCTCTGTGAATAGAGATATAAGGCTGAGCCTCTCGCAGGACATTGACAAAATCTTGGTCTTCGTCGGCGGTACCGTAACCGTCACTGTCTCCTCTGCTCCGGTCCCACTCGCATCCTCTCACCACATATCCTGCTGCTTTCTTTCTAGTTTGTGACCTCCTCATAAAACCACAAGATCTTGCTCTGGGCCCGACACTGAAGGCCTGAAATTTATGCCCGCCTGAAAGCCAGCTTTCTCTTTGGCTTCTCGGCCACACCGGTGGCTTTGAGCTTGAACTACAGGTAGCCATTACGTTTGGACCTGTAAACTCAGTTCCCAGGGCGGGGAAGCAGGTTATAGGAGCGGGGAGGAACATTCTGCCGGCATGATTGAGATTTTTTTTTTTTGGGTCGAAGTAGCACGATTGATATTTTTAACATTGAATAAATTAGAGTAAAGTGAAATAAATAAAGTGAATTTTTATTTGTTTTTCGGCTATTAACCAACCACATCGTATTAATTATTTCTTCTGATTCTAAATATAAAATAAAATTGATATTTTGAAAAAGATTAGAAAAACTAATTAAATTATTTTAGAGTATTTTTATTTTTTCTCCAAACTAATTAGTTTAGTTTGACTAATAGATTTATATATAATCTAAAGATATGTATAATATGAGTATGTAACTTATTTTGCTTCCTTAATTTTGAAAAAAAAAATAAATCAACTCCATCTTATATTTAAGATAAGAGTGAGAATTAACTAGTAATAAAAAATACAAATCATAGTAAAAATGACAACATATATATAATAGTCTAGTCTTCAACATATTTCTACAAGAGGTTGTTTTAAGCAACTAACCCTTCTATGACATAAATAAATAAAAACAAATTATGCATCAACAACTTCTTAAAATAAAAATCTAATAATAACACACACCCACACACACATGAATGGGCCTAACGACCCTTTTAAGAGCTACAGGGATGGACTTTTTAGGCCCAATTTCATTTGGAAACTTCATTTTATAAGCTCGGCCTTTGAAGGATCAAGGCTTAAACGGACCGACCCGACGAATTCAGCCCGATTTTTGAGCTCTACGAATGACCAGTGGAGCGACCATTCTCATTCAATGCTATATGATAAAGATGTTGTTTCTGGAATCCAAATTGTTAATAATTCAAGTAAGAATATTTTGTCTTGTTCAAATCTTGAATCAGTAACTTGTTGAAGTTTTTGTCAAAATATGACTGGAGTTAAGGTTCATAAACTTGAATTAACTGCTTTTAAACTTAAGTCACAATGTGTTTTGAATTTCGATTGACTCAAGTTTTTATTCTGGAAACTCTTGTTAAGTCATTGTGAAATGTTTTATGAAAAGCATCCACTCAAATTAACAGTGACTGACTCAAGCTAACCTTTGGGACTTAAATTTATCTTTTCAAAATCTTAAGTCCCGCGTTCACATGTTTTTTTAATAGTCAAAATGTTGCCTCAAGTCAAACTTAAGTGACCGAGTGTTTAGGTGAAACATATTTTGAAAACTTAAGTTAAGGACTAATGTCTCGAGTCATATGTTAGAGTCATCACTTAATTAATGACTCGAGCATGTTCAAGTCTTTTCCAAGCTTAATTTGATGACTTTTGTGAAAATGAATCTGTGATTGGAGTTTACATGTGTGTGTGTGTGTGTGTGTGTTACTCGAATTAAGTTCATACAGAGACATCTTCTCCATTCCTTTGAAACATATTTTCAGAGAAGATAAAATAGTGGCTCGAGTGATAAATGATCAACTCGTCAATAACTTAAGTGTGGCTAAAATCAATTCGAGTTAGCTTTCTAGTTCTGCAAATCACAATGTTTGTGAAACTTGAATCTTTACTTATGATTTAAATACTTCTTACAATCACTCATTATTGATCCTAACTATGTTTAATCAATTTCTTAATGAGTTTTAGATGATTAGATGAAGGTTTAATTGCAGATTAATAAAAAAACATTGATTATGTCAGAACCATTTAATGTAATTGCAAAAAACTAAGTATAATTTGGGCAACCGTTCTCTGAGCATTTAGAAGGCACAACTGCTATCTTTCCTTGATTAGATGCTACAACACTTAACAAGAAGAATAGAAAGAATGCCAAAGGACAGAATGACGGCAATCATTTACAGAATCGAAGTGTGTGAGTGACAGGAGAACTTCAAGTTTAATAGCTACATTTATTACTCACAACGATTCATTGAAGCTTCTCAATGGTTATTAATTACCCTCACCAAATATATGGAGAAGCATTCAACATGATTACACCAATCGAAAACATGTTACGCTCAAGACGAATTTATTGTATTTACTGTTTCATTCATTTATTGAGTAATATCTTCAAATATTTAATCTTCAGTGTTTATCAATATATTCTATAAGATAGTTAAATTATATTCATATTTTCTGTAAAGAAACTCTAGGTAGTGGGACATTAAGAGTGGGTGTATTGATTACAACTTGTAAATGGGAGTGAATCCTAAAAAGATGATTATTTAGAGTTACAGAGTGTGTAATCAATTGAAAGAGATAATGAAATACCCAAAAAATCTAGGAACTGAACGTAGGTCAAGAGTTTATACCGAACTAATATAAATCTCGTGTGTCTATCTTTCTTCTTCTTTACTCTGTTTTAACTTGTGCTAACAAAGGTTTTTCAAAAGAAAATTTTAAATCACCCAATTTATCTCTCTCTTAGGTGGCATTCCATCTTTCACAAAACCAATTTCACGGAGATTAGAAGGAAATTCAGAATCAAACTTCTATTGTCATGCATATTCATTGGCGTCAATGAGAGAGCTAAAGCAAGGAGAGACGAGTAGGTAGCCATGGAAATTGTTGAAGCCTCTTCTTCTTTAAGCTAGAAAGCAATGAAGAGTAGGACTTAGTGTTGTTCTTGGGCAGATTTCATTTTCTTCTAAAATGGAGGAAGGAGTGTTTTGTTGAGGACAAGATTAGAGGTAATCGATGGTGGTGGGATGGAGCGGGGTTACTCTTCTGTTTTTTTAAAAAATCTTTGAGTTCATTTGTGTCATTTCCTTTTAACTTTTTTTTTTTAAAAAAAAAAACCAAATCAGATACTAACATGTTTGAGACAGCGTTTAAAAAGTAAGTTCATGTAAGTCAAAACAAAATTCTTTTTATATACTCACCTTGTATATCATGAATCACGTTGAAAAAACAACTTTTACCGATAATCTAAATAGGCATTAATATTCTTTTCATATTTTTAAACTTCTTTATCTACCATTTTCCCTATTTTCATTATGTTTTGTTAGAGCTAAAAAATTCTTAAACCATTAACTATATTTTATAATTTAACAACTTTTTAACTTTATCCTTATTGAATAGACATTACATTCCATAAGAATAAAGTTTACACAATAATAAATAAAGAGTAATTGTACATTGATCATATAAAAAATTTAATGATTTAATTTATAACAAATAAAGAGTATGTCTATTGTATAAGAGTTAATGATGTAATAATTAATGATCCACATAATTTGGAGAATATTCCAAAGAAGTGATGATAAGAAAATAACATTATGCTAGACAGTTTGCAATAAAGATTATCAGTCTGATCACTAGATCCATCGAATAGTCATTGATTATCCTAAGTAAGTGTTTGGGAAACCACAAAACCATGATTTTAGAGTCTTTTTCTAGAAATTAAGATAAAACTCTTCTCACATGTACTTATCTTATAAGTTATCATCTCTAAAAGCTAATTTAAACATGCATATAAGAGTTCTTCAAAATTATTATCGTTATATATCGCTAAAACTCCTTTGCTATAGACATTTCAAGATCCTTTCTTACTGCTATGGATAGAGATATTTAGGTTTTTATCAGGGAACCTCTTTTTCATCCGGGATTATCACATGCTTAAGAAATTAAGAAAAACGTAGAAAACAGTAGAACTGGGTTACGCGGCGAAACGGTGATGTTGGGCAGAGGGCGGCACATAATACGAGTACCAAAAAAAAAGATGTCTTAACACAGTGTGGTGTTAACGAGATAGCTCTTTCTGTGAGGTGTACAGCACCAAGACGTAAACGTGTGAGATCCGTGTGTGCGAGTTTGAGAGTAAGGACTGAGGAAGGTCGTAACTTGGCCTCAAGTTGCAATTCTTTGCGTCTAATGTGCGGCCATCGAGCATCTTTAAAAGAAGCCATTCGGGCCCTGGAGGACCATGTCTCAGTCGTGTCAGAAATGAAAACAGGTAAACGACAAGGATGAGAGAGGCCGTTTCAGGCTGATATTTTCCCACCAATTAGAATTAGTAATGATTACCCAACACAAGAATGAGTCAAGTGGGACCGACGCCGAGTCACCTTGGCTAAAAGCGAGGTCCGTTTCACTTGGCTAATAATACTGGCAAGGGGATCTTTAAAAGAAGCCATTCGGGTCCTAGTTGCTCTCTATTATTGTCCTTCCCTATCTCTCGTCAAATCACTCATGAAATGCTAAATAAGAAATTTAATCACAACGAAGATTTTCATAATATGTGAGGTGTCAAATTCCAGCGCACAGAAAATAGTTCAAGCAATCACGCGGCTCATTATAATTTTTTTGTTACTTCATTCTTTCCTTAAAATTTCATAATGATTTTGTCAAGTGACAGCTTTTCATAAACCACAAATCTCATCATGAGTTCAATCCCGTCTATATTTTTTTTTAAAAAAAAAACATAGAGAGATACGGGAAGATGCTCATCTTCCCACCATATATTCCATCACATGCCTAACTCAATCTAGAACACTCAGAAATGCTTGCTTTGTTCTGAGTATTTAAAACTGGGCTTGGTTGATGGGAGCCGCTAAACTTGCTAGCTAATCCCAATCTAGTTGTTTCAGAATCATATTTGAAGTACCAGCGAAAGTTGGCTCAAGTAGAAAGGACTTGGGTCGCTTAAGTAAGGGTTTCGATTTCGAGTCCTTGTGGATACAAAAAACTTCCCTATGAGAGGTTTCCGCGTATGCGCCCGACAGAACCTCGATCCGGACTAGTTAGGGTAAAGCTCTGGTGAATCGGATGCAATAGAAAAAAAAAAAAAAAGAATCATATTCGAAGTACTCTAGAAAGGCTAAGAAGAAGGCCAGATGCCCATTGACTTTACCACAAGTCGCTGCTTTGGCATCAAAGCGTTCCCACTTCTTGTACTCCCCTAGAGACAACCGCTTGGTGTTTATCTACGGCAATAATTAGAAGGTTTCATAGTCCTTGTTCATCTGATTATCCGTTCACGTTCTAGATTTAACCTAATAACTAGTATTTAAATTTGACATAGAGGATAAAGTTCATCACCAACCTTGATTGAAGTGGTCCTCTCCTTTCAGAATAGGGGCCTCTCATGTTCTTATTACTTATCATTCTGCATCGGATATAGCTTATGTTTGGGTGTTTTCTAATTTTGAGGCTTAGATGATAAGGAAAGTTCGTGCATATTCTGGTCCTAAGAAGTGTTTTAAGAACAGATATAAATTAATTCTATCGACAATCTTTGATACATCTCAATTTAACCCAGACCTAAATGGATGAGATTTGCTAATATTTGAGGGACAGTATAGAAAGTACATTAGAGATATATCCGGTGGAAATGGAGTTTTGCTAAGAACTATTAGATCCGAAACGTTCTTCTCACTTAACTGATCCTGTCCGTGCTCATCAAGTGTTCGCCATCCATTTAGAATTATTCTATTAAAAATTGTGGTGTTCGAATCTATATAATCTAAACTAATACTCAATCTGTCTTTATTATAAGACATCAATGTAAGTTTATTTAGTCTTTTTTATAAAGTATTTTTTTGTTTCCAATAAACATTAATTTTTTTTTTTCATATATACTCATAATTAATATAGGTGGTGGGTGAGAGTAGTAATAATTTTATATTAGAGTTTAGTGTAGTTAGTAGGAATAATATTGGAAATTACTTAAGTATTGACTTTAACTATTTTTATTTTTATTGGTTTATGAGAATTGTTGTGGTATATAATAATCCTTGTTTTGACTAAGAAGTATCATAATTTTCCATCTCAACTTGTTTTTTAAATAATAATCTAAACAAGTTTAAGTCTGAAAAAAGTCACCTATACCACCCTCAATCAAAACATAAATCATTTTTAGAATATGAGTTTCATCCTATCTTGAATTTACAACAGTCAAATTAAAAAAATAAAATAAAAATCATTTCTACGGGCACTTATATAAGATATAAAGTACGCACCTTCGCCTGTTTCTAATCTTTATGCACATTCTTACACGCTGGCAAATTAAATCATAATTTTCCCTACTATTGGACAAGATTTTTTTAATCAGATTATGTTGGAGGTCCAGGATTTTTTGGCTGCAAGAGATGAACTTATTTTATTGACGAGGGAGAATTGGCATCCAAAAAACTAACCAAACACTAGTCAACTTGGTCGAAAGACAAGGGGAAAGAGAAAGGAAAATTCAGACCATAATGGAGTCTTTTAAATTATCTGAGTCATACTAATGCGTTTAAGGGACAAGTTGTGGTCTATGATAAAAGCTAGCCAAAAAAATCCTACTATTGGAATATTGAAAAGAAGAAGATGATAATGATGCTGCCTCTTGGAAGAATGACCACGAATGAGTTGAACATATATACACCTCTCTTCAAAAGCAAGAATCCAGCAGGCAACAGCAGCACAGTGTTGCTCTAAACTCTGAGATATACAAACAAGCTTGTAAGTTTTGGCTTTGAAGGTTAATTTATGTGCAATTTGAATTTTGATGCATATTACATGTAACTTTTCTCATCTGTCACAAAGAAGCCCAATCACAGTAACACAACAACAGGGGAACAGAGACATTATACTTGCAGAGAAACAAAAACACCGGTATTTTGATTTACAATCTTCGTAATATTTCCGAGAGTATTTTGGAAATATTTATATATATACTGTTCACATTTTTTTTTTCTTTTTTCTTTTTGGAAACCTTCATACTAAACAGGATAACAAGAACAAAACGGGACAGGACCTTAGCTCACGAACAAACAGAAAGACAAAATCTCAAGAACGGATTTCCTCAGTATCCTTACTCCTCATCTCTTAATATCCCTCGTCTGCACTATTGATCTCAACTAAAAGTTAATTTAAGATGGAAGAGAAAAAGAGAATGAGCAGCTGGATGGAATAATATTGAGGGAAGAGGAGGGAAGGAAACTGATACCAAAATCTCTAAGAGAATAGCCAATATGAGTCACAACGGGCGAATAAAAAAAGAAAGATAATAGCATATATGGAAAGCTCGTATTTTATATAGGGAGAAGGTCCATTTTTTATGGGAAATTTTCATTGAGAGTACTGAATATCTGAAAGTTTTTTTAAGAGCACTTTCACTCTACAAATTTACAATTTGTAGCAATTTTTCCAAACTGTCATCCAATGTTAAGATGTTAACACGTCAGTATACCCAGGTCATCTACCACGTCAGTATACCCAATATGCTGACATCACACATCATCACCTCTCTCTTCCTCATTCACTTTTTTCTTTTGAAAAAAAAATCCCTCCTGATCCTTCGATTCCCTCGCCCCCACCTGCAACATTGGGCTCTCTCTTCCTTCTCCACGGGAAGGAGTTTTTTTATTTTTATTTTTATTTTTGCCGCAGAAAGGGGAATGGGGAAGAGAGAGATGATTAAGTGTGATGCCGACATATTTAGGTATACTAACGATGGAACATGGCATGCCATTTAGAATATTTTATTAATTTAAGGATAAAGGAGAAAAAATACACATGCTTTATTTTTAGGAGCATCGAACATCATATGTTTTTTTTTTGAAAAAAAATACACACGTGATTACCATTTTAGAGTAAAAGTATGTTATTGTTCACTATGATGAAAAAAAAAGAAATGAAGTAAACAGTAACATAATGGTGAATATGCGTGATTTTTGCTCTAAAATGGTAACCACATGTACATTTTTTTTCTTAAAAAAATATATGGTGCTAAACGCTCCCGGGAGTAAAGCATATGTGTATTTTTACTCTTTTACCCTTAATTTAATTGTCAAACTCAATATTGGATAACCACGGGACAAAATTATTACATTTTGAAAAATTTTAAATAAAATTTCCGGAGTAAAAAAGGACATTATCCCATTTTAAAAATAAATAAAGGGAGATTTTATATTACTCAGGTGCTGTATCTTGTAGCAGGGTTTTGATTTTACATTAGTTAGGCGCGCTTATCTTGTAGCAGGCGACTAAACCCAGATGGTTCAAATGGAATATTGGCTTTCAAGATGGCAGGGGTTCCCCAAGATGAAGAGCATGAGTCTCTTCATCTGGGGACTCGTTAACCAGCAATAAGATTTCTTGGGTCATTATCACAATGTTGAAGAAGGAGTAAGAATGTATTTAGCGAGAAGAGAAGAAATGGACAAAGGAAGAATTTTGATTTAAGTCGTCTGTGATTCTTGGGCCAATTATTTAAGAATGTCTCGAGTGAGTATCACAACGTTGAAGAAGACTTGTGAAAAGAGTTAGGGATAAAAACTTTTGCAAACTCAATTCTAAACGACTCACCTCCTTGACGATTGAAACTAAATGAATCTATAAATGCGAAAGGTGAGGCAGATTTCACGGTAGTAGAGACGATAATTATGAAGTCCACCATTGACTCCAAAAAGAAACTAAAGACCCATTGTCTTGTCTGGTACCTCTCTTCTCAATGTATTTTAAAACTCTGAGAGGTAAAAGGAGTCTCGAAGTGAACAACATTAAGAGTGTGATGTTATGATGTTACAACCTGTATTAGAGTTCTGTTTTAGGCTGATAGGCCCAACGTGGTGCTTTATAGTTGATATCAAAGTTTGGTTTGGGTTAGGTTAATCTCAATGGAAAACTAATTTGTGATGTGAGAAGGCCACGAAATAATTGTCTGGCTTGTGACGTGAGAAGGCGAAGAACCAAGTGTTTGGCTTGTGATATGTAAAGATGATACTCGAGTAAATTCGAGTCTGCGGATGCAAGTGGGGGAGCCAAGGGTTTTGGGAGGAAATGGAATAGGCTATTGGGTTGTGCCAGGGAATATGTTTTTCATTATTGCTCTTATTATTGCATTTTTGTGTTAATTAGTTTATAGATTAAGGTACATGTAGTAATCTAAAGTATTTTTTGATGTTCATATAATGTCTTAAAGTATGTTGCAATTCATCCACTATCTTAAATGCACCACAAAATATTTTATAGCACTAGATGTGTTGGTAAAAATACTTCAGAATATTTGATACACCCTAACCCTGGTTAGTTTATTGTTGAATTTAATGTTGTCCTTAATAGTTTTTTATCATTTTGGATGATATTTAGCTGATTGATGAATTTAATGATGTATTTAAGTATTTATAATTCTTTTTTTAATTGTGGACATTTTAGCAGAAGTTTTAACGGTTAATAATGAGGGCTTTAAACTATAAGTTTTATTATTTACTTTACAAATTTAAAGTTTATAATATGAATAAAAATAAATTTTAATAAGCAAGTCATAGTAAGTGGTGGACTAAGTCTCTAAACCAACGATATTTATAAATGATGCAAAAGAGAAAAAACCCGCTACATTTACTCTGCTATACATTTTTGACAAAGTTCAAAATGGTATTCATCAGTAGAATTATAAGTTAAAAGGTTCCATAGGAACAACAATTATTTTACAATAGAGAAATAAAGAAACTGTTTGTTGGAAGAAGCATAAACTATAATCAATTAAAATTAGTTAAAAGTACAAGAAGCATAAAATTTATATAATACCCATTGAAATTATGATTCACAAGCATGTTTAGAGACAACCATTTTTCTATATTTATCTCATATATTGTCAATCATAATTAAAAATCTGATTTTAAAGATTCTAAATAAGCCTAAAGCTACTTCCTAAATCAGATATGATATGATATGAATATGATGGCTGAGTGCGATTTTATTAGGGGTTTGTCTTTAATCTCAATACACATTCTCACACGCTGGCAAATCATAATTTTCCCTGTTACCGGACACAGATTCTTTTGATCAGATTGTGTTCGTGGTCAAGAATTTCTTTGCTGCATGAGATGTATTTAATTTAGTGACGGTAGAGAATTCGCATCCAAAAACTAACCAAGCATTAGTCAACTGGGACGAAAGACAAGGGGCAAGAGAAAGGAAGGATAAACACTCACATGTCAAAATTCAGACCATAATGGAGTCTTTTAAAATATCTGAGTCATACTAATACCTTTATGGGACAAGTCGTGGTCTGTGATAAAAGCTAGCAAAAGAAATACTACTATTGAATCGCATAATATTGAAAAGAAGAAGATGATAATGATGCTGCCTCTTGGAATGACCGTGAATGAGCTGAACATACACCTCTCTTCAAAAGCAAGCATCCAGCAGGCAACAACAGCAGAGTGCCGCTAAACTGCAAGATATACAAACAAACTGGTAAATTTAGTCTTTGAAGGCTAATTTATATGATGCAGTTTGATACGTATTACATGTGACTTTGTGGGAAAAAGCAAAAAAAAAAAAAAAAAGACTTTTCTCATCTGTTACACAGAAGGACGATCACATTAACACAACAACAGGGGAACAGATACATTATACAACAGAGAAACGACAATGGTATCTTGATTTACAATCTTCGCACATTTATTTTTCCAAGAGCGTTTTGGAAATTATTTAAATACAGTTCATACCTTGTTTTTTCTTTAGAGACCTTCTTACCAGACAGGATTAACAAGAACAAAACGGAACAGGACCTTAGCTCACGAAGAACGCAGAAAGACAGAGTCTCTAGAGGATAGGTATGAGACTATGCACGTGATTAGTTTAGAATTAGTTACATGATTAGTAGTTTCTCCATTGTCCGTGTCACTAAAACAGAATGGGTGTTAACCACTTAACCCTATATATTGTGCTCGGCATCATTATGAAATATAATTGGTGGTTTTCTGGCAATAGCTACTATAAGTTACAACCGGCGGATAAAGAAAGAACGAAAGAAAAGATCATATATATGTTGTATTTTATAATCCCAGCTAAAGAATCAAGAACTTCAATGGTCAGACAACATCAGGCTCAAGTCAAGTGCAGCCCAACTGATTTAGCTAGTGAAGTTCCGGCCGTGAATAAATATCAATCCAAAACATGCTAGACAGAGTTCTTGAGTTAAAACACTCTGTGTGTGTTTGTGTGCAGAAGAAAATCTACAAGAATCTCAGCAAAGCTATCAAGTACAAGAGTGAGGTAAGAGGAGGGCACATACCATCCTTCAAGAAAACCAGTTTCTTGCCTAGGAGGTGGGGCTTGGGCATATTGTGGGGCATACCCTTGTTGGGGGTATGCTGGTGGAGGATATCCCTGTACTGGGTAGCCTGTTGGAGGATAAGCATCCTTTGGTGGATACCCTGTAGATTATTATTCAAGACAATCATCTCATCAATCGATCTCACTCTCACGAATTGATCCAAGAACTGAATTCTGGAAAATGGAATTTCATGGCAAAGAAGGAATCAAGCGAAGAAATATTACCCTGCGGAGGAGGAAAACCGACCGGAGGCTGATGCTGGTGCTGATCGTAGTAACTCATATCGATGCCTCACCTGAAATTGGAATGATAATGACGGAAATTAAGAGATTCTTGAGGGTCTTTTTATAAGAAGTGAAGGGAAAACTTGGGTGCTGGAGGAAGTTGCGTGGAGAGACTCGGACAGGTAAGGAAACGAGTGTGGACAACGCGTTTGATGCTGCAACAATGATCACAGAATCTCGCTTCAAGATTAGTTACTTACTTTTACTCTCCCTCACTTGCTTTTGAATATCGTTCGCTCTTCTTCTATCGGTTTTAGTTACTGCTTTCTTTTTTCCTAAAGTGCCTCTCCTTTTTGACTTTAAGCTGTACCCTGAATAGCTTTTTCTAATCGTTATTGACGGTTCCAATCCACGTCATCATCCTTTTTTGGCCGAAATTCAGGTGGACAAAACCTTGTTTTTCTTATATTTTTTGATAAGTTAAAGATAAAATTCCTATAAATTATAAAATTTATTTCTTAAAAGTTAATCTAAACATGAACAGAGTGGATTTTTGGGTAAAATCTAAACCATAGTTTTAGAAGCATTTTTTTTCATAAATTAAAACAAAATTCCTCTCATATATTTAGTTTATTGTGAAAATTATTCTTCAAAAATTAATCAGAAAATTAGGCATAACATTGAAAACATCACCTATGCTTTATAGTTTACGCCTGGCGCACTCTCCCATTTTATTATGTCTTTTTTCTTCTTTCGGTGCTGTTGATATTATTTAACATTTCTTTTATATTAAAAAAAAAGTCTAAAAATGTTAATTTATTTACCAATTTACTCCACAATGCCAGAGAATAATCAGTTTCGATATACCAACCACTTCAATTCAACACACGCACGCATATATCAACTCAACATGTTCTGAAATATGTAGAAGGATACAATGCAGTGTGTTGAAGGACAGGGATCGAAACGAAATGACGAAAGGAATGTCCAATAATGGCTTAAAGGAAATGAAATCTCTCTTTTTTTTTTAACCAAAAACAAAAAAAAGAAACCTCTTGGTTATGTCACTATATTGTTCAAATTTGACCTCATTTCGTGAAGGACGGTGAGGGACTGATGGCGATCAATACCAGACACATATTGTCCGAGTAGCCCAAATTGGAAATTTCAGTCCAATAACGAGAAAACAAAACCTTCTTTGTGGTTTTGGCCTTTTGGGTTGGATCAACATGTCTGAGACCCAAAACTCTCTATTTTGCTCCAAACCTTGGTAGAAGAAAACACTTGCTCATGTTTTTTGCTGCTCAGATATGAATTTTTACACTATTATGACAGTAATTGACTGTTAAACCATTTCATGACACGCATATGCTTTAATGAGCGACAAAGAAAATGGGAAAGATCTTCACAGCTGGAGGCCATACTGTAAGAAGCAAAGTGCCTAAGCCATGTGGTGACACAAATCCTAGACAATATTCAGAACAAAGATCTTCAATCAAACCATCGATGAAAAGGCAGGAATGTGGGAAAAGCAGGGGGTAAAGTGATTGCTTCATTGACCCTTGATTCAACCAAAAACAAAAGCAAGCCATGATTGAATTACATACAATTCATCTTAACGGTTGCCTAGTGGATCTAGCACTAACTGCCCAAGAATTATCGTACATGTCTCTGTTTTTGTTCAGGACAGCTACGAATTTTCTGTTAACTTCATGACACAGTTGTTGGACATGTGTTAGGTCATTAGGTGCTATTTCATATTCGGTCATCAAAAATTGAAGAGCCAAGGAGGAAAAGGGCTTCATAGCTAACTGACCTCACGACTCACTTGAATAGTTCAAAAGGAAACAAGTTTCAATACAGCACGACTTTCTGGTCCTCACTCCTCATCATTAATGGATAGGTAACAGTACATAGCGAAACTTCCCATCAAACTTGTCCTCACTCACCGACAAGAACAACAAGGGTTTGGCAACGTATAGTTACAACTGAACTTCACCCCCCCCCCCCCCCCCCAAAAAAAAAAAAATCTACCAACAAAATTTTAAAACAACGTATTGATTCTTACAATCAAAAGACAAAATCCTGATTTATGATCACAGCACAGAGGCCACGATGGGCATCAATGCCAGGGATAAGACCTGGAGGCACGCCACAGTACTGTTGTTAAAAACTTAAAATACAAGAAAAGTACGTAGGACTACAACATCATCTGCACCCAACCACCCTGCAAGTTTCTTGCACAATGACCTGACGAAAATAACACAAAACAGCTCCTGTGGCAGCTGAGACACCCAACATCTTAATGCGATACAAAACCCAATCCAACGAAATGAGACATGGGTTCTAGTTTATCAGAAAGAAAACAAGGAGGATACAATGATTCACATTAAACAAGAACGGCTCAAGAAGAAGCAGTTTAATATATAAATGTCCTTAGATAGAAGTCTCAACGCCTTTCACAAACCCTAGAGTCTCTAGAATATTACAAGAGTGAATGGAAGGTTTGTTCGTTGGTGTTTGATTTATTCATGGGGCAACAGTGAGCTCAATTTCCGAGTTCTGCAATACTATGTAAGGCTGGCCTCCACTGTCCTCCACCACTATGCCTCCCCACAGCTTTGCTTCTGCCATTGCTTGCCACTCGGTGAACTTCCTTTTCAACCTGACACTCACACCAAGTGTACTAAAGGCCAATTAGGTTTTTGGATGGTCTCACACGCCATGAAAGAAAACAGAAAATGACAATTCATATTGACTCATAACATGAAAGCTACATGAGGTTGGTTCCAACAGCCACCACCGTCCGTATGGGTAAAATTAAACTCCTTTCTCCCGAAATTTTAAAGATATCTCACATGACAAGCAACATGTTGGCAAAAAGATCTAATCATTACAGATACGTTTATTCTCTTTAACACACTCCAAATCAAGTCAGAACAGATCACATCTGAATACCAGTCCACATAATTAGAACAAAGGTAGGATTCTTCCAAGACCTGAAGACGAGATCACGTATAAGTTAACCCACTCCAAGCAGACGAATCCAACGAAAAGAAATAATAAATATGCCTTTGTGCATTGTGATTGAGAAAGGAAGAAGTAATCTTCTCTTTTTTCTCTCTGTTTTCCATTCCTCCATGTTTAACTAAAGCTATCAGAAACAAAAATCACACCAGAATAGCTACATCCCAAACCCATCCAACTAAACACCAGTCCACCTTAACGATGTAGGTCTGATGATTAAAATCAGAATAGGTTCGAGTTAATGTAATTTGAAACATGGAGCTATCATTCTATATTATTTACCGTCACGGCACTAGGATTTGAAGCTCTGTTATCCCTGTTCTTCATCTGAATCTCCATGCTTCCTCTCTGCTTCAGCAGTTTCCCAAGCTTCACGCATTTCTTTGCAGCAAATTCCTTCAAAACATCTTGAGGCCGCCATAAAGAAAATGCTGATTAGAAGGGGAAAAACAGAGACAAGGAGAAATAACATGAAAAATAAATGAAGTTAGTTGTAAAACCTTCAAAACTGATCAAGCGATAAACATGTCCCATAAGCAAAGTATCTTCCGGTCGCAGAAGCTTGAGATGCTTCAAAGGCGTGCCGTCAGGAGACTTGAGGGTGGACGAGTTGACGACGAGTGCGACGTAGTGACCCGGGTTCGAGTTCATCACCTTCTGAGCGCTAACAGACCAGTAAATCCTCTCGATCTTGTTGTCTTGCGGGTGCTGAATAATAACGGTGGCCGCTTCCGCTGCCTGGCAATTTCCCATCTCACCGGAACTTCACCCAAACACCAAGATACAAAGGAGCAGAGAGCAAAGTGTTAAATAGGAAAGCTAGTTGTTGAAGAAAGTGAAGCGAACGCCACGTGGGGTTTCAAGAAGATGACGTTTGAAATGGAGTTGAGAGGTGAGTGTGTGTTAGGAAAGGAAAGAGGGTCATGAGAAGTAATGCAGAAAGACGCAGAGAGTTTCTGTGTGAATGAAATCTGACGCTAGTCTACCAGGTTCACTGATGCACGCCAAGAATCCGGGGGGGGGGGGGGTTGTTCTGGTGGATGTGACCGAGAGTGACCAGGAATCTAGACATACGCACTTCTTATGTGTCATATTAGTAGACTTCAAAAATGGTTGACTTATGGTATTGGAAGAGAAGATGAAGAATACGTGTTGAGTTTTTCCCATTATCTTTTTTTTATTTTTTTTTATAATCTTTAAATCATATACATTCAATTAATATAATATTACTTTTATTTTTCTCTCATTTTTTCAATCAACGGTTGAGATTTAGCTAATAAGAGAAAATGAAAAAGAGCGGTTGAGATTTAGCTAATAAGAGAAAATGAAAAAGAGGATAAGAAAAGGATCTCCTTCCGAAGAAGAACACGATGATGGTGATACTAACGTGGGTATTACAATTTGACAACAGTACAATTCTTGGATGCCTCGTGTTCTTAGTAAATTGGAGATGTCATTTTCATAATTTCATGATATTATCGTAATTTGTTCAGACCAACTCTGTTTCTTGGGCCGGGTAGTGGGTACAGTCACTATTGTCGTATAACCAAGGCCGACTTGTAACTCCCAACTTGCCTGGTGGTCCATATAAACTTCTCATTTCTCAACGAATGCCACATGAATCCACTAAGGGAGCCCACAAAGGTTTCAGGTTTGTACAATGTATTGGTTTCATTTACCAACTTCTAGGGATTAGTAAATGATACTAAAGATCTGCTAGATTGGAATTGGCAGGTCACTATCAACCATGTTCCTAGGGATTTAAACGGAGTTGCCGACACATTAGCAAAAACTGGAATCTCGAAGTCTACTTTATTTGATGTTTGCCCATTCTTTCTTAGGGGTTGGGTAGAACAAGAGTAATTAGGATTTGTTACGGACCAAATAATAAGACCCTCTTATAATACAATCCAACAAGAGGTAGGTAATCAGTATCAAAATCCACATCAGATTTTAACTAACCTAAAATCAAAGAGATCTTGACTAATCAAGTTATAATCAAGGACCTTGATCATGAGTTGCGGCACCAAGTTTGAAATTTAAGGCACACAAGGCCCATGAATCCAAACTCCTTGTAACTCTATAGATAAAGGATAAATCCTAGAGGTATGTGATCGATGGTACTTTTGTCGTTAAAGTGATCAATTAAACTAGATCCTAATTAATTATGCAGTTTAGGGTCAACCTAGGTCATTCTCCCAAAGAGTAAGCTGTGGGTTTTCTTTAGGACTAATTTTCAAGTGATAAAAGATGCAGTAGAATGTAAATGGACCTAAACTAGAATGCAAAATACTACTACCTATATGTAATTAACTAACTAAATGTAATAATGCAATTGACTCTTAAACCTATATGAGAATGAGACTAATCTATATGAGTTGAATGCAATTTTTGGGGGGTTTTCTTATAAGAAAATAATTAAAATCCTACTAAAAAGATTGATTAAAAGCAAATAAAATAATAAGATTTAATTCAGTGATGATGATGAAGGGGACAACTTAGGAATTGCATGGAGTTAACTTTCTTAGCCTAATTCAATTAATTAAACCCAGGGGAGATTAATAAATTTAATTACCCAATTGAACATAGGAAACCCTCTAGTTCAATAACACATATTTCACTAGAAAACTCATAATGAAATAAGCGGTGGCTAATTAAACCCATTAAAAACCAATCATAAAATAATCTTGAAAATCTTGTTTACAATTATCTAATTGAACAACCAAATAATTTATCAACTCAATTAAACAATTAAGATGATAAACCAAATTAACAATTAAATTAACAACGAAAACTCAATTACTAATTTAATTGACAATCTAAAGGTTGCAAACAAGAATCCCACAATAAGCATAAAACCTTAAATTATTAGTCTAATCCAGAAGAAATAAGTTTACAATTTAAAACTAGATTGTTCTCAATTAACACAACTCGAAATCATTTAAAACTAAATTATTTCAAGTCTTGAATTAAAAAGATAAAAGGAACAACACTCCCTTATGATCTTCATGTGTAAGCCCTAGGCTTTAGCCTTCTCCATGCTCCCCCAAGTTGCCTCCTTAAGAGCTTAAGCTTCCATGAATTTATGCACTCCTCCAGACTACACACAAGTGACTGCCATGTGAAGAAATAATTGTGGAATAGTGGGATCGTTGAGATCAGATGAGAATCGAGGCGCAGGAATGGAATGGAAGAATATATTTGGAGGTGGGGACCGCACAAATTAATTGATGAATATTAGAAGTTGGTTTGGTGACTCTGTGCGTGAAGTCTGACTTGCGTGAAGTCTCAATGGATGAATTCAATGAATAATGGAGGTAGGACCTGTGCGTGAGATGAAGAATTGAATAATTGTTGAATCTCCTGTGGCTCCGTCTTCAGCCTTCAGCGTCTTCGGTGTTCGGCGTTTTTCCGCGTGAAGCTCTCTGATGATCTTGCGGCTTCCTCCGGCGCTGTGGCGTGATGATCTTCTTCTTTTTTTGAGCGTGGAGCGGCTGTCACTTTTTCTTATAGGCAGAGCTAGGTTAATTAATAGGAAAGGAAGAGAGACTTTTAGGGTATTAATTTGAGCCCAATAAAATTCAAGCAGCCCTCTAAAATTTCACCATTGGATTTCTTTTAGCTATCCTGAAAAATTTTGCACCATAGGATCTTACAAAATCACAATATATCATATATTAAGAGATATTATTTAATCAGAATATTAATAATTTAATAATTTAAGCCCAATATCTTATAATTAATTCATATCTACATTATTTCCTAAAATAGGCTAACAATTTAAATATTATCTAATAATTCCAAATTAGCCTAAAATAATCCCCAAAATAATTGAATAAGGTGGGATAAAATATATGAAAATTGGGTTTATCAGTATGCACACACACTCTCTCTCAGTTATTATTCTGTCGTCAATGTGCACACACACTACCCTTTAGGCGAAAGCCATATTGTTTGCATAGTGACCCACGGCACTCACTAGTATCTGACCTCTAGATATCTGGGAGAGCTTACTAATCTAATATCACTCTACTAGCAAATTAGCTAGACATATGTGTTCTTATACAGAACAAGATTAATTTCCCCTTTATTGTAATTTTCTTTATGTTTTGTACTGGCTTATAGCCTCTTCTCTTTTTTTTTTTTTTAAAAAAAAATTACCAACTTCTATGGGGAACATATGTCTTGCTCTCCCTTAATCACTTCCTCGATTCAAGGCTTGAGAATGAAAAAAATGGTGTTGAGAGTTTTTCCTCCATGACTGTGGACCTGATTTAAGGGGAGTCTAGATTAGTTTGAATTGAAAGTCCTAATGAATTGAGTGGGTAAACAAAAAATAAAAAAGATAGTAATAACGAGTGTACGTTTTGGAAATTTGAAAATGCGAAATATGGCAATTCCACATTTTCAAAATATTTTATGCTTAAATGCCTTGTAAAATTATTTAAAACAATTCCAATATATAATGTCTTCTGTAGAGATAAAATGGTGTTCCGTGGCTAGTTTGTTGCGGTATTACGTAATTTAGTTGTATGGTGATCGTAATTGTTATGAACAATGAAAGTTGTTTAATTTTGGATAGATTTTTAATTTATATTTGTTTGTAACTTACCATTTTAAAAGTAAAAATTAGGCATGTTGCTAATGTTTTGAAGCAGAGATGTTGATGATATTTGTTTGGAAAATATCTCTAAAGTCTCAAGGTATATAAAAAATAGCAAAAAGGCCCAAACCTAAAATCACATCCTAGAGAATTTTTTGTTATTAGTTTGTGAATGTAAAATTATTAAGTTGCCCATGAAAAAACGCTAACACCACTGACCGATTTACTCACTCCATCATCTCCACAGCGTTCAACTGTAGGCATAAAGCAACGCGAGAGTAGAACGAGAGAGAGGTGAGACGAGAGGACTAGGGAACGCCACAGAAAAAGGAGGAGTAGCACTCAAGCAAGTTCGAGTATAGTTCAAGTCAGAACTCTTACTTGAGTATAGAGTAAGTTTTACTCGAGCAACATACTCTAGTAAAGGGTAAGGCCTACTCAAGTACAGGTCAAGCTAATGCACAAATAGAGTGTGCTCGAGCAAGGATCACACAGTATTTGAGTAATGTCGAGGATCACTGACGCTGGGAGTTCGGATCAAGGTTAACTCAAATATATCGATTGTCCTGCTCGAGCAATCTTGTCCCATTTCAAAACTTAATTATATTGATTGTCCCCAAATGTACAAAATGCTTTAACAACAATAAAAATTAGATTAATAGCAAGAAATGCTATTTTGACAATAATATTTTATAACCTGAAAATATCTCAAATAAATGTTTACTTGAGTATATTGACTTGAGCAACCTGGACCTATTTTAAAAATTGATTATATTGATTGTTCCTAAACGCACAGAAGGCTTTAACAATAATAAAAGCTAGATTGACAATAAGAAATACTTTTTTTGACAAGAACATTTTGTAACCTGGAAATAGCTTCCATCAAGATTTATTTGAGTAATGTCGAGGTTTACTCGAATAATGTCAAGTACTCAAGTCAGATTTATTCGAGTAAACCTTGATTAGAGCTATTTCTAGGTTACAAAACGTTGTATCAATATACTTGAGTAAACCTTTATCTAAGCTATTTTCAGGTTATAAAATGTTGTCAAAATAGCATTTCCTGTTGTTAATCTGGCTTTTATTGTTGTTAAACTCTTTTGTGCGTCTGGGGACAATCAATATACTTAATTTTCAAAATGGGACAAGGTTGCTCAAGCAGGACAATCAATATACTCAAGTAAACCTCGATCTAAGCTCCTAGTGTTAGTGATCCTTACAATACTTGAGTACGATGTTATCCTTGTTTGAGCACACTCTATCTATGTTTTGGCTTGACCTTTACTCAAGCAAGCCTTACCCTCTACTCGAGTACGCTGCTCGAGTAAAACTTACTCTATACTCGAGTAAGAGTTTTGACTTGAACTTGCTCGATTTTTGACTTGAACTTTACTCGAACTTGTTTGAGTACTCTTCCTCCTCCTTCTTCGGTGTTCTCGAGTCCTCTTGTCTCACCTCTCTCTCTTTCTACTCTCATATTGCTTTGTGTCTACGGTCGAACATTGTGGAAACGTCAGAGTGAGCAAATCAATCGATGGTTTTAGTGTTTTATTCATGGGCAATTTAGCAATTTTACATTCACAACTAACAACAAAAAAATCCCTCAAACTTCTGTGAGACTTTTTTAATATGTGATTTTAGGGTGAAACTTTTTTACTATTTTTTATGTGCCTTAAAACCACAATAATATTTTCCCATATTTGTTTGCTTTGAGCGGTATAGTACTCCATCTGATCCTTATTATAAGACATCAATTAACAAATCACACAAATCAATAAAAACAGTTAAAGTCAATAAAGTTATCCTATAATTTAAGTAATTTTCAATATTACTCCTACTATTTACCCTAAACTCTAATATTATATTATTGTTGTTTTCACCTACTACCTCTATTAATTATGAGCATACATGGAAAAAATTAATCAAATGCTCCTTGGAAACAAGTAAGTGCCTTATAAAAATGACTAAATACATTTAATAATTGGTACCTTATAATTAGGACCAGATGGAGTATAAACCAGCCGGGGGCTAATTATATTTTTCGCTTTGAAGGGGCAAATGCTGACCACATAACATAGGCACTGCCACGTGGACATCTTTTCTGTTCAGTGTCGGCATCCATTGGTGCCCAACGAGCTCCTGAAAATGGGCCCATTCCAATGTGTCATGCAAATGAGAAATGACATTAGATTTTTGGAAAAAGACAATGCCGTGTCGTTTATAACGATCCGTATGGAATCGGGAGACCCAACACCACTTGGACATCCTTATAATTTTTTTAAGAAAATATATTCTATAGGAATATATTAATTTTCTTATTTATACGTCCATTTTTAAAAAAAATTATCTTATTTATAAATTTAGTTTCATGTAATAAATGAAATTACGTTAATTTTATCTTTATTAATTGTACTCATAAAGATAGAGAAAGAAAAAATTAGTTGAAAAATACTTAATCATAATTGAAAGCAAAATTAAAAATTTACACTCATAATCATTGAGTTAAATAACTCTCATTGGTATGTGAAATTTGGTCAAAGTGGACTTATAAATAAGATCAGAGTGATAGCATTTTTCTATTATTTTTTATTTTTTACTCACTCATATTTTTAATATAAAACATATTTAGAGAGTTGATCTTGACTTTAAATATACGATTTATTTTTTTTATAGTTGTCAATCTTTTCTTAAGTTGTCTTTATTGATTGATAATCCTTCAACAATAAGCAATTAAGAGAAAAGATAAGAAAAGTAAGAAATATAATTAAGATATTTTAAAAAATATATGTCATATTAATTAATTTAACTAAAAAATGTTTTATTTAATTAAGTTAGATATATTAAGGATTAAATATATATCAATGTAGGGGTAGATCAATGATGTGGATCAAATTCACATTTATTCTATAAGGAAAGCCGTGTCTGTTAATTTTCACAAATGCGTCATGTTCATAACTTAAAATACTTTTCTTTTTTTTTTTGGGTCTAAGTTCATAACTTAAAATACACTTGCTTGAGAAATGAACAAGTGAAGAAAGAAAACATAGTAAAATAATTTGAGAGACACGAAAAAGGAAGTGGGGATGCAGACATGTGATAATTAAGTAGTTACGGTTCCCGCAAAAGATGAAGTGCCCTCCAAAACGTGCCAAACTCAGAAACACAAAACCATCGCAAGAAACACCCTTTTTCCTTGGCATCTTCGCATCTCCCCCAAGAATCTTCTGTCTCCCTCTTTCTGGCGGTTTTGTCCTCATTCCCCCGTCGGCTTACGATCCAATTTCTCCCATCTTTATTCTCGTCTCTCGCCTTCATTTTCCCCCCTCCCCCATCACGCCTTTTATAAACCCCTGATTTTCTCCGCCTCCATACCCATTATTTATAATCATGCATTACTGCTAGTACACTTTGTCTTGGCTCTGTTCTTATCTGCTGCTGGTTCTTCAGTTTCAGGTTCTTTTTCTGTGCTCTTTCCTCGGATATTTATTTGGGATTCAATTTTAATGCTTTTGGGTTTCATCTGATAAGGTGGTCCTCCATCTGATCACTGGTGTTTGGTTTCTTATTTAATATGTATCCGAAGTAGGGAAAAGTTTGGATATTATTATAAATGCATTATTTCCTATTTTTGCAGTCTCTCGTGAAATCTTTAAAATTTAGAGCTTTATATTTGCTAAAGATGCCATATGTATTGATGCCAACGTCTTCTCAGTAATAGAACAGAGCACTTCTTGTGGATTTTATTGATGATTTTACCCTGTTTGATTGTTTTAGTGTCTTGTGGTTCGATGGAAAACTGCGGGGTTCGTTCGATAAGGGAAGGGAAAGGGAAAAGGTTGTGGAAGAAGGTGAAGTACCAGCTTATTGAGTATCACTCATTGCCTGGTTATTTGAGAGACAATGAGTACATTGTTGGTCACTATCGATCTGAGTGGCCCATGAAGCAGGTCTTACTCAGCATATTCTCCATCCATAACGAAACTCTAAATGTTTGGACGTAAGACTCTCATACGCAACTTCTTGTTTGTTGTTTTAAAGTTTGTCCCTTCTTGTTTTATTTGTAATGAATAATTTTCAATTTTCAATTCAGTTCAAAGTATTCCTTGCTGCTTGTCCTAGTATATATCGACTCAATATGGCTCTGTTGTATAGCCTAATAATAGCTCAAGTGCTGTATACTGTCGGCGTGAACTTCTATTACTAAGATACCTGTCTCCAAAGGTTAACTTATCATGGTTATCTATACTCACCTGCAATCAATCAAACGTCATGAAAGTTGTGCTTCAACAGAACCTTCAAGATTTTCACAACTATAAAGATTCTAATTCTTTATGTCAACTCCTGTACAACCTTTGGTAGACCTTGTTTATTAGACTTATAGGTTGTTTCTCTGTAAGTAAATGATATATATGTTTTCTGTTTGATTCTGTAAGTGTTTGTGAATCGTCTGTGGTATTCGGTATTGTGACTTGAAAGATCTTTGCTGTTTCTTTGTCTCTCATATTTGTCCCTTTCGTAAGAATTAGATAAGTCAAATGACTTAACGTGGGGTTAGAAAAAATGTCCGGCCAATGTCGTACAAATTCCTTGGTTTTATTCTCGTAGTTTGTTATCTCTTGCAGACATTTGATTGGGTTCTTCCTATTTCTATCATTGACTATATACACTGCAATGAAAGTACCAAAAGTGGTAGATCTTCATTCTCTACAGCACTTTCCTGAGATGCTTATGAAGGCCGACATGAACAAGTTGCAAGCAGAACTCTTGACATGCCTCCCTTCCATGCCTGATCTTCAGAGACTCAGGCAAGATTTCAAAACTTCACTGCCCTCAATGGACATGCTTCCATCAATCTCAAGTTGGCACGTAAAAGAACTTCTTTACAATTGTTTGCCAGAGCGATTTTCCAGTGGCAACCACACTGATGTTTGTGTTCTGGTAAGTGCTTTTGGGAGAACCTCAACATATTTCATCCTCGTAAGTCGTAATATCAATGTTAATTATTTGTGCAGCATAGCGTAAAAGAGGACTTGGCCAACTTTATAGCTCCATTGATGCTGAAACCTATTACAAGGATGCCATTTTTCGCATTCTTAGGAGGAGCCATGTTTTGCTTGCTAGTAAGCAGTGTGTGTCATCTCGTGTCTTGCCACTCAGAGAGACTATCATACATCATGCTCAGGCTTGATTACGCTGGAATTGCTTCCCTTATTTGTACCTCCTTTTTCCCTCCAGTGTATTACTCTTTTATGTGCTATCCCTTCCTGTGCAACTTGTACTTGGGTTTTATAACTCTGTTAGGCATTGCCGCTACCCTGGTTTCTCTGCTTCCCTTCTTTCAAAAACCCAAATTTCGAACCTTTCGAGCTTTCCTTTTCTGTGGGATGGGTTTGTGTGGCTTAGGACCGATTCTGCATAAGCTTTATTGGTTCTGGGGCGAGCCTGAGGTTTTTCACACAACAGGGTATGAAATTCTGATGGGCCTTTTTTATGGACTTGGGGCTCTTGTTTATGCCACTAGGATTCCTGAGAGATGGATGCCTGGCAAATTCGACATTGCTGGCCACAGCCACCAACTCTTCCATGTATTGGTCGTAGCTGGGGCGTACAGTCACTATCTTGCTGGATTAGTTTATCTCAGGTGGCGTGACCTACGAGGTTGTTGATTTTCTCAGCATTGGCTTCATCAGATGATAGGTGTTCTGTTCTTTTGTCGCGTAATTACATATGTTAGGAGTTCATTTGCATCTCCAAAAGTTGTACCTTTGCCATTCTAGTACGTTTTCAGTATAGGCATGTCCTATTCTATTTGTATAATGATGAATAAGTCATTTGTAGCCGGGTTCCCGGAAATTGGGAGCTTGAAGCCAGTCAGAATGTCATTCTAAATTACTTTGGTTCTACAGAATCATTGTTTGTTCTAATAATGAAAGTTTTACATTTAATATGTGTTAAACTGATTTTCTTTTTTTCAAATTTGACCTTATTTAGTAGGAAGACAAAAAGATAACATTTAAATTTAGATATGAAAATAGGTTAGGTTAGGTCAACTTTTGACTAAATAAATTTAAATTTTTATAAGGTTTGATCGAGTCTAAAACTTTTTTAAAGACATCATGTTGCAAGTTTTAAAGGCCATGGATATATAGGAAACATGCCGCCATAAATAGTTAAAAAGATATTCAAAAGAAAATTTTCCGCTAGATCTTTTAAGATGTTATGTGTCCTTGAATAGATAGATTCACAGGGAAGGGGGGGTATATGCCTGCGAATTGCTCTGCACGTTCTAAGAAATTTTCCATATGTACAGTGTGAATGACTGAAGCATCAAGGAATGGCGATGACGGACTAACAATAAGTAGAAATCAAGTTGCAATGATGGTGACGGAGATAATAAGCAAAAGCACGATGGGTTTTGCGACTACTGGGTTTCAACTTTGAATCCAAGAAGATGAATTTTTCATAATGAAAAGAAGATAAAAACTCAAAAAATAAAGTGTAGTGCCATAATTAACTAATTATAACTTTAAATTAGAATAAAAAAAATATTGTATTATTGATATGACATAAATATACCTATATTTGCTATAAATTAATAAAATAGGTTTGACCTCTAGTTGCATGTTTAAACTTTTAAATAGATATTGGCTAAATATTTTTAACAAACAAGCTAGGCCTTAAGCATGTCAAGTTATAGGTCACTTCATAAGGACTTGATTTATTCTTACTTGAACTTCAAAATTCTAAATTAGTCATGTTGCTTACAAAAGTATAGGTATTAATTGCATTTATGTAATGATTGACAACTTATTTCAGAGAAAATTGTTGATTAAGAATTTTGAAATTTTAGTAGTATTTTCTTGTCTTTTTCCCCATTAATAATTAGTATAAAAAAAATTATATCATCACATTCTTTCTCACCTTTTTAATATTAGATAAAATTAAAAAATAAGTCATTAACAACTAAGGCAATGAACTTATATTTAGGATAATTTTTTTTAATAAACTAGACTTGTAATAATTAACGGCGTGATAAATAACTCTCGATCTTGACACACACATAAACCACACGAATTGATTAGAATTTACTCAAGGTCATGAGCACAAATTCACAAAACTTCCAGTAGAAAAAAGTGTCAAAAGCATTCTGATTTTAGACATTTCTTTCAAGCTCATGCATTCACAAACCTCCTTAAATGTAACTCAGAGATCTCAAGCCACTCTCTCTATCAAAAAAACAACAAGAAGAGCCAATAATTCGAATATAATTCTCACAAAAAGGAAAATATTATCTTTTCAGCTGACCACATTTTTTCTTGAATGTTTAAACCACCACTCCTGATCCTCTGCGGGCAGCATAGCTTTTGCTTCTCGGATATATGTTAGGCCTGATTGGGAGATCGTCTCCAAAGTACTCACAAGGCTTGTCTTCGTCGATTCTTCCAATGACAACACTGCGACTCCGAGGAACTGTCACCGGCGACGGAGGCTGATTCTCAAAATCAACTCGGCTGGCATAAGTCCTTGAACCAGCAGCCTTGATGAGGTCCTTATAATCTTCAGCGGAGCTTGATCTGGCGGAGGAGGCAACGCTGAAGCTGCGGGGGAGGGCGGCCGAGAGTTGGCCAGTGGGGCAGCCCATGGCGGTGTCGAGGTAAGGGAAGTGGCCGGAGCACTCAGTGATGCCGTGGATGTAGAAGTGCTTGGCTTTGTTGAGGAGTCTGATGGAGGCCTTCATGCACCTGGTGAACCAGCCTTGTTTGGTCTTGGTGGTGTGCTCTTTCATTTTTTTGTTTTTTGTTTTTGTGAGGACATGATCTCAAAGTCTGGGCCTTTAAATCCGATGCGGTAGTTGCTTTGTACGTAATGGCCAAATTATGGTTGGCGATGAAATAATGTGTTTGGGACTTAAGGTTCGATGCGCTGTCACATGAACTGTTTCTTTTCTTTTTTGTTTCGTAATTATTTATTGTACAATTAAAGCTTTTAATATGGTTGGGGTATTCTCTCACAGGCGCGCGCGTGTACGTTATGGCTTTGAGAGATACTACTATAGTCTATACTATGTATGTGACTTATTTTCTTCCTACATACGACGGACAGGTTTCCTAGTACCAACAACAAAGGGGCAATAATACAATTTTGCCAAATTGGCGGGGTGGGGAATATTTTATTATCAAGTTTATTAATTATGGCTGACGGATTAATGTATAGTATAGCAAACTCCATCAACAGTAGGGGATAAATTAGTAATTCCATTTGATAATGTAGATTTGTCTGTTGGCCAAAAAAAAAGTGCATATTTGTCAGGTAATATCTGCTATATACGATTTTTTAATAAAACTTTCTTTCTAATTTATAATTTTATTAGAAGTTGCTTTCAATAATTTATTTGATGCGTATGTTTTAACAATGAGATGTATACATCCAGTGAAACATCTAACTTAATTTATGGGTATTTAATGATGACAAAAAAGTGGATCTATATATATGCGCTCATACTATTATTAGTTGGTGTACTAGTTAAAAATAATTTACGTGCATAGATGTTTATGAATATATATAAAACGAAATGCGCGTAAAGTTGTTCATGAACCTCTATATATAAAAATAATTGGATGATCATCCAATGGCCAAAGTGACAGCTCTTTTATGTTCCTATGAACCTCTCTCTCTCTCTCTCTCTCTCTCTCTCTATATATATATATATATATATATATATATATATATATATATATATATATATATATATCTTCTCATGTATTGTAAACAAAATTGATTATTTAACTCTGATATTAAGCATCAGAGGTAGTATGTCATTTAAAGGCGGAAGAGAAACCACATGAATTTTGAAAATATTTCAAACACAATAATGTTAGGGGGGAAAAAAACAATCCATGAGGAAGAAAAAGGAGTAGCGGCCATAATTAAGTTAAGATAACAAGGTGAAGAGTCATTGTCTTGGGCAAAAGCAAAAGAAGGAACCATGGATGCAAATCAAGCTTCAATTAGCTAGCCAATGAAACGTGCAATAATTCACAGAGCAAATCCCTTTTGTGTACAATTATGGAGAAGTGAGTATATGGGTACATGGAATGTGGGTGTGATTGAGTAGAAGTGGGGACGTAGATGAGTAGACAAACAACTTTCTGCTTTCATGTAGCATCTCATCATTACTCTGTAAATTAAACTATGTGTGGCTATAACTCATCACTTCCCTTTTTCCTTCCTCTCTTTCTGCTCCTTGTTCCTTTCCTTTACCCTATATTAGGTTGGCTACTTTTTTTGCTGCCCATATGTCTCCCCTCCGCTTTAGCCTCCTCAACAATCTAGCCCTCTATATTCAACACAGCTTTCATTCCATTTTTCTATTAAGTTCTTTGGGCCACCCAATAAATTGGTTTCTTCCGTATCTATCACTAGATATCTGAGTAAACAATAATTTAGATTTAGCTCCTCTGACTGTTTTCCTTAGAGAGCAGCAAAAGGTGGTTGCTTCTATGTTAAATCAGTCTACCATTTCCTCTCTGAAAGCAATGGAGGCAATACTAACACCTTTTGGACTCAATTGTGGAGATGGCAACTTCCTGAGAAAATAAAATTTTTCATGTGGTAAGTTGGCCATAAAAGACTTGTCACTAATTCTCTCAGAGCTAGAAGAGGTCTTACGAATGAGAACGCTTGTCCTTTCCATTGTAACAATGAGGAGAGTGTGATCCACACAATCAGAGATTGTGAGCGAGCTAAAAACTTGTGGAAACAAATTTTTAAGCCTAACTATTTGATAACTCTCCATATTTTATATATTTAAAGTATATTTTAAAGACATTTGGAGAGTTATTTAAATAATTGTGGGAGATTTTCAATGAAATTATGCTATTATAAGATCAAATCAAAGTGGTGCATTATTTGTGGGTTTTCAATTTAAAATAAAAGTTTTTGAGTTTAGACAATAAATAGTAGTGATTAGAAGTTTTAAAAAAAATAAAAGCAAAAAAAAGTAACTATTTTTATTATTTTTATTTATTTTTATTACTATTGCTTTTCGTAGAATATCACGTCATCTTGGATGCAATTTGATATTGGCCTCTGGAATGAATGAATTTGGGCCCCACGATCTGGATGAAATTGGATCAGGAAGGAAGAGAGTATTATTATTATTCACATGGGCTTTATGCTTTATATCAATTAAATGGACTTTGAATTGATGAATGGATAAGGAGGGATCACGTGGGCTTTCTTCCAACTAATTGGACAATTCAAGATTGGGCTGGAGAATAGAAAAGAAAACGTATGGGCCCAGGAGGAATTAATGAATGAAACCTAACCTAATGGCAAAATAAAAAGGGACGGAGAGCAACGAAGAAAGGGAGTCGCCTGGAGGAAACCAGAGAGATCAATTGAGACGGCAATAAAGAAAAGAACAGACGCGCAGGCCGAGGAGGCAATTGGAGTCTGGACGCGAGGAGAAAAAGACGCAGAGGAGAGCGATTTGGTCAGAGCTTCAATTGTAGATTCCTCTATCGTGTGATTTTTCTCATGTCTATGAATATGGATATTAATTTTTTTGTGCTGTCTTGGATTTTCTTGAAGCCATGAGTGACTAGTTTGTTTTGCAACTTAAGAGACCTATGAACTTATTAATGGATTAGGATTTATTTTTCATAGTTTAATTATGATTAATATTGATTTTGATTGCTTAAATCTTGGTTAGTTTTGACTATTTATTGACTGACCATCTTTAAATAGGATTTTGAGAATTAGGATTTACCTTGACGAAGGGAATTTTAATTAAGCTTTAGATTAAGCAATATAGGATTAAATTATAATTTAATTTGCGATTAGGATAGGAATATACCTAATAGCCCCATATAATTGTAGAAGAGTGTGTCCGGATTAAATTGCCTCTAGAGTAAATTTGTTAGGCATAACAGCTTTTACTTAAGAGAGGGTTGTAAGTGGACCAAAAAGCACTTATAACTATTAATACTCGAGATTATTAATATTAAGAGTAATTAAATTGGTGAAATAAATGTTTATGAAATTAATAAGGGATTAGTGCCTCTAGGTTGCCCGTTTGATTATTGCGTAAATTATTTGTTTGATTTTGATTTTATTTTCTTAGTTAAATTAAATTTGATTGCTCAACTTAAACTAAAATTGCAAGATTAATTATTAACTGAAGTAGTGGGTACTAAGTCCTCGTGGGAATGATACTTTACTCATCTTTATTACTTAATACGGCCCGTACACTTGCGGAGTTATAGGCTTTGAAATTTTGCCCTATCACTATTTTTCGTCGTTTTTTTATAGGTAATTTGCAGGTTTGGCTTAAATGGAATACCAACCATAAACCGGGGAGAGGAAGATTTCAAAACTCATCTTGGCCTCAAGTTTTCAGTCTGGGATGCTGGATTCTTTGGACAACCAGGTGCAAATTTCTTTTTCAGGGACAAAGCACAAATACTAGGGAGATGTTGCACCTTTGCCACTACCTTCTTATGGAATTTGCCTTAAATCACCAGCTCAATAATCAAATTTTCCAACTGGACAAAATGGAGGAGAAGTCTTGGATGTCCCCTCCTGCGCATACAGTCCGCATTGATGTGGATGGTTTTTGTTCGTCACCAACACCAAGCAACTTGCGGAGGAGTGATAAGAAACGACTAGGGGAAATGGTTGATGGGCTTCTATAAATCCCTTGGCCTTCATTCAGTTATTGACGTGGAGATTTATGCCATCATGCTAGGCTTAAAATTTGGTCACTAGATGGGGTTGCAGAGAATCCTTCTCTATTCTGACTCTCTTGATGCTATCAACATTCTTATGCATGATTGCTCTACAGACCATCCGCGAAGAGACATTATTGGGGAGACTAGAGACCTTCTATTTAAAGATTGGAACGTGGAGTTACATCATACGTCAAGAGAAAACATATCTTGCGTGGATTATATGGCCAAAAAAGGTCACGACGCTACTACTGATGATGTGATGGTTCTTATTCCAATGATTCCTAGGGGATGCCTTCACCTAGTTCTGAATGACCACCAATCATGTCAATATTAGTTTATTTTGATGTTTATTTTGTTTTTGATGTATTAAGGGATAGATTTCCATATTCTAGCCCTTTGTCTTAACTCTCAAGCTTCGACTTATCTTTATTATCCAAAAAATAAAAATAAAAAAGATTAAGGCTTTGCAACTAATTTACCTTTCCTTACAGTTTTCTTTTTCTTAAAATTAACAAAGTGGTAATCCAACCCTAGTCCGCCCACCTTATAATCTGATTGGTCTACTATTGGACCGATTACCACCATATGATATAGTTGGTCCTCTATTAGATTGAGTAACCTTGAGTACAACTGTTAACACACTTCAACTTCACACAAGTTGTAAAGGTTGGACCCGTGCATGTATGAGAAACACACTCATAGATTCCTGTTATGGGCTAACGGCATCTACCTTGGGGAATGCTTCCATTTTTTGTTTTTTTGCTAGTCACACGTATTATCTGATTGGAAATAATTATGTTTGAGATACTATTAGACACTAAATATGAGCATCTTTCTAAATAAAAATTCAAATATTGGTTCCTCCATTATGAGGGATATCTCATTTCATTAGAACCAACTCTTGTTGGTGAACACTTCCATTTTTGGCCAATGAGAAATGATACAATTAGCTAAGGCATCAATCTTCATCTCAAAAGAGAGGAGGTTCGACACCGCTGGTTGATGTGATGGCCTTATTGATGAGCAATCTTTAAACACTTCTGTATGCGCTCTTTGAGGTTGAATGAATGCCTTGACTCTGATAGAGTATCGGTGTTTACCCTCATTTAAACTTTTTCAAATTAAAAAAAAAAAAACCGATGCCATTTTTGTCACCATACATTCATTTTAAATTTCTACTAACAAATCCTACAGGTGAGTCTCGTGGAATTATTGCTTATCTAAGGAGATATAATGTTTATTGTGTTTATAGGGAATGGGGGAAATGCTGGCCGCTGAGCATCCTTAGGGGTGGTTTGGATGGGCTTTTAAAAAAAATCTTTTTTTTAAGCTCTAAATTGAAGCTTTTAAAAAAAACAGTATTTTAGCTTTTTTTTTTTACACTTGTTTTTTTAAAAAATATCATCTAAACACATAAATTAATTAAAAAAGTATCTTTTTTCATTATTTTTTTAATAAAAAAAACTCATCCAAACGTACCCTTAGTCTTCAATAAACCCAATTAGTTGCCATTTCTATACCAACATGCCTGATAAATCCATTAAATGGGCCTGGCTATCTCCGTCTGTCAACGAATGACCCAGATTTAAAACATATGCTGAGACCAAAAACACTGTCCAACTATACTTACTTTCCACAAAAAAGAGAGAGAGAGAGAGAGAGTACATATCAAAGGAAAGTCATCCCGTGTTTACACATGCATGTCAGCTTGAATATCAGGGCGAGGAAGGTGAAAATGAAATGAAAAGCATAGAATATCTGGGGAACAATGAGTTCCACGTGGGAAAGGTTAATATTAGAGCTTTTTATTATTTAACATTAATTTAAAATATGAACGAATTAGATAAAACCACGAAAAAAAAAGTAGATGTTGGGTTAGTGTTAGAAAAATATGTTACTACAAGTTGAAACAAAATTTATTTCATAAATTTATCTTGTATATTATAAATCATGTTAGAAAAGTAGTACCCATTCATAGTGACGGAGCTAGGATTTGAAGTTTATGAGTGATGATTAGTGTAAGGGTTTGGGGGTTCAAGGGCAGCGCCCCAAAATTTTTTTTTTTTAAGGAAAGTTTTAAATTAATGCATTTTCTAAAAGGAAAAAAGTTTGATAAGATTAAATAACATTTTGCAACTAATAAGAAAAAAGAAAAGGAAGCAAACCAAAATGCTAGCTTCAGCTTCAATTCATCGTAAACGAAAATCACAAGGTGGGGTATTACCTTCAGATATTCATTTACATTAGCCTTCATCTGTTTTGCCTTGAATGCTGCATCAACCTCCAAAAAGATTCGAGGGGATAAAGTTATTTCTTGAAGTAAATCAATCTGTAAAAGAAAGCAGAAAAGGAAGCTGTGTCATGCCAATATTCAATACAAATAAGACTTATTATCATGCTTTCATTATAGAGCAAAGGAATAAGAGAAGGATAGTTACAAACTGGCACTCCAACTTCAGCATGCCTCAAAAAAGGTTATCCACTAGAGAGCACGACACTTTCAATAAGTTCAACACCAAACACCTACATAAAGGGGGAAGAGGAAAAAAAGGTAAAAGAGAAGATGGAAGTTTGAACTAGCGACCTAAAGCTAAAAATATGAAGTCTTAACCAACTATACTATTCATACATATTATTACTAAATTCTCTCAATTTATGTGTGTGTGTGTGTGTTTTATGGGTGCACTTGCACCCATAAAAACAATGGCGGATCCTTTTGGTGGCCAGCTGGGGTCTTGGCTCCAGTTGACTTTCTCTTATCTTATGTATTTTTATATATGTATCATGTAATATTTTATTTTGGCCAATAATTTGGCCCCAGCTAAGTATTTTATTCTACGTATTTTACTCTTTCTAATTAGGGTAATATTGTATTGGTTAATGAAAATTTTGAGATTATAATTTTGGGAGAGTCTTGAGTTTTTACAATAAATGACTATATATATATAGAGGATGATTAATGGCTAATTTTGATCAGTTTGAATTTATTATTTGGTTGTCTTATGATTTTATAATGAATTTCTCTTTTAAAAAATATATTATAATAAGTTATTTGCTTAGTTAAAATTTAATCAGATCCTTATGTTTTTTTAAAATATTTTTGGGGTCCATATTATATTTATTTTATTTTCTCCAATTATTTTGTTTTGAGATAGGTGGAATACATATTTAAGTGTTAATTTTATTAAATTTCATTATATATTATTATTATTATTATTGTGTTTGTGATATCTTTAGGATAATGTTTGGTTCATTACTTATTGAGCTGTAAGAAGAAAATAAAATTCTTGTTTGAGATACCTACTGAAAATGTTATCATCTTATATCTTATTTTGATTTATAATTGTTGGTTATAATTTATTTATATTTTTAATGTTATGCGATATTATTTAGTAAATAGTTTAACATATTTATTTTTTAACTTGAGCTAAAAATATTCTCTGACTCCACTACTGCATAAAAACATATGTGGCTCCGCCACTGCCCATTCACGTAGACATATGTTAAAAATCGTTGCAAAATGAAGTATAAAGTCATCTTTCAACTCAGAAAATGACATAGCATAGTGGTAAGAGGATTCGCACGTACGAAATGTAGTCCATACTTTTTCGATGCACTAAAAACGATGTCTATTTAACTCCCACTTTTGTTTGAACCTATTTCTTGCTTCGATGGAGTCATTGAGGGGAGGAAAACTCTATAAAAAAATGACTGGGCACATGAGAAAAGGGGTTTCTCTTAAAAAATAAAGGTAATTAGAGGCAGTGAGCAAACAACGTAGAAGAAAATAGGAGGATAAGGAATATACCGGGCAAAACAACAGGAATCAGTATTGTTCGTGTCTAAGTCTAGCCCTAATCTCGTGTTAACAATAATATATTATACATTTTTCACTTCTAAATATAAGAATTTTTTTTAAAGGTTAAGGAAATAAAATAAATTATTTAATTATATTATATGTTATGTATCATTAAATTATATGTAAAGTTATACTTATACAAACTACTTTGGAGAAAAGAAGATAAAAATAAATATTTTAGGGTGTGCATGGCAACATTCTATTCCTCAGCATTGTTTCTGAGATGAAACAACTTTTTTCTGATTCTGTGTTTTGAAAGAATTCTGAGAATCAGAATTACGTTTGTTAAATAAAAAAATTAAAGAAGAGCGAAGCGTGTCTAGACTCACACACACATGGAAATAATGGGAGGGAGAAATAACATTTTCATTTGAGACAAAAAAAAAATAACATTTTGAACATTTATTTTGATAAAATTTTTTGTTGAAAGCTATCCTAACAAGACCCAAATAGTGATCAAATCCGATTTAAGTTAGGGAAAAATTCCTTCACTTGGTTAAAAAAATATTTTTTATTATCAATTTTTTTTTTGTGAAAATTTTCTATTAACAATTCAAAGATGCACTTGGTTACAAAAAAAAAAAGTGTTCTACTGGGCAAGGGTGTATCATGCATGTATATTGAGATCCCAGCTTTTTCCGCTAAAATAATTTTATTAGTATACATATCTTCTTTTTAATTATATAGTTGCTTTGTATGACTTGAAGGTTCTGGTAATCTAATCATGTCAATCTTCCTCCTAGCCGTGAAAATATTGATTAGGCTATTATTATTAAAGAATTGCATATTTTTATATTTATGTTATGTAATTTAACGGTAAGAATATATAAAAATTTATATAACTCTAATCTTTTATTTCATTCATTATAGAAAAATGAATTAATTTGAATAAGTAAATTTTTGTTTAAGTTAATATAATTTTTGATTTAATTTATAAGCTAATGATTTTGACGAAGGGAAGAGGGTAGATTGAAAGAAAAATGATTTTGATTCTGTGCTCAAAAATAGAAAAGCAGCAATTTTTAGTTTTTTTTTTTGTTTCTTAACACAAAAAATAAACTGGTTCAACTCGGGAACAGGAAAAAAAAACCGGATTTACCAAACCCAATTCTCATCCATTTTGGGTGTGCATGGTAACCATTCTATTCCCCAGCACAGTTTCTGAGATGAAACAGTTTTTTCTGATTCTGTGTCTGGGAAGAGTTCTGAGAATTAGAATTACGTTTGTTAACGCTTTTAATTTTTTTGATTCTGTGTCTGGGAAGAGCATTGGTGGGGAGGAAAATAATTTTGATTTTGTGCCCTGGAACAGAAAAGCAGAAATTTTCTGCTTCTTTTTTTTATTCCCCAGCACAGAAAACTAAACCGGTCTAGCCCGGGAACAGAAAAAAAAACCGGATTTACCAAACACAATTCTCATCCATTTTTATTCCCGAGAACAGAAATTGAAAAAAAACTCATTCTGGGAAGGTTACCATGCACACCCTTTGGCTCCCGGGAACATAAATTGAAAAAAAACTCATTCCGGAAGCGTTACCATGCACATCCTTAAAATAGTTCAATTAACTTTCTTAATCTTTAAAAAACAATCAATTAGATCTTATATAGGTTTAATGTTTTTGCCTCTGAGGTGAAAACATTTTTTCTGCCGCACTCACATATAAGTGAGTGGGGTCCATTTATTTTTTTCTCTCTTCTTTTAACAATGGACCCCACTATAAGTGAATGTGGTAAAAAAAATTTCTGCGTCAGAAACAAAAACATTAAACCCATCTTATATTTATAACCAAAAAGAGTAGTATAGAGAGATCCTTGTTTTTTTTATTTTTGATTAAAAAATTTTAGGAAAGGGGTTGGGTTCACTCACGATCTAAGGGTATGACAAAATCTCCCTTCCTCTTATATGTGATACCAATGTTGGGTAGAGCGAGCCGTCTATTATTCTCAGGCGTTTATCTAGGCATCCAAGAGTTAAGATGCCTACTCCAGGGCATTGACTAACTCCAGGATTGAACTTTCTCCCTTTAATAAGAGTGTTCAACTCCTTTACCAGTTGAACCAAAAAATGAGGCGTGAGAGATCCTCGTTGTGAACGTTGAGAATGAGTGACTAGGTAGACGCATCATGTGACGCCCTTTCCCTAAAATAATATTTTGGTCATGTGACTCCCGAAGGGTCTGAAAGTTGTATCCTCACCCGGCAGACTTGGCCCCCCACCGTTCTTTTCAATGATCTCAGACTCCCCCATATTATTTTTCATTTTCCTAATCACTTGGCGCTCGCTTCAACCAGCCTTCATCTACATCGAAGACCACTAATAAAATATACACTTTCAAACACACACACACACGATAATATATAATGGGGCTGTACCAAGTTCCAACCTTCAAAACTAAAAGAATTGAACCCAACCTATATAAAAAAGATCCAATCTGGACACTACCTTTAAACTACACCTCATATTTATTCAAACTAGAATATGGTCCAATCTGTATTCCTGCAGCTTTACGAATCCAACCAAAACCCATCCCGTTTCTTATTAGTTTTTTAAAAAGAAAAAGCGTTAAGGTGCAAAAAGAAATCTGATCTTTTTTTTCAAAACTGTCAGGCACCATGTGTTTTTTTTTTGGAGTAAAAATACATATATGGTTATCATTTTGTAACAAAAGTTACATCCCATTGTTATGTTATTGCTCACTTTATCTCTTTCTTTTTCATCACAATGAACAGTAACATAACGGTGATGTAACTTTTGTTTTAAAATAGTAACTAAGTGCGCATTTTTACTTCAAAAAAAAGTAAGTAGTACTAGACGCTCATGAAAAAAAAATTCATGTGTATTTTTATACTTTAAAAAAAATCATTAGTTGAGTCAAAACCTGGTCTTTGTGATAACATCGATATAATAGTAATTATTAAAAGATAAAGGGGGAGCTAAAGGAACAGTGAGAAAGAGACAGGGGAGGGTTTGAGGAAAAAAAAAAAGACAGGGGAGGGTGGATGTGGGGTAGTGAGGAACGAGGGGGGGATAGAGATGGCAGGGTTACGTGTCAGTGTCTCATTGGGTGGGAGGGAAGGCAAGGTAGTCGGCATTTGTAAAGTTGGTCAAAGCAAACGACCGGATAAGCAAAACCGATACGTACAGTCAAACCAAAACCTGTCACGGTCAATTGCTTTGCTGGCTCTCTCCCTTATTTTATTTTATTTTCTTTCCCCAGATATTTAAAATAGAGCAAGTGCCTCATCTCGGATTTATTAATTGTTGATTATATTGATTAAACCATTTTCTGGGGTTATAATATGAGTTGTTGTAACCTGCCTTCTAAATCTGAAGTTTCCATTTTTTTTATTATAAAGAAATATAAATTAAATACTAATGAAAGAGGAAAATGGAGGCATATATTGATTGAGATAATCGATTTGGTTGGGGGCCCACTTTTTATAAGTTAGGGTGTGGGCCCAGCATGGTTGTTCCTTCGTGCTCGTGGGGTTTCCCTTTCTTGCTTGGTGTCCCTCACCCCAATCTCTTTCCTTTTTATCTTTTAATTTAATCCCTCCAAAGCCTCAATTTTTATCTCTTTATACACTTTCCCATCTCTTTATAGTTCAATTTCATTTCTTTTTTCTTACATAAATTGTGTGTGCCTTTCTTTATCTCTTTTTTAAAGTTTTAAACCAAACTCATATTTAATTTAGGGTTAAGTAGCAAATTCGCCCCAGAAGTATACGTTGAGGAACAGTATTGCCCTGTAAGTTTTTTTATGCTCAATTTTGCCACGAAAGTTTAAAAACATAACAATGTTGTCATTTCCTGTTAAAAAACTAATGTTAATCGTTAAAAAATTGATATTAACTATTAACTTTTTAATGGAAAATGACAACATTATTATATGTTTAAATTTTTAGGACAAAATTGAACAAAAATAAAACTTTCAGGATAATATTATCTTCAGACATGTGCTTCCGAGACAAATTTACTACTTAACCATTTAATTTAATGCTACACATTTTTTCTAATTGCATTGTAAGTGCAACTTCTATTCATATGAGGCGCCTAACTGTGCCATAAATGTCACCACCTTATTTTGAATGCGTTGCACCGAGCACCTTCAAACAGATTCATTTGAATCGTCCAATCACCTACAGCAACCTGCTCTTGTTCAAAAGAAATGACATTTCACTGATATGAAAAGACGACCAAAACAAACCAACTTCAACTTGTATATGATAGAAGGGGATTTACAAAATATCATTATCTGATAGGGATAGATTATTATATTTATTATCGGTATTATAATGGTAATTAGTATTTATCTTTTGGGGTTAATGATGGATTGTGATATGAGTGTCATATTAAGGTGGCAAAATGATGAGTAAACAAAGTTGTGGACTAGTATGTGAATACGTGATATGACTGCACGTGCGGTGCGCGGGCCGAGGGGTTACTGAACCGGCTGCAACCCGTGCATCCCGGTCACCTCCATTATTTTTCTCTTTTAAAAGGAAGAAAGGTTGGGTTAATATTTTTGTTTTTGATTTTTTTCAGTTTTTTTTCGCTGTCATTAATTTAATTTTTCTCTCTTGCCCCAAAAGAAGAGCTGTGCTGTGCCAGGGATGGCTTTTCTGTGCTGCTCCCCTCTACTACTGTCTCTTGCCTATTGTGGTACGGACCTCCCTGTTATTTCATCTCCGGCCCTTCCGATTCCGCTTATGGTTCTTTGATTTTGTGATCTGAGTCTCTGTTCTTTCTCTCCGTTTTTCGACTGTTTGCTTCTGTTAATCTGCTCCTGTTTAGTGGAGTGTGAGTCTCCACTGTTTGGTCCTTGATTGGGTTAGATTCTTTTTAGGTTTTCTCGGCATCTTTATTGATTTGCTAAAGGGGTTACTGATTTAACCCTTTTGAAGCTTGAGCATCAAGTGAAAGAAGCTTGATTGTGTGTTCCTGATGTGAGATAGGATGGTAATGATTCTTTTGACCATTGAAAGAGATCGGATAAAGCGGAGATAAAGAAACAGGAGAGGCTTTATTTTTGTACAATAAAGCAGTTTTGTTGCTTGTAAATTGCCCATGAGACCTTGCCTCGCCGGTTTTATTCCTCTTTTCCTCCTTTCCTCCTTTCCCTTTCCTACACAGCTCATGTGTGTACTAGATGTAATGTCCCTTGACCGGTGCTTGCCATTGTAGAGATTTTGGGTGGGTTTCGTGTGCCGCTTTGCATTTTCCGACTAGGTCTTTCTTCTCAAGGGTTTCCAAAATGCCGATGTACCAGCCTTCTAAACGAGACGTGGTTGCTGGCTTCGACGGTGGTGGTGACGGGCAGATTCTAGATCTGGATACCGCTGTGAAGGATGGGGTTTTGGGTGGTGTTGACGGTGGGATTGTCGGAGCTGGGGCCGGCGAGAAATTGGATCTGGGGAAAATGATTCAAGAGCTCGACTTGTCCGAAGTTCCTACGGTCTTTATCTGCCCAATCTCCCTTGAGCCAATGCAAGATCCAGTCACGCTCTGCACCGGCCAAACCTACGAGCGGTCCAACATTCTCAAATGGTTCAATTTGGGGCACCTAACCTGCCCTACCACTATGCAAGAGCTCTGGGATGATTCCATTACTCCGAATACAACTCTTTACCGTCTGATATACGCTTGGTTTTCCCAGAAGTATCTGCTGATGAAGAAGAGATCGGAAGATGTTCAGGGGAGGGCGTTAGAACTCGTGGAGACGCTGAAGAAAGTGAAGGGTCAAGCTCGAGTTCAGGCCCTCAAGGAGCTTCATGATGTGGTGGCTGCTCACACCACTGCCCGCAAGACAGTTATTGATGAAGGTGGAGTCACTGTAATGTCTTCCTTACTTGGTCCTTTTACTTCCCATGCCGTTGGCTGCGAGGTCATTGGTATACTTGTATGTTTGACCCTTGATTCTGTTTCGAAAAAGAATTTAATGCAACCTGCAAAGCTTTCTTTGATGGTGGACATTTTGAACGAGGGTTCAATTGAGACCAAAATCAATTGCACCCGACTGATTGAATCATTGATTGAGGAGAATGATTTTCGTTCTGAGATTATTTCGAGCCATAGCCTCTTGGTTGGGCTGATGCGGCTTGTGAAGGATAAGAGACACTCAAATGGAATATTTCCTGGGCTTAGCCTCCTGGGAAAGTTATGCTTGCATAAAGAAGTTAGGAATTTGCTAGTGAGTATTGGGGCTGTTGCTCAGTTGGTTGAATTGTTATCTGCTCTGGAGCCTGAGTGTTCTGAGTTGGCGCTTTCCATTTTAGATGCACTGGCATCGATACCCGAAGGCAGAGTAGCGTTGAAGAACTGTTCTAACACTATACCCAACATGGTGAATCACTTGATGAGAATCTCAGAGAACTGCACTCAATATGCATTGTCAATCCTATGGTCTGTGTGCAAGCTTGCACCTGAGGAGTGCTCATCTCTTGCTTTGGATGCAGGGCTTGCTGCAAAGCTACTCCTTGTCATCCAAAGTGGTTGTAATCCTATATTGAAGCAACAGTCCGCTGAGCTTTTGAAACTGTGCAGTTTGAATTATTCGGATACTATCTTCATTTCCAAGTGCAAGCTTACTAGAACCATCCAATGAGTTCGTGGGCATTAATCTGGTTGTATCAACAATTCATGGATTTGCAAGGAGGGAGAAGCAAATGATCTGCCATTTCTCAGAACGCATGACTCAAGTTAACCCCTAAACATGGTGGCATTGTGGTTTTATTCCAACAATTGATTCAAATGAAGAAGAATCATAATGTGGACATCCTCCAATTTTGCCGGAGTGGGTTCAGTTCACTCCTGCGAGCTGCCTGTCCTTTTTTCTCTTTTTCAAATAAGCCCCATCAAGAAGATACAGAGACTGTACACTGTTTTGGGGCATGTGGATGTGATAATTGAAAGCTCTTGTTGGGATAAAGATAATATTATGTTAGGAGAGTGAGCTCACGGCAAGGATGGATCTTGGAATATCAATTGTAATTGTTGAGGAGTTGCTTTGCTCCACGACTTCCTTGTACCTTCCAGTTGGAACTGAACAGCCTCCAACATTGCATGAAAAATAGTGAGAATTTTGCTCTTGACGCTAGAAGTGTAGAGACTTTTTCATTTAATGTGTACAATGCAAAACAACCATTTCTGTTGTCAGTTGTTCATAGCCTTGCAATGTTAATTCAAAATTTAGTCCAATGATGACATTCCGATTAATTAATGATTTACCAATAATGTTACCTTTTATGTTGTAAAATGATGTGAAATGGGATGGCCTGATTTCATTAGGAAGTCTCCAGACGACAGGACGTTTGGGTGCTGATGCATCTCCCCCGTCCTATCCTTTTTGTGATTGGTATTGAGGAGGGGACCCCCAACGTAACCTGTCCCTGTGATCTGAATCTGATGCTCTGCTGCTTGGAAAAGAAAGAAGAGAAAATATTGAAAGCTTTCACTGAACAGGAGCGTTGAATTGTTTGGCTTCCACAATCCTCCAAATATGGGAACAGTCGCCTCTCTATACTCTACCATACCCGTGCATGTGGGTGTGCTGAGTTTTGTTTCCAAGAAATTGCCGATTTCAAATGTAAACTTGCTCATAGAATTTAAACAAGAGGATGCAAAGAACTAAGATTTTTAACTTGGAGCATGCTTACTCTATCATACTATTAGCATCGTTTTAAATGTGTTCTTACTTCCGCTGCTCTTATTGCTTAATATTATTAGTTGGAGAAGTGGGGAGGGGAGAGATCTGATAAATCCAGCCACAGATAAATGAAGCTTGAAGAATGTCAAAAGTAAACAAGGAGGTGGGTCCAGGGCTATTCAGCGATTACATCATCTTTGTAAAGTGATATATGCATGAGCTCAGGTTTTCAGGGCTTTACCCCCTCCCGTCCCTCTACCCATTTCCCATTTACGCCACATTGTTTAATGTTCACGGCCACTTGCTCATAATTACTAATTGGGTAATACGCAGTTTCACTCACATGCTCCCACGCTCATCCCCTGAAATTTCTGGACACTACAGTCACTTACCATTCAAATAATTACGGAACGAGACTTACATGTGACTGGTCCTTTTACTTTTTTTTTTTTTTGGGGGAAAGGGGATTATATTTTAGGGAAAATGTATGTCAGGGCCCAAGGTAGCAAAATAATTTTAAAAAAGGCCCAATAAACATTCACATATTAGAAAAGGCCCTAAGGCCTTTTTTGGTATTATTTCAAAAAACGTTAACAACTATATGTGAAGCGATTAACAACTATATCAGTCCCCGTTAACAACTAAATTAGTCTAATTAACGACTACATATTAACAACTATATTAGTAGCCATTAACAACTACATCAGTAGCAATTAACAACTATATCCGTACATTTTTTTTTTGAAATAATGCCAGAAAAGGCATCATTTCTGGCATGTAAATGTTTATTAGACTTTTTTTAAAATTATTTTACTACCTTAGGCCATGACATACATTTTCCCTATATTTTACTCAGTCATTGCAAGCTGTTTTACTGTTTTAGTGCTACCACGGTCAAAGGCGCCAGTTGAGTATAGTCTGCAAGAATATGACTCGCTGGCACCTATGTGGATAGCCGTCTTACACGTGGACAGGGTGATTGGAGTTTCTGCCTCCCTTCTTTCCTTGCCTCCCTTCTTTCCTCTTCGAAACAGAATGACAACGTGTCTATTTAGATTGGCAGTAGGAGATAACTTAAAAGCTATCTGACTTTAAAACAAGCTTGATAGGAAAAAAGACAGGTTATTGATAATAATCTGTATTTGGATTGATGGTGGTAGAAGTGACGGGACCCATATTAAAAAGTTAAGAGCTTTTTTAAAAAAGCTAAGAAGTGGAATTTTTTTCTTAACGGACTTTTTAAGTTTTAAATTAAGTAAATTTAAACTTAACCTAAATAGATCCAAAATTAGCAGACAACATTAACTAACTATTTTTTAAAGTTATCACAGAAAAAGCTAATAATCCAAAGAGACCCAACATAGTTATCGGAACCTAAAGCCACATCCCGATTCAAAGTTGCCTGCAATTAATTTCCAGCAACTTCTTGTACGTTGAGATGGCATTTTTGTGGGATCACGATGTCGAATTGAACTCATCTTTTTATAAACTGAGTTGGTTTTTATGAACTAAATAATACAACCAAGCATGTAAGATTTGAAAACTTCATATTGATATTCTTTTTTCACCAAAATAACCCTAACATCTTGAATTCATTGACATGGTTATATATGTCTGGGAGTTAATAGATTTCTCTTCCTCTTCTCAATACGTGCAAAATGATAGAAATATTACCCTTCAAATTTCTAATTAAAAAGAAATTACCCTTCCAATGTTAAAGATATAACCTTTTTTGGGTCCAAAAAATTTTAAGTAACGAAAGGGTGCAATGCAATTACCGGCATAAAAATCACATGGCTTTAGGCGAATTCGTAAGGAATTAAGCAGTTAAACCGGTTTAACAGCAAGTGCGTCAGTCAAAAGCCGCCTTGACCAATAGGAACGAAAGAAAGAGGGAAAGGCGAAAGAGAAACGCAGACGTGGCTAACCGTCCTAACGGAATTTAGAATCCAATCCCAGCATCTTCAGCCTTATATTCAAAATCTTCAATGCCTTCCCTTCTTCGTTTCTCACTCTCCAGCTCACCCAACTTCCCTACACATTAATGGCAACCACTTCCGGTGATAAGCGTCCGTTAGGGCCACCGTCTCCACCGATGCCTCCTCCACGTCGTATTAAGCAAAAGGAACATGTAGATGCAGACAAGCCCCCCAGTAGAAAAGGCAAAGAAGTGCAAGCTGACGATGATGATCCTCCTCCTGGGATGAGTCAAGAAGCTCTGATGAGAAGGCAACAAGACCCGCCAAGAGTTGATGAACACTCTATCTCCCGTCTCAACTATCTGCTTCTTCAAATTTCCGACGACCAACACGAATCATTACCTAATTTATCTGAAATAGTCGCCAGGATCTTTCAAACTGAGGGATGGCGCCAACTTCTTCAGAATCTTCTACAAGCTATTCGTACGAACTTCGAAACGAGGCAAGAAACGGCACTCAGGGTGTTGCAGTGTTTGCCCGAGAAACAAGCGCGCGAATTTTTTAAAGATAACTATTGGTCACTTTACGTTAGATTCTTGGATCTATTCGATTCTCTCAATGTCAATATCCAGGATTTGACATTCGATGCCTCATTAAAATTGATAAGGCTGAAAACGCTGTTGAGTCTTGACGGAGACATTGAGCGCCTATTACTAAAAATGTTTGTTTGGCTCCAACTAGCATTTCGCAATGGCAGTCAAATCGATATCTTGGAATCAAGATTCACTGATTTGGTGGTATTTGCTAGCCATGTTGACAAGTCACTTCATTCTGTGTTGACCTGCATGTTCGAAATTGTTGAGAGTCCAGATGACAATTTTATCACGTGCAGGGCGATTGAAATTATTATGAAACTCCAACAACAGAAATTGAACGGCGTTACAAACTTTGTTCGGAGACTATCTAAGGAGTCTAAACGCAGAATATTGGAGAAAGGTGTGCGCATGCTATTTCGTGTTGAAGATATTCCTTCCTGGTATGATATGGACACTGAATCGAGTGAACAAATGGGCCTCTTGGGGAGTTACGAACACGGAAATTTCTTACTACGTGAGCTTTCCTCGAATTCAGATGAAGAATTGTTAATTCCCTTTGGAATTGAGATGATTCCACAATATTTGAATTCAGAAGATTGGAAGACACGTCATGCCGGAGTTCTTGCCTTTGAAGCAATTAGGATAGCGTGTGCCCCCGTAATTTGATCTTTTCCCTCATCGCTTTAATTTTGAGGAGTTACTTTAGTAAAAGAAAGTCGTAATATGTTTAATTATGTCTTCTTATCTTCTTCTATATTTCCCTATGGACGCCACACAGGAGAATATATGTGAGCATACTGAGAGAGTGGTGGATATCTCACTGGATGATCCCCACCCTCGCGTTCGTTGGGCTGCCATTCAAGTAATTTTGAGTTCACTTTCAGATCAACCAAAAGTGCATGAACAATATTTCATTGAGTTCCTGCCTAGACTAGCCAACATAATTAGATCATCGGCCTCAATTTATCCACGCCTTCAGGTATATATTCACGGACACCAAGTGGAGTTTGCCATCTCTTTCAAAGCAGAGTTGCTTGTCGATCCTAATAGAAACTAATTTGTTTTAGATATGATCTGCGCAGTTTATAGCTACTATAGCAGTGCGTCGATTGATTAACAAGTGCTATAATGAAGGCTACGTCAGGTCGTTCTCGGAAGATCTGGTGCCTGAATTACTAAAAATTCTTGAGGTATATATATGAGACTTGTACGCATGGATATTTTTGGGAACTTGGCCCCATCAGATATATAAAATGTGCATATATTTCTTCTCTCCTGCAGAAAGGGGGTTTGTTCCGGGTTAATGCTATGGGAATTCTGGAGACACTGGGAGAATTATTTCCGGTATATCTTTCAATTAATTGTTAACTGTAGAAACCTGAGATGATGATGGATGTGGATTATATTTAAATGCGTATTGAATTTGTTTGGTGTAGGTCGTTTTTCGTAGCCATTATAAGAAAACAGTGGATTCGTTGAAACCCCATGTGTCTCAGTGGTTGTTTGGAGCGAAATCTATAGAATTCTTGAGTAATATTTTCTCGTGGTCTCTCATGGAAAATTCTCTTTTTGTGTCAAGTGACGCTGAAAAGGTAATCCGTAATAATTCATGCTATCTTTTTAATTAGCCTAATCACCAATTGTTCTACTTGCATTTTCTCTCATTATCCTGGTTGTAAGTTGCTTTACCAAATATTTGAAGAATTGATGAATTTTTTAACATACGTCCTTCATCGAAAGTGAAATTCTTTTATTTTGCATGCAAAAAAGGGAATTGATTTCAGGATACATTGTTGATTTATTGGACAGAGAATCACTGTTGGACAATAATTGCTACTTCAACAACAAATAATTTGTTCATAAATTATGATAACTGTACATGTGCGTAATATAAACAGTTATGATTTATGTTATCTAAAATTGTCGTTCAATTAAAAAAATGGAGGATATGATTAGATCGAGAAGTAAAAAATCTATGCCAATTCTCCCTTTATAAAAATATTTTAACTTTTAGATTTTTCCTGGCTAAATTATTGGTTATTAATCAATCATCATTGTATGCATTTGACTGATCATTACTTGTCTTGGTCCTATGTATATGTTACTTTAGCAACAATGAGTGGGATGGAAATCTGAGAAAGATCATGTTTGTCTATTTTGGTTTTAGTTCGGCTTATTCTAATATATATAACTTGGCATGTTTTGAAGGTTTTAACAGTTGTGTTTCAAATTCTTGATGATTGGAAGAGAATCAACAACAGGGTAAAAGTTTACATCTTAAGGGTATATTCTATTTCTCCTAACCATCTGGTTATTAATTATATTTTAGAAAAAAACCAAGATTATATATAGCCAAAAAGAGGTGGGAACCACTTTCCCTGCCTTTCCTTTCCAAAAGAAAGGCAGAGGGAGCTTGTCCGTACGGACGAGCTCTAGGCCGTCCAGATCTGATCTGGATGGCCGAGATCAAATTTTCTTTTTTATTTTTTTAAAAAATATTTAATGGGTAGAGAACCTAAAATAAAATTGATTTTTAAACTAACATTTTTCTTTAAAAATGAATTTTTTATGTAAAAAAAATAAAAACTAAAAAAAAAATTAATTTTAGTCATCTAGATTTAGATCTAGACGGCTTGGAATTCATCCAAACCTACCTTTCCTTTGAGAAGACAGGGAAAGTGGTTCCAAAAAATGTGAGCTCTTTGAGCAACATAAAGCGGCTAGTATATATGTATTATTATTTAATTTTTCTTTACCCTATGCAGGCATTGTCTCAGTTGTGCAAACTACCGCAGACTTACGAACTCCTTAACAAAACCATGCCTGTGTTGATTCAGATTCTTGAAGATACCAAAGATTCCACCATGTTTGGCTTCAAATCTTCCCTGCATTTCTACCGGAATTCTTTTTTTTTTTAATAAAATTTAAAATCAAACATTATTTCTGTCAAATCTTCAAGGCATATGTAAAACTTCCGCGGTCACCACCTTTTATAACTATATATCTATGTTTTGTAGGATGATGTTGACCATTGATAAGACGCAAATTCCGACTCTCCAGATGAGAATTTGGGCATGTGATTTACTGTCAAGTTTTGCTGTTCGATTCCAGGAACAATTTGCACTACTATGGGCTTCCAGGGTACGTAATTGGTTTGGTTTGCAGCTATATATCTATATAATATGGATATAGAGACATTTTCCTGTGACTTATTATGACTTCCAATGATTAGGTCTGTGGTCTTTTCACCATCCTGTTCACGAGCACAGATGATAATGACCTTGATGCTATTGTGATTAAAGTCGCTTCTGTTCAAGGTATTTCTGATTTTATTGTAATAAATATTATTAATTAAAACGCTGGGTTGCATTAAGTGTAATCTTCCCTTTCTGTTTCTAGCTCTTCCAAACGTATTGCTCTCGTGCCAACACAAAAAAGAGTATCAGGAATTGATAAACTCCACTGTGCAAATACTGGTCCAAGCTTCACAAAAGGTATCTAGTTTTTTTTTTTTTTTGGATAATAATTCAATTCAGAGCATCATATATATGTAGTCTAAAAGATTAAAAAGAAGCTATGCTAGCTCCAAGTCATTGTTTAAGTTTTTATACCCCACGCACTGTTACGCTTTGTCTGAACTACTTCACTACAGGAAACCGAAATAGGGGTTGGTGGGTTTGGTTCGGATATGTTCGAAGGCCTCAATGCATGCATTGCGGTACGTGGGAATGTCCCCTGAAATCATATATATAAATACTTAAGCTTATATTCTTTGATGACGTATATATCAAAATGCGATTGTGCAGATCTCTGGATCAGTTTTTAATGTGGATGTAATCAAGCAGATTGCTGTTGCGATAAACCAACAACTCTCTCAGGGGACAATATATTGGCCCTTTAATCTACAACACAATGTTAATGAAATGGAACAACAGGAGGAGATAATTCAAGTCTCTGTTAAAATTCTTCATTATTTTGTACCTTTAATGTTGCAATATCGAAACTGTTTTCTGAATGCATTTTTTTATACTCTTGATGCAATAAATTGTATCTCTGTATGTTTTCGGCTGAAGGCTGCAACAAAATGCTTAGAAACAATGATAAATACATTGAAGTCTGCGTTCTTACCTCATGTTGACGAGCTTCTGCCAACTGTTCAAGCCCTATGGGTCAGTCCCCCTCATCTTGCTATTCTATTTCTATGGTCATATATATATATATAGTTTTCTTTAAGGTTCTTTTTTCCCCCTTAAATGCAACTTTCCCATGTTGATTTTCTCAACTCACAAATAAGAAGCATGGTTATGTCTTCACCGTTTGATTCGTCTCTTCCGCAGAGTCATGATACTTGGTGCCCATATAAGTTGAAAGAAGTGGCAATCTCCATTTTTAATTTGCTTTTGAAGGACTGCCCATATAAGTTGCAAAGGTTTAACTTGTAATATATCTGAATTCAAATATATATATTTGAGCCCTTTAATTCTCATGAGTCATTCGTCTATGTTATTCAATCAGGTATTGTGATACATATCTTCAGGTCGTCATGGACCTTTGTCACTCAGAAAGCCTTGAGCTTCAACGGGTATATAGTCTTTTCTGCGAAATGAGCCAGCTCCCTCCGTTTGTTTTTTAAGTTATATTTACTATGTTTATGTTTGGGTATAGGAAGCTGCACGTGGCATTGGTTTATGCGCTACAAACACACAACTCATATCCAACTTCGATGCCCTTAGTATGCTCCTTATACCTAGCCAAGTAAACTTGTTTTTGTTGAACAAAATATAATGTAAAAGTGGTTTTTCTTTTCTTTTTGCAGAGGCTATAAACAGCCTATATCATGTAATAGGGTTTGCTTTGAAATCAGAGGGAAGAATGACATATGATGCGGCGGTTTCAGCTTTGGGGAAAATATGCGAGTTCAGGCATGATATTATTAATGGCCCCCAGGTAACACGTTTCCTGTCTTTTTCCAATAAATACTACTGCGTTGAATCTTAATATAAGGCCTATACTGTAATAAAAAAATTGAATTATAAAGTGGGTTTAATATTAAAGACAAAAGATAATATTATTGTTGCATGGGCGTTCATCGGCTGCAGCTAATCTCTACACGCTTTACTTGCTGTAATTGGTATTACTGATAATTAAGCAGGTGGTTCCAATCTGGATAAACTTCTTGCCATTAACAGATGACTTCGAAGAAGCCAAATATGCACATCAACAACTGTGTCGACTGTTAGAAGCGTACATAGGCTTTCTTTGTTTCCTTTTCTTTCAATTTTTTTACTTAATGTTTATATTGTTTTGGATCAAACATGCATGAGTTGGAAACTATCATCATCATCTCTATTTCATTTCAGAGCTGATCCGGATATTTTGGAGCTGGACAATAAGAATCTTGAAATGTTGATTACTCAAATTTTAAAGAAGGTAATCGTGATTAATTTCTAGTTAAAGCCGGTCTCTCTTTACGTTTAATTCCACTCTGATTTATTTTGATTTATTCGAGTACATTTTTTCCTTACAGATTTTATTACAAAGTGACTATATAGCAACTGAGGAAACAATATGCTCGATCATTTCTTTCTTAACCCAGGTGGGGGCCATGACATAATTGTTTATTAGCAGCACCACAGAATAAGAAAATGCACCACATAATTGTTCATTGATAAACTTGTTTATTACCAACAAGTTTATCATATTGTAATGGGATTTTGAACTCAAATTTTTACAAGAGTTGCATTTTTATTCAATGGATCGATCAATCTTATTGACAACAAACTTATTATCATTGCTGTTGGTATAACAATCAAGGGTAAACTCTTTAGAACACATTGTATGATAGAGTGGACTAAAACAACAGAGGCCATCAATTTAAAAGAAATTAAGAGTTTGAAAAGACAATGAAGGGAATATCAAAATGGAAATGCGGGTATTTTATGAGTTCTTATGTCCTTTAAAAAAAAAGAAAAAAGAATTTCTAAAAGAAATGCGAAATCTAAAAATTTTAAATTACATGAACACAAACGCGGGTATTTTTTTTCCTGATAACATACACGGCATTCACTTTAGTTAAGCTACACACTCACCAACTACTTGGGCTTACTTAACAAATCATTCATGGCAGATCAAACTATAAACGTTATATTTATTTTTAGATCTAAAATTAACATATCACATTCTTTCTTATTTGTATGTAGAGTTGATATGCTCATACGCATAATAAATTAGACAAATTGGTCAAAAGCAATATTCTCGAAAGTGTCGCACAAATTTTACTTTTCAATAGACTGAAAATTTGAAGTGCTTTCCGCTTTCTCAAAATCACTCGTTCACTTGGATTGGAAATTTTCATATTGATATTTTCCCTTTAAAGTAAAGCTAACTAGTTAAATCCAATGACATATCATTCTGATCTTAATTATAAGTCTACTCTTACTCTCTTAATAAATTTATAAATAAGGTCGGAATGGTTGTTAGACATAAAGGTCAGATGTTTCTTTCTTTGCCGAAAATATAGGGAATGATAAAATTGGTGAAAAATCCCATTTTAAAAATGTTATTGATTAGAGGGATGGGAATTCAATCATAGATATTTTCTTATGCATACAAATATATCTGACTCTTCTATTCAATAAAATTTACATGTAGATAATGATAAAAGTATGGAAATTTGATGAAAATTCTCACTTAAAACATTTTATTAATTAGAAGGATCGAATTCCATTGATAGCTTGTGTGTATAAAAAAATATTTAACTCTTCTATTCAATAAAATTTTAAAATATACTTTTCATTGATTTTCTCATAGAAATATTACCCTTCCAAATTTTTTTGTTAAAGACTTTTTATTGGGGTCATTTTTTTTTTGGGTGGGCCCAGGGTTACAGTGTTGACTAATCCCTTCCCATGCACCCAAGATTTCTCGAAGGAACTTTGTGACCCTTCCTTACACACTGTGACTGAGATAACTCTACTTAATGAAGTCAGCCAAAATGTTATACTCCTTCCAGTCCTAATTATAAGACAACATTTGAGGATTGGTGTTGGTCTTAATTATAGGATAACTTTTTAGTTTTTGCCAATTTCTTCCTAAAATACCTTTATTTTATTATCTCAAAATGTGTTTAGCTTTTAGTAAGTATATATGTATATGGGTTGTAACACACACACAAGTGTATGTCTATAAGCATATATATATATGTATATGTGTGTGTCTATATATATGTGTTTGTGTGTATATATATATATATGCATGTATGTGTATATGTATGTGTACATATATATATATGTGTGTGTGTGTGTGTGTGTGTCAATATATATATATCTCTATGTGTAGATGCATGGTTGTGTGTGTGTGTGCGCGTGCGCGCGTATGATAACTCTATATGTATACATATATATATACACATATATGTATATCTAGTAAGACCATTATTTCAATTAGAAAGCATATGGAAAGGAAAATTGGTCGGAGAGATATGTGGCAGAGTTATTGATTAACTTTCACTTATGTCATTTTAAATGTATATAAGAACATTTTAGGAAAATGAGTAAAATTAACTAATTTAACTCCTCTTCTTAATTTTTTTAAAATCGATTAAATATGTCTTATAATTAGGGCCGAAGGGTGTATTTAGGATAGAAGGGAGGGTAGTTTGCTTTCAGACGAATTTGTAAAGAATTAGGGAAAGGCGCGCGCAAGAGAAACATTGACGTGGCTAACCGTCATAACGGAATTTAAAACTCGTGCATGCATGAGAATCCAATCCCAGCATCTTCAGCCCAGTATTCAAAATCTTCAATACCTACCTTCCCGTCTTCGTTTATCACCCAACTTCCTTACACAATGGCACCAGGTATTAAGCGTCCCTCACGGTCACCTTCTCCGACGAGGAGGCCTCCTCCACATCGCGCGAAGCATAAACGCAAACAAGAAACAGAGCAAGAGGAAGAGGTAGAGGCAAAGAAGGCCTTGGTTAAAGGAAAGTACCCCAGTGGAGATGATGATGATCCTGCTCTTGAGACGAGTAAAGAAGCCAAGAGAAGGCTCTTCTCACTCCCAAATCCGTCAAGAATTGACGAAAACGCGCTCTCCCGTCTTAAATTTCTGCTTCTTGAAGCTTCCGACGACCACGAATCAACACCTAATAAGCTTAATTTATCTGAAATAGTCGCCAGCATATTTCAAACTGAGAGATGGCGCGAACTTCTTGACAACCTTACAAATGCCATTCATGCAAACACCGAAAGGAGGCAAGAAACGGCACTCAGGGTTATATTGTCTTTGCCTGAGAAAGAATGTCTGTTGTGTTTGCCACGAGCGCGCAAATTTTGGAGTGATAACTATGGGTCAATATACACTAGATTCTTCAGAAAAAATTGCATAGGAGTCTTGAATCTATTTGATTCTCCCAATCTCAATATCCAGGCTTTCACATTTGATGCCTCAGTTAAATTCATATGCCTGCTGCCACACTTGAGGTTTGACCTCCTATTATCAAAAATGGTTGGTTGGCTCCAACAAGCATTTCGCAGGGGCGGTCAAATCGATATCGTGAAACCAAGAATCATGGATTTGGTGCAAGTGGCTGGAAATTATACTCACGATTTTGCGAAGTCACTTCGTTCTGAATTGATGACATGCATGTTCGAAATTGCTGAGACTGCAGATGACAATTTTCTCACGTGCCCGGCTATTGAAATTATTATACTGCTCCAAAGACGGTCATCGTTGGATTTTACACGCTTTGTTCGGGAACTTTCTAAGGAGTCTAATCACAGAATATTGGAGAATTGCGTGCGCTTGATGTTTCATATTGCAGATGTTCCTTCCTGGTATGATATGGACAAGAAATCGAATAAATATTTGGGGATCTCTGGGAATTTCCGTTTGGGAAAGTTATTACTGCTTGAGTTTTGCTTGGATTCAAAAGAAGATATATTGGTTCCCTTTTTAAGTGAGAAGATACCACAGTATTTGAATTCAGAAGATTGGCAGACACGTCATGCTGGAGTTATTGCCTTTGCTATAATTTCCAGAGCCTGTGGCCCCGTAATTTGATCTTTTCCCTTTTTGTTTTAACTTTGAGGAGTTATTTTAGTTTGAAAAAGTTGTAACATTTAAAGCGCCTGATGAACTATGTGTTGCCTATTTCAATTACTCACTGTTGATTAAGGAATATAAGTTTAACTATTTCCTCTATCTAAGAGTTTCTATATTTTCCCATGGTTGCCACTCAGGAGAAGATACGTGAGCAAACTGAGAGAGTGGTCGATGTCTCACTGGCTGATCCCCACCCTCGCGTTCATTGGGCTGCCATCGAAGCTCTTTTAAGTTCAGCTTCGGATCATCAAAAAGAGCATGTAAAATATTTAATTAAGTTCCTGCCTAGACTTATCACGATAATTAGATCATCAGCCTCAGTTTATCCACGTGTACAGGTATACACAGACACCAAGTCGAGTTTAACATCTTTCAAAGCAAAGTTGCTTGTCTTCCTAATAGTAGTAACTAACATGTTTTATGTGTGTGTGATCTGCGCAGTTTCATGCTACTAGAGCAATGCGTCACTTGATCAACTATTGCGATCATGAAGACGACGTGAGCTTGTTCTCCGAAGATCTGGTGCCTGAATTGCTAAAATTTCTCAAGGTACATGTGACTAGGCATGGATATTTTTGGGAAGTAGACAATCAAATATATATATGTCTAGCATTCACAGTTTTGTGTAAATACACTCTCTGCAGAATTTCCGGGATGAAGCTATTGAAATTCTGAGATCCCTGGCAGTATCATTTCCGGTATATCTTAAGTAATTGATAACTCTTGAGTCAAACTGTAGAAGCATGAGATGATGATGTGGATGTGGGTTTTAATTATTTGCTGGGTGTAGGTCGTTTTCCGTGAGCACTATCAAGAAACAGTGGATTCTCTGAAACCCCTTGTATCTCGGTCGTTGCTTGGGGTGAAATGCATAGAATCCTTGAGTTATATTTTCTCGAGGTTTCTCACGGAACCGTCTCTTTTTCTGCCAAGCAATGCGGAAGAGGTAATCGCTAATAAGTCTTTGTTATTAGAGTAATCACCAATAAATAATAGTGGTAAAGGAAATGATTATTTTTGACCAAAAAATAGAGAAAATGATTTTTTTTGTTTTTTGTTTATTTAATAACCACTACTACCTCTAGTCATCAAAATGAAAACTCATTGAGAGAGAGCTTGGATTTAGTCCTGTATATAAGACATTAGACCATTTTGTCTTCCATATATGTTATTTTCTTTCTAAATGATCCCAATTGATTGGACCTATTAAAAAAGTTAATTTGTATTTAGGGGTAGTTTTAATGGAAGTGATTTGCTAAGGTATTTTAAAAAAATAAATACAAATTTTTAACAAACAATTAATTTAACTAATTTCATTGACTTGTCAAAATTAGTTAATTAGATCTTATATTAAAAAATGAGGTAGTATTACATTTTCACTCCTAATTATAAAATACTTTAAAAGTTTCTTCCTTCATCGTCCTGGTTATAAGTTGCTTTTCCAAATATTTGAAGCAAAATGATGATTTTTTTTTTGGTTAAATATCCCCTTCTTTGAAAGTAAAATTCTTTAATTATATATGCCAAAAAGATATTGATTTCAGTATATAATATTTCTTAATATTACCATCTCCATCCCTCGTAAATTATATGATGATGGATATATACTTTGTTGATTTATTCGACGGAGAATCACTGTTGGACAATCCTTAGCTTGCTACTTCAAGAACAAATAATTTGATTAAAAAATTATAATAACTGTGTGCAATAGTGTAAATAGTTATGGTTTATACAATCTAAAATTGTCGTTTATGATCAGTGAAGTAAAAAAAAAAAAAAAAAAAACTCTGCCATCCCTCCCTTTATTATAAATCTTCAGCTTTTTGGGCACAAAAGGATGAAAACAAAAATATACTCCATCCGGTTCTAATTATAAGACAATATTTGAGGATTGATTTTGGTCCTAATTATAGGACAACTTTTTAATTTTTGTCATTTTCTTCCTAAAATACCCTTATTTTATTATCTCAAGTGTGTTTGGTTTTTGGTAAGTATATATGTATATAGGTTGCAATACACACACATGTGTATGTCTATAAACATCTATATGTATGTATATATCTATGTGTGTCTGTGTGTGTGTGTACACACACATATATATATATATGTATGTATATGTATATCTGTGTTTGTGTGTGTCAAAATATATATATATATCTGTGTGTAGATACATGGTTGTGTGTGCGTGTCTATATGTGTGTACATGATAGATCTATATGTATACATATATATGTATATCTAGTAAGACCATTATTTCAATTAAAAAGCATGTGAAAAAGAAAATTAGTCGGAGAAATATGTGGCAGAGTTGTTGATTAACTTTTACTTATGTCATTTTAAATGTATATAAGAACAGTTTAGGAAAATGACTAAAATTAACTAATTTAACTTCTCTTCTTAATTTTTCCAAAATCGGTTAAATATGTCTTATAATTAGGACCGGAGGGAGTATATTTTTTCTCAATTAAAATTTTCCTGCACTTTATATGGTCACTTAGCATGGAAATCCGTGTTGAATTATATATGTTCATATATTTTGACTTCAGTTTGGCTTCTAACATGTATTACTTGGGACGTTTTGAAGGTTTTTACAATTATGTTTAAAATTCTAGATGACTGGACGGATACCGACGACATAATACAAATTCACATCTTAAAGGTATATTCTATTAAATACATTTTAAAAAATACCAAGATTACATATAGCCCAGAGCAGGGCTGTATGGTCAACATATAGATAGTATATTATAATTATATATTTAATTTTCTTTAGCTTATGCTATTAATAGTTTAATGAAATTCTCACATGAAGTTAATTAACACGATGCAGGCATTGTCTCAATTGTGCAAACTACCGCAGACTAAGGAATTCCTTAACAAAACCATGCCTGTGTTCATTCAGATTCTTAAAAATACCAAAAATCCGCCCATGTTTGGCTTCAAACCTTTCCTCCATTTCTACCTTAATACTTCTGTTTTTTTTAAAAAAAAAAAAAAAAAAAATTGTTTCTGTGAAAGTTGTAAGGCATGTGTAAAAGGTTGGCGGCCACCACCTTTTATATATAACATTATATCTATGTATGTTTTGTAGAACGACGTTGGCCATTGACAAGGAGCAAATTCCGAGTTGCCCTGAGCAGAGAATTTTGGCCTGTGATTTACTGTCAAATTTTGCCGTTCGATTCCAGGAACAATTTGCACCATGGGCTTCCAGGGTACGTGATTAGTTAGGTATGCAGCTATATACTTTGTGTGTGTGTAGACATTTTCCTTGTACTGATCACGACTTCCAATGATTAGGTCTCTCCTCTTCTGACCAGCCTGTTCTGGAGTACTGATGACGATGATGCCGAGGACGACGACAACTGCCATGTTACTGCTGCTGTTAAAATCTCTTCTGTTAAAGGTATTTCGGATTTTATAGGACTAGTAATAAAAAATATTATTTAAAATGTTGGGTTGCATTTAAGTATAAGCTTCCCTTAATTCATGTTTCTAGCCCTTCCAAGCGTATTGCTCTCGTGCCTACACAGAGGAGAGACTCAATTGATAAACTCCGCTGTGCAAGCTCTGGTCAGCGCTTCACAAATGGTAATAATTCAATTCAAGAACATCATAATATAGTCTAAAATTAAAGTAGTTAAGTCTTCGTTGAAGTTTTTACGTCACGCAATATTGCGCAATTTCTTTGGCTGAACTACTTGAGTTTCAATTCACTACAGGAATTGAAGAGAGCTATTGATATAGAGATGTTAAAAAGCCTCAATGTGTGCATCGCGGTACGTGGGAATGTCCACTGAAATCGTTCGTGTGTGTGTGTGTACACTTGAGCTTATATTCTTTGATGACGTATATATCAAAATGTGATTGTGCAGATGTCTGGATCAGTTTTTAATGTGGATGTAATCAAGCAGATTGCAGATCTGATACAGTATCAACTCTCTCAGGATTCATGTTTTGTCAATCTAGAACAAGTGACTGATTATGAAATGGAACAAGAGGAGGAAATAATTCAAGTCTGTGTTAAAATTCTTCATTATTGAAACATTATTTTCTGCATGCCTTTTTTTTTTTTTATGCAATAAACAACTGTCTCTGTTTTTGATTGAAGGCTGCAAAATGCTTAAAGACGATGATAAATACATTGAAGTCTGCGTTCTTGCCTCATGTGGATGAGCTTCTGCCAGCTGTTGAAGCGCTGTGGGTCAGTCCCCCTCATCTGACTATTCTTCTTTGTATGATCATATATATATAATTTCCTTTAAGGTTCTTTTTTTAGAATGCAACTTTCCTGGGTTAATTTTCTCAACTTACACATAAAAACGTGATTATGTATTCATCATTTGATTCAAATGTTGTGCAGCGTCCTGATAATGAGTACCCAGATAAAGTGAAAGAAGTGGCAATCTCCATTTTCAATTTGCTTTTGAAAGACTACCCATATAAGTTGCAAAGGTTTAACTTGTAATATATCCGAATTCAAATACGAGCCTTTAATACGCATGACTCATTCCTCTATGCTATTCAACCAGCTATCATGATACATATCCTCGGGTCGTCATGGACTTTTGTGAATCAGAAAGCCCTCAGCTTCACAGGGTATTCAGTCATTTCTGCAAAACTAAATGAGTCAGCTCGCTCGATCTGTTTGTTTTTTCAGTTCTTATATCCTGAGCTTTAATCTACTACGTTTATGTTTGGGTAATGTATGTAGGAAGCTGCGCGTGGGATCGGTTTATGTGCCACACACAGAATACTTATATCCAACTTCGATGCCCTTGGTAGGCTCCTTACAGTACTCTTACAAGTAAACATACCTAAGTAAACTTGTTTTATTGAATAATATATATTGTAAAAGTGGTGAATTTGTTTACAGAGGCTATCAACAAGCTATATCATGTGATAGAGCGTGCTGTTGAATCAGAGGGAAGAGTGACATATGATGCGGCAGTTTCAGCTTTGGGGAAAATATGTGAGTTCAGGCATGATACTATCAATGGCCCCGAGGTAACATCTTTCTTGTCTTTTTCCTTAAATACTACTTCTTCAAATTTCTTAATATTGAACTACAAAATGGGTCACATTTTAAGGATCGGGGTAGTACTATTGTTGCACTGGCAATCGTATGCCTAAATTGATTGTCTTAATTGGTATTACTGATAATTAAGCAGGTGGTTCCAATTTGGTTAAACTTTTTGCCGTTAAGAAATGACTACAAAGAAGCCAAATATGCACATCAACAACTCTGTCTACTGTTAGAAAAGTACGTAATTTTTTTATTTACTGTATCTTCAAATTATTTTAGAACGAACTTGCGTGAATTGGAAGCTATATGTTATCATCTTCTATTCCATTTCAGGGCTGATCCCGATCTTTTAGGGCTTAACAATGAGAATGTTAAGAAAATTACTCACATTTTAAGAGAGGTAATGATAATTAGTTTCTAGTTAAAGTTATCTCTCTTTACTTTTAATTCCACTATGATTCATTTCGATTTATTGGAGCACACATTTTTTCCTCGCAGATTTTATTACAAAGTGAATATCTAGCAACTGAGGAAACAACATGCTCAATCATTTGTTTTCTAACCCAATTTGGGGACATACCATAATTGTTTATCATACAGCACAGTGACCATAAGAGTTGTATTTTTATTCACTGGATCGATCTTATTGGCAACAAACTTTTTATCACTATTAGCATAACAATGAAGGGTAAACTCTTCAGAATAAATTTTTGGGTGGACTAATAATACTCTGTTTGGGTAAGCGTTCCCACCGTAAAAAAGCCTTGCTGATGTGAAAAAAAGGCAAGCAGAAAAAAGGTTCAGTGAAGCAAAAGCTCTGAAGTGTTTGGGTAAGCGTTTTTACTATTGGGTTTTCGGGGGGGTAGCGCCTGTTGAAACAAAAGTTTTGAGACCAAGCATTGAAGGCTGGTACTTGTTGGGTAATTTCACGCTCACTGTGAAAGAAGAAGACAACCCCGAAAGATGAGAAAATGAGTAAAGGAGGGGTGATGCACGGATTTTAAAAATGAGCATGGGCCCTGCCATCTTTTTTTTTTTTTAAAAAAAAGAAATTGTACTCTATATATACATATATGTGTATATATTAATTTGTTCAGCCAAATAATAAATTAATATAGGTAAATATAAATTTAAATATGTTCTGCTTGTAGAACACAAATGTCTAGCCTCAATGGGTTAGTGTTTGTTTATGTGGGATCAGATATAATCTTCCGAATATTCAATGGTTACTATACCCAAGAAAAATGAGCAACTCAATTATATTTGTAGAGGAAATATCACAAAGAGTCATTCAGATTACTTTTAGGGTTTTGCCCACTGCATTGTGCGCCATGCCTTTTGCAACGTGTTACTCCACTTCCTGATCATGCGTGCCCAAGTTCTAGTTATGCCTACTCCACCACCCATACTATCCTGGATTATAGGCATGATTATAGGGTGATTAGCGTTTTACCCGACCACGGAAGGGCTTATTCGTAGGGCCTTCTCATTGGGCCACAACGTTCTCCAAGCCCGATACATAGGGCCATAACAAAATATATTTATTTTTCATTTTTTCAATTTTAAATATAAATATAAATTTTTATCTTCAGTTATAGCAATATATACAATTAATATTAATATATGTAGTGTTCAATAAGATTCATGTCATTTTCAGTCATTTTTAATTTCAACTAACTTTTTAAACAATAATCTAAACATGTTTTCGTTTGAAAAAAAGTTATTTATGTTACCATTAATTTAAACACAAATTATATTTACAATCTGACTTTTATCTTATCTTACTTCTGTAAAAGTCATCAAATAAAAAATAAGTCGTTTTCCACGGCTAATCCAAATGGACTCTAAAACAACAGACTCCATTAATTTAAAAGAAATTAACAGTTTGAAAAGACAAAGTAGGGAATATCAATATGGAAATGCAGGTACTCAATGAGTTTTTGTGGCCTTAAAAAAATAATCTCTAAAACAAATGCGAAATCTAAAATTTAAAAAAATTATATGATCGTTAATGATGATATTTAACATCTGTTAAAATGAAAATACAAATGACAGACTATAACACACACACACACATATATAAAACGTTTAATAACCCTTTTTTTCATATATATTATAATTTGTACAAATATAACAGTCCCATTATATTGTAAAGGAGCATATAAGTTTTTATGGAAACAAATATGTATCCAAACAATAACAGTAAAAACGTTAAGGAACCAATAATCAAAATAAACAATGTGACACATCTTAAGTAGGATGTAAAGACGCAGAATTCACTTTAATTGAACTACAATATAAATATACAGTCACCAGCTACGTATGTGGACTGACTTAATATAATATATCAATAATGGCAGATCAAACTATACCAACACACTACACTGAAGCCTTATCCCACTTGAGAGGGTTGATTACATGGATTGCATGATGGTTTTATACTCTATCAAAAACCATATCTTTGAATAGATTATTAATCAAAAGATCCCACTCTATAATCTTATTAGGTGTTCGCTTTGGTATTCCTTGAACTTTTGATGACTTTCCATTTTTAACAAATTTGAGATATATTTGGGAAGTTATCAATGCTAAATCAAAGAGATTTTCTTGAAAATTTAAAAGATATCAATTTGGGTGTATCATTTGTGGGATTTCAACTTAGAATGTAAATTTTCAAGTTTAGGAAAGTAAAAATAATAAATGAAAGTTTTCTAAAAAAGAGTTTTAGTTTTTTTAATTATTAGTGGTAGTATTATTATAATGTTTCCCTTTTCTATTGATTGATAGGATGATGCTATTAGAATAAAAGAAAGGGGGGAAACCTAAGTCAAGAGTCACAGTTGAAAAAAAAAGGAGGAGGAAGCAGCCGCATATCACTCATCACCATCTTGACACCACAAAAAAATTGTCATTTTGTAGATGTTAAAATGATGTATTTGTAACAGTTTTAATTGCTACAAAGCTTAAGCCGCTATAAAACACAATGTTGTCAAGGGTTTTTTTAGTGGTTTTTTAGAACTATTACTATATTGATAGCATTTTCGTCATACTGTTACAAGATGCGTATGTAGATAACATGTTATTTGAGAATTTCTAGCACGCGGTTCTAAAATCGCCACAAATGTTGGCGCAAAATTTTGGTAGAATTTGACATGGCGGGAAATGAGAAGTGAAAATTTGGCACCAATATTGTCAAAACTGATGCAAAGTATATCCAGGAATTTGAAAAAATTAGCACCAAAATATGTATAGCAGTTATAAAACCGTTACTAATATTGGATAAAATTTTAAAAGTTGTGCAAAAAATTTAATGTGAATTTGAATTTAAATTTGTAGTGGTTTTAAATATTGCAAAAAAAGAAAAGAAAAGAAGCAAAACTATAATTTGAGTCAATTGATATAATATTATGTTGAATGTTTTAGTATTTAAGTAACAATTGAAATGATAGTAGTTAATATTTGATAAGAATGATTAAATTACGTTAGATAAGTATAAATATTTTGTAGGTTTAATATTGAGAATGTTAGGTAATAAGGACCTATATTGTTGTTTACAGGATGTTATTTGATTATGGAAGGAATGTTGAAAATGTTGGGGGAAGTCCTTAAATTTCTAGAGAAGAGAAGAAATAATTAGTATAAGTATTATAAGAAGGAAAAAAAAAGTTGAAATCAAAGATTCAATTTTTTTACCATATTGATCGATCAACTTGCTTAGCTCTTCAGGAAAAATATCACAGATGAGAGAAAATGAGAAAGAAGAGGGTGGGAAGCATTAGATGAGGGTTTGAAATGGGGTGTGATGGGAGTATTTATAGGAATTTGCGTAATGTTTGGAGTGATTAATGTGACACTTCTTGTAGTAGCTTATATTTATAGCAATTGAGGTAACAATGTTTAATTTGTTGCGGTTTCACACTTGTAGTGGTTTTTCTTTATTTTGTGGCATTTTGAAAACTGCTACAAACATTGGTTGGTATTTTTTTAAAAAAAATATATAATTTGAGGTTTACAAGAACAAAAGTTTATTTTAATTAATCATTTTATGTCTTTATCCCTAGAATAAAATGTGTGGAAAAAATGTTAGTGGTGATTTTATTATTTTATACAAGATTTAAATTTAAATTATGTGATAATAAATTGTAACTTATTAAAACACACCAAATTATAGGTAAATTGTCATGCCTTTATGGTAGAAGTTTTTGAAATTGGCGAGTTGGAATAGCTCACTCACATAGGCGATGTTATCACCATCAACCATGTTGTAAAAGTCTCTAGGAATTCAACGAACCACCATATTCCAATCCATGCGTCCTTGACATAATAAATTTGGTGTGCCTTTGAGACAAAATTATATGGCTGATCATCTTCAGATTGACCAGTGTGAATTGGATGGGAGAAATCTATTGATGTGTTGCTTAAGTCATTGGTTGTAAATCTCTGAGAAGTTGTCGTATTTGACCACAAACACTTGAACAATGTCATAGTGAAAATGCCTTGATAATTTAGTTCCACGACATCATGAACCTTTCCGTAATAAGGGATGTCGTTGAATTGCTTGTTGGCATCACTATTGCTTACATAACTTCTTGTCTTGAATGTGTCATAAACACCTAAGTTTTGAGTTAGCAATTCTTGTATTCGTGAATCCGTGTGAAACTTGAAACTATTGATATTGTGTGTTGTAAACCTTTTTGCATGGTCAAGAGGGCGATTGTCAGAGCTTTGAAATCTAAGTAAGTGTAGGTTTGCGTGCAACCTGTAATATCCATTATTTCTTATTCATTTCCATTCATTCGGTCAAACCAAAAATTGGGTGGAGTTGGAAATCAATATAATGGTATAATTGTAATTAAAGGAAAGGTAAATGTCTTAATATTGATTTCATGATCCACCGACTTTGACTATTTCAATATCTATTAAATCATCTCCCTTTTTCCATTCATTTCGGCCAGATTGTGTAGGAGAGAGAGGAGAGAGAGGAAATCAGCTGAAAATGGCGTGAAAAATGGAAGTAGAGAGAGAAAATAAACCTTACCGAAATCACCTATCAAACTACCTTCGATTCAAAAACTCCCTTCACTAATATTGTTCTACACTTCGTGAGCTTCAATTCTATGGTTTCGGTTTTCTAATAGGAGGAGTTTTAAGTCATTAGGTTAGCCGAGCTTCTGCTGAAATTCAGAACTGATTGCAGAATCGTGATAAGGTAAACACAAGCTTCGTTTTAAACCGATTAATTTGAAGTTTGGTTGAGTATTGAGTATGTTATGGAATTTTATATTTTCAGCCAATTAGGAATTTTAGAGTTTTATGGTGATTTATTCATGAATATAGGATTATATTATAATTTGAGAGTATAAGAACCTAATTTGGTGGATAAATTGTGAATTGGCAAATTGTTATAATTAAAGGTAATTTCGGTCTGAACAGGGCATGGTCAAGGAGTGGGAATTTTTTTCATTTTAATGGTTCCATTGTGTTCAAAACAAAAAATTGTGTAGGTAGAGGTTTGGTAAAAAATTATAGAAGCTCCAGGATTGAATTATGTCGAAATCCTGAAATCTGCCCTGAAAACCTTGAGCAAGCAGTGAAAATGTGGCACGTTTTTGGGGTAGTGAATGATGTTGGATTACCATGAAATTTTACAAGATTAAAGTAGACAACATAAGCTTTAATTTCATAGGTAATATGCATTTTTATGAATTGTGTGCTAAGAGAAATTAATTTTTGAAAATGACCCTCTAATTCTAGACTTGATTTCGGACAGCAGAGACATTTTAAGCTAAATGGTTTTTCGTTTAAGGTTGGCCCAAGATAGTATTTTTGGTTGAAAATAGAAATATTAAGGGTCATTTAGGCTTTGGAATCAACTCAAAAGAAGGTTCCTAGATTTAATTGTGAATTTTTGAAGATTGGTCATTGTTTGTTGGAAAAACCTGAAAAATTGAAGGAAATAGAAGGAATATAAGCTCATATTAAATTCCTTGATAAGAAAAGGAATTTAGTAAATATGGACACGTGAATTGAGCTTATTTTAATTTACCAAAAGGAAATATTTACTGAGGAGGAATTAATTATATTTGTATTCTATTTTAGGGCTATTCTGATATTGTGCACCGGGGAAAAACATTTATATTCGCGGTCGACTATCTGGTAGTAACTTTAATCCTCATATACTCTGTGTGACTTGTGTATGTATGTTTTACCTTGCATATTGCATACATTTAGTTATCATTTGTTTCCAAGCGCTCTGGAACTGGAACATGCTGTATGCAATAAGGGCCTTGAAGTGTGCCGTACCCGGTGGTCCGTGCTGTGTGCTATTAGGGCCACTACAGTCTGTGCTGTGTGCTATTAAGACTGCTAGTTCCGGATCTGGTTGTGTGCATGATACTAAATGCTATGCGGTTTGTGTTTTTATCCTTAGTTTTACTTACATGCATAGTTATACATTTTATATGAGATTAACGGTTACTCTGGGATTCCCTTATGAATCCCAGCCCCTTTTAAGTCATCTGGCAACATTTCTAGAGCGGAGCAGAGTGATAGAGGTAAGGCCCTAGAGCAAGACCAGTGAGAGGATGGATGTTGATGATATTTCTTTTGGATACTTATTTTGATTACTGGATGACTGTAGTATTTTATTTTGGCCTATCAGGCACTATTATTTGGATGATTGTATATTTTGATCCTTTCGAGGGAAATGTTTATCCTTCTATATTTTTATCAATATATTATTGTCCAAACTAGTGTATGCTCTGTTGCTTATACTCTGATATGTGATGTAAATTTACCTGAGGAAAATGAGTTAGAGTTGTATATATGTAAAGGATTACACTACCCGCCACCCGAAATGGCGAAGCTGGTAGGTGTGTAACACAACCCAACTCGAGAATTTTTTGTGGACCTTTCTGTCAATTTTTGGAGGATGTTTGTGCACAGATCTTAAGTTGACGCTTCACATGACTTTTGAATTTCCTACAATTAATCATGAGATGGTGATCATGAAATGTAAGTAAAAAATGTGAGGAAATATATAGAATAACATATGAGTGTATAATTCTTACTGAAGGAATGAATCAACTTAAGTACAATTAACTAATACATGTCTATTGCAACTTCTTAGTTGCCATTAGTTTGAAGTTCTCACTTTCTTCAGTTGGTTTACCAACACAAGGAATTAACAACTCTCTTGATAATTATTCAAGTTTAGTACAATTATCTACATGAGGCGTGTAACACCTGCCCGGGGTGCTAGCATTCTTTTCTTGATTGTCATTCTAGGATAGAAGAAGAAATGGCATTATCTGTATGAGTCATATATGTGTCTGATGCATCATCTTCATCACTTAATTTACTTACCTTTACTTCATTCCATGGGAGTGAGATTGAGGGTAATCATGTGGTACGATTTTTCTTACTGTAGTAAAGGCCAATGTGTATAAATATATAGCCTGACTCTGTAGTATAGCATGTTGGCAAAAAAAAAAAAAAAAAGACTCTAGTGTAGTATAGTGTGTTTCATTATACCTTCCAGAGTTTTGATATACTATCTTGTTATTCAATTATTATTTTTTTGTCAGAATTGTTATTCAATATTCATGACTGCTATATAGACAGTATAATAAATGATTCGTGTGTCATACAGTCTGCAAATATGTCGATTTATTGATTTACTATGAGCACTACAAAAAACGTCACAAAATTTCAATTTTCTGTTGCAAGATAGGATTGTGACGGAATTTGTCCATCGCAAAAAAAGTCTCGCAATTGCGATGGAGAATTGAATTTCCATCGCAATTTGCGATGGAATTTTGTTTCCGTCACAAATTTTGAAATTTGTGATGGAAAAATTTCCATCGCAATTGTGATGGAAATTTTTCCGTCGCAGTTGTGACAGGAAAAAATTCCGTCACAATTGTGACGGAATTTTTCCGTTGCAAAAAATAAAAAATAATTCAAAAAATAATTAAATTTCAAAAAATAATTTTAATTAAAAAAATAAAAAAATTCAATTTTAAAAAAATATCAAAAAAAATATCATATATATATATATATAATTATTAAAAATATATATAAAATTTCATAAAAAAATAAAAATCATTAAAAAGTAAATAAATTTCAAGATAAATTTTGCATATGATAAAAATATAAAATAACAATCATACAGAATGTTTTACAATAAGAAAGTCAAAATATATATGTTCTAAAGTTACAAACAATATATACTAAAACATAATCTATAATCTATAAAGCAGCATCAGCATCAGCATCATCGTCATCACTAGGATGGTCATCACCACCACCAGGAGGGTCATTAGCACCAGGTGCCAGCAAAATTACAGCCTCATGTGGTTGTAACTGCACTTGCAAATACCAAAAACTAGTATCATACATTGCAGTGATGAAGCTATACCATATGTGATTTAAAAATGCACAATAACCCTCAACAACAATGGTGTTTATGTTGTTTCCACACATATACGATAGAAGCATTCAACAAGAGTCATTAGAAATGGAAAAAGAACCCTCATCCTACATATTTATGATAGTGAATCCTTTAAAAGTTCTAAAATCATAGAAAATCCTTCAACCAAGAAATATATTTAACATAATGATTATATTGAAAGCTAAATATGTGGGGATAAATAAAGAGAGGAACTGGAATTAAAGAAAGAAGAAACTACAAGTGCATGTCTAATATATCAATTAAACAGATCAAACAAAAACCAAATAAACTCAACCTTCACCATGTCCAACTTTGAAGAGTAAAGAAATAAATAGAATCTGGATTTCATTATGCATCAAGTATTGAAGCCAAAAATGCAAATCAAAAGCAACACGTTAGGTTATGTTTGGAGACATGCTTCTGACATCATGAGACCATAAGGGTCAAACATATATTTGATCTACTAGAGTTCCACAAACAATTTAGATTCTAGATCGAAAATTGCTTAAGGCACATCTTCCAGTGATATCAAACTAGTCAAGAAATTCAGTTCAGGCAACAAGCTAAAACAATTATCTTCAAAACAAAGATAAGAACATATTAACAAAATAAACATTAATCCATAAAATGGTTTGTGTAATGTCTACGTAAAAAAACAAAAGTATAAAAAAATTATTTATTTACAGACCATCCTATCAAGAACTTAGTCCTTCAAATACTTCACACGTGTTACATGGCACATTATTTAAACACAATTGAAAGGCTAATTTCTCTGCAAGGGAATAGGTGAAGATCAAGTTTAGACCCAGCACAACTCTTAGGAAGGGTCTGAACTTCTAAATTATTAAACCATGAAATATAAGATAATCTTATTCCTCACTGCCAAATGAACACTGAATTAATTCTACTTCCGAGTCCCGGAATTCATCATTACAATTACACAGTTAAAAACTAAAACATTATAAGGACAAGCCAAGGGAAACAGAGAAAACCAACCATATAACAATCCCAAGCACCTTTGTAGAGAAAAAATAAAAGGGCGAAAAAAGAAAAAGAAAATAGAAAGAATCTTTTTTGATGACCAGTAGTAACATGACAATAAAATCTTCATTTTTTAATATATCTCATAAAGAAGAATTATATAATTAACAAGGTGACCATTGTTTTGCAGGCATCCATACCAACCTAAATATCCAGCATAGGATTTCCAAACTCATCTAACACAACATTTCTCCCTGTAATATTTACAATAAGGAAAAAGCATTATTCCTAACTTACAAATATAGTTGAACTAACCTAGAAATGTATAGATTCTACGTCACTTAGGAAAAACACGAGTTTCAGCTCAAGTAAAGATCACAGGAAATGATAATGATGATGAATACCTGTAATAAAAATAATGTTGTAAGATCGAGGAGTTGTCTCTGAAAATAAAAACCAAGATAAGCTGGGAACGATCAATGACAAAGCAAGACAGATGCATCACATAATAACTCTCACCCAATACAAAACAATCTTTCCACGGATCCTAAATTCCTAACTAAACTTCTATTTGCAATAAAAAGCACAAACGGACTAAATCTGACCTCTGGGCCGAAGGGTAAGTCCCACAGCATCTGCTAGCTTATCAATGCCAGCCTCCATAGCTGGACGGGAATTCTGGTCAAAGGCAATCTCCTTAGCATTAGCTTTCACCACAAATCGATTACCGAATTTCTTGTAATTCCCCTCCCATTTGGTTGCTGCTGGTTGACTCTCATACTCAAACTCTGCATTCAAAGTTTGACAAAATGATTAATCTCTACAAGAAGATGAAAAGACAGAGTGATAAAGTTGAACTGCAGGTGGAAATTTACACATTTGCCTACATAGTTCCAAAATCTTCCTCAGAGACGTGTGAAAATTCACATTTGTAACAGAAGCTAAAGCCACTTTATCTTTTTCAGAAGTCATATTCAAAGTGACAAACAATTAGATGAATAATTTATTGACTTAAATCCTTGAAACTATCCATCACCAGACCGAAGATTAGTGAGTAAAGATCGCAAGACCATGGAATAAAACGAAAGATCTGGGATTTCCGTAAAGTCACGAGTAAAAGAAAAACGAACATACAAATATACATGAATAATTCCATATCTTCCCTATAAACAACGAGAAATGAAATGAAGATGGAGAAAGGCACCTGCTTGGGATAGTGAAGAATCGAGGCTGAGGAGATAGCGTTTGGCGAGGCCGTTTAATGTGCTTCAGGGAGTTTTAGGATACATGTTTAGAAAATTTATCACAATCAACCTTGTTGCTCGCCATGGCTGTGGTTGTTGCTGGTTTCGGCACTAAGAAGGTGGAAAAGAGCTTTTTTGGGAGCGAAATTGAAACCCTCCGGCACACTCACCTCAACTCAAGCCAAGCAAAACCCTAAAGTAGCGAGATGGCTAACTTTGCAGTTGTTGCTGGCACCGGACTGGCCAAAGACGAAGTTCTCAGAGCAGAACGCCTAACCAAAGGGACCGGAATTGACGGAATCCATGGGGACAGGCTCGAGATCCATGCCGACAACGGTGTTGGAGAGAGGACAGGCGAATGGGTCGGAGAGAAAGACGGTTTTAAATTTTGGGAAAAATAGATCCATCAAGGATTGCCACGGCCTTCTCTTTTCCCTCGCAAAAGCAGTATTTTTTTTGTATATTTTTTGCGACGGAATGCAAAAAATTTCACTTTTTGCGATAGAATCTCATTTCCGTCACAAAAATCAAATTTTTACGATGGAATTTCAATTCTGTCACAAAAAATCACACTTTTTTTGATGGAGAATTCCGTCGCAAAATTTAAACTTTTTGCAACGGAATTCAATTTCCATCATAAAAAGTGACATTTTGCAATGGAAATTAAATTCCGTCGTAAATAGGCTAAAATTTGCGACGGAAACAATTCCGTCACAAATTCACTTTTTTTTGGAAGTGGAGAAAGAGGGGGAAAAACATTGGATGCTTTTCAAGCTGATATATTTGTATCTCTTGCAGGGAAAGAATTTTAATCAGGCGTATATATTACTTTTCTATTTTTCCAATACACATATTATTTCCATCTATCAATATCATCATCTATTTTATGTTTTCCCTACGTTTTCGTGTTTATAAAGCCATGCATTTAAATTCTCCACACCATTGTTGTTAAGGGTATGTTCTATACATATCGATAGAATGGCATGACACTGGGGACGGGGGAGGTAGCTGATAATTTATCCGCCCCAAAACCGATAGTTTTATCTTCGAAAGTACGGATTACAAGTTGGACTTCTAATTCTAATTAGGGACACTCATAGTAAAGGAATCTTTTGCTATTTATATCCACAGTCTCAAAACATTTAGGCGAGAAAAGTATAATTCTAAAGAAAATATACTTGTTCAATTGGGTTATACTCTAATATTATACCTTTGATTAATTTTTTGTTGTGAGTTACTGTGAATGCTGTGGACAATTAAGTATGTTTTATTCATGTATTGTTTCTCATGCATGATGAATATTGAGATAACTAAATTTAGCCAGTAACCTATAGTGATCTTGAGCCCTCTGATATGTTTCCAGGACATTGTTTCCTCTCAAGGGATCGGATGAGTGTTGCATGTCAGCTTTACTTAGCAAGTAATCCAACGGGTTTTCCTCATACCTGGAGTTTGAAATTGCGAGCATACTCAATAGAGTAAATTATATATGTGTGTGTGTGTGTTATAAGAATGAAAATAGAAAATTGCTATTAATTGGAGTACATTTGGTCATTAGTCTTGATAATAAGCTGATCATTAAAAAAAATGTGTATGGAACACATACTGCATGCATTTAATGTTACCAGGTGAATTAATTAAGTTAAACATAATCATAAATAATTAGCAAACTACAATAGACAAAGAAGGACAATTTTATCTTTTTGATTGTTGAGATCATTGTTTGGGAAATAATAACCTGTTCTTGCATTGTAGTATGCCTATTTTGCTTTAGAATGAGCTATTTAGAATCTTTGGCCTGCTCAGTTTCTTATACATATTACATTATTTGTTCAACTGTGTTGTGTTATGTTCTAATACTACATATTTGATTATTTTTTTGAAGGTGTTTGACGCAAAAGAAGAAATTATATTGAAGATTTAATGTGGATGTCTCTAAATTGATTCGGTTTAAATTGGTGAACTTATAATGAAAATTGTTATGATGTTGTATTTGGTTTCATATTATATGATGTATTTTATATCATTAGTATTAATTTATGTTTTTGAGCAAAAAAAAAATTATGTAATTTGGCCTGTTTAAAGTAGGACTGTTTTTTGCCTGTTTGAAATAGACCTGTTTTGCTGTGAGTAGGGGTGGAAACAGGTCAGGCTAGGCTTCACCCTTAACAGACAAGACCTGTTATGTAACATACTAGCCTGTGGCCTGTTACAGGCCTATTTTTTGGCCTGGCCCTATTAAGGCCTGTTTTTTTTTTAATTTTTTTTAATTAAACTAATATGCCTACTTTAAACAGGTTAAAATTACATAAATTAATACTAATACTATAAATAATAGGCCACATGCTGAAAATATACCTACTTTAAACATACTAAAAACATGCCAAAATTATATAAATTAATATTAATAATATAAACAGGCCAGCCTGACAGGCCTAAAAGGCCTCTTATCAGGCCTAGGCCTGGCCTGTTAAGAGAAAACAGGCTTCATAAGAGGCCTTGGTCTGGCCTTTTAGCCTGACAGGCCAGGCCTAACCAGGCTTAGATGATCCATAAACTTACCATGTTTTTAAGGCATAAATTGAGCATAAAATTGATCTAATATAATTAAAAAGCTTAAGAATAATAAGTAAAAAAACATGGATTTGATGTTATACATACCCTCACGAGTATTCTCGGGTGTTTTGCAGGTTTTTATCCACGGGAGAAGCAAATTGGAAGAGCTTAGAAGAAAGAAAAAGAGAAGCCGACAAGGAAAGTCCAAGTTGGCGCCCAGGGCGCCAACCTAGTACAAAGTTTGTGCCTAGGGCGCCAAACCAGTACAAAAGTTGGCACTCAGGGCGCCAACTCTCTGTCCTCTTTATAGGTTTTGGCGCCCAGGGCTCCATAAGTGCGAAAAATCTTATTTTTAATTTTTAGAAAGTTTTCAGGGCCCGAAAAAGGAAAGAAAATTAAGGAATTTTAAGATTTGAAAACCCAATAGGACCTGAAACATAAAAGGAGGAAATCCTAGCAAAGAAAGAACAGCTTTTAGCACAAGAAACAACTCGACGGCATTAGAGAAAGAAGATCAAAGAAATTGTGGAGATCAACCTTCCCCAATCTTTGAAGAACCATTCATCTCTTTTCTTTATTTTTGTTAATCTAGCCATGCTTAGCTAATTTTCTTTTTGTATTTAGGGCTATAATGAACCCTATACGAGTTTAAGTATTTTGTTGAATTCTTGATTGAATTTTGATTTTCTTGATTGAATGAATTTCTTTTGCTTAAAGCTTTCTTGAAGATTGATCACCTTTTAGATTGTTCATAGGTTGATGTAAGACAATAGAGATGTTGATGCATTTAACTCGAACCGTTAATTCATCATAAAGTTGCATGACCTAGATATAGGCTTACGAGTTTATGTGATCTTATAATTCTGGTTTAAAATCTGATCTTTTCAAACAATACTAAGACATTAGGTTATTTTTAAGGATAATGAACTAAGGTAGCATCAAGACATTGGGACTTAGTCTAATTTTAGAGAATTGATCATCAATCATAGGAATAATAATCAATTAAGGATTCAATTCCAATATCCGAAGGAGCATAGGGGGATTCTAAGTCCTAGCTGCGCTTTTCTTAATTATTTGTCTTATCTAAACATCATTCTTGAGATTCTTGATCTTGGATTCTTGATCTTTCTTAAATTCTTTAAATTCTTATTTGGTTACAACTCATCTCTTTTTACTCATTCATCCAACTAAAGTGAAAATAACGAATCAGTGGCTTGAAGTACTATTCCTTGTGGGATGATATTTTCTCATTATTTTATTACTTGTAACGACCGGTGCACTTGCCGAAGTCGCCTATCAGACTTTTAATAGGTCAGGCCACATGCCTCTAGCCTTTTTCCACCCCTAGCTGTGAGGCCTATGGCTTCTTAGCTTAGTTTAAAAAAAACACAGGCTTCCTTAACAAGCCACAGGTTAGACTCAGGCTAAAAAAATGGCCTATAACAGGCCACAGGTCAGGCTCAGATCACTATGTTGTCAAACATGTGTAACCTATTAAGGGTGAAGTCTGGCCCGACCTAGCCTGTTTCCACCTTACCTACCACTGCCCCCTCTACTACTACTCCTCCCCCATAGAATAGGTTTGGGGGATGCTCAATTCAACCTCGTTCCCTCATACTAACTACAATTATTACTAAATAATTAAAAAAATATCAATATTTATGACAAAATTAGAATAATAGGGGGAAAATGAAATAAAAGAGTCAACTTTATTAATCTTAAGTGCTTAACTCTATAAATGCTTGAGCAAAACCTCACATCTAAAGCAAAACTTTTTAGAGGGTATGTGAGAAATAAATTTACCAAAAATGGTAAAAGACGCTTTTATGGCATTGATATTTATAATGATTTTACAAAAAACCGCTACAAATCATGTAACCTACATCGTGCAATGTAAAATTTTGGAGCGGTTGTACGAAACCGCAACAAATGTGCAAATCCTTTGGGTTTTGTACCGGTTATAAATTTGTATATAGAGGTATGCGTGATAAATTTACTGACATTTATTTTAGGATACGTATGAAAAAGTCAGTGTATAGCAATACTTTCAAAAAGTCGCTCATATCTTACTTTTCAATAAACTGAAAATTTGAAGTGTTTTCCACTTTCTCAAAATCACTTAGCTTAGATAAGATATATTATACTACTACTGTATCAGATTTGAAATTTTCTTATTGATATTTTTCCATGGAAATAAACCTAACTACTTAGATCCAATGACATAGCTATAGATGTTTGGGAGATTTCTCTTTCTGGTTGGAACATGTATGAAATTATACAAATAAAAAATGGGGAAATTTTCACTTAGCTTTCATTGGAGCAATTTTATTTGAATCCCAAAAATTACAGCACTCCTTGAGTTAAAATGAAATTAGGTTTTGTGGATAAAAAGAAAGAGAGAAAGTCGAAAGAGAAATGCTGACGTGGCTAACTGTCCTAACGGAATTTATGACGGTTGCATGAGAGTCCAATCCCTGCATCTTCAACCCAATAATATTCAAAATCTTTAATACCTTCCCGTCTTGGTTTCTCGTTACTCTCCAACTCAGCCAACTCCCCTACACATCAATGGCATCCACTTCCGGTAGTAAGCGTCCGTTAGGGCCACCGTCTCCACCGACGCCTCCTCCACATCGTCTTAGGCAAGAGGAACATGTAGATGCAGACAAGCCCCCAAGTAGAAAAGGCAAAGAAGTGCCAGCTGATGATGACGATCCTCCTCCTGAGACGAGTAAAGAAGCTCTGAGAAGGCGCCTAGATCCGCCAAGAGTTGATGAACACGCCATCTCCCGTCTCAACTGTCTGCTTCTTCAAGTTTCCGACGACCACCACGAATCATTACCTAATTTATCTGAAATAGTTGCCAGGATCTTTCAAACCGAGGGATGGCACCAACTTCGTTGGAATCTTCTACAAGCCATTCATACGGACTTCGAAACAAGGCAAGAAACGGCACTCAGGGTGTTGCTGTGTTTGCCCGAGAAACAAGCGTGCGAATTTTTTAAAGACAACTATAGTTCACTTCACGTTAGATTCTTGGATCTATTCGATTCTCCTAATGTCAATATACAGGCTTTGACATTTGATGCCTCATCAAAATTGATAAGCCTGAAAACACTGTTCAGTCTTGACGGTGACAGTGAGTACCTGCTACTAAAAATGTTTGTTTGGCTGCTAATAGCATTTCTCAATGGCGGTGAAATCGATCTCTTGGAGCCCAGAATGATGGATTTGGTGGCATTTGCTAGAGATAATGCTCACCATGTTGGTGAGTCACTACATTCTGTGTTGACTTGCATGTTTGTAATTGTTGAGAGTGCAGATGACAATTTTATCGCGTGCAAGGCTATTGAAATTATTAACATACTCCAAGATCAGAATTTGAAACAGAAATTGAACGGTGTTACGCAGTTTATTCGGGAACTATCAGAGGAGTCTAAAAGCAAAATACTGGAGAAATGTATGCGCTTGATGTTTCGTGTTGAAGATGTTCCTTCCTGGTATGATATGGACGCAGAATCGAGTGAACATATGGGCCTCTTGGGGACTTACCAGCAGGCAAAGTTCTTACTAGAGGTCTCGTTGGATTCAGATGAAGAATTGTTACTTCCCTTTGGAACTGAGATGATACCACAATATTTGAATTCAGAAGATTGGAAGACACGTCATGCTGGACTTATTGCCTTTTCTTTAATTGCAAAAGCGTGTAGCCCCGTAATTCTATCTTTTCCCTCTTCGTAATATTTCAATTACTTACTGTTCATTAAGGAATATATGTTTTACTCTCTCTCTCTCCACACACACACACACACATATATATTATTTATTTATTTATTTCTATATGCCTGCTACACAGGAGAGGATACCTGAGCAAACTGAGAGAGTGGTCGATATCTCACTGGATGATCCCCACCCTCGCGTTCGTTGGGCTGCCATTCAAGTAATTTTGAGTTCACTTTCAGATCATCCAAAAGAGCATGTACAATATTTAATGAAGTTCCTGCCTAGACTAGTCACCATAATTAGATCATCTGCCTCAATTTATCCACGTGTTCAGGTATATATTTACAGACACCTATTATGAGTTTAACATCTTTCAAAGCAAAGTTGCTTGTCTTCCAAATAGCAACTAACTTGTTTTATATATGATCTGCGCAGTTTGATGCTACTATAGCAGTGCGTCTCTTGATGAACAAATGCAATAATGAAGAGGTGATCAGGTCGTTTTCGGAAGATCTGGTGCCTGAATTGCTAAAAAGTCTAGAGGTATATGTGATTTCTACGCAGGGATATTTTTGGGATCTTGGCCCCATCAAATATATAAAATCTGCATTTTTTTTTTTCTTGTACTCACAGTTTTTTTGTAAATAAACTGTGCAGCAGCAGGGGGGGTTGTTCCGGGTTGATGCTATGGAAATTCTGAGATCACTGGCAGTATCATTTCCGGTATGTCTTTTAATTAATTGATAACAGTAGAAACATAAGATGATGATGGATGTGGGTTATATTTATCCCAATAAAATTTAAATGCGTATTGAATTTGTTGGGTGTAGGTTGTTTTTCGTAGCCACTATAAGGAAACAGTAGATTCTTTGAATTCCCATGTGTCTCAGTGGTTGCTTGGAGCAAAATCTATAGAATGCTTGAGTTATGTTTTCTCGTGGTTTCTCAGGGACCAATCTCTTTTTGTGTTAAGTGATGCTGAAAAGGTAATCACTAATAATTCATTCATTTTTATTCGCCTAATCACCAATTGTATGTTCTTCGCAAAAGGGAAACGATTATCTAAATCTTCTTTATCCAGGTACTTAATATAAGAATGTTGAGTAATATAGTATTTCAATTCACTTTGTCATCCCAGTTTATTTCCCCCCAAATTATCTAAATTGATCGCCTAGGGATGTTGCAATAAAGGGTAGTTTGGCTAGAGAAACCAACACACAATTTTAACAAACAACTTATTTAACTAATTTTCTTAATCTACCAAAATTAGTTAAATAGATCTTATAGTAAGGATTGGAGGTAATATTGCATTTTCTCTCCTAATTATAGAATATTTTAAGAGTTTCTTCTTTCATTATCCTGGTTGTAAGTTGCTTTACCGAATATTTGAAGCATTGATGAGTTTTTTAACACACACACACACACATATATGTCCTTCATTGAAAGAAAAATTCTTTTGTTTTATTTGCAAAACAGGAAATTGATCTGAGGATATACTATTTTTTAATATTACCATCTCCCTCGTAAAATATATGATAATGGATACATTGTTAATTTATTGGACAGAGAATCGCTGTGGGACAATACTTCCTACTTCAATAACAAATAATTTGATTAATAAATTATAATAACTGTGCGTATAATATATAGTATAAATAGTTATGATTTATGTTATCTAAATTTGTCGCTCAATTTAAAAAATTGAGGATATAATTAGTGAAGTAAGAAATCTATTCCATTTCTCCCTTTATAAAAAGAAAAAAAATCTTTGACTTTAGATTTTTTTTTTCCCCTGGCTAGATTATAGGTCAATAATCAATAATCATTGTATGCATATGACTGATCATTACTTGGCTTCTTGCTATGTATATGTTATTTTTTGCAATAAGTATATCAAATTAATTAATTTTTATTCTTGTATTCAGAAATACTATATATTGTCACTTCGCATGGAAATCTGAGTAAAATTACGTTTGTCTATTTTGATTTTAGTTCGGCTTCTAATATATATAACTTGGGATGTTTTGAAGGTTTTAACAATTGTGTTTAAAATTCTAGATGATTGGAAGAGTATCAACAACAAAGTAAAGATTTACATCTTAAGGGTATATTCTATTTCTCCTAACCATCTGGTTATTAATTATATTTTAGAAAAAAACAAGATTACGTATAGCCAAGAAGAGCTGGGCTCTTTGAACAACATAAAGCTAGTATATATTATTATTATTAATTTTTCTTTACCTTATGCTATAATAGTTTAATGACTCCTTCCTTTCTCACATGAAGTTAATTAACACGATGCAGGCATTGTCTCAATTGTGCAAACTTCCGCAGACTGACGAACTCCTTAATAAAACCATGCCTGTATTGATTCAGATTCTTAAAAAAACCAAAGATTCCACCATGTTTGGCTTCAAATCTTTCCTTTATTTTTCTACCTGAATTCTTTCTTTAGAAATAAAAAAATATGTATGTATGTTTTGTAGGACGACGTTGACCATTGAAAAGAAGAAAATTCCGCCACTCCAGATAAGAATTTGGGCGTGTGATCTACTGTCAAACTTTGCTGTTCGATTACAGAAGCAATTTGCACTATGGACTTCCAGGGTACGTAATTAGTTAGGTTTGCCGTTATATATGTATATTTATAATATGGATATAGAGAGACATTCTCCTGTGACTGATCACGATTTCCAATGATTAGGTCGCTCCTATTCTGACCAGCCCGTTCAGGAATACTGATGATAATACCTTCGATGCTGCCGCTGTAAAAATGGTTAACGGTATTTTTTATTTTATTGTACTCCCTGGGGCTCATTTACTTATCTAGAATATGATATATATTTTTTTAAAATATCTTAGTAATTTTTTTTAATTCTTTCATTCTCACTCTTCATTAATTATTGTTGAAGGAATATCAGGGTAAATTAGGAAAACTAATAAATACAAAAATTACGTTTTATATTTAAAATTAATATCAACTCCCTAAATAAGGAGTAATAAATATTATTATTTAAAACGCTAGGTTGCATGTAAGTATATAAGCTTCCCTTAATGTCTAGCTCTTCCAAACGTATTGCTCTCGTGCCAACACAAAAAAGAGTATGAGGAATTGATAAACTCCACTGTGCGAGCACTGGTCCAAGCTTCACAAAAGGTATCTATTTTTTTTTATTTAATTTTTTATAATGATTCAATTCAAAGCATCTATATATAATATATGTATATAGTCTATAAGATTAAAAAGAAGCTATGGTAGATCTGAGTCGATCGTTAAAGTTTTTATACCCCACGCACAATTTCTTTGGCTGAACTACTTTGAGTTTCAAATCACTACAGGAAACCGAAAGAGTGGTTGATACAGAAATTTTAAAAAGCCTCAATGCATGCATTGCGGTACGTGGGAATGTCCCCTGAAATCATATATATAAATACTTGAGCTTATATTCTTTGATGACGTATATATCAAAATGCGATTGTGCAGATCTCTGGATCAGTTTTTAATGTGGATGTAATCAAGCAGATTGCTGTTACGATAAACCAACAACTCTCTCAGGGGACAATATATTGGCCCTTTAATCTAGACCACAATGTTTATGAAATGGAACAACAGGAGGAGATAATTCAAGTCTGTGCTAAATTCTTCATTATTTTGGCCCTTTAATCTTTCAATATGGAAACATTGTTTTCTGTATGCATTTTTTTACTTGGTACAATAAATTGTATCTCTGTATGTTTTCGGCTGAAGGCTGCAACAAAATGCTTAGAAACAATGATAAATACATTGAAGTCTGCGTTCTTACCTCATGTTGACGAGCTTCTGCCAGCTGTTCAAACCCTATGGGTCAGGCCCCCTCATCTTTCTATTCTACTTCTATGGTCATATATATATATATATAGTTTTCTTTAAGGTTATTTTTTCCCCCTTAAAGGCAACTTTTCTATGTTAATTTTCTCAACTTACGAACAAGAAGCATGGTTATGTCTTCACCGTTTGATTCATCTCTTACGCAGAGTCATGATACTTGGTGCCCATATAAGTTGAAAGAAGTGGCAATCTCCATTTTTAATTTGCTTTTGAAGGATTGCCCATATAAGTTGCGAAGGTTTAACTTGTAATACAACTGAATTCAAATATATATATATTTGAGCCCTTTAATACTCATGAATCATTTGTCTATGTTATTCAACCAGGTATCGCGATACATATCTTCAGGTCGTCATGGACCTTTGTCACTCAGAAAGCCTTGAGCTTCAACGGGTATATAGTCTTTTCTGCGAAATGAGCCAGCTCCCTCCGTTTGTTTTTTAAGTTATATTTACTATGTTTATGTTTGGGTATAGGAAGCTGCACGTGGCATTGGTTTATGCGCTACAAACACACAACTCATATCCAACTTCGATGCCCTTAGTATGCTCCTTATACCTAGCCAAGTAAACTTGTTTTTGTTGAACAATATATAATGTAAAAGTGTTTTTTTCCCTTTTTGGCAGAGGCTATAAACAGCCTATATCATGTAATAGGGTGTGCTTTGGAATCAGAGAGAAGAATGACATATGATGTGGCGGTTTCAGCTTTGGGGAAAATATGCGAGTTCAGGCATGATATTATTAATGGCCCCCAGGTAACACGTTTCCTGTCTTTTTTTCAATAATAATACTCCTTCAATTTTTAATATAAAACCTAATTCAATATAGAATTGAACTATAAAGCGGGTTTTATATTAAAGATAAAAGGCCATATGTTGCATGGGCGGTCATCAGCCTGAAACTAATCTCTACACGTTTTACTTGTTGTAATTGGTATTACTGATAATTAAGCAGGTGATTCCAATCTGGATAAACTTCTTGCCATTAAGAAATGACTTCGAAGAGGCTAAATATGCACATCAACAACTCTGTCGAATGTTAGAAACGTACATATAGTTTCTTTGTTTCCTTTTCTTTCATTTTTTTTCTTTATCTTCATATTATTTTGGAACAAACATGCGTGAGTTGGAAACTATCATCATGATCTCTATTTCATTTCAGGGCTGATCCGGATATTTTGGAGCTCGACAATAAGAATCTTGAAATGTTGATTACTGAAATTTTAATTAAGGTAATAAGGATTAATTTCTAGTTAAAGCCTGTCTCTCTTTGCTTTTAATTCCACTATGATTCATTTTGATTTATTCGAGCACATTTTTTCCTTACAGATTTTATTACAAAGTGACTATATAGCAACCGAGGAAACAATATGCTCGATAATTTCTTTATTAACCCAGGTGGGGGCCATGACATAATTGTTTATTAGGCAGCACCGCATACGTAAGAAAATGTTTACAATGTTACTCACAGATTATCTATCAACAAGTTTATCATATTTTAGTGGGGTTTTGAACTCATATTTTTACAAGAGTTGTATTCTTATTCAATGGATCCATCAATCTTATTGGCAACAAACTTAATATCACTATTGGTATAACAATGAAGGGTAAACTCTTTAGAAGACATTTTAGAGTGCACTAAAACAACAGAGGCGATCAATTTAAAAGAAATTAAGAATTTGAAATAGGCATGGAAATAGGTAAAGTCATACCAAACTTTGACTAAATAGGCCTGAGCTTGTAATGGGGATAAAAAACCTAAGCTCGAATGCATTTTTTATTTTTTTTGGATTCAATGTAACAAGTCCTTATTACTACCATTCTATATCAAAGTTACTATACAATAGAGCGTGTGGATTCAGTTTAGATAAATGAGTAACTAGTAATAAAAGGAAACTTAATCTTGGTATTGAACAAAAATTAATCCCCACTGGGATATTTAAGATACATTCATCCCAAAATCTACTTTAAAGTAAACTTCTTATATAACAATCCAAAATATTCAAAAGTATATACAAAATAAAAGTACCCTTCCGGAGTACCACCTTCTCTTGCTCCCGCCTTATAGCATTGACTTTCCTTTCTTACCTGAACCTCCACTTGTACTTTTATGCAAATATGAGATTCATAATTAAAACTCAGAGTAACATGTTAATTTATATACATAGTATGTACAATATATGATAATTAAACACCACAATTCAGACATAGCAATTTATACATTCAGCATGGATCAATGCACAACAACAATTAACAATATAACATACATGTTTTGTTAGCTGCGAATAGACCATACAAGTCCCACAATGCAAGACCGAACAAGTCCCAAATTCCACAGTGTTAGAAAAATAAACTTAGGACCTTACCAATCCTGAATTCCTTATTAGGAAAGATATATAAACGCAGGACCCTACGAGTCCCAAATTTGTAGGAAATTTAAATGCAGGACCCTACAAGTCTCGAATTCCTCAACCTGAGGAAAAATAGATGCAAAACCTTATCTATCGGCTCCGAGTTCCCTAGCACATAGGAAGGTAGGCACAGATTATCGATTCCGAATTTCACAGCACATAGGAAGACTATTGCTATTGGCCAAATAACATACATTGAATATAAACAGCAATGTGTACAAGTCTTGAATCCATAATTATGGCAATTAACACATAAGCATACACATGTCATAGATAATTAGAGTTACTACCTGACTGCGTAGCAATTCCAAAAATGTCCAAATCACTTGCGGTGTTTGCATGCTCAGGAGTTCCTATGAGTTTAGGATGATGACCATTACTTAGTATATGCATTCAAACATGATAACAAGGTCTTATTTATCATGTTACCCCATTCTTCCTTTAACTTTTTAGGGTGTAGATTTAATTACCCTATAAAATACCCATCTTCGTACTTAACCTTAAGATTCCCAGAATTTTCATTAAACTTTGAAAATTCATAAATAAATGAAAAAAATAAAAATAGTATGCTACCAAGACTCACATGTTCCTTGACCAGTCTATTTTCACAAAAAAATAACTCCAATGGCCAAAACACGAAAAAACATTCCCATTTTTAAATCTTCCTTTATTGTCTAGTATGAAACTCTAGAAATTTATCTTAACTTGAAAAATCAATAACACCCTGTAGAGCTCCAAAAGTTACCTATTACCTATCAAAATAAAGCTTTGCACGTCCTCTTTCAATCTGGAAAGTTTCATATTTTGTGGACTTCATTTACATATTTAAAAACTGTTCGTAAGCTAAATGCCTGGCTTTAACTTTCTAGAAACTTAAGTCAATTTGTAAAAATTATAACTCCTTGTATAAAATTCCAAAAATCACAAACTATTTATCAAATTAAATCTCTTCATGTTAACTTCAAATCTGGAAAGTTTCATAATTTTTGGAGCTCATTTACCCAATCAAAAACCACATGTAGGGATAGAAATAGGCTAGGCCTCTATCAGACAACTTACGACTTGACCTATTTAGGACCTGGTATGGCTGGCCCTATTTGTTAAAAAGGCTAGACCAAGGCTTATTTCAAGCCTTAAATGTGTAAATAGCTATGTCTTTTTTGTTAAGGCCTGACCAGTAAGCTTTCAAAGTTGGCTTAAAAAGGCTAGACCAAGGCTTATTTCAAGCCTTGAATGTGTAAATAGCTATGTCTTTTTTGTTAAGGCCTGGCCAGTAAGCTTTCAAAGTTGGCTTATTTATACATCAAATAAATATAATTATATTTATATCATATAAATAATACAATATTTAATTTTTTTTTCATTTTTATATTCTAATTTAAAGTATAATTAATTAATTATAGCACTACAACTATTTTTATATTAGTTAATTTTGGCATTTAAGGCCTGCGATATAAGACTTTTTAAAGGTTGATATCGTAAGTAGGTTTTAAAAAAGGCTTTAGACTCAACCAGGTTTTTTGAAGGCTCAGGCTTAAGTCTTAAAAAAGGCTTACATTCAGGTTCAAGCCCAAGCTCAGGCCTTATACTTTCATTACAGGCTCAGGCCTATTTAACCAAAACCTTACCTGACCGAACTTATTTTAATCCCTAACTGCATGCAAGGTGACTGCCTCCAAAAGACAAATTCAACAATTTTTTACAACTTGTTCTATTTTAATCCTTTGACTCTAAAAATTATTTTCCACCATAATTTCATTCTATTTTTCATGATAAACTTAATGAAAATTTCAAATCTTCATCCAAACCCAGAAAAATCACATGCATGTGGTCATTAGCATTTTCATCACATGCAAGAAGGTAGAAGAAGCCATTGCAACACATATGTAAAACGTGAGAATGTGGGAATGTTGGTCTTTGATGGTTTCTCTTCTTCCTTCTTCGATTTTTCCTAACTGCTCAGCCCCAAGATGAGTGTGGGAACGTTGTTAAACGTGAGAGGGAGGGAATGGTTGAAGGAATGCGAGAGCTTGAAGGTGAAATGGTTGCTGATGGGAGGAGAGGAGGGTTATGGTTTTGAGAGGGAAGAGAGAAGAGAATGAGAGAATGGTTAAGTGTTGGAAGAGAGGTTGGTGTGTGTGTTAGTGTGTGAATTAGTGGAATAGAAAGGAGGTAGTTGGCGAAGTGGGCCAAAATCCATGCCCCAATTAAAGGTCCAAATACTTTCTTTCCTTTCTTGATTTGGGCCAAAAATCATGACTCAAACAAGAGCCCAAATTGCTTCCTTCATCCATCTTGCTTTTGGGCTGAAAACCTTGGGCCTTTTCTTATAGTCTAATGGCCTTCCATTTATCTTGTTTTTGGGCTGAAATCGTTAGCCCAATTAAGAGCCCAAATTACCCTTTCATTCTTTTTGTAATTGGGCCAAATTGTGGCCTTGTTTAAGGAGTCTTAATTGTTGCTTTTCATGGTTCATTGGTCCAAATTTATCCAAATGACAAATGTTCGATAAACTAGCAATATCTCAATAGATATTCAATTTTGACATTTTATTGAATATTTCATAATGTATAGGATTTTTAGTAAAGCAAAAGTTGGGATATTACACTCAGGCTCGAGCCTTCATAAGACTGAGTCAAGTCTGAAACCTTTTTAAAAGTCTATTTACAATATAGGCCTTTAAAAAGACTTTATATTGCAGGCTTTGGAGGCCATAAAGATGTTTTGTGCACTTTGAGTCGAATAAAAACTATATAAATGTAAGCTTTTAGTAATTTTCAAAGCATAATATTTACAAATTGTACCCTTTTACATAAGCTTTTAGCCAACATATTATTAAAATAAAATCTTATTATTTATGATTTCACCAACATTCAAAGCTAATAATATAATCATAAAAAATAAAACATTATTGTAATTAAAGAGAATAGTAAGAATGCAATCATAAATACTTAAGGGATATTCTTTTTTTTTTTTTTTTCCAAATAATAGTAGGGGTAGTATTATAATTAACTAAATATAACTTGAAATTAGAATATAAGAATGAAAAATAATGAATATTATGTTATCTATATTATATAAATATATTTATATTTATTTAATGTGTAAGCAGGTTAAACCTAAAGACTTACAGGTAATACCTTAACAAAATAGGCTTACCTATTTACACAATTAGACTTTTAAATAGGTATTGACTTGTACTTTTTAACAAATAAGCTAGGTCAGACTAGGCTTTAAATATGCTAGATTGTAAGTCGTCTGATAGAGCCTGATATATTCTCATCCCTAGTTTGAAAAAGACAATGAAGGGAATGCCAATATGGAAATGCAGGTATTTTATGAGTTCTTATCACCTTTAAAAAAAAAAAAATCTAAAACACAAGGGAAATCTAAAATTAAAAAAATTACATGAACATTAATGATGACATTTAAATTTTTTTTCATCCCTCTGATTTTTTATGTAAGACTTATTTATCTAATTTGATTATACAAAGAAAATTAGTTTAGTTAGTTAATATATATGATATGTTTTTTTTTAAATATTCTAATTATCTTTCTCAATAATTTCCTTCTTTCTCTTATTTAATTATTGTTGAAAGAGTATAAATATTATTAAAGTGAGAAAATTTTGACAAATATTAAAAATAGATGTTATATTAAGTAAGAAAGGGAGCAATAAAAATACATATGACAAACTAATAGCATATATTATAGCGTTTACAAATAGAACAATCCTATTAATTAATACTATATTGTGAAGGAGCATAGAAGTTTCTTTGGCAACAAATATGTATCCATAAATTACAATTAAAAAGTTAAGGAATCGATTATGAAAATTAACAATGTGAATCGTCTTGAGTTGCATGGAAATACTCAGAATTAACTTTTTTTTTTATCACCCTCTTTCTTTCTTTCCTGTTTGTTTTTTAAATTTAGGTTTTTTCTCCCGAAGCTTGAAGAGCAAAGGGTTTTTACTTTTTCTAATAAGTGTGCTTCTTGGAATTTAAATTTGTATTCTTAGGTCAAACCTCTTACCACCTCAACCAACAGTTTTAGTTAGGCTTATCACCCTCTTTCTTATTTGTATGCAAAGTTGATATGCTCATATGCATAATAAAAATTTACTGACTATTTATATTACTATATTTAGAAAAATTGGTCTAAAGCAATGTTCTCGAAAGGGTGGCACAAATTGTACTTTTCAATAGACTACAAATTTGAAGCGTTTTCCACTTTCTCAAAATCACTTATTCACTTATAGGTCGGAAATTTTCATATTGATATTTTTCCTTAAAAATAAAGCTAACTAATTAAATGACGTAGTTAGACGTAAGTGGCAGATTTTTCTTTCTCCGCCGAACATGTAGGGAATGATAAAAAGAAAAATTGGTGAAAAATCTCCCTTTAAAAAATTTATTGATTTGAAGGATCAAGATTCAATCATTGATATTCTCTATGTATACACATTAGTATATCTGACTCTTCTATTCGGTAAAATTTACCTGCAGAGAAAGACAAAAATATGAAAATTTGGTGAAAGGTCTCACTTTTAAACATTTTTTTTATTAGGAGGATAGGAATTCAATCATTAATATTTTGTGTATAAAAATATATTTTACTCTTCCATTCAGTAAAATTTTTTCATGTAAACTTTTCATTGATTTTTTATTGTTTTCATATAAATATTACCCTTCCAATTTTTTTTTGGTTAAAAATTAATAAAGATGACCTTTTTATTGGGGTCGATTTCTTTTTTTTGGATAGGCCTAGGGTATCCATTGTACAGTGATGTCTAATCTATTCCCTCGTATACTCCTCAAAAGAATTTTAGGGCCGACTTCCTACTTTCGTAACGGAATACGTGTTGTGTGTGCATGAGAATCCAATCTTCCATCCCAATATTCAAAATCTTGAATACCTACCTCCCCGTCTTCGTTTCTCACTCTCCAATTCAGCCAACTTGCCTACACAATGGCATCCAATTCTAGTAGTAAGCGTCCCTCACGGCCACCGTCTTCACCGGTGACGCCTCCTCCACATCGTGCGAAGCATAAACGCAAACAAGAAACAGAGAAAGAGGAAGGGGAAGAGGCAGAGAAGCCCTTGGTTAAAGAAAAGTACCCCTATAGAGCTGATGATGATCCTGTTCTTGAGACGAGTAAAGAAGCCAAGAGAAGGTTCTTCTCAGTCCAAGATCCATCAAGAATTAATGGAAGCGTGCTCGCTCGTCTCAGATGTCTGCTTCTTGATGGTTCCTTTGACCTCGAATCAATTAATAAGGTTAATTTATCTGAAATAGTCGCCAGCATGTTTCAAACCGGCAGATGGCTCGAACTTTTGGAAAATGTTATACAGGGCATTCATACAAACTCCGAAACGAGGCAAGAAATGGCACTCAGGGTTATATTGTGTTTGCCCGAGAAAGAATGTCTATTGTGTTTGCCAGGAGCCCACAAATTTTGGAGCGATGACTATGAATCAATTTTCGCTCATTTCTTCAGAAGCAATTTCCTTAGATTCTTGGATCTATTTGATTCTCCCAATTTCAATATCCAGGCCTTGACATTTGATGCCTCAGTTAAATTAACATGCTTGCTGCCACGGATGGGGCTTGACCGCCTTCTACTAAAAATGGTTGTTTGGCTCCAACTAGCATTTCGCAGGGGCGGTCAAAACGATATTGTGGAATCAAGAATCATGGATTTGGTGCACGTGGCTAGAAATTATCGTCTCAATTTTATGAAGTCGCTTAGTTATAGATTGATGAGCTGCATGTTCGAAATTGCTGAGACTGCAGATGACAATTTTCTCAAGTGCAAGGCCATTGAAATTATTAAGATGCTCCAAGAACGGTCTCCGATGGATCTTACACGCTTTGTTAATCTGAAACTTTCTAAGGAGTGTAAACTCAGAATATTGGATAATTGTGTGCGCTTGATGTTTCGTATTGAAGATGTTCCTTCCTGGTATGATATGGAGATGGAATCGGGTGAACACATGGGGATCTCGGGGAATTACGAACTGGGAGAGTCCTTATTAAATGAGCTTTGCTCTGATACAGAGGAAGACATATTACTTTCCATTGGAACAGAGATGATACCACAGTATATGAATTCAGAAGATTGGCAGACACGTCATGCTGGAGTTATTGCGTTTGAAGCAATTGGAAGAGAAAGTGACCCCGTAATTTGATCTTTTCCCTGTTCGTCTTAACTTTGACGAGTTATTTTAGTGTGAAAATTTTGTAATATTTCAAGCGCCTAAGGAACTATGAATTTCCACACAGGAGAGGATACTTGAGCAAACTGAGAGAGTGGTCGATATCTCCCTGGCTGATCCCCACCCTCGCGTTCGTTGGGCTGCCATTCAAGCAATTTTGAGTTTTTCAGACAAGGACCCTGATGATGATAAAGAGCATGTCCGATTTTTAAATAAGTTACTGCCCAGACTAGTCGCCATAATTAGATCATCAGCCTCAATCTATCCACGTGTTCAGGTATAATACACTGACACCACGTGGAGTTTGCTTGTCTTCCTAATAGTAACTGATTTGTTTTATGATCTGCTCAGTTTCATGCTACTAAAGCAGTGCGTCAGTTGATTAACACTTGTGATAATGAAGCCTACGTCAGGTCGTTATCGGAAGATCTGGTGCCTGAATTACTAAAATTTCTTGAGGTATATGTGACTTAAACGCATGGATATTTTTGGGAACTTGGTCCAATAAACTATATAAAATGGGCATATATTTCATCTCTGGCATTCACAGTTTTATGTAAATAAACTCTCCTGTAGAAAGGGGGGAAGTTCCGGGACGAAGCTATGGAAATTCTGAGATCACTGGCAGCATCATTTCCGGTATATCTTTTTAATTAATTGTAGAAACGTGAGATAATGATGGATGTGGGTTTTATTGATCCCAATAAAACTTAAATCCGTATCGAATTTGTTGGGTGCAGGTTGTTTTTCGTAGCCACTATCAAGAAATAGTGGACTCTCTGAAACACCTTATGTCTCAGTCATTACTTGGGGCGAAATCCATAGAATCCTTAAGTTATATTTTTCCGGGGTTTCTAAGGGACCAGACTCTTTTTCTGTCAAGTGATGCTGATGAGGTAATCGCTAATAATTCCTTTTTATTAGCGTAATCCCCTATCGTTCTTATTAACAAGTGTAAGGATTATCTAAATATTTTTTATTCAATAATCAATATAAGCTCTACTCCTTAATATGTATGTATGTATGTATGAAGTTAAGATCTTATTGGGAGGTTGGATTTGATTCTACACTTAAGACCTCAATCCACATTATTTTTTATATTTATCTTTTTCTTCTTAAATTGTTCCAATTGATCACACGTGTTAGTGAAGTAAAAAATCTATGCCATTTCTCCTTAATTTTATATAAAACCCTTAACTTCTGCATTTTTTTTGTGGCTAAATTCTAGGCCATTAATCAATGATCATTGTAAGCTTTGACTGATCAATACTTGGCCTTCTTTTTTTTTTTTATACAAAAAGTTTTGAAGGGGTTCGACATCAGTCCCCCACCAAGGTCAGGGCACGGCCCCGGGCTCTTTGAGCACTTAATGGAGACTTACGAGATTACCTACCAAAGGAGTCCCAGCGACGGCAGCGAGGATGAACACACATTTCTTTAGGACTTGACCAATACTTGGCCTTGTTACTATGCCATTTCTCCTTAATTTTATATAAAAATCTTCAACTTTTTGTATTTTTTTCTGGCTAGATAATTTTAGGCCATTAATCAATGATCATTGTACGCATTTGACTGATCAGTACTTTGCATTCTTACCATGTATACGTTACTTTAGCGAAGTTGCAAGTTGCAACAATGATTGGGAACAAAAGGATGAAAACAAAAATATATTTTTCCCAGTTACAATCTTACTGCACTGTATATGGTCACTTATCATGGAAATCTGAGTTAAATTATGTTTATCTATTTTGATTTTAATTTGGCTTCTAAATATATTACTTGCGACGTTTTGAAGGTGTTTACAATCGTGTTTAAAATTCTAGACGATTGGACGAATACGGACGACAGAGTAAAAATTCACATCTTAAAGGTATATTCTGTTTCTCCTAACCATCTAGTTAATTACATCTTAGGAAAATAAAATATTACATATAACTAGTATATTATTATTATCTAATTTTCTTCATCTATATTATGCTATAAATAGTTTAATAACTCCTTCCTTTCTCACATGATGTTAATTAACACGATGCAGGCATTGTCTCGATTGTGCAAACTACCGCAGACTGGCAAATTCCTTAATAAAACGATGCCCGTGTTGATTCAGATTCTAAAAAATACCAATGATTCTACTACGTTTGGCTTCAAATCTTCCCTTCAGTTCTACCTCGATTCCTTTTTTTTTAAACATTATATTGTTTCTGTCAGCTTTAAGGAATATGTAAATGGTTGGCGGCCACCACCTTTTATATATAACAATATATATGTTTTGTAGGACGTTGACCATTGATAAGAATCAAATTCTGACTGGCCCTGAGCAGACAATTTTGGCCTGTGATTTACTGTCAAATTTTGCCGTTCGATTCCAGGAGCAATTTGCACCATGGGCTTCCAAGGTAATTATATTGGTTTGTCTTGCGCGCGCGCGCGCGTGTATATATATATATAGAGAGAGAGAGAGAGATTTTCCTGTGACTGATTACAGTTACTTCCATTGATCAGGTCTCTCCACCTTTGATCAGCCTATTCAGGAATACTGATGATCATGACTTTGATGAAGACCTTGATGCTGATGCTTCTAAAATTGCTTCCGTTAACGGTATTTCTAATTTTATTGAAATAAATAATATTATCTAAAACGTGGGGTTGCCTTTAATTATAAGCTTCCCTTAATTTCTGTCCCCAGCCCTTCCAAGCGTATTGCTTTCGTGTCAACACAGAAAAGAGTATCAGGAATTGATAAACTCTACCATGCGAGCTTTGGTCAAATCTCCACAAAAGGTAATTGAATAATTCAGAACATCATATGTAGTCTGAAAGCTAAGCAAGATGCTATGTTAGATCTAAGTCTTCGCTAAAGTTTTTACCTCACGCAATATTGCGCAATTTCTTTGGCTGAACTAGTTTGAGTTTCAAATCACTACAGGAAAGCAAAAGATGGATTGATATAGTGATGTTAAAAAGCCTCAATGCATGCATTGCGGTACGTGGAAATGTCCACTGAAATCACACACACACACTTGAGCTTATATGCTTGGATGACGTATATATCAAAATGTGATCGTGCAGAACTTTGGATTAGTTTTCAATGAGGTTGAAATCAAGCAGATTACTGTTCTGATAGACCAACACCTCTCTCAGGAGTCATTATATGCCAATATAGAACACGTGACTGATTATGAAATGGAACAAGAGGAGGAAATAATTCAAGTATGTATTAAAATTCTTCATTATTTTGGCCTTTAATCTTTCATTATTTAAACATTGTTTTCTGTATGTCTTTTTTACACATTATTATATACGCATCTCTGTGTTTTCGGTTGAAGGCTGCAAACTGCTTAGAAACAATGATAGAGACAGTGAACTCTGCGTTCTTACCTCATGTGGATGAGCTTCTGCCAGCTGTTGAAGCCCTATGGGTCAGTCCCCCTCATCTTTGCTATTCTTCTTTGTATGATTGTGTGTGTGTGTGTGTGTGTGTGTGTGTGTGTGTGTTATAATTGTCTTTAAGGTTATTTTTTTGTTGATAAATATGTCTTCATCATTTGATTGAACTCTTTTGCAGGATTATGATAATAATTACCCAGATAAAGTGAAAGCAGTGGCAGTGTCTATTTTCAATTTGATTTTGAAGGACTACCCATATAAGTTGCAAAGGTTTAACTTGGTAAAATTATCTGAATTCAAATATGAGCCCTTTTATACATATGACTCATTCCTCTGTGTTATTCAACCAGGTATCGCGATACATTTCCTTTGGACGTCATGAACTTTTGTAACTCAGAAAGCCCTCAGCTTCAACGGGTATTTAAATCTTTCTGCAAAATTAAATGAGCCAGCTCGCTCTCTGTTTGTTTTGTCAGTTATTATATTCTGAGCTTTATTACTACGGTTATGTTTGGGGTAATGTAACTTATATAGGAAGCTGCACGCGGGATTGGTTTGTGTGCCACAAACAGAGAACTTATGCCCAACTTCGATGCCCTTGGTAGGCTCATTACAGTACTTTTACGAGCATGCCTAAGTAAACTTGTTTTTATTGAACCATATAATGTAAAAGTGGTGATTTTTTTGTTTTTGGCAGAGGCTATCAACAGACTCTGTCATGTAATACAGCGTTCTATGGAATCAGAGAGAAGATTGACATATGATGCGGCAGTTTCTGCTTTGGGGAAAATATATGAATTCAGGCATGATACTATTAATGGCCCTCAGGTAACACGATTCTTCTCTTTCTCCATAAATACTAGTCCCCCCGGTCCTTAAAATAAGACAAGTGAGTCATATATTAAGGATCAAGGGTAGTACTATTGTTGCATCGACCGTCGTCTTCCTACAGCTAATCCTTGCATGCTTTGTTAGTCTAAATTGGTATTACTGATAACTAAGCAGGTGGTTCCAATCTGGTTAAACTTCTTGCCATTAAGAAATGACTTTGATGAGGCCAATTATGCACGCACATCAACAACTTTGTCGACGGTTAGAAAAGTACATAACTTTTCTTTGTTTCTCTTTTCTTTTAATTGTTTTGATTTACTCTATCTTCAAAATTATTTTGGAACAAACGTGCATGAGCTGGAAACTATCATCATCATAATCATCATCCATTTCATTTCAGGGCTTATCCGAATCTTTTAGGGCTTAACAATGAGAATCGTGATAAGATTACTCAAATTTTATTAGAGGTAACGATGATTAATTTCTAGTTGTAGTCTTTCGCTCTTTGCTTTTAATTCCACTCTCATTCATTTTGATTTATTCAAGTACACTTTTTCTTGCAAATTTTATTACAAAGTGGCCATATAGCAACAGATGAGGAAACAACATGCTCAATCATTTATTTGCTAACCCAAATGGGGGTCATGTCATAATTGTTTATGAGATAGCACCACGTGCATAAGAAATTGCTTAAAATGTCACCTACAGATCGTCTATTAACAAAGTTACGATGAAATTGCTTAAAATGCCACCTACAGATTGTCTATTAGCAAAGTTACGATGAAATTGCTTACAATATTACCTACAGATTGTCTATTAATAAAGTTACGATGTTGTAATGGGATTTGAATTCACATCATATTTTTATAAGGGGGAGTAGTTTTATTCTTATCCACTCGATCAATCAATCCTATTGGCACCAAACTTAGTATTTCTAAGAACGAAGAGTAAACTCTTTAGAACATATTTAAGAGTAGACTAAAATAAAGAGTCGATCAATTTAAAAGAAATTCACAGTTTGAAAAGACAAGAGAATATCAATATGGAAATGCAGATGTTTAATGAGTTTTTATGGCGTTGAAAAAAAGTATTTCTAAAACACACATGCAAAATCTAAAATTTTAAAAATTAGATGATCATTAATGATGATTTTTACAATCTGTTTTAATAAAAATACAAATGCCAAACTAATAGCATATATTATAACGTTCGCGAGTCCTTTTTTTTTTTTATATATATATTATAATTCTTACAAATATAACAACAACCCTGTTAATATTATGGGAAAATTAAAATAAAGGACCTAAATAAAATAATATTTAATTAAAAGGACCATAAAAATTGTAATTATTAAAAAAGACCGAATAAACTTAAAAGTACTAAATTGCTCTTTAGTTTTCCCAACGTAGAAAACAAAGAGCAAAGCGCTTTCTTCTGTCCTCACGTGAATATCAAGGTGAGGCTATTTGGAAATCCAGTATTGGAAATTAAAAATGACGATATTTGGTAAAAGTGTATGCATAATAATGAAGTTCAAGAACAATTTTGTTTTAATTAACTTCTTATTTTCACAGGATTACCAAAAATTGCTGTTTTTAACTTCTAATACTGAATTTCCAAATAGCTCAACCTTGATATTTAGGGAAGGACGGAAGAAGGTACTTTGTTCTTTGTTTTTTGCGTTAGGGAAGCAAAAGGGTAATTTGGTATTTTTAAGCTTATTCGGTCCTTCTTAATAATTACAATTTTTATGGTCCTTCTAATTAAATATTATTTTATTTTGATCCTTTATTTTAATTTTCCCTAATATTATTGAGCATATAAGTTTCTTTTATTTGGCAACATATATGTATAAAAACAAATAACAATAAAAAACTAGGAAAAATCCCTTTAAAAAACGAATGAATTATGAAAATTTTAAATTGGGTCATTAAATTCAGTAAATCCTAAATCAAGTCATATGTCCTGAAATAAGATTTTAGAATTTGAAAATTTTACCTTATTACCCCTCATTTCATTATTTCTCCACACTACCGCTCATTTGATTCTTTATCTTGATGAGTACCTCTCTCCCCTCCCTGCTTAAAATTCCCTTTAATTTCTATTTTTCTTGCACATAATTGTGAATCGATGTTTACGAAATATTCAAAACACATCCCCATCAAATCAAAATCTTTTATCAATACACAACTATCCACAGTAAGAAAAGAAAAATCCCATCCTTAGAGACGAGCTTTCGAGGATGGGAAGCTTCCCCTGCTTTAATTTGCGTCAACGCCTTGGCATCAAGATGAAGTACTTTCATTTTTTTTTAAAACCTGAAAGGAATTTCATGAAACTCAGATAAATTATTGCGATTTAATGAAAGCATAGTAGTGGCAATGAAGATATTGGATTTAGGAATAGTCATACTTGTGCTCATAACTTTTTCCGTTGTAATGTCAATTGAATTTTTTGATTTTGTAATATTGAGATGTAATGTTAATGTTATAGGAAAAAAAATAATTTTTATACCATTACATGTTAATGTTGATGTTAGTGATTTATTGCATTGTGAAAGGAGAGAGGTAGTGTGGAGAAATAAGAATGAGGGATAATAAGATAAAATTATCAAATTCTGAAATATTATTTCAGGACAAGTAACCTAATTTAAGATTTGTTGAATTTAATAAACTTAATTTAAAATTTGGATAATTCAACTATCTTTTTTTTTAAAAAAAAAAATCTCTCAAAAAATTAAGAAATCAATATAGAAAATTATAACAATGCAACACGTCTTAAGTTGGATGCAAATACACATTATTCAATTTAATTAAACTAGAGTATACACCCTCCGGACTTAATTATAAAATATAGTTGACTTTTTTTTGGAGAAATTAAAGAAGTCAATTAAATTAGTTTATAGTATTTTTATTATTTTTTTTCTTCAAACTAATTAGTTTAACTAATAAACTAATATATAATCTAAGAATACATAACATATGAAATAATTAAGTAACTTATTTAGCTTTCTTAATCCCTTAAAAAAAAGTCAACTTTGTTTTATAATTAAGACCGGAGATAGTAATACACTTCTCAACTTCGTGGACTTCCTTAACATATCAATCATGACAGATCAAAATATAAACCATATATTTAGGTTTAGATCTAAAATTAACATATCACCCTATTTCTTATTTGTATATAGAGATATGCATAATAAATTTACTGACCATTTATTTTACTACCATTAGAAAAATTGGTCAAAAGCAATACTCTAAAACAGTCGCACAAAATTTACTTTTAAATATATTAAACTTTTGAAGTGTTTTGCACTTCCTCAAACACTTACATCAGAGATATTATTCTACAGCTACATAAGATTTTAAATTTTCATGATATATTTATAATTTATACAAATATAACAATCCTATTACTATATTGTAAAGGAGCTTATAAGTTTCTGTGGAAACAAATGTGTAGCTAAACAATAATAATAAAAACGTCAAGGAACAGATAATTTAGGATTCAGAAGGGTCATTGTCCAGATCCAAAAGTTTCTCTCCTATTCTTGGGAACTTGGAGTCTCATACATCTCCAGAGAGCAAACTATTTGTATATAGAGATATGCATGATAGATTTACTGACAATTTATTTTACTAAATGTATGAAACAGTAGTCGCATAAAGCTCACTTTTCAATAAACTAAAGATTACTTCCTCAAAATCAGTTAGATAAGACATGTTATTACAATACGACTACATCATATTTGAAATGATAGGACTATTGGAGTTGATGGTGACACTCTTTCAAATATGAAAAAAATTATGAAGAAAAGGTGTCTCTCAATTCCTCCATTAGCACACTCCAGTTCTCCATCACTAGCTGAGAATCATATTGATCAATTTTTTTTTTTTTTTGCTCAGAATATTGATCAATTTTGAGATAGATATGCATCACAAATTTCAGGAGAGGCTACACTTTTAAGCTGATTTGAGAGAATAGGTGTGATGAGGATAAAATCTCTATCATTTACTGCTTCCTCATGAATGATATGACCAAACTCAGAGCAGTAATTCAATGCTCCCTCCTATGCTCAAGCAAGTTATTATGCGAAATGGTTTTCGGTGATTAAATTAGCTCATTCACTTAAAAAATAAATTTGAAGATATTTTATTTTGCCTATGATGAATGGCTTTTGATAGCTTTTGATGTCACCTTACATACTTTAATTTGCTTTGTGATGACATTTGATGGCACTATTTATATTCTGGTATTAAGAACTTCTTATTTTGGTAAATGACAGTGTTTGATTTTATTATCTTTACATTTGATTATCTTATAATTTTGTGCGTTGTATATTATCATTTTGTATTTTAACTAATAATAGATGTGAGATTAAATCAGTGATTATAACATTTTTTGCCCATTTAAAAAAACTCATGTGTATTTTATTTTTACACTCAATTTGACAAAATTATGGTGTCATGTTGTCTTGATTTTTCAATATGTGTGTGTGTCTTTTAAATGTTAATTTTTATTTTAAGGCATAAAAATGTTACTTATCATTAAATGTTATTATACATTTAATAAAGTTTTGGAAAAACCACTTATAACATAAGTAAAGTTGTTCATATGAAGATAATTGTCCTCCCCTCACCTCCTGAATCAAATAAGTGTAACATTAAAATCTCTCTTATAACAAAAGGGTAAAGTTGTCAATGTGAAAAAAAATTTTCTCCCCCCTCCTAAACCAAATAAGATAATATTAAAATCTATTTCTTCCCCTTCCTTACTATCAGTCCAACCAAATAAGATAATATTAAAATCACCCCACCCTCTCCCCTCCATGGAACCAAACATAGCCTTAAATATATTCTCTTTCAAGGCGAAAGGGAAACGCTGACGTGGCTAACTGTCGTAACGGAATTTATAAAGCGCGCATGAGAATCCAGTCCCAGCATCTTCAACCCGATCATATTCAACATCTTCAATACCTTGCCGTCTTCGTTTCTCACTTCCAACTCACCCAATTTCACCACACAATGGCATGCACTTCCGGTAGTAAACCTCCCTCACGGCCACCGTCTCCACCGACGCTTCCCCCACACTGTGTGAGGCATAAACGCAAACAAGAAACAGAGCAAGAGGCTGAGGTAGAGGCAGACAAGCCCTTCATGAAAGAAAAGTACCCGAGTAGAGAAGGTAAAGAAACATACCAAGTTCCAGCTGATGATGCTCCTCCTGAGACGAGTGAAGAAGCCCAGAGAAGGCTCGTCTCATTTCAAGATCGGCCAAGAATTGATGAAAGCGTGCTCTCCGCTCTCAAATCTCTGTTTCTTGAAATTTTCGACGGCCACGAATCATTACATAATATGCTTAATTTATCTGAAATAGTCGCCAGGATCTTTCAAACCGAGAGATGGGGCGAACTTGTTGACAATCTCATAGAGGACATTCGTACAAACTTCGAAACAAGGCAAGAAATGGCACTCAGGGTGTTTCTGTTTTTGCCCGCGCAAGGAGCGTGGAAATTTTCAAGAGTTAACCATAACTCACTTTACTTAACATTGTTCGATCTATTTGATTCTCCCAATCTCAATATCCAGGCTTTGACATTTGATGCCTCGGTAAAATTGATAAGCCTGATGCCACTGTTGAGGCGTGACAGGGACCTATTACTAAAAATGATTGTTTGGCTCCAACTAGCATTTCGCAAGGGCGGTCAAATCGATGTCTTGGAACCAAGAATCATGGATTTGGTGGTATTTGCTAGACATAATCCCAACTGTTTTATGAAGACACTTGATTCTGTGTTGAGCTGCATATTCGAAATCGTTGAGACTGTAGATGTCAATTTTATCAAGTGCCAGGCAATTGAAATTTTTAAGAAACTCCAACAAAAGTTTTCGGTCGATGTTTCACATTTTCTTCGGAAACTATCTAAGGAATCTAAACGCAGTATAGTCGAGAATTGCGTGCGCTTGATGTATCATATTGAAGACGTTCCTTCCTGGTATGACATGGACATGGGATTAAGACAAAGTCCGGGGATCTCTGGGAATTACCAACTGGGAAAATTGTTACTACTTGAGGTCTGCTTGGATTCAAAAGAAGACTTATTACTTTCATTTGGAATTGACATGGTACCACAGTATTTGAATTCAGAAGATTGGCAGACACGTCATGCTGGAGTTATTGCCTTTGCTGCAATTGGGAGAGCGTGTAGCCCCGTAATTTGATCTTTTCCCTGTTTGTTTTAACTTTGAGGAGAAAGTCGTAATATTCCAATTACTTACTGTTCATTAAGGAATATGTATTTAACTATATATATTTACCACACAGGAGGGGATACGTGAGCAAACTGAGAGAGTGGTCGATATCTCACTCGCTGATCCCCATCCTCGCGTTCGTTGGGCAGCCGTTGAATCGATTTTTTGTTCAGCTTCAGATCATGAAAAAGAGCATGTACAATATTTAATTAAGTTCCTGCCTAGACTAGTCACCATAATTAGATCATCGGCCTCAATTTATCCGCGTGTTCAGGTATATATTTACAGACACCTATTAAGTGTTTAACATCTTTCAAAGCAAAGTTGCTTGTCTTCCAAATAGCAACTATAACTTGTTTTATATATGATCTGCGCAGTTTGATGCTACTGTAGCAGTGCGTCTCTTGATTAACAAATGCGATAATGAAGAGGTGATCAGGTCGTTTTCGGAAGATCTGGTACCTGAATTGCTAAAACTTCTTGAGGTATATGTGACTTGTACGCATGGATATTTTTGGGAACTTGGCCCCATCAAATATATAAAATGGGCATATATTTTTTCCCCCTCTAGCATTCATAGTTTTGTGTGAATAATCTCTCCTGCAGCAAGGGGAGATGTTCCGTGCCGAATCTATGGAAATTCTGATATCACTGGCATCATCAATTCCGGTATATTTTAATTAATTGATACCTCAGTCAAATTGTAGAAACATGAGATGATGATGGAGGTGGGTTTTATTTATCCAAACAAATCATAAATGCCTATTGAATTTTTTGGGTGATGCAGATTGCTTTTCGTAGCCACTATCAAGAAACAATGGATTCTCTGAAACCCCTTATGTCTCAGTCGTTGCTTGGGGCGAAATCCATAGAATCCTTGAGTTGTATTTTCTCGTGGTTTCTTGAGGACGGATCTCTTTTTCGATTAAGTGATGCTGACGAGGTACTCGCCGCTAATAATTCTTTTTTTATTAGCGTAATCACCGATAGTTCTTAGTGATGCTGGCAGATTTGTTCTAAATTTAACCTCAATCTCCTTTATCTTAATTATTTTTTTTCTTCCTAAACTATCTCAATTGACCTCATATATCAAGAGAATTTGTATCAAGCGATAGTTTGAATGCAAATAATTTAAGAATGTTCTAAATTTAACCTCAATCTCCTTTATCTTAATTATTTTTTTTCTTCCTAAACTATCTCAATTGACCTCATATATCAAGAGAATTTGTATCAAGCGATAGTTTGAATGCAAATAATTTAAGAATGTATTTTAAGAAAACTAACATACATTTTTAACAAATAATCTTAATTTAACTAGTATTCTTGACCTGTCAAAATTAGTTAATTAGATATTATACTAACAACAAGGGGTAGTATGTATTACATTTCCACTCCTGGTTATAAAATACTTTTAAAGTTTCTTACTTCTTTCACTGTCCTTGTTGCAAGTTGCTTGATCAAGTATTTGAAGCATAGATGAATCTTTTAATATATGTCTTTCATTGAAACTAAAATTCTTTTATTTTATGTGCAAAAAAGGAAATTTATTTCAGTATGTATTATTTTTCAATATTATCCCCTCCCTCGTAAAATATAGGATGATGGATACATTAATTGTTGATTTATTAGACAGAGGATCCAATGTTGGACAATACTTGTTACTTCAATAACAAATAATTTGATTCAAAAATTATAATAAATGTGTATAATAGTATAAATAGTTATGATTTATGTTATCTAAAATTTTCGTTTTATTAAAAAAATGGAGGATATATGATTAGTGAAGTAAAAAATCTATGCCATTTCTTCCTTTATATAAAAATCTTTAACTTTTAGTCTTCTTTTTTAATTTTCCGGCTAAATTATAGGAGTATTAATAAATAATCAATGTATGCATTTGACTGATCATTACTTGGCTTCTTGCTATGTAAATGTTACTCTAGCAGAGTTGCAAGGTGCAACAATGATTGGGTACTAAAGGATGAAAACAAAAATACATTTTTTCCCAGTTACATTTTTACTTCATTATATAGAGTCACTTAGCATGGAAATATAAGTAGAATTATGTTTATCTATATATTTTGATTTTAGTTTGGCTTCTAATATATATAACTTTGGACGTTTTGAAGGTTTTTACAATTGTGTTTAAAATTCTCGATGATTGGACCAATACCGACGACAAAGTAAAAATTCACATCTTAATGGTATATTCTGCTTCTCCCAACCATCTAGCTAGTTGTTTACATTTTAGGAAAAAACAAGATTACATATAGCCAAGAAGAGCAGGGCCCTATGGACAGCATATATAACTAGTATATATTATTATTATTTAATTTTCTTTAGCTTATGCTATAAATAGTTTAATGAATCCTTCCTTTCTCACATGAAGCTAATTGATACGATGATGCAGGCATTATCTCAATTGTGCAAACTACCGCAGACTGACGAATTCCTTAACAAAACCTTGCCTGTGTTGATTCATATTCTTAAAAATACCAAAGATTCCACCAGGTTTGGCTTCAAATCTTCCCTTCTGTTCTACCTGAATTCTTTTGTTTTCAAATTTTTTTTTTTAAAAAATATTTCTGTCAAAGTTGTAAGGCATGCATATGTAAAAGGTTGGCGGCCACTACCTTTTATATATAACAATATATCTAAATATGTTTTGTAGGACGACGTTGATCATTGAAAAGAAGCAAATTTCGAATTGCACTAACCAGACAATTTTGGCCTGTCATTTACTGTCACGTTTTGTTGTTCAATTCCTTGAGCAATTTGCACCATGGGCTTCCAAGGTACGTAATTGGTTTGGTTTGCAGCTATATGTGTGTGTGTGTGTGTGTGTGTGTGTGATACATGGATATAGAAAGACATTTTCCTGTGACTGATCACCACTTCCAATGATAGGTCTCTCCTCTTCTGACCAGCCTGTTCAGGAGTACTGATGACGACGACGACGACGACCACCCTGATGCTGCTGCTGTTAAAATCGCTTCTATTAACGGTATTTCTGATTTTATAATACTAGTAATAAATAATATTATTTAAAATGTTGGGCTGCATTAATTAAGCACAAGCTTCCCTTAATTCATGTTTCTAGCCCTTCCAAGCGTATTGCTCTCGTGCCTACACAGAAAAGAGTCTCATGGATTGATAAACTCCACTGTGCGAGCTCTGGTCAAAGCTTCACAAAAGGTTATGAGTCAATTCAGAAAAAAGTTTTCACCTCACGCACTATTGCTCAATTTCTTTGGCTGAACTAGTTTGAGTTTCAAATCACTACAGGAAAGCAAAAGAGCGATTGATATATTGATGTTAAAAAGCCTGAATGCCTGCATTGCGGTATGTCCACTGAGATTACACACACACACACACATACTTGAGCAGTTGAGCTTATATTCTTCGATTACAACTACCAAAATTTGATTGTGCAGATCTCTGGATCGGTTTTCAGCATGGATGTAATCAAGCAGATTGTTGTTCTAATAGACCTACAGGTCTCTCAGCGGTCATTATATGCCGTCCTAGAATCGTCTGCCGACGTGACTGATTATGAACTTGAACAAGAGGAGGAAATAATTGAAGTCTGTGTTCAAATTTTTCATTGTTTTGGTCCTTTAATCTTTCAATATTGAAACATTGTTTTCGGTATGCCTTTTTTTCACATTATGATACATGCGTCTGTGTTTTCGGTTGAAGGCTGCAAACTGCTTAGAAACAATGATAGAGACATTGAAGTCTGCGTTCTTACCTAATGTGGACGAGCTTCTGCCAGCTGTTCAAGCCCTATGGGTCAGTCCCCCTCATCTTTGTTGTTCTTCTTTGTATGATTACACACACACACACACATAAGAAAGTTGCATTTTTAGAAAACAATAAGCTTAACGAAAATTTTATATATATATAAAACTTTCGTTAAGCTTATTGTTTTTTAAAAATGCAACTTTCCCATGTTAATGTTAGCAAAACTTTCACATATGAAGCTCATGACTATGTCTTCATCATTTGATTCAACTCTTTTGCAGGATTATGATAATAACTACCCAGATAAAGTGAAAGCAGCGGCAATCTCTATTTTCAATTTGATTTTGAAGGACTACCCGTTTAAGTTGCAAAGGTTTAACTTGTAATATATCTGAATTCAAATATGAGCCCTTATAAACACATGAGTCATTCCTGTGTGTTATTCAACCAGGTATCGCGATACATTTCCTTTGGACGTCATGGACTTTTGTAACTCAGAAAGCCCTCAGCTTCAACGGGTACTAAATCATTTCCGCAAAATTAAATTAATGAACCAGCTCGCTCTGTTTGTTTTGTCAGTTATTATATTCTGAGCTTTATTACTACGGTTATGTGTGGGGTAATGTAACTTATATAGGAAGCTGCACGCGGGATTGGTTTGTGTGCCACAAACAGAGAACTTATGCCCAACTTCGATGCCCTTGGTAGGCTCATTACAGTACTTTTACGAGCATGCCTAAGTAAACTTGTTTTTATTGAACAATATAATGTAAAAGGTAGTGGTGATTTTTTTTGGCAGAGGCTATCAACAGACTCTGTCATGTAATACAGCGTTCTATGGAATCAGAGAGAAGATTGACATATGATGCGGCAGTTTCTGCTTTGGGGAAAATATATGAATTCAGGCATGATACAATTAATGGCCCTCAGGTAATACGATTCTTGTCTTTTTCCCAAAACACTGTTCTTTCCGGTCTTTAATATAAGAAAGTGAACTACAAAGCGAGTCATATATTAAGGATCAAGGGTAGTGTTGTTGTTTCCTCGACCCTCATCTTCCTACAGCAATAATCCTTGCATGCTTTAATTTGTTTGTCTAAATTGGTATTCCTGATAATTAAACAGGTAGTTCCAATGTGGTTAAACTTCTTGCCGTTAAGAAATGACTTTGATGAGGCCAATTATGCACATCAACAACTTTGTCGACTGTTCGAAAAGTACATAGCTTTTCTTTGTTTCTCTTTTCTTTTAATTGTTTTTATTTAGTCTATCTTCAAAATTATTTTGGAACAAACATGCATGAGCTGGAAACTAAGATCATCATCATAATCTATTTCATTTCAGGGCTGATCCGAATCTTTTGGGGCTTAACAACGAGAATCGTGATAAGATTACTCAAATTTTGTTTGAGGTAACGATGATTAATATCTAGTTGAAGTCTATCTCTCTTTACTTTTAATTCCATTCTTATTCATTTTGATTTATTCAAGTACACTTTTTCTTGCAGATTTTATTACAAAGGGACTATACAGAAACTGATGAGGAAACAACATGCTCAATCATTTCTTTGCTAACTCAAATGGGGGTCATGTCATAATTGTTTATTAGACAGCGCCACATGCATAAGAAATTGCTTACAATATTACTTACAGAGTGTTTATTAGCAAAGTTACGATGTTGTAATGGGATTTGAATTCACGTCATATTTTTGTAAGGGGGAGTATCATATATACATTTTAGGACATATCAGATTATTTTATATATCATTTTTTGTTTTTTTATAATATAATATAAGTGTTCTATATTATATTATGAACCAGTGGAGGGAGTATAAGAGATAGAATCTTTTGATTAAAAACACAAACCCCTGGAAGAAAACAGGCTTAGCTGTGTATGAGGGGATTTCTCGCTTTGAAGTGTGGGGAATAATCCAACTCGTGGGAGGGAGGGTAAACTCTTTAGAACACATTTTGGAGTAGGCTAAAATAAAGAGTCGATCAATTTAAAAGAAATTCACAGTTTGAAAAGACAAGATAATATCAATATGGAAATGCAGATGTTTAATGAGTTTTATGGCGTTGAAAAAAAAGTATTTCTAAAACAAATGCAAAATTTAAAATTTAAAAACTTATATGATCATTTTTTATATTTAAAAACTGTTTTGATAAAAATACAAATGATAAACTAATAGTATATAATATAACGTTCGCCCATCTTTTTTTTTTTTCTATATTATAATTCTTAGAAATATAACAACCCTGTTAATATTATATTGTAAAGGAGCATATAAGTTTCTTTGGCAACTGATATGTATCAACAAAATAACAACAAAAAATTAGAAAAAATCCCTTTAAAATACGAGTCAAATGCGCAAATTCTAATTAAATTGGTTCATTAAATTCAATACATCTTAAATCAGGTAATATGTCCTGAGATAAGATTTTAGAATTTGATAATTTTACCTTAGTACTCCTCATTTAATTATTTCTGCACACTACCGCTCATTTGATTCTTTATCCTGATGAGTACTTCTCTCCCCTGCCAGCTAAAAATTTACTTTAATTTCTATTATTCTTGCCCACATTTGTGAATTGTAGCACATCCCCATCAATATGAATTATGGGAGCTTCCCAGCTTTAATTTGCGTCAATGCCTTGTCATCAAGATGAAGTATTTCCATTTTTTTTTTAACCAGAAGGATTTTCATGAAACTCAGATAAATTGTTGCGATTTAAAGCACAGTAGTTGCAATGAAGATATTGGATTTAGGAACAGTCATACTTGTGCCCATAAGTTTTTCCCTTGTAATATGTCAATTGAATTTTTTGATTTTGTAATATTGAGATGCATGTAATGTTGATGTTTTAGGAAAAAATGATTTTTATACCATTACATGTTAATATTGATGTTAGTGATTTAATGCATTGTGAAAGGAGCATAGTGTGGAGAAGTAAGAATGAGGGGTAATATAGTAAAATTATCAGATTCTAAAATCTTATTTAAGGACATATGACCTAATTTAAGATTTTTGTTTAATTTAATAACTCAATTTAAAATGTGGATAATTCAACTATCTTTTAAAAAGATTCTTCCAAAAAAAATTAAGTAATTGTTATGGAAAATTATAAAAAAGCGACGCCTCTTAAGTTAGATGCAAATACACATAATTCACTTTAACTAAACTAATACTCACCAATTCGTGGACTTACTTAACATATCAATCATGGCAGATCAAAATATAAACCATATATTTAGGTTTAGATCTAAAATTAACATATCACCCTCTTTCTTATTTGTATATAGAGATATGCATACTAAATTTACTGACGATTTATTTTACCATCTTTAGAAAAATTGGTCGCACAAAGTTTACTTTTGAATATATTAAAAATTTGAAGTGTTTTGCACTTTCTCAAAATCACTTACATTAACATCAGAGATATTATTCTAAAGCTATATAAGATTTTAAATTTTCATGATATTTTTTCCTTGAAAATAAACCTAACTACTTAGATCTAATGACGTAGTTAAACATAGTTGGTAGATTTCTCTTTTGTAATAATATGTATGAAATGAAAAAAATAGGAAAAATTGGTGAAGACGTCTTTTTATTACACACCTACCGGCCTCGCCCTTCCGGGTGATGGGTAGTGTGGTTATTAACCTTTATTTAATTTTTAAATCATTTTACCAAGTTAATTTACGTCATTTATCAGAGTATTAACAACAAAGCATACACCGGCTTAGACAATGATATATTAATAAAATAAATTGTGGAAAAGTAAACTTCTACGAACGGAATAAAAATATACAATGATCCGGACAATAGTGTCTAACATGCCAAAATAATATACTGCAGTCATCTGGAAAATAAATATCCAAAAATAATAACCACCAACTATCACCATCCTAGTCCTACTTCAGAGCCTTACCTCTGTCTCTTTGCTCCAATCAAGATGAATTGACGGAGGGCTTAAAAGGGGCTAAGATTCAAAAATTGAATCTCAAAATAATCGTTAATCTCATATAAAATGTATAAACAATGCATGTAAGAAAACATGAATAAAAACTCAAACCACATCTCATTTAATATCAAGGCAAACAAACAAATCCGGAACTAACAGTCCTAATAGCACATAAAATAGACTACAGTGGTCATAATAGCACACAGCACAGACCACTGGGCACAACACATAACATGGCCCATAATGCACACAACATGTTTCGGTTCCATGACGCTTGGAAAAAGAAATGAATAATAACCAAATGTATGCAATATACATGGTAAAACATACATATACAAGTCACACAAAATATATGAAGATTACGGTCACTACCTAGCCGTCGGCTACAAATAAAATAATTTCCCCGGTGCAAATGAACACAATCAAACCTAATAAAATATAAATATAGTTAATTTCATCTCAATAAATATTTTATTTTCTGATTACAATAAGCCCAATTAATGTGTCTATAATCACTAAATCCCTTTTTTTAATTAAAAAAATTTATTATTACCTAAAATTCCTCTTATTTTCATCCTTATGTAGAAATTTCCAATCAAACTTCGGAAATTTATAACTAGTTCTAAAAACCTCTGATTGAGGTGCTTCAAAAAGCCAACTGACCCTTATTATGTCTAGTTTTTACCAAAAATACCCTTCTGGACCAATCACACTCGAAAATCCAACCATAGCCCAAAACATCACCGCTGGTCCAAAATGGTTTCCAATTTCAGGATCAGTTTTTGAAAATTTATTTATCTTAGTAAAATACTCCAAAAATTTCTTGTTACCTATCAAATTAATCCTTAGGACGTCTTCTTTATACCTGTACAATTTCATAATTTTAGAAGTTCATTTACTATACCAAAACCCTTTTATAAGCTTATTGATTTCACAGATTTTCAACAAAAAGATTTTTTTTCGATGTTTGAAAACTTTTACCTTTACTTCCAAAATTGTGATCTAAGTTCATCCTTATACAAAATCTTATTCTAAACACTTTAAAACCATCAAAATCATATTAGATCCACATGTTTAAGTAGCTAAACGAAAATCGTAGTTTAACAACAATAGGCCAAGTTTCTATTTTAGTATCATATCTTTTCTATATCATGTTTGATCTATCTTTCTAAGCCATAACCATTCTCTTTAATTTTATACTCATCATCTTCCTTAATCAAATGGACCCTTTACATATTTACGTGCTCAAGGAGATGGTCATTTTCCTGCTCAATAACTCAAAAATCACAAGAAAGTTTGAGTTAAGACTTACTTGTTCTTGCGATGTTTCTCTTATGAGCTTGGTCCTTCACGTTTGTCCTCCTTCTTTCCGATGTCCACCTTCCTCTTGATCAATACAAACTCTCCTTGAGTCCACTTGAAATCCTTTTTGCCTTCCTTCTCCTCTCTTCTCACGCCACAAACAACATGGAGAAATGAGAGGGGAGGCCTTTATATAGTTGGCTCTAGGTCCCTCTCCTTCTTAGATTTCCTTTTATCATAAAAATAATTTCTTCCTTCTTCCTTTCTCTCTCACTCTCAATCGACGGTTTGGAGGGTTGGGAGGCAAAATTTCTCACTCCAATTTATTTGTCTCTCACGTGGGTTACTTAGAGAAATATGAGAGTAATATGCATTTTCCTTTTCTTAGGTCTTATTATTAGCACATGGGGAATGTTTTTTTATAAAATCATGTACACACACACTCTCTTCTTTATTAATGCTGATTTATCTCTTTAGTCATGTCTTGTACTTGTCTCGAGTCATATGCATCTACTCTCTCCTTTATTAACACTGACTTGTCCCATTAGTCATCATGTCTTGTACTTACCTTAAGCCACATGTATCTACCCTCCCATTCATAAATGTTGTCTTGTCACATTACTCACATCCTGTACTTGCCTCGTGCCACGTGCCCTACTTCAGATTTACATTTTCTCTTTCTTTTCTCTCACATTTTTTAAAAATTAAGGGACTTTTTGGATTAAAAATATGTTTTCTAGTACCCTTCCATCTCTTCTAAATCCTTATATTGTACTATGATATAGTGTCATATTTCTCCTCTTTTCTTCTTTAATCAATATTGAATTTTCTAATCATATCTATCATTCTCTCTTACTTGTACGACATGCCTCTCCCCCTTACTTTATTTATGTTGTATTGAGGCTTTACTAATTTTTCATCGGACATTTCCCCCTTCCCTTTTTAATGAACGAAAATTATTAAATAATGAGGGGAAATATATTTTTAACTTATATATCTCCCATTATTCATCACCAAGTTTAATAGCCAAATTTTCTGAATAATTCCATGTTGTTTTCTAGTAATTAATTTATCTTGTCAAAAAAATATTACACCATTAACTACTACTTGGTTAAAAATTCATACATTGCATTAATTGTTTACATGAAAATGAAAATTGAGGATGTTACACTTTTCACTAATTTTGTGATAGAAATATTACCCTTCCATATTTCAGTTAGAAAAATAAAGATGACTTTCTTATTTGGGGTCAACATTGGGGTATGTTTGGCAAGAGGGGATGGGAGGGAAAATGTGCGAGGAAAAAAAAATTGTTAGATTTTAAAAAAGTAAAGAAATGGGGTGAAAAATTTTTAATTAGGAAATTATAACCTTTTATCTTATACCTTGTCTTTGTTAAAAAAAAATTAATCCCAACTTTTCAACTTTTTAAATTTTACTTACAAAAATTTCTCCTTCCCTTCAATCCCTCCACCAAATTAAACACCCATAAGGGCTGTGGGCTTAACCCATGATGATTAAGACGCTCTGCTTTCGGTCAAATTTGTAATGAATTAAAGCCTAGACCTGGTGGGACCGATGGGAATGAGTGAAGCTATAACTGTCATAACGGAATTTCTGATGTCTACATTAGAATCGATTCCCAATATTCAGAATCTTCACGACCCTTCCCGCTTTCCTTTCTCACCATCCAACAATGGCATCCATTTCTGGTAGTCAACGTCCCCCACGGCCACCTGCTCCGGTCCGTCCCAAGCGTAAACGCGTCGTGCATACATACCCAGATATTCCTCTCAAGCCGAGTCTGAAGGCCAAGGGAAGGCGCATCTCGGTCCAAGATCATGAACAACTCACTCCAGATGAGATCAATGAGCTCCAATCGGCGGCCAAAAATCTTTTCCTTTCCGATGATTCGTCCCAACACCTATCTCTCGTCGGCGACTTCGCTAACTCCTTTGTTCCTCGTGAATCACAAGTTATGTCCCTCTGGAATTTCTGTGCCCGTCGATTCCCAAATTCTCTTTCTCTCATGCTCGCTCACCTCCTCAACTCGCCCAATCTTCCCTCTTCTACCAGTACCCACATTGTTGATCTCCTCCACCTTACTCTAGTCCGGTTTCACGGCCAAGATGGGCCCAGATTTAGTCAACGCGTTCTTGGTAGTCTCAAACCCCTGCTTCTTGACGTTATCCAGAACCTTGATGAATCAATACCTGATTTGCCTAATTTGTCTCAAGTAGCCGCCACAATCTTTGTAATCGAGAGATGGGAAGAGCTTCTTGACTACGTTTTTGACGCCCTTCATACGGAATTCGCATCGAAGCAAGAAATGGCCCTCAGGGTGTTATCGAGATTGCCTGAGACGAGAAAAGAATGTCTGGGAGCTTACAAATTTTGGCGGCAGAACTATGAGTCACTTGTACCGAGATTCTTGGAGCTATTTGATTCCGCCGATCTCAATATCCGGGCTCTCACATTTGATGTGTCTGTTAAATTGGTACGCTTGCTTCACCAGTGGAAGTTTGACGACGAATTTGACCAACTATTACAAACAATGATTAGGTCCCTACGAGACTTTCACAGGGACGCTACTCAAATCCATATTGTGGAACAGGGAATGACGGACTTGGTGGAACTGGCTAAAGGCTGCACAGACCATTTTTTGAAGAGACTCAATGTTGTGCTCGGCTGCTTGTTCCAAATTGTAGAGACTTCAGATGACAACACTTTTGTCAAGTGTCAGGCGATTGAAATTATTAAGATACTCGATGAACGTGATTTTGGCAATGTTTCAAATTATCAAATGGATCTTTCTAATGAGTCTAGACGCAGTTTATTGGAGAATTGCGTGCGCTTGATGTGTCGTATTTCAGATGTTCCTGCCTGCTATGATTTGGACGCGGAAAATCCGGGAATCTCGGGGGATCACAAACTAGGAATGTTCTTACTCCTTCGGCTCTGCTTCCATTCACAACAAGACATATTACTTCCCTTTGTAAGAGAAATGATACCACAGTATTTGAATTCAGAAGATTGGCAGACACGTCGTGCTGGAGTTGTTGCCTTTTCCACAATAGCAATTATCCACGTAATTTGATCTTTCCCCTTTTTTCGTTTTAACTTTAGTTTAAGAAATTGTAATATTTTAACTATTTCCATCTCTCTCTACGTGGCTGCCACAGGAAACGATCATGATTGAGCAAGCGGAGAGAGTGATCAATATCTCACTTGCTGATCCCCACCGGCGCGTGCTTTTTTCTGCCGTTGACTTAATTACATGTTTGGTTAAGGACTTTGGTAAAGACCAAGTCAAAAATCTCACTAAGTTCGTCCCTAGACTGGTGACCATAATTAGATCATCTTCAATATATCCAAGTATTCAGGTATGTATAAACGAAGTGCATTTTGGCACCTTGTCAACGCAAAGTCTTGCTTCAAATTTACTTGCGATTCATAAATACATATATATGATGTGCAGTTGCGTGCTACTATGGCAATTAATCTCTTGATTGCCAATTGCGCGGATGAAGAAGCAGTGGAGTCATTCTTGAAAGATCTGATGCCTGTACTGCTAGATCTTCTTGAGGTATATATGACCCATTATATATATAAAATGTGCATGTATATTTTTCTCTGGCATGCATTCACAGTTTTATGTAAATAAATAAACTCTTCCTGCAGAAGGAAGAAAGGGAGTTTTTGAAAGAAGCTATTGAAACTCTGAAATCATTGGCAGTATCATTTCCGGTATATATTTTAATTAATACCTCAGTCAAATTGTCAAAACCATACATGATGGTGGATGTGGGTTTTATTTCTGTAGTCGAACTTAAATAATGCGTATTGAATTTGTCAAGTGCAGGCCATTTTTCGTGGGTATTTTCAGAAAGCAGTGGATTCTCTGAAAGTCTTCACATCTCAGTCCTTGCTTGAGGAAAAATTCATGGACGATTTGAGTTTTATTTTCTTGGGGCCTCTCATGCTCGAGCCTCTTTCTCTTTTAAAAGATGTTCAACCAGAGGTAATTACTGATAATATGTAAGTGTAAAATATTCTAAATATTTTGAAAACATCTACACTTGAGTTCAAACCATTAACTCCTTTAAATATATTCTAAATTTGTTATTAATCATACTAAAATTTATATTGAAACACAATTCATTTACTAATTTATCCCTCATTTAAATGAAAATCAATATCGTCCTCGAGCTAAATAATTACATGTTTGAAATATCATAGATTTCTTTGGTGAATCTATAAGACGCGAAAATTAGTTTTTTCTTTTCTTTTCTTTTTTTGGGAAATATTCACGATATTTGTTCTATTAAATTCTTCACTAAACAAGACTTACATCAATACCATTTACTTAATGCTATATGCGTGGATATTTACTAATACTAAAATAATCATTATAAAATTATCACTCTTCCTAATATTTTCTGGTCCTAAATATATAATCTTGTATAAATTTGGTCCTTTATTTAGGGGCAAGGCTAGTAATATATTGAATGCAGTGATTATATTCTCTCATGGAAAAAATAATACAGGCCAAGAAGAGCAAGGGCTCTTGGGAACAACAAATAGCTCGTATTATTATTTAATTTTCATTATGCTTATGCAGGCATTGTCTCAATTGTGCAAGCTACCGCAGCGAGTGGCTGGCCAATTCCTTAGCAAGACCATGCCTAATTTGTTGCAGATTCTCGAAAATGCCGAACCCTTAACGAAGTTTGGCTTCAAATCTTCCCTTCTATTCTACCTGAATTCCTTTTTTAATTTTTTTTTTAAAAAAACAGCTTTAAGGTATTTGTAACAATATATCTATGTTTTGTAGGGAGTTTATCCTTAAAAAGACAGTTTTGGGTTGTGATTTACTGAGAAAGTTTGCTGATGAATTCCCAAAAAAAATTGAAACTTGGGTTTCCTCGGTAATCCGTGTCCATGTATCTTTGATTTTGGAGATATGCACACACATTGAGACTTGCTATTTCTGAAACTGATGATTACGGCTTGCAATGATTAGGTCTGTCCTCTTTTGAGCTCCCTGTTAGCCTGCACTCAACCTCTAGCTAAAATAGCTGCTGTCAGAGGTATTTCTCATTCCGTTATGATACTAAAACCATAATTGACAAGTTGCTCGGGTTCAGAGTTTTTATATTTGTTAACATTTTCTTAATTTATTTTTAGTAACGTTCCCCCAACCATAATTTAAGAATAAAGAGAATGGAGAATCGATGAAGATAACTAGAACATTTTAAAAAATACTTAACCCAACTTATCTCCTTAAGCCGATAAATTAGGCAAATGTTGGGTTGCATATTAATTTATAGGTATAAGCTTCCCTTAATTTCTGTTTCTAGCGCTTCCAAGCTTACTGCGCTCGTGCGAACACAGAAAAAAGTCTCGTAAATTTTTCTTGTACGCCGCTGTACGAAATCTGGTCAATCAATTGCAAGAGGTATTTATTCGGTTGTGATTTCCTTTAATTTCAAATTATTACATATATCTTTCATTGGTCTCGGATTTCAAACCACACTGTTTAAGGTTCAAGTGCTGCAGGGAATTTTGCACAGATCGATTGGTATAGAAATGTTAAAAAGCCTCAATGCATGCGTCCGGGTACGTGGAAACGTACATTATATTGAAATCTCAACACTTGGCTTACATTCTTCTATAACGAATATAACAAATGTGTTTGTGCAGATCTGTGGAAAACAAATTTTGCGTGCAGAACTAGTTAAACAAATTGCAGACCACATAAAACAAATACTCTTTCAGTCGTCAGTATTTGCCAATGTGAAAAAAAAAACGCGAGAAGAAGCATCATCGTTGTCGGCTCGTCCTGTTGCGGAGATCAGTCACGAACAGGAACTAGAGGAGCAAATAATTCAAGTCTCTGCTTGAAATCCTTTTTTTTCTTTTTTTCTTTTTTTTTGGGGGGGGGGGGGGGGGGGACCTTTTAATCTTTCCATTTATGCATCTCTCAAGTCTGTGTTTTCGCTTTGAAGGCTACAAGCTGCTTAGTGACAATGATAACTACAATGAAGTCTGAATTCTTACCTCTTGTTTCCGAGCTTCTTCCAGCTATTGAAGCGCTATGGGTTAGTCCCGCTCATGTTGCTATTCTTTCTTTGTATGATCATACATACATACATATATATAGGAGTATAATTTTCTTAATAAGTCAAATAGTCCTATGAACAAGATTAATAATTATATGAGGAAGATAAACTAATTTCTTAACAATTACTTATTTACAAGTGTCTTAAACAATTACTCAACTAGCATTAGACTATTTCACTTGTTTGTAGAACTATTTGACTTATTCATGATGTACATAGACACTTGCAAATTTAATCTTCTTAAAAAATTAACTTATCTTGTTAGTAAAAATATTCCATTTGTTCATATGACTATTCCACTTATTCTTGAAGTGTAAGAAACTAACAAATGAGTAATTGTTAAGAAATTAATTTATCTTGTTCGTAAAACTGTTCCACTTGTTGATAAAGTGTAAGACTCTTCTAAAGAAGTAATTATTAATAAATTAATTTATTTTATTAATAAAACTATTTCTCTTGTTTATAAAACTTTTTTTTTTTTGGTCAGACACTGATCTTTGCAGCGTTATGATATCATGTACATATTCAAATTTCTTAATGCAAATTTCCTATGTTAATTATTTTCAACTTAAACATAAGAAGCATGCATGATTATGTCTTCATCATTTGATTCAATTCTTCCACAGGGTAGCCACTGCCCAGATAATGTGAAAGCAGTGGCAATCTCCATTTTAAATTTGCTTTTGAGTGACTACCCACAAAAATGGGAAAGGTATATATACGGTTTAGCTTGTAATATATCTGAATTCAATTATGAGCATTCACTACTCATTTCATCTTTGTTGTCATTCAACCAGGTATTGTGATACATATCCTATGATAGTCATGGACCTTTGTTACTCACAAAGCCCCCATCTTCAACGGGTATTTAATTGTTTCTGTAAAATGTGCCAGCTATATTCTGAGCTTTAATATACTGTACATTTATGTTGGGGTAATGTGACTTGCGTATAGGAAGCTGCACGTGGGATTGGATTACGCGCCACACACTTAAAACTTATGCCCAACTTCGATGCCCCTGGTATATATAGGCTCCTTATTTTTTTGTTGAACAATAGAATGTATAAAATGAGAAAGTGGTGAGTTTTGTGCAGGGTCTATGGACGGCCTAAATTTTGTAATAGATAGTGGAAGGAAATCAGAAGAGAGGGCAATGGCATATGATGCTGCTGTTTCAGCTTTTGGGAAAATTCTTGAGTTCCGACGTCATGATATTCACAACCCTCAGGTAACATTTTTCTTATCTTTTTGTCCACTGGTCTTTTATTCCTATATTGTTATTATAACATGCTCTACTATATTTTTATTACTCATAACTAGATGCTTCCACTCCGGCTAAAATATTTGCCCTTAAGGAATGACTTTAAAGAAGCTGAATATGGAAATGCACAACTCGATCTACCGTTAGAAAGGTTTTACTTCTCTAGTTCTCTTCCCCAGTTTCGATTTTGAAGCAAACTTGAGTCAAGTTTAACAATATTGGAAAACTATATCATTTTTTCTGTTTTGTTTCAGGAATGATCGGGAACTTTTGGGGCATAACAAGGATAATCTTAGTAAGGCTATTCAAATTTGTAATAAGGTAATTAAATGATGATCTTCAAGATATATAAAGTCTGTTATCTTTGTTTGTGCCTTTGATTTCCCTACATTTTGATTTATTTTCCTAAATTTTTGTTCATTACAGATTTTATCAAAAAGAGACAATCTAGCAACAGACGCAACGGTAGGCCTGATCAAGTCATGGCTGAGCAAAGTTGAGGCAAAGCCATAATTGTTTGTTCGAGAGCACACAAAACACTATTTTTTTTCCTTTGTTTGAATCACAACTGTAAGACGGTCATTCACATATAGCTCTCTAAAAAGGCACACAAATCTAGCTACGTTATAGTTGGTCAAAAAATACGAAAAGTACTATTCATACTGTGAGCAAGTTTAGCCGAAACACTATTTTCAAGCAAGGCGACTGAAGGCGAATGTCAACGAGAAAAGAAGGAAAATTATTTGATATGCTTTTCATCAATTATATGACTTTTTAAGTTTGCGTTTGAAAAGCAAGTTTACGAAATTTAAGATAAAACTTTTTCACAAAACCAATCTCATAAACCGTAAATTCAGTTAAAAAAGTAACTTTTACCTCTAACCTAAACGAAACCTACGTGGGTGTGTATTTTGGCCGAATTTCTCTGTCAGTTTTAGATATATTTTCATCTGAGTTTTATTTATTCAGGTTAACATATGTTTCGTTTAAGGGAAAGGATGAGGTGTAATATCCTAAATTTTTTTATAGTAATTAAGTATGTTTCAGACGTGATTTATTAAATATTACCAAGTTTGGAGAAGATTTAGATGTATAAAATAAAAAGTTATTTAAAACAAATATATATATATATTATCATTATTATTGTTATTATACATTGAGGAAAGTGGGGACATGATGGAAGGAAGGAAGGAAGAAAAACGAAGAAAGAAAGAAGAAGAAGAAAAGGGGAAAAAATGTATTGTATATTATTAAAATGGGCGAGGCCTTCTATTTTTGAAAATGGGGGTAGGAGGTGCCTACCCAATTGAAATGAAAGGGAACAGCGCCTCAATTAGTGTGAGGCATCGTTCCCACCTATTATTAACGCGATGGGTGATATTTTCTTATATAAATACCCCCCACCTCCATAACACAAACACACACACTTTCAAGTTCAAGGATATTATATATATATATATTATTTTGGGATGTTAAAAGACTCTCATCAAAAGATTTGGAGTCATTTTTCTTAGGATTATCTTTAAGCTAAGCTATAACAGGTAACTCTAAATATTCTTCTATATATTAGTGAATTGTGTATGATTATAAATTATTTATTTTTATGGGCTGAAGTATATATATGTATATGCATTATAATATTTTTATGTTTTGTTCCTGAATAAATTACGGTTTTGTTTGCGAATAAATTATGGTTTTGTTCCCAAAAAAATTATGATTATGTTCCCGAATAAATTACGGTTTTGTTCTCAAATAAATTATGGTTTGGCCTTGAATTTCATAATGACAGTTTAACTATTAAAAATGATAGCTTTGCCCAAAAAAGTCTTATGAGATGTTGGTTTATTTTATGATGATATTTATTATAAAAGGAAGCATGATTTAATGTACTTTTGAAACAAATATATTTATCATGGCGGCTATATTTATGATGGGATGAAATAAGAAGAAATTTGTATGATAAAATGTTTTAAAGTCATTACTCGATGCACAGTGGACGACATTTATCAAGGTCCCTTCTTCTATGTTTTCCTCTAGCCGATATTGCATTGGAGCTGTGGGACGTGTGACACCTCTTTAGTTGTGTTTTTAGGGAGGGGAGCCATAGTCCAGACTTAAGCTCTATACTTTTGGCTGATTGTATCTTAGGTGTTGGTGAGCTTGGGACAATCCAGTCAAATGGATGTGTTTCTATTGGACTATATGTTAGCCTATGGCTCCAATTAGTGGTATAAGGATGGAAGAGGATATAAGAGAGGTTGCATATTGAATAATTACACAATTCACAAATTGGTATAATGATAATTGATTTTGTAGAAAAATTATATATGAGGAATTATGAAATATACTAATACATATGTTATTAGTTACTTTTTGTCATATGTAATTTGCTTGTGTACGGTAGAAACTTTCAGTAGTTACTGAGACGTGAAATCTCATCCCATATTAACATCTTTAGGTGATTGTTCTAGTAGGGAGCAAGGGAAGGCACCAATGAAGTGAGCTTAGAAAGCTCTTCTGTACTCCTATGGCTTAAGTTATGTTATTTTTATTTGTCGTGACCCTAGGGCTTCCGCATTGTATTCAACTCTAAAATGTTTCAGAAATTCATTAACTTTGTATTATAAATTCTATTTTAAATGGTTATGTAATTTAATGATTTGGATGTTGATCATCACTGTTGGAGATATTTCAAATATTTTAGGCAAGTTTTTTGGTGTTGGATTTGGGGTGTTACACGGGGAGGGAGGGGAGAGAAATTTTTGGCCTTATATTGACCAAATTGCCCATGAAAATTTTTTAATATCTCAAAAATACACTGTCAACAAAAAATAATATTTTTCTCATTAATGACAATTTAATAAAAGCCCTTTATCCCCTCCCATCCCTTTCCACCCCCTCCCCTCAAACGGGTGTATTTGGTTTGAAAAGAGGAGATGGTAGGGGAAATTAAACTTAGAAGTCATTTCTCCCCTCAAACCAAACACACATATTCCATTCTCGTATATATGGATGGCACCACGTAACCTACAAGTTGGCCAATCATAAATGAACAAGTCATATCCTTTCACTCTGATTTGCACTTACACGTGTCATGTTCTTTTTATCTTTTTGTGAGAAGAAAGTAATTAGAATAAAAATAAACAACCCTCCATATGTATTGTTTCCAAGGTTCTGAAACTTGGACTAGTCACTAAACTAGTGAAGGTATTCGGTCAAGAGTTAGTGAGTCAAATCGGAGTCAGACCGGTATTAATTAAAAAAATAATTTAATTAAATAGGCAAAAACATTTATATTTTAATAATAAAAAAATTTTGCGGTCAAAACATGCGAGAATGTGACGTGACAATAGACTCTTGTAAATATGACAAGATGTCTAATATTATATTATGAGATAGGATATTCTTACTACATCTTTATCTTACTACCATTTTTTACCGTTAGATCTATTATTTGATCCAACGGTCCTGATTTACCCTACTTAAAACCTTCTTCCTTCTCCACATTTCTCTCTCACCATGGGAGGTTCCCGAAATCAAATCAATAAGTGTCACAAGTCCCGCTTCTCTTCTAAATCTTCTCGGCACTAGCATAGATAGAACCTCTGTCAAGGGTTTACATACTGTGTTTTCTCTCCCTTTGGAGTTTGTGCCTCGCATGTTTTCCCGATTAAACGTTATTTGAGTGTTACATGTTTTTTTAAATTGCATTTGTTGAAGCTTTTTGTGAAGGTTTGTTGTTGATCTCGTATCTTTACTAAAATTCAAGAATTTTCTTTTAATTTTTCATGCCAATCAAGTTTACTTTGGATTCTACACTTGAAGTTTCTGACTTCTGATGTAAAATCATGGTGGCATTTTTGTCTACAATTTATCACTTAATGGTGGTAGACAGCAGCGGGCGACAACGTGAACAAGGTTCAGGCGATGAAGAGCAGCAGGGCTTAGGGTTTTTCGTTGGCACAAACACAAGGAAACACCAAACGAGGGTTTATTTGCAAAAGAGAAGTTCGAGGAAAGAAAAGATACCTAAACTAGCACGAACTGCAATGCGATGAAATTAGTGAGGAAGAGGGGGCAGAGGATGGGGCGGACGATTGATCTTCCCGATGGCGATGCCTTATATCAAGAGGACGGAAGGGAAAGAGAGACAAATGTGGAGAAGGAAGAAGGTTTTAAGTAGGGCAAATTGTTACACACCTACCGGCCTCACCCTTTCGGGTGGCGGGCAGTGTGATCCTCTACTTATATTCAACTCTAACTCATTTTCCTCAGGTAAATTTACACCACATATCAGAGTATAAGCAACAGAACATACACTGGTTTGGACAATAATATACTAATAAAAATACTGAAAGATAACCATTTCCCCGAAGGGATCAACATATACAGTCATCCAGATAATAGTGCCCGATATGCCAAAATAAAATACTACAGTCATCCAGATAATTACAATAAATATTCAAAAGAAATCATCACCATCCGTCATCCCTGCTCCGGGGTCTTACCTCTGTCACTCCGCTCTGCTCTAGATAAGCTGCCAGAGGGGGTTGGGATTCATAAGTGAATCCCAGAATAACCATTAATCTCATATAAAATGTATCACAATGTATGTAAGAAAAACCAAGTTAAAAACACAACCCACATAGCATTCAGTATCATGCACACAGCAAGGCACACAGCCAAATCCGGAACTAGCAGTCTTAATAGCACACAGCACAGGCTGCAGTGGTCCTAATAGCACACAACACACAGCAAGGCCCTTATTGCACACAGTATGTTCCGGTTTCAGAGTACTCAGAAATAAATGATAATCAAATGTATGCAATATACATGGTAAAACATACATACACAAGTCACACAGAGTATATGAGGATTAAGGTTACTACCTGGCAGTAGACCACGAATATAAATAATTTTCCTCTGGTGCACAATATCACAATAGCCCTAGAATAGTAAAATACAAATGTAATTAATTTCTCCTCAGTAAATATTTTCTTTTGATAACTTAAAATAAACCCAATTCACGTGTCCACATTTACTCAATTCCTTTTCTTATCAAGGAATTTATATGAGCTTATATTCCTTCTATTTCCATCAATTTTCAGGTTTTTCTAACAAACAATGACCGATCTTCAAAAATTCACAATTAAATCTGGGAATCTTCTTTTGAGTTGATTCCAAAACCTAAATGACCCTTAATATGCCTATTTTCAACCAAAAACTACTATCTTGAGCCAACCTTAAACAAAAATCCATTTATAACTTAAAATGTCTCTGTTGTCCAAAACCAAGTCCAGAATCAGAGGGTTATTTTCAAAAATTAATTTCTCTTAGCACACAATTCAGAAAAATGCGTGTTACCTATCAAATTAAAGCTTATTATGTCTACTTTAATCCTGTAAAATTTCATTCTAATTTGAACTTCATTCACTACCCCAAACATTTATTGCAAAATGACTGTTCAGGCTGGAAGTTTCAAAACAGTTTCGGGTTTGGGTATAATTCGATCTCGGAGCTTCCAAAATTTCTACCGAACCTCTACCCTACACAATTTTTCGTTTTGAACATAATGGAACCATCAAAATGACCAAATTCCCACTCCTTAGGTCTGCCCTGTTCAGACCGAAATCACCTTTAATTATAACAATTTGTCAATTCACAATTTATCCATCAAATTAGGTTCTTTTACTCTCAAATCATCATATAATCCTATATTCATGAATAAATCACCATAAAACTCCAAAAATCCCTAATTGGCTGAAAATCAAAGATTCCATAATCTACTCAAAACTCAACCAAATTTCAAATCAATCGGTTCAAAATGAAGCTTATGCTTATCTAATCACGATTCCACTATCGGTTCTGAATTCTAGCCGAAGCTCGGCCAACCCAATGACTTGAAACTCCTCCTATGAGAAAACCGAAACCGTAGAATTGAAGCTCTCAAGTAGTAGAACAAGATTGATGAAGGGAGTTTTTGGATCGGAGGTGGTTTAGTAGGTGATTTTGGCTAGGTTCATTTTCTCTCTCTTCTTCCCAATTTTTTACGCCATTTTTGATAATTTTTTTGAGCTCTTATTTTTTCCATCTGATTCTGGCCGAAATGGATGTATTAAGAGGTTATTTAATGAATGTTTTCCTTGGTCAAAGGCGGTGGAGACAAGCTCATAGAATAAGACACTGCATTTTTCACCAAGTTACACTATGCCATTGCCTTTTGACTCCCTTTATTTTTGCTTGACCGAAAAATGTATTAGAGAGGCAAATGATTTAATGGATATTGCCAAGTAAGGTCGGTGGGATTATGGCAATAGAATAGGACATTAACTTTTGCTTTTAATTACAATATGCCATTGATTTCGATTCCTCTTGATTGTCCACCGAAAATGCATGAGTTAATTTCACCTTTTTCTTTTCTCTTTTTTTTTCTTGGATCATATAATCATGTATGATTATATGCTTTGACCAAAAAAATTCATAGGAGACAAGCTTATTTGTAATCAATTTAATAAATGTGATGTAAAATTGCTTGGTGTTGTGGAATCCACTCCAATATGATTTTATTTGATCATCTACAAGACTTTTATTTGCAACCTGGTCTCCACTCATTTAGTTGCAAATATTGAATAAGCATTAGGAATTAATCCTTAATTCCTTATATCTCAAAATTTTAAGTTTTGACAAAACTAGGTAAAATTAATCTTTCATCAAAATTTCACTATTTATTTTCTCTAAATGCAAATACATCATACATGAAATTTGCTAGAGAAAATTTAGGATATTACATAAATTAGGACTGTTGGATCAAATAATAGATCTAACAGTAAAAAAATAGTAGTAAGATAAAGAGATAGTAAGAATATCCTATCTCTTATATTATACGTTTTTTAAAAAAATTTGAGATAAGAGTTTGTGTGGCTAAAAAGTAAAAAGAGATCACGGGCTTGATTTATGTGGCTAAGTAGTAGAGCAATAAATAAATGGGATTCTTATGGCATGCGTGAGCCTTAACGCCTTGGACATTTTTTTTGCTCAGATTACCGCCTTGGACATGAGTGTATCATATTCTTCTCTTAAAACAAGCACGAACTCCCTGTGCGTTGCTCGGTGTATAAATTCTATAACATAAACTTAAATTCTCAACTTTCTCTCATATAAATTATTAAGAAATTAAAAAAAAAAACAATAAAAAAAAATAAAGATTTCATATCAACCAACAAAAAATAGAAATTAACCCATCACCCAAAAACACAACATGAACCACAATTATATCAATACTTGTATTCTTTAACAATTTCTGCTACAACTCAAAAGGAGGAAAAAAAACATCAAAATGCTAGCCAACCTATTACAAAAACATTCTTATATGTAGTTTCCATTAAATACTTCTATCGCCCATACCTTTGTAGCTCTCTATCTGGTATGTATGTCTTTCAAATTTAGACTTAAGAAAACATTGTTCTTTCAAATTTAGACTTAAGAAAACATTGTTTTCAAGTACTGTAATACTCAGTATTTACCTTTCTCTGTCATTTTGTGATATTTAGAGAAATCTCAATTAAGTACCACATTCTATTATCTACCCCTTTGTCATTTTCTTCCATCCTTTAGTTCTTCCTTATTCTTATTAAACAAATCAGGGTGATGGGTAAATAAAAAGAATTTTAAGAGGATGATATTCCAACATATTATGATTTTTGTTAACTTTATAATTTTTTCAATATAAAAAATAATTTATATAGAAATTTTATAAAAAAAAGTTTAATGTTAAATATGATAAACTATAATTTTTGACATTTTATTTCAATATGATTTGCATTTAAACTATATTTGAACTAACCTATATCATTTGTGTATTTTCATATTTAATTATATATTTTTAATAACTATTTAAATATTCATCTTAACAGCACTCTTTTTTAAAAGTTTATATGCAAACCCATCATTTTTAGAAAATATAATTGAAGCACTTTCAGACTTATCACCAATAAGACAATTCAACTTAAACCTATTTAAAAAGACATTTGTGTCAGCTATACATTTTGCAACTTGAAGTGACAACTTTAAAAATTAGATTTACTTATATGTAAATATAATTAAAATAATCTCATTACAATAATTAAATTTAATTAAATAATGCCCCGTATCTACACCCAAATCCTATAAATTAGGATATATTGTTATCATTTCCTATAAATTACATATGCATAATATATAATAATCAAATGAATTTAAGTGGAGCAAAAAAAATGGAATATGCGATTAATATATAACAATCAAATTAATTTAAATAATCCCACAATCTCAACTTCTATATCTGCACCCAATTCCTGTAATTTAGTATAAAACACTTATCATCTAAAAAGCAGGGAAAATTCCAAGAAAAAATGTTCTTTTTCATTTGACTAAGGGAATAACAAAAATTCAACTGAATTATAATAATATAACCAAAATTCAACTTAATTATAGAAACATGGTTCACACTTGGAACCTGGAATATTCATAATTCTTCAAAATAAGGTCACAGAAGATCGATCATGTATGTACTAAGGAAAAAAAGGTATAAAATTGTATTCAACATAACCTTCCCAAACTTTCAATTCATTCATTTCCCTTCCCCTTTCTTTGTTTCCAAGGAACAATATGCAAAAAATTGTTCCTAAATTTGGAAAATATTAATCACAGGACATCAAATTAAAACATTAAACAAAATATATCATACAACTAAAAAAATAAGGAGCCAATAAAAATATTTTTCAGTTTTATCCAATTCAAACACTCCTAATATAATAGAAAAGATTGTCAAAGTTGAAATTATGTTCCCAAAACTGCTCCAGCCTCCACTATCAAGAACAACAATATCTAAAGTTCATTCACTGTACTAATTACATATTAAGATGGAAGTTGACAAATACTTAGTAAACATTCGTTTTTAGAAAAAATGACACAGACAAGACATGACCAACTAAAACTTACTGACCTTCTTATTTGACAGGACCCTTAAGAATAAGAACTATCTTCTTCTTGTAAACACCAAGAATCATTATAACCACGCCTACAATTCCCCCACACAACAAATAAAACAACCTTTTGAGCAAGAATTAAGATGACATAATACTTTGCTAATTGAAATCAATAACAATGATGACTAAACTCATAATGAATGATTAAAAAATGTACAAATCAGCAAGATTCTAAATGAGAAAGATTTAATAAAATCAACTAAAATGCCATTACATCAACTCATTGGAAAATTGGGTTAAGGGTACCACACCCTGCACCTATGATTAAAAATACAACATGATCAATGCGTACGATCAATGTTTTTATCTTCAGTAATATCAATATCACATCAAATAATTTTAATACCTACATATTGTCAAATGACACACCTTCAAAGCATCTTCATTACCGATCATGTCCAACATATGCAAGCGGCACCAACACAATTGCTAAGCATTGTAGATATATTTCCAATTTCATTTGCTGCAACTCAAAGATAATATTAATATTCCATAAGTGCTATGTAAATTAGCTATAGTTGTTGTTTGCTACGACCTTCTGGAAACCTGTAAAGTATTTAAATAACAAAATTTACCCACCAAAATTAGTTAAAATGCTCCAGATAATATTAGATGAAAAGTCATTAAAGAAAACCCATTTGGCCTCATGCTATGATCTTTAAAGAATAAAAATACACTAACCTCAGATTGGATTTACAACACACATAATCTCACCATGAATTATAATTCTTGAAAATTTTGGTCAACAACTGCTCTATTGTGTCTTCTTTGAGCTACAATAAGTTTCATATCATTATCAATATGATCATCTAAAAGTGCAACACAATATAGCTAAAACAATAGCAGTTCGCTCCAAATAATAGTTTATCTCAAGAGATGCATCTTTCTGAATTATAATATCAATATTGGCAAGTAATAGGATAAGATGCTCCCTCTGTTTTGCCACATTTCCTTTCTTTGGACCACAAATATACGAGGGAGATTTAGTCAGATCATTTTAAAAAAATTCATATGGCAAAAATATCTAGAAGTGTTTGGGTTTGACATATGAACATACAAAGGTTAAAAGAGACTAACTTCAATTCATATGGAGTCAAACACAAACTTCCAGAAACATACTAGAAATATCAATAAATAAACAAAATAAATAAGCATCAATTTCACGAAGCTTTCTATCAAGCTTCTAACTTTATCATAAATAACTTGTGATTTTCATTATATCAGATATCTATTTACCTATATTGAACACTTTATCCAAATACTGTGCTTAGAAAACAGAGTAAATATTATTCATAGCCAATATATTCGTCCTTAGTTGGAGTTTATACTTTTGGATACAGAATAATTCAAGAGCGCCTTAATCCAAATAGGATTGAGTTAGTAACTATAGCTTATGTTAGTTTACCATCTTGCCAAAATAGGGCCATCAGAAGGGTTGGAACTCACCAAATTTGGAGGATTGGCTAGGAGGTACCAAAGAAGTTTGTTCCCAAATGAATGATGTATGAAAAATTTGCTCCTCTGGCCTCTTATGAAGAACATCCCTGAACCTTGCAGCAACAAAATGAACAGAACAAAGTTAGGAAAATATGATTTACCTACTTTATCAAGCTCATAGTCGAAAAGGCGATCTGCATAATACCAAAAAAGATAAAAAGATATATTTCTAATATAATTTACAGTTAAAAAAGATCAAGTAGCAGGTAAACATATTTCTCAATCTCTCAATCCTGTCTAGTTCAACAACTACCGTGTAAAATTGGTTGAGGAATGTTGCATATATGATTAAAATATTTGAAGGAAAGAGCAAACCTGATGGTCCATGGGAAGGAAACAGATAGAATACAACTGGTCTGGGGAATTTTTATGATAGCTATTCCATCTTCTTAAGACACGGACAAGGATCCTCCACATTGATGTCCTTGATCATAGAGCATTTACGGGAAGCCATTGTTTGTATTAAACTAAGGGTAGGAGAGAAAGAAAGAAGGGACGTGGAGATATAAGGATGAATGTTGAAAGAGCAAGAAATGGAGGTGGCTTATATAGAAAAGTTTGTTGAAGTACTGGGTGCTGTGATTTTTTTAAGAAGCAGCAGAGCAAGTAGAGGGAAAAGAAGGAGGAGTCAGAAGGCTATTGTTTTAGGCACAGTGGAAAGTTACTGTTCACACCTACTTCAGCATGGCAACGTCTTTACTATGTACTAACACTATCATGAGGTAGAGATTTAAATAAAAGAAGTAGGTAAGAAACAGTGAGGTGACAGTACCTAATCTTACCTAATGAGGTATGGTCAAATCTGAAGAATGTACTGACATGAATATTTGACTGAAAATTGCATTAAGGAATGTTATGTAAACATTTGGAAAAGAAGCAGACAGCTGTATAAATTTTTCAATGCCCACTGTAGCAAATTTAGGAGGGGAAAAAAAGAAGAAGACCGTATAGTAGAATCCTGGAAAGAGTTTTCAGATACAGAGTGTTCAGATGGCACAAACTTTACTATCTCCTCATCTTTTGGCATGACACCCCAAAAATTTAATGAATCTATAAATACTTTCTTGTATAAATATGCATCCTTGAGTATTAGACCATCAAGAACCTAAAAAATAACCACCATGAAGTTAAGACTACAATAACTGAGCACAACAACATCCACCACTTAATATCAATAGAAATAAAAAAAGCACGTGATTAGAAATAGGCCAAGGTTCAATCATCAACCAATCTGTGCCTGTGTCTAGCTAGTATGTGAGAAAGAACAATGCATTTCTGACATTAATTCATGACAAATATGACCACACTAATTTATGCATCCTCCGTAAAATCTTACTGTTACACACAAACACACAGAGATATCAAAAATCTTTCAAGCAGGTTGGAGCTCGATAGTAAGTGCATTAAATCATAAAGTAGGAAACACTTAATAGTGAAGAACGGCTCTGTTTTTATTTGGAGCAACCATTTGCTAATGTACTCAGGCCTACAGCTTCACGAAATACATAAATATTAGGAATAGATACCCATACGGCACTCAAAAAATTATTCATTTTCATCCAGGCTCACATGCCCACAGAAACTTCATTGCATCTGCTTTGTACAGAGAACAGATGATGAAATGAATTTAGTTGCAAGTAGGAATATTTCAAGACTGATTGATATCAATTAATTTATCAACATTTTCAGTAGTTGAGTTACCTGATAAAGATCATATTGCTTTTCAGCTTCAATGTAGAAATATCCCTTCATAAGGTCAACAGCAAATGCAGATATTATCTGCAGTTTATTTGCCAGGGATTTCAATTCAACAAAGTTCTGCATCAGACAGAAAGCTGAATGCCTTTGACGCCCATCCTGCAGCAACCAAAGATTAGAAGGGAGGAAACGAATCAACCAAAGTTGTTTGAAGGTGAAGAGTTGAACTTTTATTCATAAAAATTAGTAAAAACAGCAAACAGATGGCATATTGTGCATTTAATTTTCTAGATAGCAGGCATTGATTCAATTGCAGTTGTTAAAGAATTCAAGTCAAATGTTTTGTCATCATACTCTTCTCCAGCATAAGCAGCAAATTAAGAGCCACTGATATAACGTTCTTCCATCATTTTATCAAATTTTTCCTCATACATCTCTTCTTTAAATTTTTGTGCTAATTTCTATCCCAACCCAAACATGCATTTGGTATAATAAATGTGTGGAAAATGTAAAAATAAATGTCAGCCCAATAAATAAAGAAAGAAGTACAGAAAGGAACTCATTCTGGTCTTCACATCGAAGAAGGCAAGCAAAGTTCCTCTATTGTAATAAGTTACCAGACTAATTTATGCATCCTCAACAAAATCTTAGTGTTACACCCAAAGACCCAAAGATATCAGAAATGTTTCAAGCAGGTTGGAGCTTGATAGTAAGTGCATTAAAGCATAAAGTAGGAAACATTTAATAGTGAAGAACGGCTGTGTTTATAATTGAAGCAACCATTTGCTAATGTATTAAGGCCTACAACTTCACGCACTACATAAATATTAGGATTAGATACCCATACAGTACTCAAATGAAAATAATAAACATCGACCACAGCAAGTATATAAAAGGCAGGAAAAAAGAAAAATCTTAAAGAAAAGGTGTGAAGATCTGTTACAAATTTGGCAGCTAGCGCTTGTAGATCAATTCGTGGAATAACCTTCACTGTCATTTTTTTCTGGGTGTTGGTCATAGCCATAAGCTGCAGAAAGAGAATTGATAAACATAAATTAGATTTTCATATGATAGCTAGGAAGATATAAGTATGGAAAAGAGCAAATGTTGTATAATCGTGAATCTTTAATCAAGAAAACAAATAATCTAGTCAGAGCACAACATTGAACAATCAATAAATAACAAAGCAATACGATATGCATTACCACCTCGCCATTGTCATTCATTAAATGAAGGAAAAATAATTAATCCTATATTATATGATTATATCTTTATAAATCTGATAAAATGCAGACTTCATATGGAGAAGAGTTTATCATAGCAAAGGAATAACACAATAACAGAACTTTGGACCAGAACACTATAACGCGATGTTTTTGGATGGTCTTGCATCATACATTCAAGACGGTCACATTGATTGTATTGTTCATGTGACCTGAACATAATGCGGACCAGTTACAGAATGAAGAAAGGAGAAGAATGTGAGATTCAACTTAAAGAATCAGATGGAATTTTGATTCAGTTTTGTATGGGAAAATAGAACTACATGAAAAAAGCATTTCTCTAAAGGATGATTCATATGATCTTGGCATGCACTATCAGAATGATAAGATGCTATTGTTCTTGTTATTAAATATGGAAAAAAATTCTTGTAACTAATTAGAACAGGATTCTAAGAATATCCTAGCAAAAACTATAACAGATACACTTACCTCCAACTTCCAAGGAAGCAGTAAGAAGCAGACAGATTGACTAATTACAGCAATATGGTGAAAGAAGTGAGCAGCCCACACAGCTCACTTGAGAATCTTCATCTACCTAAGAAAAAGAGTAACATGACATTCATCAAACAAATTAAAACTGAAGAAAAAAAAGGCACTTGAGATTTAATACACATAAAAAGATAAAGCTACAAATAGAACTAAACCTTACAAGTTAGACTGTCAATTTCCAGAAACTAAGATTCTATCATGTTTTTAATGTGGAAGTTCAATAAAAAATATACTTCTACCTAATATTTGGCAAGACACAAAAACATAATGGAAGAAGAAGCTTTGGCATTTTAACTTTTTTATGTTCTTCTCACAAGCCTGACAAAGTAATTGTAATTGCCAAAACAAATATGCTAAATATAGTAGGAAAACTGACCTTTAATCCAATGAGATGAGCTCTGACAATGAGCTCTGGCCCTTGACCCATAAATATGTAATGTAGAATTTCCAGAAGAAGCAAATTATCTTGACGGAGAAAAGCACTAGAACCTCGAGCATAATTAATTATAAGCAAAACCACTTGCCTGTTAGGTATTTCTCCAGAAAGTTCCATCAAATGCACCGTTCGTTGGAAATAACTGGAAAACACAATCTGCGATTGTAAGTCAGAATAGATCTCTTAGGTATGATTCTACGAATCATTAACATGTAAAAAAACGAAGCTGCAGGATAGCAATGACATCTTTATGCAGGAAAGACAACAGCTAGCCACATCTGAAGTTGTAATTTCCCAGGCCTTTTTCTTAGTCTATTTATGATAATATAAACGAAGCTGCGGGTTACATTGGAAAATGAAGCTATCTTCAGGAATAGGGACCAATAAAGCAAACATCGAGGATAAATTGGTATGACTATAATCCCATATAATATCATATCTTTCATACTAAGGTATGAAACGCCATAGGATAAGACTACATGAAGCAATGGTAAATATGATATCATTTGCTATGACAATAAATGGAATCTCACATCTCAGAACTGGAGGATATCAATGTTTGGCTGCCCATGTTCATCTATGTTTGTTCCAGCCTTAAGTGCATATTGTAAATACATATTATTTGTACTACTCATGGATAGAAAAGTAATTACAAAAGTAAACTAAAATCGATAATTTATACATATTATTGTAAAATGTGCTTTGGTTCTCTCTCTCCTCACTAACCCCCTCCTCATATGCATGTTCTGACCAGTCTCTATCTCTTTTTTTGGATTTGGCTTTCCTCTTATATCCATTACCATCATTTTCTCTCATTTTTATTTTTTTACCGTTGGATTAAGATCTCAACGGCCTAGATTAATTATCTCTTTTTACTATCTTTTCCCCATATTTTAATATTATGATAAATTTAAACCATTAAGATCTTAATCCAACGATACAAAAAAGGAGATGAGGGAAAAGGATGAGAATGAGTATAAGAGGAAAGCTTAGTCCCTCTTTTTCCATTGCAAGTCTCACTTTCACTGAGAGAAAATCCAGCAGTAATGGGATTATGATTAGAATTGGCTAGCGCAAGGAAAATCCTTATAGCACTTCAGGCAACTTTAGATCTGGCATCAATATATAGCTGATCCTGTTTGATCAGAGCACAAGTTCCGACAATCTGATGGCTAGATGATCGGGTGTTGCAAAATGCCCTGGGAGCAAACTCTATTTGTTGAACACTTTCTCTTTCATCTTCACAACTCCTCCTAGCACTTCTTCATCTTGTTCTTTTTCTTGTGGTGCTTCTTCCTTTCTCAGGTGTTAAAAACTTTTGTTGTACTCTCAATTGTTTTCCCCTACTTCTCTGTTCCGTCACTTCCTGGCATTGGCGGCAACTCCGCTCTCACATGCTTGCCAGAGCTATCCGCCACTGCAACCACACAACCACCATCCTCCTTTACCTCACCTGGCTCAAATCTGTCTCCCCCCTCCTTTATCTTTTTTCATCGTCAATCTGATGATGATGAGTTTCAATTTCAAGCCATTTTTTAAAAAAGAAACAAAAAAAACCAAACTTTGTGGCTCAGTCAACTTAATCGGGACAAGCTGAGTTGATCGAGTTGACTTTAGATTAACTACCTTGGTTTTACCCCTAACTCGAACCAGTTTTCTGGCGCCAGTCCAAGTTACCTTGGTAATTTCACTCCACCACCAAAAACACAAAATGACAAAAATATAGTTAATGCTTCATATATGTCCCTCATGCGGATTTAATTTTACATACATACATACATATATATATATATATATTTATGCTTCAATTATACTTAAACATTTACTAGAACAACACGTGCATGTGATGAATTACACCCATCTGAAGATACACAATTACACGCACACGATAATATTTAGAAACCATATACATTCCCCACTTCATAATATAAAACACTTTAACTAATTCGTAATAACTAATAAATGATACTTAACCCATTAAATATGATTTGATTTACAAAAATTTAATTTTGCCCATGCTAAAGTATAGGTTTCAAATGAAAAAAAAACAGACATTAAAAAAATCACATTTAAATATTAACTACATGAGCATAAATGATAAATAAAAACATATACTTGATCACTGGTTAAGAAAAAAACATATACATCAAACGGATTGGAAATTGAAAACATTCCATTTCCAAATGTTAAAAGAGTATATTTCACATTTTCTAGAATTTCCAGAATATAAGTTAAAAAATATAGAGAAAAAAGTCTTCTTGCATTTGTCTGATTTTAACCTTATGTTTGGATGAAGAGAAAATTAGAGAGGACAGAAAACTCCCAAAAATATTTTTTTTTGAAAAAACCATCTTTAAGGTTTTCATTTCTAGTATCTCCTCTCCTATGTTCCCTTCACTTTTCTCTTCATTCAAATACAGGATTAAAGCTTGAAGGCAATCATTGATGTGGTGTAAACATAGTTGGTGGTATCCAAGTTGATGCATGTGTTTTCTAAAAAATGCAGATATTAATTACTCCTCTAGTCCTAGATATAAAACATAATTTATAGTGCAAATTGCATTATAAACTATGTCCTCTAGTATAATTTACACTCCAAACTATGTTATATATTTAGGACCATTTAATATAATTAGGGTTAAGGTGCATATTGGCTAACGAAATGTTACGCTAGAAGGATCTCGCACAAAAATGTTTTGAAGGTATCATAACTATCAACAAAAAATTAAAAAATTTTAAAAAAATCACAACACCGTTAGTTGATGATGTAATATGATCGTTTAAATAATTAGTGGGGGAATACTTTGACTAGAGTTGATGACGTAGCGCAGAGAGAGAGAGAGAGAGAGAGGAAAGGAAGAGCATGAAACTTTTGTGTCACCAAACTTCTGGACACGCTATTGGAATTTGTTGACCTAGGCTGTAAAGCCACAAGCTGGAGATTTTTGAAAAATAAAATAAAATGAGACGAGATAGTTGAGCACGAGGGATTATCTTCATCCTTTAGAAAAACAAAACAGAGGGTACGGCTGCGAACCAGAAAGAGATGGAGACGGATACATAAGGGGCGTCACGGAGCTTGTAGCTCAGAACTCTCAACCATCCCTCCTTGGTCGCAGGCGACTCTCATCTTCACAACTATAGGCGCCAACGAATTTCTTCCCTCAACCACCATCACATTCGTCATTGGTGGAGCTTTAGAGACACAACACCGACAGATCAAAACAGAGCAGCGCTGTTCAACCTCTGGATTTGACTACCACTACCTCTTCCTTCTTCAACCTCCATTCTCTCGTCGTGGGCCACCACAACGTCATTCGGGCGTCTGGATTTGGACAAAGAGAGCCTTGATTGAGAGAGCTACGACTTGGAGGAGCTTGATCGAATAAGAGACGCCTACCTTCGTCTTCTGTCATCACTGCCGGCTGGGAAAAATTTTGAGCCTCGACTTAGGGATCTGACTAGTGGAACACAATTCAAACAATGAGTAGTGGAGAGGCGAACTTAAACCCTTCTTTCCTTCTATTAAATCTGACGCTCTCATCAATTTACATGGATTTAGGTGTTGTAATTCGTTCAACGGTTGTTCTTTACAATATGCTTGGCTAATTCTAAGGACTTGTTAACTTTATATAAACCACATCCTCCTTGACACAAAAGTTTGTTCAATGGTTGTTCTTTACAATATGCTTGGCTGCCGATTCCTAACATGAACGTGAGGTTGATTCCGGCAAGGGCGATGGCGAGAGCTTTCTTTCCCTTCTGGCGAAGGGAATTGAGGTCTGACTCTGACCACATCTTTTTCTTTGCTTTCAAACCCACTCTCATTAGCTTCACACCCATGAATTTGACACCCAAGTGGAGATGAGATTGAGTAGAGAGGACTAGACCGGGTCAAGCGCCAAGTGTGAAGATGACTAAATGAAAACTTTGGTTGCATCATTTACTTAAAAAGAAAAATAATCTGATCTATCTTATATTTTATCTTAATTACACGTATCTTCAAGGAACGAGTACAATCATGATCCATTGGACTTCTTTGTCCATATGATTTAGAGATGCGAACACTGAACAGAAACAAAATCTATTTCATCGAACCTATTCAGATCACTGGAACACCATTGGACCGTTTGGTGTGACCCATTTAGTTTTGCAAATCCCTGACCCGGGTGGGCCGCCGGTAACCAACCGGTCATGCCGGGTAGCCGGTGAATATGTAGGGGTTTCCTACCTTCTTTGGCTATGTATCTTATAGCACCATTTCAAAATTCGCCGATTTCAAATTTTGGAACTCGCGCTCAACGTCTTCTCCATCTTCTATCTCCGCTCCTCAGATCCCATCTTTTGGATCTTCTAATCCTGCGCTTTTCAATCCGAAGCAGCAAACATGGGTGGGGCTCACAGTCGTGAAGATTTATAACTCTCCGATTCTGACGAAGACAGTGATTCTCCGAACCACAGCGATGGAGAAGCAAGCCCCACGAGGAATTGAGGTCTTGCTCAAGCCCCACGAGGAACAAAAAGAAACGAAGACCGAAATTGGCAACAATGTCCACATCTTCACGCCACATCATCAAAAAGTAACTAATGGCATTGTGATTTTTTAAAATTTTTAATTGTTTGTTGATGATTACGGTACCCTCAAAACATTTTTGTATCAGGTGCCCCTAATATAACACTTTGTTGGTCAATCTATACCTTAACCCATATAATTAATTGGCATATCTTCTATCAAGATAATGTAACTAGTCAAAGTATACCTGATTTAAATTGCTGCTCATGTCATTCTTGTGAAATGGGCTTCTAATGTTCCAAGTTCCATAAAAAACATGTGGGGTCATAGAAATGCTACTATGGACCAATTGAGAAGAACTGACCTATAATATGACACAATTAGATTCAATAAGTAAGATTTAAAATATAATGATCATGTTTATTACTTTTGTAGGCACATCTACTTGCCTGTGGATAAGTGTAACTAAAGCTTTGGACGGGGAACACAAGCTTAATTGCTCGGGTGCAGTTGAAGCAATATGTTCCACTCCTTTTTGTTTCTCTACAAAGAAAGTTTTAAGTTTAAATTTATAAAGGGAAAAAAGGCCCCAAAGGACCAATAAAATGTCAAAAAAATTCCATAGAAAATTCTAATGTCATAAAATTCCTGAAGAGTTGTTAAATCCCACATATAGAGTTGTTAATGAGACTTTTGTAACATCAAAATTTTATATGAGATTTTCTTGATATTTTCTTGGTCCTTGGGACCTTAAAGGGATTTTCCAATTTATAAATGAATAGCAAATATATGTACACACACAAGTATTTTTAAAATTTAGATCTTACTTGGTTTTTGTTGTTTTTCATAATGACCCTTTCTTCTACCACTTTCACTCCCTTCTGGCTTTGCTCTAGGGGGATCAAGAATTTGACCTACTTCTTGAATGCATCTTGATTGTTGGCATGAATTTCTTTACTTTTTTCCACATTGTTGCTTTTAGTCAAATTACATAGATATTCTTGAACTTGTAGATATCCATTCTTGATAACACCCTAGCTACAATATATCGCAAGTTTCCCTATGATCTTGCGAGGCCAACACAAGGTTATAAAAAGACCGCATGATCGAATTATGGTATATAATTTTGGGATCTTCACTAGTTGCACATTTTCCTTCATGGTGACAATCAATAAACTTTGCATTCTTTGACCATCGCTTTAAGAAATATTTATCTGGTACTCTTGTCACAATATAATTAATGTTATAAACTCTCCATACATGTGAACAGAAAATACCCATTGATTCAAACATTTTGCATCTACAAATAACATCCTCGTTATAAGAATCAAATTGCATAACCCACCTCTTTGGCTCTTTTCCGTCCACCTACAACTCATAATAAAAAATGTTCCAATCCCTTTTCATTTCTTTAAACAAAGTCCCTACTCAATCCAAATATTCTTTCTCAAACAGTTTGAAAATTTTTTCAGTATCAATCTTTGATGCATGGCATAAAGTTTTATTCCTATAGGTAGCACATGAAGGAATGCCTTCGCTATTGTGAAAATTTCTTCTCCCTCAGAGCATCTCCATTTGTTGACCATCTTTATAGAAGCTAAGAAAAATTATGTAAGTGAAGTATTTTTGTAGATATTTCACCGAAACACTATTAGGGCTTTCACTTCTTTGAGAAGATTTTATGTTTGCAGAAAACATATCTTTACCGAATACAGTTGACCATTTATGCCGAACTGCATACATTCTACTCAACCAACTATGGTCATTGAGATCAAAATTATATTCTAAATCATTTCATCCCATGTAATTTCAAATTCCTCTTCTGAATCACATAGTTTCATGCACTTTTGAAATAATGATTGAAACCCACTGTTAGAGTTCAGAGATACTAAATGAGATGGGGAATTCTTAGATGTATGCCACAAGCTCAAGCGATGCCGTGTATTAGGGAATACCTTTTCAATCGGTTTAGCCATGGCAACATCTTGATCATTAACAATAGTTTGTGAAGGCCGATTTCCCATGGATTTTAGAAATTGCTCAAACAACCATTCAAACGACTCTGATGTTTTATTTATAAAAAAAACACAACCAAACATTACATTTTGCTAATGATGATTTATCCCAACAAATGGTCCGCAAATTAAATCATTCTTATTTGTACGATAAGTTGTGTAAAAAAACCACTACATCCCCAAAACAATCATAATCAATTATTGATCTCCCATCCCTCCAAAAAACATTTCTCAAATGTGATTCTTCATCAAATTGAACACTATATATAGCATAATGTTGGATCTTCAACTTGATGATTTTGTAAGAGATTAACTAAACTTTGTTCGTCCGCAGCTTCTATCAGCTTTAACTTCTGCCTATCGACATATTATAACAATCCTTTTTTGAAAATCCAATATTATCAAAGCCATGTGTTTCTTCACCTAAATAACTCTATACATCCTTAGTTTTTATTCCAGCAGTCACCATAGAACTAATAAGCTCACCCTTAGTTTTAAGAATATTTCTATAGAACGCATACGGTACTTATGCTCTTGTCTTATAAATTCATGATTATGCTCAGAAATCAATCTTTTGATTTTCCACATACCATCAAATTCAACAGTAAACCAAACCATAGCTTGACAATATGTTCTTGCTTTCATTCTACTAAATGAACTACTGCTACCTTCTTGGTCATATTTTGACCCTGCTTTTGAACACACACACTCTTTTGTACGAATCTCTTTAGTTCCAGCAAAATATGATTGTTTTCCTTTCCTTAGAGAAAAACCCAAATGATATGCATTTGTGTACAAAGCATAGGCTTCTTCTTCACTATATACAAAACTTGATCCAAATAAATATTTCTAACATCATAATTGTACGCACCTTCAGAGTCAAAGCTAGTCATTAAAAGTTATTCCATATTTGAATCTAGTTCACCTCCTACTTGGGGATTATTGAATTTCTCCATTCTGTTTAAAATCAAAACTAATTAAAAAAATATATACGACTAACCTATAAACACGCCTAGGTATCAAAAAAATATAGAAGAAAACATGCCCGGGTATCAAGTCGTATATAAAGAAAACAGCAAAAGAAAAAACAAGCCCAGGTTTCAGCGAATCAGCATAACTGGGTTAATATGGAGGTAATTTTTTTTAAGGGAAAAGTTACAAATACCTATCTCATCAATCTTGAACCTTTTTGTTTTGATGTGGGGATATATTCTCTTCTCCCTTCTTCAGCAATAAATTAGGGAAAACTAATTTATTACCTCTTGAGTTGCTGCATCAAGACGACATTGAGGCTAAGGGGAGATCTTGTATTTTGGAAGATCAGAGATTTTATGAAGAAAATATTGGCATTTACTAATGCAGTATATCCCTAGAGAAAGGAACAAGGTGCTAGATTCGCTTGCTAAGAGAAAGGCATATCATATCAACTTTTTTAGATGTTTGTCCTGATTTCTTAAGGACTTTAGTTACACAAGAGATGTTGGGATTTAATTCTCTTATGTAATTTTTATTTCAGTCTTAATTTCATTATGTAAGAAATATTCTTCACTTTATGAAAGAAAGTCACAGAATATTCATCAACTTTATTTGATTGATTCATTCATCATGTAGAGCCATAAAAAATTCGAAACACTCATAATCATCACTTTCTAATTCCTTCGTCCATCCCTCTCAATTATAGGCAAATTTTTCAACATAAGAAAAATAAAATATAATTTTTATTTTAAAAATTCATTTTAAACGCAAATCTATTTATTTGAAAATATATGATACAATTCAAGGAAAATTCAAAAAAAGGAATACTAATATATTTTGAGGACTCAGATTCATTTGGCTTATAAATTTATTTTATATGTTATCAATAAAGATGAAAATTTTAAAATGATAATGATTTAGGTTAGAGTAAAATGCTAGGGAAAATCTCATATAAAGTTATTTAAAATAGGAAAATTCTAAATGAGGTTGATAAACTTAATAAATCGCTAATTAAGTTAACCTGATTATTCTCCGAATAGATGCATGGTTGTCATGTCACGTCCCGACGTGTAGCCTACTCATTGAAATTTTGATGTTACATAACGTAATAATCAAAACCGCCCGTATAAAGTACCGGACCCGCAATCCCTACATAGACTTCTCATCTTTTGCTCGAATTCCTGACTAGTCACAAGGCATAACTCCCATTCACAGCTGAACTGAGCTGAGGTTCGGTCTCACCATCACACACTGAGAATGGCGGAGAAGCCGTATGGAACCTATAGGGAGGTAACCGGAGAAGACGCTGGGGAGAGTTTCAACAGGTGCTCCGGTGGGCCACGCCTAGGCAGAAGGAAAGGGAGAGCTTGTATGGGGTTCGATCCACCATGAGTTTGTCCGTTGTAACGTCACTTGAATTTTTATATTTTGCAATATTGAGATGTAATATTTGTTATAAAACTGATAAAAATAATAAGAAGAAGAGCAGAGGTTCTAGAGAGATAAAGTAGAGAGATAGATTCTCATTTCATTCAATAAATGAACAGTTACAGAAAACCTCTATTTATAGAAGAAAAATGGGACTTTAGTGTAATTTCTACCTCTGGGTCATTTGGTGTAGTTTTCCCCAAAAACCTAAACTATTCACTCACGGATTTTCTTCCCGTGAGTGATTGTATAATTGTGTGCGGGTCCCACCAAATAGTAAATCACTATGCGTGGGTCCCATATCATCTTTTAATATTTGGAAACCGGGAGTCAATGGACATCCACATAATAAGTATATTCATAACACTCCCCCTTGGATGTCCATTTATGAATGTGCCTCGTTAAAAACTTTAACTAGGAAAAACCCAGTGGGATAAAAACCTAGCCAAAGAAAAGAGTACATCATCCATTGATACACTTTCTAGTGCTGCCTCATTAAAAACCTTTCTAGGAAAAACCCAGTGGGATAAAACCCAGATAAGGGAAAAAGAGTACAGCGTGTATCGTCTCCCCCTCTTGATTACATCAGTGTTGCTCCCCCTGATGACTATATTGCTTCAATGTCTTTCTGAGCATATTATACTTTCTGTCATCAAATATTCTGTTAGAAACGCCCAATTTGATTGTTCATTATATACCTGCAAGATCTAAATCTGTCAAGTAAAGTCATAATAATCTTTTCATAAATATATATGTGCATATAGAAATTCAATAAATGTTTATTCAGATAATGATGCTATATGCACTATCATCTTGAGTCCTTTTGGGACATATGTGTTTCTGGCGCCTTATGTGCTTCTAGCACATACAAATATATTGTGGCTCATGATCCTCATTATCATTCATTGCAGCATATGCTATCATAGATATTATTAACGTCGACTTCATTTTCAGTCCCATCGGATTTCATTCATAATTTATTGAGATCTCATTATATTCACATATATTAGGTACCTAGGTCTCTCTTGGACCACAATACACTTTTCTTGTAATATCTCTTCTGGAGATAACATCTCATCAAAAGATAACTCTTCTGGAGCTTTACTTAATTATCCTCGACTTAATCATCTATATTTTATAGCTCCTTTTCTCTTTTGAGGATTTTTATCTTTTAAAACCGATGGACCTGCAACGCTTCAGGAGTGCTTTATAACAATTCATATAGGAGCATTTGCAGTTGGGATATGTGACTTTGTCACTTTCTTTAGGTCAGTAAATGCTTCTGGCATTCGATTAACTAAACTCTGAAATTGAATTATCATTTTGAACTTTTAGTGCACAATTCCTTGTACGATGATCAATATGAGCCAATGATAATTCATTCTAGTAAATCTTTACCCAATCTGCTTATTTTTCTCTCCCTCATCAAATCATCAATTTTCTTTATATATCCATCTATGTGCATTGTAATAGATTAATAATCATTACACATTTAAAACATTTCAAGATGGAATTAATCTGGCTCCTGACCAAAAGCCAATTATACGGGGAGAATTCTGTTGGCTTATATAATTGCTGCAAATATACACAACATATAAATTTTGTTCTCATAATCATTGATCTATCCATTCATGGATACTTTAATACATTATTTCTGGATCATTCAATCTGGAAATTGCGCGCATAATATATTGCAAACTTCTGGTTGCAAACATCACTGCTAACTTTGCAAATTTATAATCTCATATGTAAACTTTCAATTTGATATATTTCCAGAGATCCATTTCCAATAATTAATTCTATCTGAGAACATGCAGCACATAATATATGACTCGGATGATCAAACAAGTCATGCCAACATTTCATATGATTTATCATCAAATATAATATTCATTTTGGGGGAATCAACATAGAAACATTCACAAAGAATTATCACATAAATATTCACACTTGATATATATCATTATCATTCTCCCCCTCAAGTGTGAGACCTTAAAAATTAATTCATGGAATTTCCATACAATATTCCATGATAATAGCATATATGATAATTAATGCATTATCAATGCATAATTTTGTTACTTCTGGTAACAAAATTTCCATTTTCCAGAATCAACAAACAAATATATATTAAATACAAAATCATCAGGTGTATAATTGCAGATTCACGAGCGCAATACTGTGTAATCACAGGCGCATCACTGTGGAATCACAGGCGCGACAACTCAGATTGTCGTATACATATAAAGTCAAAAAGATTCCAGGCTCGTGCTTTATAGGGAGCAAATCTGTAGAGATTTAACAGGACTACGCAAATCTGCAGAGATTCAATAGGATTTAATTCAACTATAAATAGAGGAAGGCAAACGAACATGCCTCACAAACACTCAAGCATCTGATAATATCAACTACCAGATACTCACACATATTTCTCTAAATTCTATTGCCATGGCAGGACCAAGCAGTTTTATCCCAGTTTCTGATACATCCGAAACAGCATTACTTGATGCTTTGTTGTATGATGATCAGCATAACATGTCATTTACTTCTTTGTTATCTCCTAATCCCTTTGAAATGTTTATTCCTCCTTCTACTATTCCTCCTTCTGCTTCAAATGTACCTACTTCTCCCCCTAGAACAAGTGTTCTTCCTCAATCTACAAGGATTGAAGGTACAACTGAAGCAGGTTCATCAAGGAGGCCTGTTAAGAGGTGTAGAACTATGGCAGAACTAATGGAGTCTACCAATCCAGTTCAGCCAATAGTGTCGGCAGTTAACCAACCAGCATTCACTAGCCAGCAATCTATCATCAGTTTGCCAGCAACAACCAGCCCGACAACAACAATCAGCCAACCAACAACCACTAGCCAGCCAGCAACAATTAGCCAGCCAACAGCTACAAGCCAATTAGCAACTACTAGCTTATTGGAATGTAGTTGCTGTCATGTTTTACGGGAAATTATTCATACCAACGGACTTCAGTACCATAAACTTGAAGTTCACGGAAGAAGAACAGGTATGATTACCCATGCTGTTTTATTTGAAAAAGTACAGGATAAATCTTATAATACTGACAGGCTTCCAATGTTTGATTTCACAAAGAAAAATTTTGAAGAAATCAAACAATTTCTGACACAGTATTGTATAGATTTACAAGCATCAGGATATATCTTGATGCGTGATCCTGTATTAGCCTATCATGAGGTTCTCTGTGTTGGTTCGGAATGGGCTATAAATCCAAATGACCTCCATGGAAGTTCATTTCAAACCAATATTGAACACTCATTAGGCAAAGGAAAACAACCTGCAGTAAGTATACCCTATGATACTTCATCCCTTAACCAGGGTGAATTATATAGGTTATCTATGGAGCAAAGAGAAAGAATAAAGAAAACAACGCTCCATGATTTAAGAAATTATTTTCACTTAACCCTTGATGAAGCGAGTAAACAATTAAATATGTCTACTCACACCATACAAAAAATCTATCAAAAAGGAGGGTTAACTGAGTGGCCACACAAGAAGCTCAAGAAACTTATGACGCAAATCTCGATATTACGAAGAGCTTTGCCTCATCTGGATCCCATCTCAAGAGAAGCAAAAGAAGAAGACATTAAATATCTTCAGAATGAGATGATTAAAGTTTGTAATGATGTTGAGCCACTCGCAATTAAACTTTGTTGAAATAATATTTCCTTTTGCTTAATTATTTTGTTTATGAATATTCTTTTCTCGTATTTATAAAAATTGTTATAATCATAGAAATCACATAACAACTATAATAATATATTTGCTTCATTCACTTCTGGGAATGAAGTTGGATAAAAATTCATGATCCATAACTCACTGATTTGTTTGATCATGGCAAGAAATTAATCCACAATATTGCTACTACAATAGCAAATTGAATATATTTATTTATAATATCAATCATGATCATACAATCCCTTGTCTCATAATTTAAGGGAATATTTAATGCCAAATATACAATTTTGAGGCCTTTATACAACTGATAACATACAAAATTTATGGATCAAATATTGTTTCATAATTTGTCTCTTGTTATCAGGCTAACTTGCCTCTTGGCTTCAGGCAATCTTGCCTATGAAATTAAGGCTATCTTGCCTCTTAGGCTCAAGCCAATTTATGCCTCATCTCTCAAGCCAATCTATGCCTCATATCTCTATGGCATTTTGATCTCATAATAATATATATGATCTTTTAACAGTTTATCTTCAAGATAAATAAAATATAAGCATAATAAAATAAATAGATGGAACCCACTAATAGTGTGGTTGCCATAAATAATAAGAAGGGAGAGGGATATATATATATATAGCAATAAATAAATAAAATAAAATAAATGACTGGAAATAAACATGCTAGATTAATAAAAAGAAGATGAGATAGGAATGGTAGTAAACTCACAGCGAGACCTATCTCATCCAAAGATAAGAAAGAAGATGCATATGCAAATGTAAATATATATATATATATATATATATATATATATATATATATATAATATAAAACGGTAAAATAAAAAGGGAAGGGGATTTAAAGCAGTAAATAAATAATAAATAAATGGAGTCCACTATACAAGTGTTACCACCATGAAAAATAAAGCAGTAAATAATAAATGGTGCCCACTATACTAGTGTTGCTACCATGAAAGATAAATAAAGCAGTAAAGAATTAAAATAAAATAAATGGGGCCCACAAAATGTCACCACCATAAAAGATAAATAAACTCTAAATAAAATAAATAAATAGAGCCTACTAATAGAGACTAGTGTGCCTCCATGAAGAATAAATAAATGTAAAATAAAATAAATAAATGGAGCCCACTAATAAATAATGTTGCCGCCATAAAAAATAAATAAATGTTAAAATAAATAAATAGAACCCACTAGTAAATATACTAATGTGCTATCATAAAAGATAAATAAATGTTAGTAACAATAAAATAAATGTTAGTGACATAAAACTAAATATTAGTAAAGTCAGTATGGAGCTTAGTATAGCCACCATGAGATAAATAAATAAAGCAGTAAGTAAAGAATTACAAATGGAGCTTAATGACGCCACCATGAAATAAATGAATAGGAAGTGGGAAGAATATATAAACATAAATAAATTACTGTAAATAATAAAATATAAATTTACCGTGAATAGTAAAATTACTATTCACTATAAATAGTGAATAAAGTAAAATTACAGAAAGATTAATCTAGACTTCCATGTAGGAGTCAAATGAATAAAATGTAAAAATTGCTGAAAAAGGGGTAAATTTACTGTGAATAGTAAATTACTATTTACCGTAGTAAAATAGTAAATAATCTCAAATCTTAACCATGGAACCCGATGTTAAAATAATCGGTAAGAATAGATATTTAATTCCATATAATGGTTAAGATCATCCCAGATAAATAAAATGGAAATATGAAATAGATGGTGAGAAAATCTTACCTTGGTAGAGTCTTCGTGCTGATAACGTGTTATAAAACTGATAAAAATAATAAGAAGAAGAGCAGAGGTTCTAGAGAGATAAAGTAGAGAGATAGATTCTCATTTCATTCAATAAATGAACAGTTACAGAAAACCTCTATTTATAGAAGAAAAATGGGACTTTAGTGTAATTTCTACCTCTGGGTCATTTGGTGTAGTTTTCCCCAAAAACCTAAACTATTCACTCACGGATTTCCTTCCCGTGAGTGATTGTATAATTGTGTGCGGGTCCCACCAAATAGTAAATCACTATGCGTGGTACTATGCAAATAGTAAATCACTATGCGTGGGTCCCATATCATCTTTTAATATTTGGAAACCGGGAGTCAATGGACATCCACATAATAAGTATATTCATAACAATGTTTTTGGGGCAAAAAAATGATTTTTATACCATTACATGTGAACGTTGATGTTAAGATATAATTTAATGCATTGTCAAAGGAGAGGTAGTGCCGAGAATTAAGATTGAGGGTTAATAATATAAAATTATCAAATTCTAAAATCTTATTTTAGAATATGTGATCTAATTTAAATTTGTTGAATTTAATAATTTAATTTAAAATTTAGATAATTTAACCATATTTTAAAATGATTCTCCCAAAAAATTATAAGATTGCAACACCTCATAAGTTGGATGCAAAGACAAATAACTCACTTCAATTAAACTACAGTACGTATAATACACTCACCAACTACGTGGACTTACTTAACATATCAACCATGGCAGATCAAAATATAAACCATATATTTAGGTTTAGATCTAAAATTAACATATCACCCTCTTTCTTATTTGTATACAGAGATATTCATAATAAATTTACTGACGATTTATTTTACTACCTTTAGAAAAATTGGTAAAAAAACAATACTCTATAAACAATCACACAAAGTTTACTTTTGAATATATTAAAAATTTGAAGTGTTTTGCACTTTCTCAAAATTACTTACATCAGAGATATTATTCTACAGTTTATAAGATTTTAAATTTTCATGATATTTTTTCCTTGAAAACCTAACTACTTAGATCCAATGACATAGTTGGTAGAGTTCTCTTTTGTTGGAACATGTATGAAATGATAAAAATAAGAAAAATTAGTGAAAATTACTTTTTACTGATTTTTTTATAGAAATATTACCCTTCCAATTTTTAGTCAGAAAATAAAGATGACTTTCTTATTTGGGCGGTATGTTTAGTATGAGGGGAGAGGATAGAAAGTAAGTGGAGGAAAAAAAAATTGAGTTATATTTTTTAAAAATAAAAAATGGAATTAAAAGTTTTTAATTGATTATTTATAATCTTTTATTTTATATCTTCTGTTAAAAAAATATTAACCCCATCTTTTCAATTTTTTAAATGAGTTAAGTAGCAAATCTGCCTCAGAAATATATATTGAGGAGCAATATTGCCATGTAAGTTTTTTCAGGTTCAAATTCGTCTCAGAAGTCTAAAAAAGTAGCAATGTTATCCTTTTCCGTTAAAAAATTGACATTGACAGTTAACTTTTTAACGGAAAAGTGTAATATTGTTACGTTTTTAGACTTTTAGAACAATATTAAATCTAAAAAAACTTTCAGGGCAACATTACTTTTAGGTATGTACTTTTAAGACAAATTTACTACTTAACACTTTTTAAATTCTACGTACAAAATTTTTTTCTCCCATTTCGTTCTTTCCAAATCCCTCCCACCAAACACCTATTTGGCTGAGGGCTTAACTCACGACAAGACTCTTTGCTTTGATGTTTTTCAGTTGAATTTGGATTTGACTTCTATCCGATGAATGTAATATCCGCTGGGGAAAAACGGTGGCGTTTTGGTGCTTTATTGATGTCTTTTTTTTTTTTTTTTTAATATTCCAGGTAGTGACTGGTAGTGAATGGATACTTTAGGATATTAAATGGTACTGATAAATACGTCATGATCTTGAAAAATTATTTTTAGGATATTAAAAAAATATTTCAAGCTGCTGACTGGTATTAAAAAGATACTTTAAAATACTGACTGATATTGAAAAAATACCTTATGATTACCCATCAATATTATTTTAGGATATTGAAACTGGTACTCAAAAAAATATCTCATAATCTCTTGAAAAAATATTAGGGTACTAACTCATACTAAAAATATACTGCATGATCTTTTCAATGTCCTAAAATAATATTGGCTGGTAATCATAAGGTATTTTTTCAATATCAGTCAGTATTTTAAAGTATCTTTTTAGTATCAGTCAGCAGTTTAAAATATTTTTTCAATATCCTAAAATCATTTTTCAAGATCATGATGTATTTATTAGTACCATTTAGTATCCTAAAATATTTCTTCAGTATTAGTCACTACCTTGAATTTTTTTTTTTTTTTTAATTTTTCAAAAGGCAACAATAAAGCACCAAAACGTCACCGTTTTTCCACAGCGGATGACAACGAATATTAAATTCATCGGACAGAAGCCAAATCCGTCAAATTTGTGAAGAATTAAAAGGGCTAGACGCCTAGACCCGGTTGGAGCATACTCTCGAGGGTGTATCACTTTAGTTCTGTTCATAAGTACATTTTGACTAAACATTTTAATATTTATTATGAGGACAGTTTCCAAGCTTTAAAATGTATTTATAATATTTTTGTCTTTATTAATTGTAATAACAAAAAAAAATTATTTAGGTTGACTTTTAAAAACAATCATAAATAATTAATAAGGATAAAATTGAAAATCTAGTTAAAAATGAATGAGTTAACTAATTTCTCGTTATGTTATACTATAGTTACTTAATTCGAACTATTTATAAATAGAATTAGAGTTCAATGCTTCAGAGCCATGTTCAAGTCCGATGGGAATGAGTGAAGCTATAACTGTCATAACGGAATTTTCTGTTGTATTCAAAATCTTCAAGACCCTTCCCGCTTTCCTTTCTCACCCTCCTCCAATAATGGAATCCACTTCTGGTGGTAAACGTCCCCCACGGCCACCTGCTCCGGTTCGTCCCAAGCGTAAACGCGTCGTGCATACATACCCAGATATTCCTCTCAAGCCGAGTCTAAAGGCCAAGGGAAGGCGCATCTCGGTCCAAGATCATGAACAACTCACTCCAGATGAGATCAATGAGCTCCAATCGGCGGCCAAAAATCTTTTCCTTTCCGATGATTCGTCCCAACACCTATCTCTCGTCGGCGACTTCGCTAACTCCTATGTTCCTCGTGAATCACAAGTTATGTCCCTCTGGAATTTCTGCGCCCGTCGATTCCCAAATTCTCTCTCTCTAATGCTCGCTCACCTCCTCAACTCGCCTAATCTTCCCTCTGCTACCAGAACCCACATCGTTGATCTCCTCCACCTCACTCTAGCCCGATTTCACGGCCAAGATGGGCCCAGATTTAGTCAACGTGTTCTTGGTAGTCTCAAACTCCTGCTTCTTGACTTTATCCAGAACCTTGATGAATCAATACCTGATTTGCCTAATTTGTCTCAAGTAGCCGCCACAATCTTTGTAATCGAGAGATGGGAAGAGCTTCTTGACTACGTTTTTGACGCCCTTCATACGGAATTCGCATCGAAGCAAGAAATGGCCCTCAGGGTGTTATCGAGATTGCCTGAGACGAGAATAGAATGTCTGGGAGCCTACAAATTTTGGCGGCAGAACTATGAGTCACTTGTACCGAGATTCTTGGAGCTATTTGATTCCGCCGATCTCAATATCCGGGCTCTCACATTTGATGCGTCTGTTAAATTGGTACGCTTGCTTCACCAGTGGAAGTTTGACGACGAATTTGACCAATTATTACAAACAATGATTAGGTCCCTACGAGACTTTCACAGGGACGCTCAAACCCATATCGTGGAACAGAGGATGATGGACTTGGTGGAACTGGCTAAAGGCTGCACTGACCATTTTTTGAAGAGACTCAATGTTGTGCTCGGCTGCATGTTACAAATTGTAGAGACTGTAGATGACAACACTTTTGTCAAGTGTCAGGCGATTGAAATTATTAAGATACTCGATGAACAACATATGTTAAATTTTTCAAAGTATCATCTGGATCTTTCTAATGAGTCTAAACGCAGTATATTGGAGAATTGCGTGCGCTTGATGTGTCGTATTGCAGATGTTCCTGCCTGCTATGATTTGGGCACGGACCATACGGGAATCTCGGAGGACCACAAACTAGGAAGGTTCTTACTCGTTCGGCTCTGCTTGCATTCACAAGACATAATACTTCCCTTTGTAAGAGAGATGATACCACAGTATTTGAATTCAGAAGATTGGCAGACACGTCTTGGAGGAGTTACTGCCTTTAGTGCAATAGGATGTTTCCACGTAATTTGATCTTCCCCCTGTTTTCGTTTTAACTTTAGTTTAAGAAATTGTAATATTTTAACTATTTCCATCTCTCTCTACGTGGCTGCCACAGGAAACGATCATGATTGAGCAAGCGGAGAGAGTGATCAATATCTCACTTGCTGATCCCCACCGGCGCGTGCTTTTTGCTGCCGTTGACTTAATAACATGTTTGCTTACAGACTTTCGTGAAGACCAAGTCAAACATCTAACTAAGCTCGTCCCTAGACTAGTGGCCATAATTAGATCATCTTCAATATATCCAAGTATTCAGGTATGTATAAACGAAGTGCATTTTGGCACCTTGTCAACGCAAAGTCTTGCTTCAAATTTACTTGCGATTCATAAATACATATATATGATGTGCAGTTGGGTGCTACTATGGCAATTAATCTCTTGATTGCCAATTGCGCGGAAGAAGAAGCAGTGGAGTCATTCTTGAAAGATCTGATGCCTGTACTGCTAGATCTTCTTGAGGTATATATGACCCATTATATATATATATATAATGTGCATATATTTTTCTCTGCCATGCATTCACAGTTTCATGTAAATAAATAAACTCTTACTGCAGAAGGAAGAAAAGGAGTTTTCGAAAGAAGCTATGAAAACTCTGAAATCACTGGCAGTATCATTTCCGGTATATCTTCTAATCAATACCTCAGTCAAATTGTCAAAACCATACATGAAAGTCGATGTGGGTTTTATTTCTGTAGCCCAACTTAAATAATGCGTATTGAATTTGTTAAGTGCAGGCCATTTTTCGTGGGTACTTTCAGAAAGCAGTGGATTCTCTGAAAGCGTTCACGTCTCAGTCGTTGCTTGAGGGAAAATTCATGGACGATTTGAGTTTTATTTTCTTGGGGCCTCTCATGCACAAGTCTCTTTCTCTTTTAAAAGATCTTCAACCAGAGGTAATTACTAATAATATGCAAGAGTAAAATATTCTAAACATTATTTTTACCTTAATTACACATATATCTCCTCCATTTTAGAAAATAGAAACATACACGCTTCCATTCAAACCGTTAATTCCGTTGAATATATTTTAAATTGTTTTAATCACATTAAAATTTATATTGAAACACAGTTTAATTTACTAATTTACCCCTCATTTAAATGAAAATCAATATATATCGTCCTTGAGCTAAATAATTGCATTTTTGAAAAATCCTAGATTTCTTTGGTGAATCTATAAGACGAGGAAGTTAGATTTTTTTTTGGGGGGAACTATTCACGATGCTTGCATCAACTCCTTGTAGATCAAATTCTTCACTGAACAAGACTCGCATCAATACCATTTACTTAATGCTATGTGCGTGGATATTTACTAATACTAAAATTATCACTCTTCCTAATATTTTTCTAGTCCTAAATATATAATTTTGCATAAATTTGGTCCTTTATTTTGGAATGAAGCTGGTAGTTCTTCTTATCCTTATTTTAAAGCACCAACGTATTAGTAAATGTATTTTTTTTTTTATAAAACACTTCCTTATTTTCAAGAAGTATTAATTATTTTTTTTTCATGTATGTTCATAATTAATAAGGATAATGGATGAAACTAATAATTAATATAATATTAGAGTTTAGTGCAATTAGTTGGGATAATATTGAAAATTACTTAAATTTTAGAATAATTTTGATAACTTTAACAATTTTTACATATTACATATTAGTTTGTGAAAATTGTTAGTTGACACTTTACACTTTTATAGAAAATATAATACCGGCGAAGAAGAGGGATCTGAGTACTCTTTGGAACAACAAATAGCTCGTATTATTATTTAATTTTCATTATGCTTATGCCACAAATAGTTTAATAATTCCTACTTTTTCTCACATGAAGTTAGTTAACACTTTTCAGGCATTGTCTCAATTGAGCAAGCTACCGCAGCGAGTTGCTGGCCAATTCCTTAGCAAGACCATGCCTGAATTATTGCAGACCCTCGGAAACGCCGAACCCTTCACCAAGTTTGGCTTCAAATCTTCCCTTTCTGTTCTACCTGAATTCTTTTTTTCTTTTTTAAAAAAACATTGTTGCCGTCAGCTTTAAGGTATTTGTACCAATATATCTATGTTTTGTAGGGAGTTTATGCTTAAAAAGATAGTTTTGGCTTGTGATTTACTGACAAAGTTTGCTGATCAATTCCCAAAAAATTTTGAACCCTGGGTTTCCTCGGTAATCCGTGTCCATGTAACTTTGATTTTGGAGATATGCACACACAGTGAGATTTGCTATTTCTGAAACTGATTAATTACGACTTGCAATGATTAGGCCTGTCCTCTTTTGACCACCTCCCTGTTCGCCTGCACTCAATCTGAAGCTAAAATAGCAGCTGTCAGAGGTATTTCTCCTTCTCATTCCGTTATAATACTAAAACTATATTTGGCAAGTTGAGGGTGAATCTAAGTATAAGATAAAATTTTTATATTTATTAACTTACTTTCTTAACCCAATAAATTAGGCAAATGTGTCTAAGTATTATTCAGAAAAATGTTGGGTTGTATATTAATTTATAGGTATAAGCTTCCCTTAATTTCTGTTTCTAGCGCTTCCAAGCTTACTGCGCTCGTGCGAACACAATAAAGAGTCTCGTAAATTTTTGTTGTACCTCGCTGTACGAGATCTGGCCAATCAATTACAAGAGGTATTTATTCGGTTGTGATTTCCTTTAATTTAAAATTATTACATCTATCTTTCATTGGTTTCCGTTTTCAATCCTCACTGTTTAAGGTTCAAGTACTGCAGGGAATTTTGCACATATCGATTGGTATAGAAATGTTAAAAAGCCTCAATGCATGCGTCCGGGTACGTGGAAACGTACATTATATTGAAATCTCACATTCTTCTATTACGAATATAACAAATGTTCTTGTGTAGATCTGTGGAACACAAGTTTTGCGTACAGACCTAGTCAAACAGATTGCAGATCACATAAAACAAATACTCTTTTCCTCATCATTTGCCAAAATCGAAATAAAAACGCGAGAAGAAGCATCATCGTTGTCGCCTCGTCCTGTTGCGGAGAGTCATGAACAGGAACTAGAGGAGCAAATAATTCAAGTCTCTGCTTAAAATCCTTTTTTTTTTTTTGTGTTGTTGTTGGGGGGGGGGGGGGGGGGGCGCTTAATTTTTCCTTTTATGAATAGCTCAAGTTTGTGTCTACGCTTTGAAGGCTGCAAGCTGCTTAGTGACAATGATAACTACATTGAAGTCTGAATTCTTACCTCTTGTTTCCGAGCTTCTTCCAGCTGTTGAAGCGCTATGGGTTAGTCCCGCTCATGTTGCTATTCTTCTTTGTATGATCACACACACACATATATATATAGGAGTATAATTTTCTTAATAAGGTTCTTTTTTCTTAATGCAAATTTCCTATGTTAATTATTTTCAACTTAAACATAAGAAGCATGCATGATTATGTCTTCATCATTTGATTCAACTCTTTCACAGGGTAGTCACTGCCCAGATAATGTGAAAGCAGTGGCAATCTCCATTTTAAATTTGCTTTTGAGTGACTACCCACAAAAATGGGAAAGGTATATATATACGGTTTAGCTTGTAATATATTGAATTCAATTATGAGCATTCACGACTCATTTCATCTTCGTTGTCATTCATCCAGCTATTGTGATACATATCCTATGGTAGTCATGGACCTTTGTTACTCACAAAGCCCCAAGCTTCAACGGGTATTTAATTATTTCTGCAAAATGTGCCAGCTATATTCTGAGCTTTAATTTACTATACATTTATGTTGGGGTAATGTAACTTGTATAGGAAGCTGCACGTGGGATTGGATTACGCGCCACACACTCAAAACTTATGCCCAACTTCGATGCCCCTGGTATATATAGGCTCCTTGATTACAGTAATATTCATAATTTTTTTGTTGAACACAATAGAAAGTGGTGAATTTTGTGCAGTGTCTATGGACGGCCTAAATTTTGTAATAGATAGTGGAAGGAAATCAGAAGAGAGGGCCATGGCATATGAGGCTGCTGTTTCAGCTTTTGGGAAAATTCTTGAGTTCCGACGTCATAATATTCAATACCCTCAGGTAACATTTTTCTTATCTTTTTGTCCACTGGGCTTTTATTATAACATGCTCTACTATATTTTTATTACTCATAACTAGATGCTTCCACTCCGGCGAAAATCTTTGCCCTTAAGGAATGACTTTAAAGAAGCCGAATACGGAAATGCACAACTCGATCTACCGTTAGAAAGGTTTAATTTACTTCTCTAGCTCTCTTCCCCAGTTTCGATTTTGAAGCAAACTTGAGTCAAGTTTAACAATATTGGAAAACTATATCATTTTTTCTGTTTTGTTTCAGGAATGATCGGGAACTTTTGGGGCATAACGAGGATAATCTTAGTAAGGCTATTCAAATTTGTAAAAAGGTAAATGATGATCTTCAAGATAAAGTCTGTTATCTTTTTCTGTGCCTTTGATTTCCTTACATTTTGATTTATTTTCCTAAATTTTTGTTCGTCACAGATTTTATCAAAAAGAGACAATCTAGCAACTGACGCAACGGTAGGCTTGATCAAGTCTTGGCTTAGCAAAGTTGAGGCAAAGCCATAATTGTTTGTTCGAGAGCACACAAAACACTATTTTTTTGCCTTTGTTTGAATCACAACTGTAAGACCTTCATTCACCTGTAGCTCTCGAAAAAGGCACACAAATCTAGCTACGTTATAGTTGGTCAAAAAATACGAAAAGTACTATTCATACTGTGAGCAAGTTTAAGCCGAAACACTATTTTTAAGCAAGGCTACTGAAGGCTAATATGTCGACGAGAAAAGAAGGAAAATTGTTTGATGTGAACCCTACATCAGGATCAGGTGGTAAAAGAAAAAAATGCTCACCTCAAAATAATTAGGGGGATAAGAAGAAACATCTGATGTGAACCCCAGGATTAGATAACAATTGATGATCATATTAATTAATAAACAATAAATTGTGACTAAACGTTTCCGATGAAAAAAACGTTGAATACGATTTGCCTACATTTGGGGGTTTAACAAAATTTATAATAAGATTTACAAGAGTATTAGTGAGTTTGGTAAGATTCGTGATGGTTTTTACAATAGTGTTTCTTGATCGAAAAAATGTTAGATGGAATTTGCCAGCATTTGTGGACTTTGACAAAATTTATAACGGGATTCACTAAAACAATAATAAGTTTTACAATATTTGTAATAATTTTCACAAGAACATTTCCTAATTGAAAAAATGTTAGATAGGATTCACCAACATTTTTTGTCTTTGACAAAATTTATAATGGGATTCATAAGAATAATAATGAGTTGAATAAGATCGATTCAAAATGCTTTTTAAAATAGTATTTCCTCATTAAAAAAAAAACGATATCCAAAATATATATATTGTACATACATACATATGTAAAACATTTCCTGATAAAATAACATTGACCAGAATATATATATTATACATACATACATATTTGATGCCCACCCGGCTCCTTCACAATCATGGTGGGGTAGGTTTGAATCTCACCCCTTACACCTTGGTTCAATTTTTTTTTTTTTTTTAAAGAAAAACATCAACCCCACCCAAAAAAGAAAGCTCTTGATGCCAGAGGTTGTAGGTAGACCAAAGCCAGAGCTCTCACGGGCCGCTAGTGTTGGTGTTCTGGCAAGGCTCACTTTTCTTCTTCTTCTTTTTTTTTTCTAAAAGAATCGATGGCATAATAATGAATTCATCAACATTTTAAAATCTTAATTTGATCTCCATTACCTATATATCATTTATAAATATTAACAAACATTTTGAGATTTTAAATTTTGTATGGTATTTAAATAGAATTTTCCTAAAAAAATAATAATAAACATCCTTCCATATGCATTGTTCCTCTCACGCTCATTAATTTTGTCATTTTCTCGTTCAGCGCGTTAATCTCAGCTTGACGTAATCCCCCGTGGCATAGTACCACATCTCTTTCACTCATTTTTTATTTTTTATTTATTTTCACTTTTAAGGAGTTATTTCACTCCCCCACTAAAAACACAAATGAAAAAAATATAGTTAATGCATCATATACATCCTCATGCGAATTTAAGTTTTCATGTATATTTCATTATTCATTTTTTTATATGCTTCGCTTATACTCAGACATTAACTAGAACTACACATGCATGTGATGAATTGCACCCGTCTGAAAGATACAGACTTATATGACTTATATGGGTTTAGTTTTCCACCTATACCTTTTATCGTTATTTTCTCTCATTTTTTTTTACCGTTGGATTAAGATTTAAATGATTCAGATTTATCATATGATTAAAATATTATTATAAGGGAAAATGATAGTAAAAATATATGATAAATTTAGATAATTGAGATCTTAATCTAATATACAAAAAGGAAAAGAAGAAAAAAGGATGGTAAGATATATAGGAGGGAAACCAAATCCCGCTTATATATATACAAAAGGGTTAAATTGTAAAAATACATATATAATTTACTCCCATGAGCGCCAACACCATGTGCCTTTTTTAAGCGTAAAAGTACTTTTAAAATAAGAACAAAAATACCATAGCCGTTAATGTCAATCACGTTGACCGTTAGTTTGCCCTGAATCGCTGACATGGAAACTTATATGGCTATAATAATATCTTAATTGGCTGTGAAAAAAATAAACGAAAGAAAAAGTATTCACCCACGTCATCCTTGCCTCTGCATATCACCCATCAACAGATCTGAAAACTCCATTATTGCCTCTCCCAGCCGACCTCGTTCCTGGCCGTTACCCTTCGCTGCATCCTCCGCCTACCTCGTTTCCTTCTCCTCTTCCTCCCTTTGCTAGCGAAGCTATGACGGTGATGAAGTCTTTCCATCTTTCTCGATCCCTCTCCCTTCCTCCATTTGTCTCTACTTTTTCCTCTCAAATCCCATCCCTCAAAATCTTCTACTCCTTCTCTGTAGCTCTCCCACCCGTAAGAATGAGGGGTCGGATGAATTGAAAAAAATCAATTGGGATGTCATTGATTACTAATCTTCATCTACCCTTTTCTTATCAACTATTTCTATCTCAACATCTCTACCTCTCCGCCTTCTAAAATTATCATCATCAGATGTCGATTTTGGGTTCCTTACTATATTCTGGTTGAAATTGTCAGATGAATGAAACTCAACTCAAATTTGTTTGACTCGGGAATAAGGATAGAGTTCAATTTTTCATGAGCTTCCTCTTCATATACCAATTTTGGGGTTCGATGTTATGATAATAATTTATCTTGATTGAAATTATGGGTGATTTTGTTGAAGGTAGTGTTGAAATTTTATAATTATTATCTGTACATTAATTTAAATTGATATACTTTATATTAATTTGAATTAATATTGGGTTTTATTAATTATAAAATTAATAAGTGGTCCACGTTCTGATGCACATTTTTCTCAACTGCCCATAACCACCCATGAATTTTGGCACGTAACGTTACGCACGTTTTGATGGGAAAACGTGGGAATTGGTCGTGCTCTTTATCTATTAATTTACACGGTCCCCTAAGTCCGCTCACACGACTGAATAACTCAAACACCATCTACAGAGAGTGAGAGTGAGGGCTTAGAAGGATTGTGGTCTTCTGCTTTCATTCTGAATCAATGGCGGGAGGTATTTCAGCATTTTTAATTTCTTTATTCCGCATAAGATCTAATTGTTTATTCGGTGACTAAGCATGATTAGATCATTCATTTTATCTTACATTTGGTATCAGAGCGTCTAATATGCCTCTGCCTTGATTCTTATTTGATTATGCGAGTATGAGAGGACATCTTTTATATCATTCACGATGCTTCACAGTTGCAAATCTGATTTCTTTTGCTTTCAATCTTTTTATATACATTCGAAGAATCCTATCAATCCTGTTATATGAACTGAGACCTAGAGTAAATCATTTTTTTTTTTCGCTGTGAATATGCTTGATTTTGTTTGGCTGGTCCCATGGGTTGCTACCATCGAAAGCTTGAAAATTTTTCTTGATCGATTTCGATTATTTGGGATTTTGATAACTGTACTGAGATTATGCTTGGCTTCTGATAAAAACCGAAATTAAGATCATTGTTTTTAGGCTTAGGACTGTCGGTCTTTCGTCGGAAACGGAGATTCATATATGTTTGAGATGATTTGATTCGTTTTGGTCTTGGTCTTAAATCTGCCAATTTCATGATTATATGGTGTATATCGTGTTTTCTGTGATTGTTGCCGTCCAAAACACCGTCGGAAACGCCTGAATCAAGCTCTCCGATCGCCTGAAAAAGTCACCTGGAATCGCGGGTCGCGGCTGCAGGAACCGGGTCGCCTCGGGTTGTCGGGTCGGGTAGGGTTTCCAAACGGGTAGGGCAGACGATCCAAAACGACGCCGTTTGGGGCTTAATAAAACGTTGCGTTTTATTAATTCAGATGGGCCAGGCGCGTTTTCGGGCCGAGATTCGTTTTTTATTTTTGGGCCGGATGCGTTTCTGTTGGGTCAAGTCTGTTTGGCGTTTTTCATAAAAAAAAAAAAAAAAAAAAAATTAAGTGCAAAACGCAGAAAATGGAAGCCAGCGGGATTCGAACTCGGGACGCGAGGGGCGCGTGGGCGCCTGATGGGTAACGCGTTGCCAGCTGAGCCACGCACTCATGAGTGGCTATAAGTGAACATTTATTTTATTTAAATTAGTTTTTCTCATTCCCAAAATTTTAAAGAAAAATGGCATCTGTGGGGTTCGAACCCGTGCTTTCAGAGAGAGCAAAACCTTAAGTGGACATTCTTATGCCATCAGGCCGAGCTGTTATTTGGGTGTTATATGTGGATTTCATATATATATATATAGCGTTATTTTTTCGGATTTAAATTTAAATCTGAAATTTAATTTATTTTGGATTCATATTATTATTTGTATGTGTTAATTTTATTTCATAATACATACAATATTAAGTTGAATAATATAGATGAATATTTGATTTTGTTTTAATATTGCTTATTTTTTATTGCAATATTAAATGTTAATGTTGAGTGATTTATATGTTTTTAATTAGTTAGAGAGTAGCCACAGCATCTTTAATTGATTAAAATCATATATTTAATTTCAAGATCACATAATAACATTAGTCGTAATTAGTCATATGTAATATAATAAATCTTATCCCACAGGAATTTTTATTGTATGTTCTATATGACTAATTAGGATAAAATATCAAATTATATTCTTAACTTGCCCACAGGAATTAAGAATAGGTAAATAATTTGATAGTTTTATCATAGAGTTGTAAATCTTGTTGAATTAGAACTTTAGCCCACAGGCAAGTTGTATGTCAGTAGATTTACATATTTTTTGTGTGATTTACATTGGTAAAACATAACATTTATTAGTCTCAAATTTTAGTATTCTTAAGTATGTATGTTCATTGTTATGCAGTTAAACAACCTGTAAATTTTTTTGATATGAAATGTGAGGTTCCTGAACTTAGGGGTGATAACTATAAGGTATGGAGAGAGAGAGTTCTTCTCCAATTAGGGTGGATGGATATTGACTATGTTATAAGGAAAGACGAACCACCTTCCATTAAGGAAACTAGCACTCCAGATGAGGTTGATCTTTATGAAAAGTGGGAGCGATCTAATCGTCTCTCAGTTATGTTCGTAAAGACATCAATCTCTGCTGGTATTCGTGGTTCTGTCGAACAGCATGACAAGATTAGGCCACTTCTGAAAGCGATTGATGATCAATTTCAGACTTCAGATAAGGCACTAGCCAGCACCCTAATCATGAAGTTCTCATCCCTAAGACTCAATACAGTAAAAGGTGTGCGTGAGCACATCATGCAGATGAGGGACATTGCAGCTCAACTGAAGCTGCTTGAGGTTGACATGTCTGACTCCTTCCTTGTGCACTACATCCTGAACACTCTTCCACAGCCATATGGACCTTTTAAGATATCCTACAACACACATAAGGATAAATGGTCGATCAATGAATTATTGACCATGTGTGTTCAGGAAGAGGCAAGGCTGAAAATGGAAGTGGGAGAGAGTTCATTCATGACAACTGAGAGGAGGGGTCAGACTCAGGCCAAGAAGAAGGGGAAAAGTAAGACATCTCCCCAAGGTGGAATCAAGAAGGAATCCAAGTGTTTCTTCTGTAAAAAGAAGGGACACATGAAGAAGGACTGCTCTAAATTCCAGCAATGGCTTGAGAAGAAAGGTATGTCAGTCTCACTTGTCTGTTATGAAACAAATATGATCGATGATGGTAATGGCACATGGTGGATTGATTCTGGTTCTACAATCCATGTTTCGAACTCCTTGCAGGGTATGCAAAACCTAAGGAAGCCGTTGGGAAGTGAACAATACATCTATTCAGGAGCAAGGATGAGTTCACATGTGGAGGCTGTAGGAACTTGCAGTTTAGTTTTAAGTAGTGGATTTGTTTTAAATTTGGAAAGGACTTTTTATGTTCCAAATTTCTCTAGGAACTTGATTTCAGTTTCAAAACTTGTACCTTTGGGTTATTCCTTTATGTTTTATGAGACGTCGTTGGATTTGTTTTATAAATCAAAGTTGATTGGAAGTGGTACAATGTCTAATGGTCTTTTTCCTATTTATTTGCAAAACGATACTACTGATAGTGCCTTGCATGTTACTGTTGGTTCGAAACGGTGTGTTGTTAGTGATGATTCCTCTGTGTTGTGGCACCGGAGACTATGTCATATCTCTATTCAGAGAATTGAAAGATTGGTAAAGGAAGGGGTACTTGGTACTCTAGACTTTACTGATTTTGAGACTTGTGTAGACTGCATAAAGGGAAAGCAGACTAACAAGTCAAAGAAAGGTGCCAAGAGGAGTACAGAACTATTAGAGATCATACATACAGACATTTGTAGTCCAGAAATGGATACGTATGGTCAGAAATACTTCATCTCTTTCATTGATGATTACTCACGATACATGTATCTCTACATGCTTCATAACAAGCACGAAGCATTAGAAGCCTTCAAGGTATTTAAATCTGAGGTAGAGAAACAATATGGTAAGCAAATTAAGATTGTGAGATCAGATAGAGGTGGAGAATATTATGGTAGATATACTGAGGATGGACAAGCACCTGGTCCATTTGCGAAGTTTCTTCAAGAACATGGGATTGTTGCCCAATACACCATGCCTGGTTCTCCAGACTAGAATGGTGTTGCAGAAAGAAGAAACCGAACATTATTGGACATGGTGAGAAGTATGCTTAGTAGTTCTAAGCTTCCTAAATCCTTGTGGATTGATGCACTGAAGACGGCTGTGTACATATTAAACCGGGTTCCAACTAAGGCTATCCCAAAGACACCTTTTGAGTTATTTAAAGGTTGGAAACCGAGTTTGCGACATGTACGTGTTTGGGGATGCCCGTCAGAAGTTAGAATCTACAATCCACAAGAAAAGAAGTTGGACCCAAGGACCATTAGTGGGTACTTCATTGGATATGCCGAAAGGTCTAAGGGATATAGATTCTACTGTCCATATCATACCACTAGGTTTGTGGAATCAAGGAATGCTAAATTCCTTGAGTATGACTTGATCAGTGGGAGTGATCAATTCAGAGACCCTGTTTCTGAAAATGATCATTTAGATAATCAACCTTCCACTTCGAGTTTTAGATTGGTTGTTGACAATGCTCCTTCGGCTCAACCGAGTGCTGTACAACCAGTCAATCAAGATCCACAACCCGCTAATATTGATCCAGTAGATCAAGCTGTTAATGAGGAACAACTGGAAGTTGTTGAACAACCAATTGAACAACAAGTTCCTCAAGAAGGTAATGAAACAACATTGAGAAGATCTACTAGAACAAGAAGATCAGCGATACCCAGTGAATATATTGTGTATCTGCAAGAATCTGACTATAATGTAGGAGCTGAAAATGATCCTGAAAGGTTTTCACAAGCTATGAACTGTAGAGAATCCAGTTCATGGTATGAAGCTATGAAGGATGAGATGAATTCTATGGCATCTAATAGAGTCTGGGATCTTGTTGAGTTGCCTAATAGTGCTAAGGCCATTGGATGTAAATGGGTCTACAAAACTAAGAGAGACTCATTGGGCAACATTGACAGACATAAGGCAAGACTTGTTGCTAAAGGATTCACTCAAAGAGAAGGAATCGACTACAAGGAGACCTTTTCTCCTGTGTCCAAGAAAGATTCCCTTCGTATCATTCTAGCTTTAGTTGCACATTTTGACTTAGAGTTGCAACAAATGGATGTGAAAACTGCCTTTCTCAATGGAGAACTAGAGGAAGAGGTTTACATGAAACAACCAGAAGGGTTCTCCTCTAGTAAAGGTGAGCATTTGGTGTGCAAGCTCAGAAAGTCCATATATGGATTGAAACAAGCTTCCCGCCAATGGTATTTAAAATTTCATAATGTCATCTCTTCATTTGGGTTTGTAGAGAATATTGTGGATGAATGTATATACCAGAAGGTCAGTGGGAGCAAGATTTGTTTCCTTATTCTGTATGTGGATGATATTCTTCTTGCATCTAATGATAATGGCTTACTGTATGAGGTGAAACAATTTCTCTCTAAAAACTTTGATATGAAGGATATGGGAAATGCATCTTATGTCATTGGCATTAAGATACATAGAAACAGACATCGAGGTATACTAGGTTTGTCTCAAGAGACCTATATCAATAAAGTCTTAGAAAGATTTCGGATGAGATATTGTTCACCAAGTGTAGCTCCCGTTGTGAAAGGCGACATGTTCAATCTGGACCAGTGCCCGAAGAATGATTTTGAGTGGGAACGAATGAGACACATCCCTTATGCTTCAGCAGTAGGAAGCCTAATGTATGCTCAGGTCTGCACTAGACCTGACATTGCGTTTGCTGTTGGAGTATTAGGGAGATATCAGAGTAACCCAGGTATAGACCACTGGAAAGCTGTGAAGAAGGTGTTGAGATGCCTTCAAGGAACGAAAGATTACATGCTTAAGTACGAACGGACTGACAATCTGGAAGTGACTGACTACTCCGATTCAGACTATGCTGGCTGCATTGATTCAAGGAAATTCACTTTAGGATACATTTTTATGCTAGCCGGTGGAGCTGTATCATGGAGCAGTAAGAAGCAGTCTTTGATTACTACTTCTACGATGGAAGCTGAATTCGTGTCTTATTTTGAGGCTACCTCACATGGTGTATGGATGAAGGGTTTCATCTCTGGGCTTAGGATTATGGATTCAATTCCTAGGCCAATGAAGGTTTATTGTGACAATTCAGCTGCTGTCTTTATGGCTAAGAACAACAAAAGTGGTAGTCGAAGCAAGCATATCGACATTAAGTACTTAGCCATAAGAGAACGTGTTAAGAATGGAACAGTGGTCATTGAACACATAAGCACTGAATTGATGATTGCTGATCCTCTAACTAAGGGCATGCCACCAATGAAATTTCTGGATCATGTAGAGAGAATGAGACTTAGTTCCGTTCTTTGATTTTCATTATAGGAATGATTTTCTTTAATTTTCGTTGTAAGAACGATGTAGTTTCATGAAACCCTATTTGGGTGTTTTCTCATTTCAGTTTTATGCGCATATTCATATGTTTATTTTGTTTGAGAAACATCATTAAGTTTGGACCGAGAATAAACATGGGGTTTATTCATTAAGTTACATGGGCTTGGGAGACATGGTGCAATGTGATACATGGAAGATACTACTCGCTTTAAGAGGACTTATCGCTATGATCCATGCATTTTGTTTTCCTTATGGTATATGGTGGATTGTGTGGACCAAGTGGGAGAATGTTGAAATTTTATAATTATTATCTGTACATTAATTTAAATTGATATACTTTATATTAATTTGAATTAATATTGGGTTTTATTAATTATAAAATTAATAAGTGGTCCACGTTCTGATGCACATTTTTCTCAACTGCCCATAACCACCCATGAATTTTGGCACGTAACGTTACGCACGTTTTGATGGGAAAACGTGGGAATTGGTCGTGCTCTTTATCTATTAATTTACACGGTCCCCTAAGTCCGCTCACACGACTGAATAACTCAAACACCATCTACAGAGAGTGAGAGTGGGGGCTTAGAAGGATTGTGGTCTTCTGCTTTCATTCTGAATCAATGGCGGGAGGTATTTCAGCATTTTTAATTTCTTTATTCCGCATAAGATCTAATTGTTTATTCGGTGACTAAGCATGATTAGATCATTCATTTTATCTTACAGGTAGACCATTGACTCTTAGATGTTGTTGTGATTTTTGGATGATGCTCTATTTTAGTTTCAACATTTTGGTTGGCTACGAAGTTGGAGGAGGAAGATGAGGGATGTAAATCTCTAACAATGGAGGTTGAGTGAAGAAGATAAAGGAGAGAACCGAAGGATGAGTGATGAACATGAGTGGAGGACTAATCACCGACGATGAACACGGGAAAGAGGAGAGGGAGGTAAGAAAAGGCTAGGAGATGGTTATATGGATTAGAGGTGGAGAGATTAGAAGAAGTAGGTGACAGTGAGATGACAATTTGAGCGCTATGTGAGATTTTTTTAATGGTGAAAATTAACCATATTAATAAAAACGGCAATATAGGTATGTTTTTAAATTTTTAGAGCACCGTTAAAACTAAAAAAAAATTCAAGACAATATTCTTTGTAAAGATATACTTTTTGAACAGGAATTTATACTTAAAGATTTTATTATGGAGTACTTTTTTGAGAAAATTCTACTTAGGCCCAATTAATCAAAATATTATCAAGAAAAGCCCTAAAAAAAGTCATATGTCTAGGGTTTTTTCTGGTATTATTTCAAAATTCGTTAACAACTAGTATATCAGTAGATGTTAAAAATTACATTACTCCCCGTTAACAACTAAATCAGTATAATTAACAACTATATATTAACAACTAAATCAACCTCCATTAACAACTATATCAGTAGTCATTAACAACTATATCGATACAATTTTTTTTTTAAAATAATACAAGAGCCTTTTCTTGCATATAAATTTTCTTAGGGCCTTTTTTTTATAATATTTTGATAATTTGGGGCTTGAGTGAGATTTTTCCTACCTTTTTTGTCATTAAAAAAAAGGGATAAAAATGACATGACATATATAAGCGCCAGATCAGAATGGAACTTATTAATTTCTGATTTATCAGTCCATGTGCACTCAATAACTTCTCGAAAGATCCGTTTCCACTCAACCTGATTATTCGCCACGTGGATGTATGGCTGTCACGTCATGTGCCGACGTGTTGCCTACTCATTGAAGTGCCGACGTTACATAATGTAATAGGGGTAATCAAAACCGCCCGTAATAAAAGTACGGGACCCGCAATCCCTGCTTAGTTCTTTCTCATCTTTTGTGCGAATTCCTCACTGGTCACGGGCCATAACTCCCAGTCACAGCTGAACTGATCTGAGGTTTCGTCTTCACCATCACGCACTGAGAATGTCGGAGAAGCCGAATGGAACCTATGAGGAGGTAACCGGAGAAGACGCTGGCGAGAGTTTCAACAGGAGCTCCGCTGAGCCACGCCTGAGGCAGAAGGAAAGGGAGACCTTGTATGGGGTTCTCCACCGTTTGATTACCTCGATTATTTTCCCTGAACCGGATAACGCGGCTCCCATGCTGAACCGAATCAAGATCTCCGTCTCCCAAAACGTCCCTCTCATCCCGGAAGCTAGTAGAAATACTGGTAGCGATGTCCTTCTCTGGACTCGTCGTGGTAGTCCCCTTCGAGCTCTACTAGTGATCACCGTAAGTATTTAGTAGCATTTTTGTCCGGTTTCTAGGTTCAGCTGTAAATTACAAGTTCTAAAGATTACAATCATCACTTACTGAAACATTTAGAGTTGTATCATCTCTATTTTACATTGTATAATTTTATCTAGTGTGACTCGTTTGGGGAATTGGAGAGTATTTTCCTTTGTTTGATTTGATTCATTCTTTTTATGGGCGAAGCCTCTGATTGATAGTAGTATTCGCACACAACTTTCGCATAGCCATAAAGGAACAATCCATTCTGTCGGCACAGTAGCGTCCGCATGTAAGAATTGCGCGATTATTTGCCCCCTCCCTAAATAAGAAAAGGGGGGGGGGGGAATTGTCCAATCATTTTAGAGTATGATGAGTTCAAAATATTATAATGGTCACAACCCATCTGAAAGGAGAAAGACGGATCTTCTATTCATACTCCTTAGTCAATTCTTGCCACTTTGCTATGAAATGGCCATTGAGTTGATCATTTAATATGTTTGAAATTTTTTATCCTTCTTCTGTTCATTTTTATTACGAAGATTATAAATTGAATAGGTAGATATGTGGGGAAACATATCCATTGCAAATATGCTCTGCCTACCCTGTTTCTAAGCTTCCTGAATGGGAGTTTAAGAAATGGAAACACAAGTTCCTTTTTAAATTTCAGTCGTTTATTTTTTGAAGCTTGCCTCACTTAACGGGAAGGCTTCTTGTTAATGTTGTTGTTTAGTTGTTCATTTCGACTTGCTTTATGATAATACTAAATTATTCTTTTTTTAAGAATGATATATTATGGATATTTTATGTTAGTATAAATTGATCTTATTTGATTCTAAGTGCCCTCTTTTCTCAGCCCTATTTGAAGCAATTATCTTATAAGGATTTCCCATTCGCTTGGCATTATTATTCTGTTAGTTTTTTTACATGGATGTGCTTTTGTTGGGGCAAGTACCCTAATAGTATGTTTTTATGGTATCTTCTCCAAACACTTCTAAGAAGGTTGGTAAAAGAAAAGCATATTGGAGATAACTTATTATTGTAGATTGGCATTGTATGATATAAGACAGCGTTTACTTGGATTTTGCTCAATATCTTTGTTTTCAAATTAAGGCTATTGGTAGTTCTGAATGAACAGAGCGTCTTATTTGGTGTTGAACTAAGAAATAGTTAGTTATAGTCAGAACATACTATATTGTGCCAGTAAAATAATGAGAAGAATACTGCTATAGGGATTCAAGTGGATTTATTTGCATTGAAGGTAGGAAGGAACCAATGGCATTGAAAGCACAGAAGATTGTTATCAGTTGTTGCCGCATATGTGTTTAAGTGGGAAAAGAAGATTGGTGTTTTGGCCTGTGGAAATTTTGAGCGTTAGTTTTGGTGTCATTTATTCTTTTCCTCTTGTAATCAAAATGCTTATCAGGAATTATTTCTCTTTCCATCCAAAAGAGAAAAAAAAACATATCACTTGTTTCTAATCTCCCAGCTCCAGAAGAAAATTGCTGTCTGCACATCACCATATCAAGAAAATGGGGCATGATAACTTTCTTTTTCTCGGTATTGATATTTTTTTATCTTATTTTGATTGGTATGTTTTGTTTTCCCAAATTGCTGCAGGTTGGAGCAATTACATGTGTTGCTCTGACTGGACTGCTTGTCTTTGCACTTTTCTTTCTGGCGGCAACCATAAATGCAATTGTCATCTCGCTTCTCATGTCCTTGGCAGCAGCAGGAGGATTCTTGGCATTGTTCTTTGCTTTGGTTACAGCTATATACATTGGAGCATTATCAGTAGCCATATTTACCATTTCCACCGTTACATTTTGGACAATTGTGGCCATTCTGATAACCACAGGTAACGAGTTGTTTGACCACCTTGTACTCTTCATTGGCCAGATCTTGTATTTAGTTCATCTTATTTGGCATGACATGATTATAGAGATTTTTATCAGATACTGGAACTGTAAAATGCAGTTGCTTCAGTTGTGTCAAAGGCATATGTTTCTTGGACAAGATGTAGTTCTATAATTACGATGCTAAACAACAAATAACATTTTAATTTCAACCGAACTGAATAGCTGAAGCTGTTGATTTTATTTTCAATTAGGCAGACGTTGCCAAATTTAACCAAGCTAATTTGATGTCCTATTCTACCCAAGTTAATAAGATTTTTATTTGGTCACCTCATCTACAAAAATGACGAGTTTTGAACCACCTACTGGACGCAATGAATTTTTGTGACTTAATGTGTTTATGTCAGCTGATTTGAATGTGTATAGACTTACCAGTCAAGGCATTTGCCATAGACTAGATTACCTGTTGGACCTTTTCCATTTAGATCTCTTGACAAAATTTACAGACTATCTTTGTGGAGATGTTTGAACCATTTTAAATTACTATATATCTTCTCCCTTTCATGTTCAACAACGAATTGCTTTACTTCGCCTTTGTTTTTTGTTTTTTTTTTTTGGGGGTTAATAACACTGTAATGTTACTTGGACATGGAAACCAATACGAGTCAGGCTGGATTGGATTCTTTTGGACTGTTTGGTTGGTGACTAAAAAGAGCTTTGGATTTGCTAAACACTCACTGGGCGTGACTGGCTCAGCAATATCAACTTACACTGCGGCAAGGCATGCCCGCCGCCTAGTACGCAAAGATTCAGATTAGAATCAAGGGATACATAAAGAAGCTTATGTGTATGTATTTGAGTTACAATCTGGAGAATTCAATGGTTATGATCACGTTGTTAGGCTGTATCTGTTGTATTGCGAGTGTAAAGTCTGAGCATAAACCGTGGCCCTTTATTATATATTTTTCATACGGGCAGATAGGGATTGAACTCGTGCAGTGAATGTTGTGAAGACATGTAATACAACAAACAGGGTTGCTTCTTTGGTGTTAAAAAAACATGCATATGCGTATTAATCTTCTTTGGAATCAAAGGGTGTGAGCTGGCGTTTCTAGCCTAGGTCTTACTGAAATTTAATTTTTCCTGCAGAAAAAATGACAAAAGAATAGTATAAATTTGAAACAGTACTTGTGAGCGTATTCATACATATTTGGGAGGATATTGAAAGGACCCCAGGTTTTTGTCCCCAGTAAGTAAAGGACCTCTCCCTCCGTTGATTTTTTTTTAAGAAAGATTAAGTAACCTAAATGAATTGTTTTATAATATTTATATTTATTATTTTCCTTTAAATTAATTTGTGTGACATATAAACTAATTATACACTATATGTATTATAATTAAGTTATTTAGTTAGTTTCTTTAGTCTCTAAATAAAATTCAATTGTATCTTATATAATAAGGGAGATTAAAGTAATTTGCTTCTAGATTCTGATAGTGATTTGAAAGGAAACAAGGACTAGCAGTATAATCAGTGCGGCAACATTGACTAGTAAGTAGCAATTATTAAGCTGGCTGGAACCAGCGGTCGGACAAAGTCTTCACATTCTGCATCCTTCCTGCTTGTGAAAATAAGTGGAAAACGTTGTTGTTCAGAAATCACGACACGTTTGGTTTTCACCCCTCTAAGACTGCCACAAAATCGTGCGCCTTAATCTCCAGCATTGATTGGAATAATTAGACGAAGACAAATGAAATAATCTTACACGAGAAAGAAAAGTGTAATAATTGGCGGGGTTTGATGACTTAAGAGAGAGGCAGAGGCAAAGTCCGTGTGGGTGGCGCAGCAGGAAACATGGAAATCGAAACAGAGGGTTCCTGGACGGCCATGCATCCTGGTTCTGTGCTGAGCTGCAATCAGGTCAAGATCCATTCACAAAACCATCTTTAATGAAACAAAAAACAGGGGAAATGAAGGAGTTTAGTCAAAATTTGACAGCCAAAACAGGTCCAAAATTCTTCAGGTATATAACATGGCTCATGATTACAACATGTGAAGCTCTAGAGAACGAATCGATGCCCTCCATGTGATCAAATATATTCTTTGTCTAGAGAAGGGGTACTGTACGAATTTTGCCCTCCATGTGATCAAATATATTCTTTGTCTAGAGAAGGGGTACTGTACGAATTTTAGACCCCGAAATCAAAAACAAGAATCCCTAGTAAGTGTTTATACTGCTCGGTTCCATAGCTCTGCATATGCAAGAATGTTGAAAACGTCCAAAAAAGCTGCGCCGTTGATGAGGTCAAGCGTTCGCGAGTAGGTAAAGTGGTAGTGTTATGGGATCAATTAGTGGGTTTTGATTAGGTGCCTAACAATAACGTAGGCCAACGAAAAAAGTTGAGTAGCCTAAATAATCATGATGGGACTTCAAAGTTCAAATCCCCTTGGACCAAACAGGACAGAGGCGGCTAATGAAAACTCTTCTCCCCTGATAAAATCAATTTGAAGGTACACACTTTATGGTTTTCGTATACGTCACTAGCGAATTATTGTCCATCCGCCGACGGTCCCGACAAAACTTACGTTTGAATTTCTTCCCTATACTCTCTCTCATTCATTCCCCTTCAACTCCATCGCTGCCTTTAATTGAAAACCCTTTTTATCATTTATCTTTACGCATTTATCGTTGCACACCTGACATGGATCCCTACACCTATGTGTATATATACTTAGCCATCGCAAAGCTTGATTAAGCAATTATATCATATCGTCGTCGTCACGTTCGCATTCAAAAAGATTATTGCAAGATGATGCAAGAGTATTCCAGTTCTTATGGTTCATCCGTCGCAGAGGAAGCAAAGGATGCTAAACATGATTCTTTGCTTCATTCAGTGAGGAAGCCAATATCAAAGCCGTGTAAGAAGTCTCCGGTGGCGCCTATGTATCCGAGTCCGATCAAAGTATACAACGTGGATCCTATTAACTTCCGGGACCTCGTTCAACAGCTTACTGGTGCACCTGAGGAGTTCAAGCCTCGTTATCATCACCATCTTCAAAGCGTTGCACCTGTACCCACGCCTATGCCTGTTTCTTCCTTTGTTGATGCTTCAAGTAGAGACAATATTGCGTCAGTAAGTTCCTCAAATTTCAATTGGGCTCCCCAAGCGCCTTTGTCTAACCTGTTCCAGCAGGACTTGCAGGCTGATGCAATGGGAATGGGATCCAAATATCAAGATATTCCGGCTACGAGGTGGAATTGATTACTTAATCTCTATCCACCTTCTTATAATTGTTGTTCTTCCTTTTCTTTTTTCTCTAGTTTCCTGCAGGCGATGTTCGCCTTTCTTCCATATGCTAAATTGTTAATGCCGCCACATTATACATCTTCAAGATGACCTTCAATATATAATTAGTATTTGCGTCATTAATTCGAAGCCGCCAAAAACTAACGACTTAATTAATGTTGTAGGATCCATGTATATCCTAGTGTATATAATAACGCAAGTTAGAGCAACGACTTTGTGTCTTGTGCGACGCCGCCTCTTCCGTTAAATGCTCATCTCTTGGACAATTAGTACAGAGATTCGTATGGCGAAAAATTGAACCATTTAAGCTCGACACGCTAGAGGTGCAGGCAAATATAAATTATTAACAAGAGTAGGATAATGATATCAAGCTTTGATACGCAAATCTATTTAAATTGGTGATACGTACGAAGTACGTCCCACAGAGGAATAACAACAGGTGACAGAAAGAAGGTAAGTGTAGTTGACGGCTTATCAGGCGATTGTTTGAAAGGAAATCAACTACCTACAAAGTAGAAGGCCAAGTGAATAACATGGATTCTCACAGCAGTTGGGATAATATGCCCTAACTTCTGTTGAAATTCATATATCCAGTTATCTTGATGATCTCTAATCATTTCCCTACAAGCTGCCTAGCCTCTGGCATTATGGGAGTCATACACATCCAAATGCACAAATCCTTGGGAGAAGGGAAACCATTTCGCTTCTAATCTATTTGGTATCTGAAATATCTCAAGTAGAAAGTATCCATTTTCTACTCCCTCTAGTAGATGCAGTGTGTATCAGTGAACAATTGTTTTAGGTGATCACAAATACCCTCTAACACCTTCTTACACCGGTTTTTTCAAATTAAAGAAGCTAGCAAATGGTACCAAACGAGTGCCAAGTCCACTTAGCAGCAGATCTGCTTCCTGGGATGTTTAGCATATTCCACTCTAACCAATCCTGCAAGTTACCAAAGAAAAATATATAATAGTATACATGGTTAGTTATAAATGACCACACTCTTCTTACAATCTCTCAAATTATAAAGTATGGATTCTTCACTATCACACTTAAAAGGACATATGTTTTTCACACTAGGATTATATTTAGCTCTAAGTGTATTAGTGGCTAAGTAGGATTAAGCTTTATACCAATTCTTTGGAAATTATGCATTTGCTTTTAGATTTATTATGGACAGGTACATCTTTTGCAAGATGAGATTCAAGAAGTAAGGTCCCTTATCTTATAAAATTGGGATCTTGAGATCATTCATGTGTATAAGGAAAGACTAAGATGTGTAGACTATCTAGCCTAAATGGCTTAGGAGAACAACTAAGATTTTGATGTCTTTCTGAAATAACATTTTACTTGTTTGGGACTATTTAAGTTGGAATATGGTGAAATCTCTAAGAACCACAATAATGTTGTCTAGACGCTTTATATTCCTCAAGCTACTTGCTTGCTGTTGTAATTAAAAAAAAAAAAATCAACTGCATCCATGCAAGGGGTTTGTGTACTTCAATTGTATGCCAAGGTTCCAAGATTGTCATTGAACATTGTTGGCATAGTCATTCAAGAGTGGTAACTTCTCTCTCATATTATTTATATAAGACATATTTACCTAATTTGATTGAACTAAGGAAGTTAGTTAAATTAGTGAATATAACATGTATTTTTTAAAACATCATAGCTATCTTCTCTAATTTCCTCCTCTCTTCCACTTGATTATTTTTGAGAGAGAGTCAATAGGGGTAAATTACTCCTCTTGTCCATAATATAAGATATATTTATCTAATTTAATTAGATTAAGGAAATTAGTTAAGTTAGTTAATATGATATTTATTTTCTAAATCACCCTAAATATCTCCCTTAATTCAATCATTTCCTTTCCTCCTTAATCATTGTTAAGGGAACATCAATAGCTAGGGGTATATTATGAAAAGATTAACAAATATGTAAATTATGTCTTATATTTAAGAACAAGATTAACCATGGCCTCAAATGTTGTCCTCTAATTAGAACCGGAGAAATAAAATATTAACAAATATAAAAAATATATCTTATATATTTAGGATCAAAATCAACAACCCAAATATGTCTTATATTAATGATCAGAGAGAGTAATATATATGGGCTTCCATCACAAAAAATGTTGGACTTAAGCAAATTTTACTTATGGATGATTTTTAATTTAAAGTAAGATGAAATATAGGGGGATAGAAAATACGATTTGAACTTCAAAATCTCAAATTAGTCTTGTTACCTACAAGAATATAGTTATTAACTATGAGACTAAAGCAATCAGCAAGATTGTTTGAGTGACTTGATAGACCACTGGTAAATACATTTATGTCAACTTTCATTAATTATCGTGTTCAGGTGCTTGCATGTATGAAATTCTCTGATCATAATGTGATTAATCTATGTTTTGGGGAGGAGAGGGAATATTGTTTTGGGAGTCGGCCCTTCTGTTATTTGAAGCTATGTAGCTGAAACATGAGAATTATAGTTCGTTTTTGGAGGAGAAATGGGAGTCGAAGAATGGTATTAATTTGTCATTGACAATGTTACAGGAGTCCGTTGGCACATGGAATAAGGAGATGTTTGGACTAGTGGAAAAACAAAAGCAAAATTTTTTAGCCAGATTAAGAGGTATTCAGAAATCCCCAACTTATCCTCATTCCAAATATTTGTGCAATTTAGAATTGGAATTGCAGGAGGAATTGCACAAATTATTGACATTAGAAGAAATCAAATGGTTTCAGAAATCCAAAGAGTTATGGATTACAAGAGGTGATAAAAATACACACTATTACAATTTGAAAACAAAAATGAGGAGAAGGAGAAATAGAATTTTAACTTTGAAAGATGAGATGGGATAATGGCTAAATAAGGAGGAAGATTTGAAAATGCTAGTGATTCAGCATTTTATGTCCTTATTTTGTACTGATGATCATGACTTTGTCCCACAACAAACTAGAACAAATTTCCATGCTCTTGATAAAACAATTGCAGAGAATCTTTCTAAGGTACCAATAGATGAAGGAATTCGTATTGTTGTTTTCTTCATGGGGAACTTCAAAGCCCCGGTTATAGATGGCTTTCCTCCCATCTTTTATAAGAGTAATTGGAAAACAATTGGGCCTTCTCTTTGTTCATTTGTCAAGAAGGTGTTCTCTGGTGCCATTTTTGTAGCAAAATTAAACAGAACTCTTATTACCTTGCTATCGAAGAGGGAGAATCCAAAATAGATATCTCATTTTTGACACATTTCTCTATGTATGGTATATTATAAATGTGTCACCAAGATTATTACACATCATCTAAGAGAAGTTATGAATGATCTAGTTTCTCGTTTCCAAGCTAACTTTATTAGATGGAGACATATTCAAAATAATATTATTATAGGACAAGAACTTTTTCACATAATGAGTATACTTGAAGTGAGAAGGGACTAATGGCTTTGAAGATTGATCTTGAGAAAGCATATGATAGAGTTTGGTGGGATTTCTTAGAACAAGCGCTTAGAGATGTTGGGTTTAGCACAAAGTTTATTCATCTAATTGTATATTGTGTTACACCGGTGTCATATAATGTTATTTGGAAGGGAGCTCAAACTGAATTCTTTTTCCCGCGTAGAGGACTCTGTCAAGGGGATCTTATTTCCCGTCTATTATTTGTTCTTTGTATGGACAGACTTTCGTACTTAATTTGTGATGAGGTCACAAATAGCAAATGGAGACCGATCTATACTACTAAGTGAGGTCTTGAAGTATCTCACTTACTTTTTGCTAATGATTTACTATTGTTGGGTGTGGCCTTTGAAGAACAAACTAATTGTATGTTGAATAGTCTTGAAGAGTTCTCGAAAGCTTCGGGTGGGAAGGTTAATAAGGCGAAATCTTCAGTATTCTTTTTTCCCAGAGTTTTGGTATAGACCAGACAATGAATCAAGGACCTGACACAGATGAAGGTATCTTGTGAGATTGGGAAATACCTTGGTTTCCCATTCATGAGAAATAGGAAGACAAAAGAGGATTTTCATTATGTTGTTGAAAGGGTTCACTCAAAATTGTCAAATTGGAAGCCAAATAGTCTTTCTATTGTAGGGAGGATTACTATGGCTAAATCTGTTTTGAGGACTTTTCCTTTATCATTGATGTAGGTGGCAAAAATTTTGTCTAAGAAGTGGAGAGGATTTAGAAGAATTTTATTTAGTGACATGACAAGTCTTCATACCATCATCATCCTATTGGGTGGGAACAAGTTATAAGGCCAATGCAGTATGAAGGCCTTGGTTTTAGAAGACTTGACTCTATAAATAGAGTTTGTGGTGCAAAATTGGCCTGGAATTTAATTGTGGGGGTGAAAGGTTTATGTGTAGATATTTTATTGCAAAGGTATATGTTCAAAGAGGAGAACCTCTTATGACTTATTGACCAAGGATTCAAAAGTGTGGAGGTTTATTTGTTTTTCAAAGGATATTATTAATTTAGGGATAAAATGGCAAGTAAGAAGTGGATAAATTATAAGTTTTTTCAATGATTAGTTGCTAATGGATGGGAGACCCTTGAAAGACTTTTGCAGGAGACAATTATCTGTTGAATAGAGCTCATCCACAGTAGCAGATTGGGTTGATAATAGTTCATGGAATTTTGAAGAGCTTATTGATATCATGCAACCAGAAGTTATTAGTGGGCTTTTGGCACAAAGGCCTCCTAGTGCTAAGGCAGGGCAGAATATTATGGTTTGGGGTGCATTAGTTAGTTCTCGATTAGAAGTGTATATTTTTCAGATTTGATAAAAATCCTTAGAACGTGAGTAGTTGTTTGTTGAAAGAAATATGGAGATGGAACGGGGTGAAGAGAATAAAGGTGTTTGTGTGCAAAGTTTTCTTCAATCGATTACCAACAAATGAGTGGAAAAGCTCTTGGGGCCAATATTCCAATATATGTGAGTTGTGCTATACGGAGGCTGAAACTACCTTTCATGTTCTAAGAGATTACAGATATGCAAAATAGATATGGAAAAGTTTAATTAAGGCAAGATATACATCTATGTTTTTCACAACAGGTTTAAGAGATTGGTTGGCAATGAATCTTAAAGGTAAGGTGGGAAATGAAATGGGTTCACAATGGAGTATTATTTTTGGTGTTGCAATTTAGAAGTTTTGGGGGTAGAGAAATTCTTCTTTGTTTGAAAGGAATTTTGTGAAGCCTATGAACCTAGCTAGCTACTACAATTCTTCATGTTTGGAGAAATTTTGTGTTAGGACATGATATGCAGGTGGACGCTTAGCAATAGTCTTATCCGAAACAGAGGAGATGCTATTATGGTAGAATTCTTCTGGTGATTGGATTAAATTAAATGTTGATGGGGCGGTTGTGTTAAGGCCTTCCAAAGCTGGTTGTGGGGGACTATTGCGAGATAGCAGGAGAGATTGGTTATGTGGTTTCATGAAAGAAATTGGAGTATGTGATGCTAGTGCTGCGAAGGAATGAGCGGTGTTTGAGGGGATAAAACTAGCAGGGAGTTTAGGCTTTAAGAAGATCATCTAGAGTCAAATGCTTTATAGCTTATTTCGAGGTTATCAGACGAGAATTTTTGCAGCGAAAGCTTGCTAGCAGTGCAGATCAAAGAGATGATAAGAAGGGATTGGCAGGTTGTTTTATGTCATATACCGCGGGAGGTTAACAGGGTGGCTGATGTGTTAGCTAAGCAGGAATCAGTTAGTCTGCAATTTTGGATGTATGTCATATGCATTTGAGGACATGGATTGATAAGGAGAGTGTGTGATTTATTTCCCCTATTGTTTAGATTCTGTGTTATATAGTTTTGGCTTCTAGCCATCTTCCTTATATATATAAAATCAGGTTCCCATTACTGCGCCCCAGATAAATCCAGGTTTTTGAGGCATCTTTCTTACCACACTCTTACATATTCATACAAGCTAGGAATGCATGTTTGAAACCACGCTGGTTAAAGTAAAAGTGTAGTTGCTTAAGCTAAATAATCAAGGTTTTGAAACCATTCCAACATGATTACAAACATGCTTTAGAGATGTTGCCGTTAATACTGTCTTGTTTGCTCTTGAACAAACACCCTTCATTTTGTTGTAGAAGAATAAACTGATTGATTGGTGTAGTCATATTATCATTCAACCTGAATTAGTCAAAGTCAAGATCTAACACACTTTCGGTGGGTGTTTTAAAATAGCAAAGAAAAAGACTATCAGTGTAACGGTGATGCCATGTTTGTTCTTTTATTGTTTCGCACCTTCGTAATTATACATCACTTTGGAGTTAAGATTATGTGTGTGTGTGTGGCTAACAATTACAAAAAACATCTTACACACTTTAATTTACAGTTTAGATTATTCTTTTTCCCCCCTTCATAATAAATCACTTTAACATGGAAGTTTAATTTTAAAAAGAAAGATCAGAATATACCTCTGAGTAATTTGGAATGCATATTTACTTATTCACTACTAGTACTATTCAGTACTTAAATAATTATTAAAAAAATACTTAATGACAATGGCCTAAAAACGACGTCGCAGCTAGTGGTCTTATCCCCCCATAAGAACTAGTCTGGTCGAGTGAATGATGCGAAAATCGTAATTTGCACAAAGCCTGGAATCAACCATGGCCTGGCTGGCAAGGTCAATCGCTAACTCTCTCAGGCTCGACGATGACGATGAAAATGAAGACGACGCTCGGAATGCTGACCCCAACAGCAACTTTGGAAGCGACCAAAAATCACCCCTCAAACCCGAATCGGAGGCTGTTCAACCCAATTCACAATCCTCATCTCCTGCATCTACTCCTTCTGCACGGGGCGTCAAAGATGACCTCTCCGAGCTCACCAAATCCATATCACGCCAGTTCTGGGGCGTTGCCTCTTTCCTTGCTCCGCCACCAGAATCGGAACCTCCTCAAACTCAGATCTCGGTTCCCAATCCGGACGAACCGAATGACCAATCGAGCGACCATTCTCATTCAAAGCTATCCGATGAAGATGTTATTTCCGGAATCCGAAGCGATTTCGCGGAGATTAGTGGTAAATTCAGGAGCGGAATCTCAAAGCTTTCTGGTAATCAGACGGTATTTGATATTACGAAGATCGCGTCGAATTTCCTCCAATTTGGATCCGAAAATGAACGTTCCCTGGAGGAATATGAGCTCGGTAATGTGGTTGGACTGACTGAGGAGGTGGTAGCCTTTGCGAGAAACCTAGCGATGCATCCGGAGACTTGGTTGGATTTTCCCCTGCCTGATTATGCGGATTCTGATGGTATTGGGGATCTCTACATTTCATTTTCTTTGGTCAATAGAAGTAATGATTGAGTAATTGTATGTCTCTTAGGGGAACCAGAAGTTTAATTGAAGTATTTCTCTAGAATTTTTCAATTTTGTTTTAAAATCAAAATGACCTTGGTATCAAATTTTTTTTGAGTTCTCATTGTAAGAACACCGCATAATGTTAATAATAATAGAGCCATTGAGTCTATTGATATGTAGGTGTGGGATGTTTCCGCTGTCTTAAGTTTTTTCCTTCCAAATCTCTGAATATTTTCCAAGATAGTGATTATAGTGCCATCCATGGAGTGAAAATCCATTCCTCCATATGTAATTCTTGAGTTAACTCTTCTTTTTGGCTCCATGAAGATTGAGATATAGGTCATCCGTGGATTTTTCCTTTGCCCCTTTGTTTTGGTGAAATTCCTTTGCCGTTTTACATGTGCATACTAATGTATAACTTACATGTTCATTTAGTATCTTCAGTTTGAACATTTGAATCCTTCACACTGAGGTAAATAAGTCTCCATAGTGTTTCCCGGTTCATCATAAGGATTACTATTCACAAATCTGAGATGTTCTCCTTTGTGTAATTTATCTTCGGCAGATTTTGAATTGTCTGATGCTCAACAAGAACATGCTCTAGCCGTTGAACGTCTGGCTCCTAGATTAGCTGCTCTTCGGATGGAACTGTGTCCTGTATGTATGAGCGATGGTTGCTTTTGGAAGATTTATTTTGTACTCCTTCATCCCAGACTCAACAAACAGGATGCTGAACTTCTATCATCCCAGGAAGTGAGTTTAAAGCTTGCTTGGAACTGATTTAATTTCTTTGATCTATTCAACTGACTTGGTTATGCTGTGTGATGTATTTCCTATTTTCCTTGCTTATGATGGTTCTAACCAAATGAGTGGAGTGATTTTACAGTCATGTGAACTATACCATGCTTGGCTTGTGAAATTTATAGTTTGATCTCAAATTATAATGAGTATCTTGTTGAGCTCAAATAATGTAGTAGTTAATAAACTTTGATGTTACTTGATCCTTTATACATCATTGCCAGCATGTTTCTATGGAAGTTTGAAATTTATCCATCTCCGGACTGCCTGTTTGTTTTGCTATTAGTTGATCTGTTAGCATGTGATCCAAGCAATTTTATGTTCTGTGCAGATAGTGGACGCTAGAGCCATGTTAACAATCACATTAGATGAAAGAAGAAAGATGAAACAAGAAGCAGATTCTTCTGCTAGAGGCAATGCTTACTCAAAGGAGGGGGAACAACATCTTTCTGTTCCAAGCGATGCTCAACTTAAATCAGAACCTCTGCTGACTTCTGTTGTTGAAGCAGCCCCGTCTGCCGTTGTATCTGATGTTGAAATGGAGAAGCATCCTGTTCAAAGCACTGAAATTGAAGTAATTGACAAGTCTGTAGTTGAAGAAGCACCAGCGAAACCAAGTGCACAGCGGTCATCATCTACCTCCACAAACAAATTCTCGGACAATACTGAGGATGAAGCAGATGATTGGTTGAACGAGGAGGATTCTGAAATAGCTGGTGTCAGTGGAACCTCGATGCCTGCAGCTAATGATGATGATGTATCATTTAGTGATCTTGAGGAGGAAGATGGTGATGTGCCCGTAAGTTACAAAAAAGTTACCTCAGGCTCTGATTCTTCAACTAAAGACTCTCGAGATTGGGTACAACTAGGTCGAAGCTCGCCTAACTCCGATAAAGATGTAGGCTCTGCAGAAAACAGGGGCTCAGAGCATGCAAAAGGTCGTAATCCTGAGTCCAAGGATTCCAATGACTGGCTTAACGTTGATGATATTGATGTAATGTAACAATGCAACAAAGCCTTCCCGGAATGCTAGTAATTTTACTATAATTATCACGTGATTTGTGAATATTGTATACACTCCCTTTACTCAACTTTAAGCCATTGGAAACTATGTGTAATTGTGTACATCAAGCCAGTCTCCTCTGTGCATTGTGCTTATTAGTAATTCCATCGCCATGCAATAAATTTTTCTTTGGTTTGATACCTTGAGTTTCAGCTTATAAGAGATTTGAAGTCATCAATTCTGTTAAGTGTTAACCACTATCCATGTATAATAAAAAAGCTTTATCAAGCTGCTTAACATTTGACGAGCCAAACTTGCGGAATTGAAATTTTAAACAAGTATTAGTGGTCAAATTATCGGCAAGTAATTGATCATCGCGGGCCAACTTTGATGTATCAGAGAGGGTGGGGGGTATTCATTTGACCCCGTTGTTATACTCGGAATTTAATTAATAATCACAACTTCACCGTTGGATAATCATTTATCATACTTACAAGTATTCCATGGCTGTCGTTGGACGTTATCAGATATCATCAGCTGCATGTTTGTCAGATTTCCTGTTTGAAGCCGTTGGATTTGGCAGAGGGGTTCAATGGTAAGTAGTCACATGGTCAGAAGCGGTTCCATTTGAGATCAGATTATTGATATTTTAAATAAGCTCTTGAAGAAGGGCATAAAACCTATAATTGGTTCGTACCCTGCTTTAACAGCTCTTGGCACTCTACACCTGTATTTTGGTTCGGTCTGTTTTCTTTAGATTTTCGTCAATGACAGTTGATCCATTCTTGAGCAACTGTTGGCATTGACCACAGTATTGCTCTCCGTTGAGTTTTTCTCACTTGTTTTCAAGTAATGACCAGTTCTAATGCGTAAGGACCGAAGAAATGGAAAGAGAAATATTGAGCGGGCTAAATGATCTGCAGAGCTGGCAATTTTTTGTTCATATTAGAATGGCATTTTCATGTGAAACATAATTTCCTTTCTGATATATACAGAAATGTGTGAAGACATATTCACTGGGAGTGAGCAAGATAGGATGATCTCATGGACTCAAAACTGCCAGAGAGGCGTTCAAGTTGTGACCAAAGCATGCTTCCAATTGAAAATCTAGGCGCGGCCACCTCTATACCCCTCTTGTGCTCGCGTCTGGAACCCGAAGACAACCTATAAGGAGACTTGTGAACTGCAACAATGGATCCACCTGCCTCTTTTCTCACTAACTCCACCATCTTTGAATTCACCTCCTCACCCGATGAATCCGTAACATAGAATGATCCTTCTGCTTTATCGTCTCTCGTTCCAATCTCCACCCTCGATATCCACAGTCCATTCTCTCGAAACACCCTCGTCACGTCCCACATTAACCCCACTCTGTTTCCCGTGTTGATGTCGATCTTTAATCCCTGCAAAATTGTCCTCTCCAAAAATGTAAATAAATAAATAAAATTGGACAAAACCTTGGAGCCGAGTGCTATTATGGTCCTTACATGCGACACTCTGCGCTCTATAGCAGCGATTAAACATAAGGTCAGCTTTTGCCTCTCGCTTTCTCTGGGCAGTGTTGAACTATCCTTCTGTCTCACAAAGTACTCCTGAAAAGCAACATATTCATATAATTGTTTCTTAGATGGTGTAAAATGAGTAATTAATGCATCAAGTGAACGTGGGGAAGAAGCTACCTGGTGAGCCATGGAGCTAGCGGATCGAATGGCGGCGTGAAACACCACGTAGTTCATGTCGGTAAGGACGCAGAGGGTATCGAACAAGAGCTTTGGGCGATCCCTGCTCCGGACGGTGACCTCCCAATAGTCTTTCTCCTCGCACCTTCCGATCCACACGTGGGTCCCATCACACCCCTTCTTGTGTTCTCCGCCGCTCTCTCCCTCACACGCCCGACACCGCTCGTAGTCTCTGTCGGCGCACATCAACTGGTGTAGCCGCCGCTCCGTGTGGGTGCGTCCGGCGGGTAAGGTGGTGAGCCTCACTCTCCCAGTCTCACCGTGGGCTTCCAGCACACACTCTAAGTGACGCTCTACGTGGCTCAATCTGATTGGGTCCGTGATGGGGTCAGATGTGGAAGCATCCTCCACGTGTATGATGCAGGCTGCTCGGTCGTTGTGGGTCCAGGCTACTGCCGAGGTGGCGTTGCAACCCAATTCAACGAGCGCGGCTGATATTTCTGATAGTAAGCCTGGCCCATCCGTCCCAGTCAACTCTATGGCCGTCTTCATCCCCCTCACTTGTTCTCCCTTCCACCTATTTGCTTGTTTTTCTCCCCATATTTCTCCCCTTCTACTCGCACCGAGAGCCTGAAATTTCTTCCACATATCAGTCTCTTACTCTCAAATTATTCATTTCAACAACCGAGAGAGAGAGAGAGAGGTAGATATAATATTCTGTCCATGTTTTTCTTCGCATGAACTTCTTTTTTGTTTTATTGTATGGAGAGTGAAGAGTAGAGAGTAAGAGAGAGACCTGTTGGATGTGAAGCGTGAGGCTGTCGTCGATGAGTTTGTTGCCGAACGAATCGGTCACATGGAACACTGCCATCGCATGTCACACAATCAAGTATCAGCTAAACAGATTAACATTAATTCATAGTCGTACAAGATAACACATCACAAGTTCTTTTGGGGTAAAATATAATGCATCGAAAATCAAAAAGAAAAATATGGGAGAACTAAAGCGGCATTGCGGCTAGGAAGAAACACTCACCGTCCATAAACCATCCACCGTCTGAGGAAATGAATGATTTGGAGATAACGAGGTCGAGATCCGTCAACACCTGCACCATTTCCAACAGTATCCCGTCTTTGTTTGCGCTGTCCACCTGTTTTTGTGGGGGCACAGTTATGTGTCAGGCCCAATGAGATGGAGTATATACACAAGATATTGGTTCTCACCACTTCCACTATCTCTAATCATACGTATAAGCTAAGGCATGTCTATTTCAATGAACTATGATTGCGAGAATGATCAAAAACCCTTCCAACTATCGTCACTACTCTCTCTGTTTTGCCTCTTTGACATCTTCTAGCGCTTTCATTCCAATAATGGAAGCGTCATTTTCAAAGAGTAACACCCAAATTTGGCTTCTTATTTTGACGTCAAGCCAAAAATGAAATCAACTTGCAGCACTGCTTTCGTAGGGCTCTTCAATCCTTTCCCATTTTAAAACATATCCTAATTCTGGGATGAGCAGAGGCAGCTGCGGCTGAGAAAGCAAGGGCCCACCCAGCAGCATACTATGTCCCTTCCCTTCAATTTTTCACTTGATTTAGTTCCTACAATAATTTAAAACTATGCATAGCTGTATAAACTGAGAAATATCTTGCTATACATACTACACGTGCAGAGTTTTCTTCTTCTTGACAACTTCATAATATTCAAATGCCCAACAATTTCGTTGTCGTAGCTAAGTGAACAGCTAATTGCCGTCTAACCAACAAGGGGAACCCTATAATTAATTTAAAGGCAAGTCGGAACTCGGAACAGGTAATATGGATACACATTAAATAAAACTTGAAACTGACCTTCAACACGGTGCTGTCCCTGCAAGAGTCATTATCTATGCACACCCTGCCCATAAACAATAACAAGGGAAATGAAAACCATTCAATTAGTGTTCAGCGCAAACTATATATTGAAGAATATATAATTACTATGAATATAATTCTTTACCCATATTACCAAAAAGATGTGAAAATGGTACTGGTAAATATTAATTAATTAGTACCTTGGAGGATATATTCTTTCTACCAGTGATTCAAGCTCCCGATCGATGCGGGATTGGTGAATTATCTCCATCATCACTTTGCGATCCAATGGACTTTAATTTGGTCGGGTGGTGGACGATGACACGAAGACCAGTACTCTGCAGGTATTTATATGTTCAAAAGCCGTACGTAAGCTCAAGTTGGAAAGAGTCGTGAAATCTAAGGAAGAAGAACAGCGCTGATGAAAAACAACTCAGATATCAAGCAAAGCACGCGACAAGCCAGGAGCGCCATCCTTCTTGTATTTCAAGCGATGGCGCTCAGAATTCCAAAAAAGCGGATTATTATTTAAAAATGATAACTTGGCTGCCGCCTTATCGCAAAAAACACTCCCATAGCTGTCTCGAAACCAATTATATATGCGCTCACGCACACAAATTAAACTAGTAACTTGAAAAAGAGGCGCGAAATTGCATGGAAAATATGGGCAATGTAACAAGGTTCGGATTTCGATCGGAAATATGAGAAGAAGACACAGATAACGATTTCAAAGTTTGCGTAATGATGGTTGTGGTGGGTTAAGATTTTTTATCGTTCGGAGAAATATACGGGTATATGGGGATCAATTATAAAGCAATATTAGAAACAACACAGTAACATAATCATAAATAATGGCGAGAAAGGAGATGGTTACCTGGGGGGAAGGCTCAAGGCCGATGCAAAATTCATGGAATGTAGAGAGAGAAAGCAGACAAATTTTTTAGTATGTGTTGGTGGAGGGCAAAATCAGAATTGAGAAAAACAAGTTTCCAAATATAAGCAGAAAACAAGGAGAGGGGTGGGGGCGTGATTCACTATATATAGAAAATTTAAGGGAAGCTCCAACGTTTGGGCTGTGGAAAGTTAAAGTTTGATGGGCGCGTCAGTGTCAGTCTTTGGGGGAAGGTACAGCTCAGCAGTGTTTGCAGAAAGATCAAAGGGGAGACTGAGTCGGAGGAGCGACACGTGTAACATGGATCCACGTGGAAAGAAAGACCCGGCGGTCAAATAGCAGCCTAGTCCAATCACGACCGCCTTTCCTTAAAATTGTTTCCCCAAAAACTACTAGCGGCTTCCACAACAGAATGCATACAGCTTCAATAAATCCAAAACTTTCTCAAAGCATCCACGTTGGTTGAAATTGAACTCAGGAATCAATCTGTAAGACCTGGTTTGGTAATCCAAATCATAGGCTACCCCTTGAACAAACACCATCCATCGGTAGGCAAGGGCGCAACCATAATTTTTATCTTGGGGCATCACTAGAGGGATTTGGGTCAGGGGTTCGAAGGTAGCGTCCCCATATTTTTTTTGTTTTTTTTTAAGGAAGATTTAAACCGAGAACGTTTAATATTAAGTACCACTTGACTTTATATAATACTTTTCCATCCTAAAATATAACAAATGATAATAATAACAATTGACATATTTCTAATTTACAATAGTAATAAAAAAAGTAAAGGAAACTTAGAGCCTGTTTGGTTTGAGGGAGGGGGAAGGGAGAGAGAAAGATTTTACCCCCTTCTTTACAAAAAAACCCATGAAAACTTTTTAATATTCCTAAAATATACTCTCAACAAAAAAGAATATTCCCTTTATTAATGGCAATTTGATTAATTCCATTCTTTCCTCACCCTCCCCTCAAACCAAACACACCCTTAAACTTTAATCCCTCTCATAGCTCAAATAATAATAGTGGAATTTCACTACTCTTAACAAATAAATATATACATATATCTAGTTCCATTATTTTTTTAATCTAGCCACAACCACAAACAAAAATTTAAACTTACTTCTTCTGAAAAGAATAAATAAAGATCAAATAAGTATACAAAACATGGTTTTTACACCTAAAATGAACACTCCAAACTTTTATTTTTTTCTTTCCTTGTTCTGGACCCACAACAACATGGAAATAGATAAATAAAGAGGGGCATTTTTTTTTTATGGACAATCACTCTCGAAAAAAATTTTCTTTCCCTATTTTTTTTTTAAGTTTGAAAATTCGCCCGGGGGATCATCAACTTAGCTCCGCCTCTGCTGGCAGAAACACAATTGGCTGCATCATCTCGCAACTTTTATCTCTCTATAGTTGGTTCATGATGGTTCCCTAACTCTCAAAGGATCCCTATTAATTAGGTCGGTATCTTTGGTTGCTTAAATAACCTCTTATTTAACTTAAATCTCATATTTAAATTAAATCATTAACTATATACAAATTATATGTATCAAACCAACAGGATGGAGATATGATATAAATTCTATACATCATATTTGATTCAAAATTATGCATCTGATCTCACACTCACATTAACGTTCATCAATATCTTTGATATGATTTTGTTTAGTTTTGAATCTCCCATGTGTGTGTGTGAAATCTGAAAGATGCCATATTTGAAAATAAATATTCTCACTATTTAAAGTCCTAAATTAAACACAATATTATTATTTTCTAAAAAAATTTAGAAAATAATAAGATAGTATGATTTTACTTTGGGAAAGAATATTATATCCTTCTATTCCAAATTAGAAGTTACTTTAGCATTCTCTTAATTCATAATTAAGACTTTCTAAATTAAACGAGGACATTTTATATTCATTGAATTTGAACACCTTTTTTAATGAATCTTAACACTTAGATGTGTTTGATTTGAGAAGAGGGAGGGAAGAATAATTTTTTACCTTATATTGACCAAATTGCTCATGAATTTTTTTTTAATATCCCAAACATACATTCAACAAAAGAAATATTTTTCTTATTAATGATAACTTAGTAAAACTCTTTCCTCTCCTCTCATCACCTTCTCTCAAATCAAACATACTATTAAATTCATGTTGACACAATTTTGAGTGCAACCTCATATAACGTTGGCAAGGACCCAAAACACCCTGTGGCCCACAAGTGATAAATGACTTCTAGTAAGACATTATGATTACCCAAATTATATGAAAATTTGGTAATCCAATTTAACATCTCTTGTAACTATATCAAACCACTTTTGTCACATTATATCTAGGCATGGAGACATCACTTTTATATTGCCCCGCAAACTTTCTCGATCCCGAGTAAAATGACAAGGCAAATGAAACACTTTTCACTTGAACACAGCTTGCATTTCTTAGTCTTGCTCACTAAGGGCTCAGAGATATCTCTCTCTTAAAGAAAGGAATAAATTCCATCTTAACTACTTACTTTTCTTTGAAGGAACCCCACTATGTTCAATCATGACTTTTATATGATTACTTGATTAAAAGTGACTTTTAATTATGTCAAAATATAATATTCTTTATGTACACTACTACAAAATTCATGATATAAAACAATGGTCATTACCTACCATGCATTACGATTTCGAATTGACATATATGCAAGTGCTATACTAGTCTCATTATACATCCATTATTTATTCAATAACACACACACACATAACAGTTTGTATATAAGAATAGTAACTTTTGATAAAATTTAATAACCATCTCATGTAAAAAATTATTATGTATTAAGTACATAAATAACGGTTTATAAAAAAGAACCATGAAAATTTATAATACATTATGGTTTTTATAAAATAGCCATAATGTATGGATATAAAACTCTTCAAGTGAGAGTTTCTGAACTAGTTGATCTTGTACATATATAATATAACAACAATACCTCCAACACTGTGCGCCTATGCAATTTGGCATGAATCAAAACATTTAAAGTTTTGTTGGGAGAATCAATTGCTTCTCATCATAGGAATTATATCTTGGAAAGCAAAGGACTTTGGGGGGAAAAAAGTTATGCTAATCAGAAACAGCATAGGGGTTAAGCAAACCCTTGGGTTCAAAGGTTTGTATAACCCCTATCAGACATAATTTGTTTTCCCCCATCTTTGTTTACAAGATTAATTACTAAAGAGACATAGGGTATAAGAGAATACTTACGTTATTACACACGCACCCACACACCAAGTAGCTCATAAACTATCATATTAGAGACTCTATGATTGATCATAATTAATGTTGAATCTCATAGCTTTTAACTTGGTGCCACTTGCACAATAAAAACATAGAAAAGGAACCTTTAGTAAATGCAAAATGTATAAGTCGGGCTTAATCTTTCTAAAAAAGGTCAAGTATGTCTTATATTCAGGATTAAAAGGAGTATCTCATAATATATTGGTCGGTTTAATACCTAAGTGATCTCTAATAAGGGTCTATGATTTTGATATGCATATCCATACATCTACGATCGTCAATCAAAATTATACTAGTCTTAGTTTATTATTGTACCCAAATTATAATTGACCATATATAGTCATTTAGAATGGTTCTTTAATTATTCAAAGATTATTATTATAAAGAAAAGAAGCAACGCAATATAATAAATACAGTTAAGGGGTAATTTTGCATTCGTTGTTATCTTAGTTAATTTTAATCGTTAGCTAACTAAATATACTAAACTAACAATTTACAATGTTATTTTTATTAAGTTGCAAATTTGTTCCAGAAAATCTATGTGCCAACATCTACTTCATTTTCTTTTAAAGTTTGATTTAAGAATATTGGGGCAAATTTTCACTTTAATAAAAATAATATAGATAACATGTGTATTATCATCTCAACATATTTAGTCAATTAACGGTTAAAATTAACCAAGCTAATGGGTAAGGTGACATTGCCCCCTTTTTAATACTTCCAGAACAAAATTGTGCCGAGAAAAATAAATAGTAAATTTTAATAAAACTCATTTTTTAAAAAATTAAATATAATGTCTACATTTGGCGTAGGGCACTATCTCCTACCGCATCCACGAGCCGCCACCGTGTATCCTAAGCACCCGCCATATTGACGTCATTGCCTTTTCTCTATGCATATATATCTGCATTCATTCGTACGTGTGTGTGTGTGTGTGTAATTGTATATGCATGTTCATCCATTTCTTTGACCTTTTCTTTTGTGCACAGCCAGTTCGTGTCATTATTATACGGCCTTGACTAGGCACAAGAGATTGCAAGTGCTTTGAGTTGTCCTTTTACTACTTCCCCTGGATCAGGAGTCAAAAACAGGGGAAAATACACAATGGAAGAAATAATAATAATCAATTGCAGCGTGGTTTGCCAGTATTAAGAAGAATTCTGAAATTATTTGGAGGTTGGTTCTTTAGTTATATCTTGTATCTCTGTTGCAAGGAAGCGCCTACGGAGAAAAATATATGATTCTTATAGAAGGAAAAATGGAATATTTAAAGCGGCTGCAAAAGCAATCCATACGATCTCTGGAAGCAATTTATCAACTCTGCAATTCTGAATGATAAGTACCTTTGATTTTATCAAGAATAAGAGCCCATACACAATAACTTGCTTAACTACTACTCCGATCCCTTCTTGATTATTGTTTTACACATGTCTGAACTCGTGCAATTCTGTGTATTAATATTAGCTAATGATTTGCTCTCCAGATAAAACTTATGAGGCCAACAAACCAAATCGAACTATCCTGATTACTCCGAACCATACTTGAATATAATATCATTTGCCAATGCTGGGAGATATTAAAAAAATGCATATACGCGTCAATTTCTCTTTTATTTCAAAAACCAAATTTAAGTTGATATAATTTATTATTAAAAGCAATCACCCGTGTGAGACGCACACATATAAAAACTAAATTATCTCAATAGTTGTTCATAATACATTGTTTGTATTTCGAATTACATTTTATTATTGTACGCTTGCTATTGGATCACATTTCGAAAAGTAATTTGTTTTTTTTTTTTTAACGTTCCCTCCGATGCACGGCAGACAAGTGTGTATAGATCTGTGTAATTAATAATCATCTTGACACAGTGCTGATAATTTTTTGCATACGTTAGTGACATTTAATTAGTGAACAATAATAATGATAAAGTATTAAAATTTTATCACACGGGGATACAGATTCTCATGGCCAACAAGATAAAGCTAGCATAAAAGGGCCTTAATGTAGTAAGTGCACATTATAAATCTGATTAATGGTTACAATATTATATTGGGTAAATGAGCAAAAATACAAATGTGCTTTACCCCGGGAGAGTCCAGCACCATATGTTTTTTTTTGAATAAAAATACACACGTAGTTACCATTTTAAAGCAAAAGTCACATCCCACCGTTATCTTATTATTCACTATGATGAGAGAGAAAGAGATGAAGTGAACAGTAACATAATAGTGAAATATGACTTTTGCTCTAAAATGGTAACCACGTGTATATGTTTACTCCCAAAAAATGCATATAATGTTGGACGCTTCTAAGGTAAACTACATGTGTATTTTTGCTCATTTATCCTATTATATTATAGTCACAAATTTCACCTTCTTCAAACAAATAATTCACAAACACACGACCGTATATATATATACTATATGTGGTGGATACGCAAAGTCTTCACGGCCGCTTGATATAAACAAAGGGTAAGTGGATATGCATCTAATTCATATCAGAAGTGTGGAGAGTGTATGTTTAAATTTCAATGCTGGTGTGACTGAGTATAAATGTAATCGAGATGAGCCACAAGTGTCCTTCTCATCAAGCACTCTTCATCTGATACGTCTTCACATTTGCCTTCCACGACCTGTATATATATCCAAAATAAAAACCTACGTGCATAAATATATACATAACCCACATACACGAAACGCAATTTTTTAATTAAAAAAATTTAATATCAGATAAAGGTAACCAACCTCATGTTGCGTTTTCTCATACAAATCACTGTAAATTGTCGGTTCAGGACGAGCGGCCTGGGCCAGCATGTGACACAGACACAGAGCAGTGAAGAACAAGGCTGTGGTCTTGCAATTGGCCATTCTTATTTGCTTTTATTGGTTCCAACAAAGTTGTAAGATAGGAAGCTTTGAGCTTGAGGATACGAGGGATGCCATTTATACAGAAATAAGATGGTAAATAGGAGGTGTCAACTTTGTAAGTACAACAGAAAAGCAACAACTTTGATAATTAAATAGATATAACGAGGCAAGATCAATGGAGCTCAACAGTTTTATTTCCCTGTCATAGAAACAACTAAGTGAGGCAGTGGCAGAAAAATCAGGCAAAACTAAAGGGGAAAACGACATATAGGTTTTAACTAAGGGATTCGTTAATAAATCTCATAAATTCTTAATATTCACTGGTTCACTTATTAATTCCCTATATTCACTTGTTAATAAAGACTTTTTTTATACTATTTTCTCTTCAGTTGAAACCTAATTAAAACTCGTTCTCTCCAACTAAAACGCATCCACAACAGCCCAACTTAAAATTAGTACATGATATACGGAGAGACAGAACGCCACAGCAACAAAAATTTAAGATACCAACATATGACCAGAGAAATAAACAAACTCATAAATTAGTAGTGCTGTTTCTCGTAGCACGAGGCATGATGATCTGCTTAGAAAATTACCGATCCGGTTTCTCTTATTGGTTTTTCTCTCGTTATCTCTCACCAGCTTTTAATCGTAACTGTACAAAATAAAATCAACAGTGTAGATTTATTTATGAAGGACGAGGAGCTCTCATCAACTTTAAATTTTAATCGTGCAAAGTGAAATCAACCATATAATTAAATTAACTCATGGGAGATAGAAAGAAAGTGAGACGGTTAGAGAATTTGCTTCCAAAAATTATCTTTTGACTTCTTGTGAGGCCTAAATTAAAGCCAAAGAGACTAAAGAAGAGACATAACACATCAAGTCATAAAATGCATCTGAATAACTTTTTAAATATATATTTTTTCAAAAATTAATTTCTGTGTGGCTCTATCATTTAATTTACATCATGCTTTTCTCTTGATGAATTACAAGCCACTGAATATTACTCTATCTTATTTTTATTATAAAACATCAATTAATAATTTTCACAAACTAATAAAAAAAATTAAAGTCATTAAAATTATCTTAAATAAAAGCAATCTTCAATATTACCTATAATAATTATATTAAATTCTACTATCATATTAATTATTACTTTTACTCACTACCTTTATTAATTATAGGCATATATGAAAAAAATAATCAATTCTCCTTAGAGAGAAACAAATGCCTTATAAAATTGACTTAATATACTTGTTAGTTAATGTTTTATAATAAGGACAAATGAAGCATAAAAAGCTTGTCGCACACACCAACTAATATTAAAAGCTCGGTAAAGTTATCAGCACTATCACTATTCATATATGGACACCCCATATTTCTACTACGTAAAGCCTTCAACATTATTAGTTTTCACTTTTTAATGTCGTCTTTAATCAAACTCATAAATCGGCACCATTTCATAAGTATCGATGCTGAGTATGATTATATATAAGGAAACATTATACGCCAAGTTTAAGAGTAATCAATATATATATATATATATATATATATATATATATATATATATATATATGGAGATTGGCCATATAATTAGTTTATTAATTAATAGTATAACTTTGTTTAATTTGTTTTAATAATATACTTTAATGAATGTTTAAAACAATGGTATTTTAAATAAAAAAGTTATCAAATTTTATTAGTTATTGAAGTTAATAAGTAATTTTTGTGGTAAGTAAGACGTTATTTTAAAGAGAGGGTGTTAGATGGGGATGGATTAAGGGATCATGGATGTGAAGTCAATTGTTGAAGGGAAGAAAAGGGTCGTAGGGATAGCGTAAGCCTAGCAAGAAGTAGCTATACGGAAGAATGGAGCCGAAGCAATGATAACAGCACGAGGCTGCATTAATAATGTAACGCCTGTTTCAGAAAAATTGAATTATTACAGTTGACGATTATGCCTGCCCTCTGCCATGGACATTACAATATCATACTCACTTTACATTTTATTATAAAACATCAAGTATTATCATTTTTTTTATTCTTACTATATATGAAACATCAATTACTATCAACTAACTTATTTAATACTAATTTTTTATCATACTTTTATTTTTAATTGACTCTTTAAATTTATATTATTAAAGTAAGGATAAATATTAGAAACATTTATAAATTCTAAATCATTTTAATGATTTACCTTTCATGTAAAAAATGATAGTTAGTATCTTATAATAAAAATGTGAGGAAATGTGAGGAAGTATTATCTTTGTTCAATTGCGAGAAGACCGGGAGGCACAGGTTCAAAGGCTTTTGGACTTGGGGTTCCAATTAATGTTACGTTTTCTTCATATATACGGCGCCTTTGTATTCCAGGGTACGATTTCTGAATAATTATGATACGTGAGACAAATGATGTCTTAACTTTAAACTCAACTGTCAACCAATTCTATCAATATGGTAAAATTTCTTTTCCAGACACACAAGTGGTTGATCGCATTTACATTCTATATTAAATGAATTGCAGCGTGATATAGCTTGCATTAAATCCACAGTTGTGCCTGCGGCTACCAAGTCCATTCTCACGTACTTTTCCCTCTCTAACTTCAGTTATTACTCGAATTTGGGCTTCATATTGCTCAGTAACATTCAATTCTGAGCCTTGGGGTACTTCAAAATTTGGGTAAATAGTTGAATTGGGTATCACAATTTTATTCATCACAGTTATTGCCCCGTGGAATTAAATTGGATCATTAATTATCATTGCGGATCGAGTCATCCATAAATATTTCAATTCTTCAAACCATTCGACCGAGGTTAGCTAGCAGTATCTTAATTTTGATCTGATGTTGTTGTGTGCATATAGCAAGAGCTGGTACGTAAATATAAGAACATTCTCATCTTTTTGAACAAGAAATTAAATAACTTCAGCAGTTCATAGAACACACTTTCACTGCATATCCTTTTTATCCAAACGCAACAATACAAGGTTTGGTAGACACACATGAGCTTATATTATCTAATTAACTTGATTATAATACTTCATACTAAATAGTAAGTACATGGATGAGGTTTTCATAGTATTAAAGGGGGAAGAAACCAGCATCTAACGTAAATAGCTAGTTAGGAATATTGTTGAGGCATATGTGCTTATAATAATAATAGTAATGGAGAAATTCAAGGTTTGTGTTTCTGGGTGTAGATATAGTCAAGGTGAGCAGCTAGGGTTCTTCTCATCAAGCATTCATCCTCTAAAACGCCTTCACAGGACTCCACTACACCCTCATCATGCCATGCCTCCACACCCTATATGCAGCAGAAAATATATAAAACTCAGGTGATTAAAAACCCAAATAGAGCATCACATAAAAATAGATATAAGCAAGAGTATATCATAATTTAACCAACCAAATGTTGCGTCTTTGCTGAAAGTTCCTCGTTTGGAACAGGGCGAGTGGCGTGGGCGAGCATGGAACAAAGAAACAGAGCAGTAAAGAACAAGGCTGCGATCTTGGCCATTTTTTTCCTTTGGGTTTGGGTTATGAGAAGAAAGAGACAGTAAGTAAAATGAGTTTAGGATGGAGGGTATGAAGAAGGCTTGAAGGTACGAGCAGGGAGGGAAGGAATTTATAGAGGGATAAGATCACAAAGTTGAGGTGTGAACGATTTTATCGGGGGGCTTTATTTATTGCAGCTGACAATAATGGAAGACCAAAAAGGCAACAACAATATAACTTAACAAAAGAAATACATTAATGGAGCGGAAAAGTTGTTTCTGTTATTTTATTCACTAAGATAAAGGAATGAATGAAGTAATGGGTGAAAAATCGGCCCAAACCGATACAAACACAACAACAAATTAAACCTAAAAAAACAACTGAGAAGGAATGGGCTCGAAATTCCAGCACTGATAATAGCTTCAACTTTTGTTAGTTATTCGAATTCTGTTTATCTTTAGTTGTTTCATCCGGGTGAAACAGAAAAGCGTTTTACATTGACTGTTCGAGAGAGACAAAACGTAAAGAAAAAGTATTAGAAAGGAAACTAACATGACTAGAATAAGAACCATTAAACTTGGGGAAGAGAGCCCATTTCCATCCTCATCGTTCTTGACTTCTTGTACGTTGGGGATCGATGTGTTTAACACTTCTGGCATTTTCCACAATTAAACCATGAGCTCGTCATCTATTTGTTGGAATGTTGCTTGCACCGTTTTGAAATTTTAGTCGGTACACTATCACGCGTCGGAAAAGGGTTTAAAGATGGATTGATTTTCTTTTTTACCCTGTTATATGAGTATAATAAATACTAATTTATTCTTTTTTTTTTATAAGAACCCAAAATTTAAAAGTTCATTTCAGACACATCTTTATATTTAACTAATTTTAATTATTTTCTTAAACCATATTACATATTATAAAGTTATCATGCTCCGGAGTAATAAGGTAATGGAATACTTTTCAAAGCATCACATGCACAGCTTCACAGTGATATGTCAAATTGTCACCCCCCGTTTGGAATGTTGTCCAAGTTTTCTCAGTTTATTAGTTGATTTTTCAGACGCCGTTTCGCCCCTCTTTCTAAATATTCTAGAAAGCTACGACCTGCTGGTATAATCCTCTTAAGTGCCAGACAAACCGATCAACCAATGAACTCATCACAACTAGCTAGAATATGATGGAGTATCCACAACATGGGATAACTTCGCAAACATTCCCAGGAAGATTCCGTTTTCTTCGGATTATGATTGAGCATATCGACACCACGAAAACGTTGTTTTCTCTGAAGACAGAGAGTAAGTTATAAAAAGGGGTTAATGAACAAACACGTGGCTCTTAGCGATAACGAGTGACGTACGGAGGTGAGTTGTTACCCACACGCACCGTTCAAGGCCATGATTAAATTTAATTAACACAATATAATGAGCCACTCACGACCAAATTAAGTGTCGGGAATTGAGTGGGGTTAGCATAATTTCCATGAGCCGCATCAAGTTTTTTTAAAAGGGGGAAAAACCAAGAGTGGGATGGTGAGCATATAATATTAAATCCCCACTGATAATAATAGGGAAATTACATTCTACTCTCAAGGATCATAATTAATTACAAAAAGGTCCTGGGTCAGAATGTCATTACAAAAAAGTCCCAAGGTTTTGTAATTAATTGAATTCGTATTTACAACTAAAAATGTTATATTAACAACAAAAATTCTCAATTCGTATTTACAACCGAAATGCTATATTGACAACTCAAAATACATTTTCAGTTGTTAATATAACATTTTCTGTTGTAAATGTGAATTGAGAATTTTTGTTGTTAATATAGTATTTTCAGTTGTAAATACGAATTCAATTAATTATAAAAAAGTCTCAAGGAACTTTTTTGTAATGAGATTCTGGAGTGGGACTTTTTTGTAATTAATTCTGGTCCTTGGGACCAAAATGTAATTTTCCCATAATAACACACTGTGATGGCGTCCTCTTGCTAGCTCATCCATCAGCTTATTACATGGGGTTAAATAATAAATTTATCTCAGAAGTACACGTCCAAGAGCAATGTTGCCCTGAAAGTTTTTTTTGGCTCAATGTTGTCCTGAAAGTCTAAACACATAGTAATGTTATCATTTTCTTTTAAAAAGTTAACGGTTAATGTCAATTTTTTAATGATCAATGTTAGTTTTTTAACGGAAAATGACAATCTTATTACTTTTTTTACTTCATGGGTGAAATTAAGTCTGAAAAAACTTTTAGGATAACATTGTTCTTCGATGTGTACTTCTAAAACTGATTTGTTACTTAACCCTATTACATATGTATGTATATTTTTTTAAAAAAAAAAATACAGAGGTCATGAAAATAATCCATACAAGATGAAGGAACTAACTGGGAGTACGATGCTTATTGTACGTACAGAAAATCAATCAAAAGATTGTCCATGACCATAAAAAATCGACGTCTATTACGGTGTAGTGCCTGACGTGACTGGATCCTGGATTCCTGCGAGCACATGTATTTGCTTCTCTAGACATGGAGTCATCAGTTGTACCGATTCTTCATAAGCAATTATTTAATCTTTCTTGTGGAATTGGCCGTTAAGTGATAATTATACGGAGAATTGTTCTGAATATGCGATTTAAGACTTTAATTGCGTTTATACAAATCTCAACTTTTTTCTTGTGGTATTGGACCTAACAGAGCTCTAATCCATTTAAAATTCCCACAAGCTTCACTGATGTGAAGAACCCATTATTCAAGTCCTTGTTATTATATATATCTCGGATTAAACCTCATTAGTGGCTTCATGCATGTCTCTTATTAAATAACAGATCTACCCACACAAAGCTTTTTATAAGATTTTGAAATGATGATATTTGAGATTCATTTCATGTAGGAATATTTTAAAACAAAGATATATGTTTTTTTTTTCTAACAGTTGTGTAAGGAGTTATATATAACATTTAAAATTATTAAGGTTATGTTTCTTTAGTTTCTAGAGACATATAAGAAATGTTATAGTTAAAGGTGTGGCAATCACCGCTTAGTGAAAAGTTGCATTATGTTCATGAAAAAACTCTACAGTATAACTCTTAACTATTCATATGTTTGTTCATGAATTATGTTAACCAAATAAATTGTTATGACTTTTAATTGAATAGGTGTTACTTCAAGAGCTACCACTTTAAAATATCACTTCATGCCTTATAAGTATCCAAATGGCTAGCACCATTAGTCATTTGGAAACATAAAAAATCACGCAACAATAAGAAATCAAACTCATTACATTTGTTTTTAAATACAATCAAAGATAAAACCAAATTATAATTTTGTAATTGAAAGCCATTGTTGTCTCATTTCGAGTGTTGAAATACAATTCATACTCAAGGTTTTTTATTATATCCTCAAAAAAGTCGTCCATAAATCTAAATTGCACTATATTAGATATGAATATATGAAAGTGAATTAAGTTTAAAAGAAAGTGTTATTCTTACTTCAAAAACATTAATTACTTTATTTTTTAACTCTTATTCTTATACTTCTTGGAGATCAAACCCCTCCACCATTTCATGTATGTCTTTACGCGTCTTAATTTTCTTTTTCTTCTCCTCTTTCATAGCTTACATGCACGTTTAGTTTTATATTAAAAATCACAAATAGAAAACATAGTAACGTCCTCAGTCGCTTCTACCAATAACATTATAATGTTAGTCGTATTTAATGTGAAACTGTATCTTGTATATAAAGACTGTGAGCTTAATATCATGCTAACAATTTACTAGGCCACTACAAAAAGTTCAGCAATAATGGAAAATTTGATGGACACACACATATCCAATTTTCAACTTTGCTGTGAAGACTGGGAGCTAAGGATTTTGAATTCATTCTACATGTGTAATGGATGGAAAATGGAGTTAGGTCAAAGAGCACACAGCTTTCGGCAAAGAGTAATTTAAAGAGCTGTAAAATGGAGAACTAATTCCCGCACACTGATCGAGCACTCTTTTTGACTATGGCTAATTAATATTACTGTATCACCTTTTAATTAATTGCAAAAAAACAAAACATTCATCACATTGGCTATGGATACGAACTCGTGACAAAATCTCGCCTCATTCCGTTTCATGGATGAAAAGTAGTCACAGTACTCCAGAAAACAAATTAAAGCGAGGAATCTCAGAGAATATAAAAGAATGTCAATATGTTTGAGGTTCATATTAAAAAGAGGTTGGAGAATGATTAATTAATCAAATTTTGCAAGATTTGTTGACCCAGAAGAGGCATAATTGTTTGAAAAGCAAAAGGGAAATCAGACTTGTTTGCGGCTTGGAGCAGAGGGAGAGGCAGGCTTTAGCTTTAAGGCCAAAAGTAGATAGATGGTTGAATGAGTCAAGTTAAGACAGAATTGTTTCTTGTTCGAAGTCTGAACATAACCTGCTTTAAGTAAGCTTCAGGGGAGCAATATTCCATCGGACGAACTACTTTCATGTCCTTCATCATTCCTACTTCATATCTGGTCAAAGCTTCACCTGGCCACCCAAGAATTTTATGCTCCTCACATATGCTTTTCCTAATTTTGACTATATTTCTTTTTAATTTTTTAAAAATGAATATCTGATATCTATATGCGACCACGCCTCAAAAAGAAGATATGGCTTAGATCTCGGTTTGTCCATTAATTCCATTTCATCTCTCTTTCAACGCGCTAACACATAAAATCAAGGAATCATTAATTAATTGGCGGTAGTCTTGTTTTGTTTCGCGGAATATTTTTTAAAATACAAATGATTATAAAAATAAAAAATATGACTGAAACACAAATGTTCGTGGTGAACAGGACTTGCATTTTGTTTAATATTTGTACAAATGAAAAGGAAGAATGATCAAACGATCAGTTTATCCCCAGGCATAAACAAATTAAAAATAATATTGTTATATGTTTAATTATTGAAATGTTTTCATTTATTTCATAAATAAAATGTTCAATTTTAGTTCGCTTAGTTCGTAAAGAAAGTCTTAACAATGCACATTTTAATTAAATATTTCTTTTTTGTTCAAGAAGTTTGAAGAGCAACCGAGCAAGTAAGAGAAGTTGCTTGTTTTCCATTTTATTTATTTATTTATTTTTGAGTTGAAAAATAACGTTCATATATGTCGAGACAAAATTCCTTCAATAAACTTACAACGTATATCATAAATCACATTAAAAAAATAGTTTCTAATACTAATCCAAATGGACACTCAGATTACCCACGGAAAAATTCAGTAGGTCCGTGGGTAAAAAATTACCCATGGATTGAAAATTTTTCATTGCAAATAATAAAAAAAAGGTGCGAAAAAAAAAGCTATGTCTTTTTTTGCTATGGAAATTTTCCGTGAGTAATTTTCATTACCCATAGAAATTACTTATGGAATTCCGTAAGTAATTTTTTACCCACAGAATCCCGTGGGTAATTTCCCACAGAATTTTTTTGTTGGTAGTTTTTGTGGCTAATCCAGTGTTTTTTTGTAGTTATTATATTGAACGGCACTGTCCAAACCTTAGTTATCCATGTTTAAAAAAAAGACTGAGGAAGCTGAAAGCTTGTCACAGACTTCAGTCATTTAATTGATGGAAGATCATTTGCCGGCCTGTTGGTGGAAAAAAGAAAGGTTTGTTAGGGTTTCTACTATTCTATTCCACGAATGATTAACTATTCAATCGATAGAAGGATAGAATTAATTACCATCTATATTGAGGCTGGAATCTTCATTACGGATGAAACAAAATTCTTAATTAACCTTTCCAACTTCAACAATAAACATGTATATTAAAATAAAAGAAAAAAAAAAAGGAATCTCACTTCCATTTGTTAATGAACGTATAAAGGATAGCCTCAGACCAAACGAAGGCATATATATGTGGGGCCTTAACCAGTAGAAGAATAATTTTCAACTCAGATAAAAATAAACAGTAAAAAAATAATTAACTTGCAACTTTTGGTTAGTGAAGATTGCCCATTAATGTCATTTCTCGCATTAAGTCACTGAATATTGTACTTCATAAAACAGAGACGACCGTGATTCTGGCTCCCCGCTAAAAAGATTCCGTGATCCTTTCGGACATTTAAAGATTTAATTAATTCTCAGTATCTTCTCTACACTAAATTAAAGTTATACTCGTTTTGGTTTGAATCTTCAGCCACACACAACACTGCTACAAAACGGGGTAGTCACTCTATCTGTGAACATGAAATTCATCGGGTGGGCTCCATATAAGAAAATAATGGCGCATACGGATCATTGATTGCGTAGATTTTACGGCTTCTTTAGGAATTTACAAAATGGATTCATACAAAATTTGACTAAGCATGCAAACCCTAACACAAGTGGCGCTGTCCAGTCCAATATGAACTGACATGATTGTCGGTTTGCAAGTGTTTCCTTCAAGTTACCATTATAGTGGGTGGAAAAACAGAGCTTGTTTTGTTTTCAACCTCAAGTTCAAGGACAATATAATGAGGGACGTCGACACTGCATATATTTGTGAAAGCATATTAACTTTGGGTTGCATCAACTGGACCACCCCAATAATGAAACCAGATTAGTCCAATGAAAGGCAGAACGATGTATTGGGGAGTACCATTGAATGATTGAGGTTTTGATTGCAAGCTAGTTAATGGAGGGATAACTTTTGACGAAGATAGAATCAAAAGGAGTGCCGTGACTTGGCACTTTTTTGTGTGAACGCGAGTTTCAAAATCAGGCTTCAGAAATATATGCTTATGTACGATCTTCATATTAAAATGCCACTGACAATAATCTGACATTATAATCTTGTCACAATTTGGCCCACAGTGTGATTAAACCACGGCATCATCTTTATATAAGCTGGATTTGTCTGATCAAGGTAAATTAAAAGTAAATACTGTTTGCGCAGAAATTACTGGCCGGAATTCAAATGCTTAATTTCTGCGCAGGAAGCAGGAATTCAAATGCTTAATTCCTGCTCAGGACTTAAAAGTATCAGCACTTCTAGGAAGCAGTTGGATTCAATTGTTGGGGACTTTACTTCTAGGATTCTTAATATTTACACTCTTTGATATGTTTTTAAGTATGTTTTTTATGCATAATATTTTGCCACGGCCTTGTATAGTTTTTTGTTGGCGATCAGCTTCAAGGGTACGTAGGTTGGCACATTGAATATGTAGAAGTGAAAGGGACATAGGAGCCCATAGGTTTCTTTGATAGCGGCCCTTTATTTTCTTAAGGAAACGTTGTGTAAGGCCATAGTTTTTATTCGGCCCTTACATCACAAACCAATACTCTTTTTATTTTTTATTATAAAGTACCAATTACCTATTCTCATAAATCAATAAAATTAGTTAAAAATATTAAAGTTGTTCTAAAATTTAAGTGATTTTCAATATTACTCATACTAATTACCCTAAACTCAAATATAACACTCTCCCTCACTATCTTTATTAAATATGGTCAAACATGGAAAAATAAATTAATTGTACTTTGGAAACTTACAAATGCCTTATAAAAATGATTAAAAATATTTATTAGTTGGTGCATTATAATAAAGACTATGTATGTACTGTGTAACTATGCAAGCCAAAAGATGATCGCGATGCTAACTGTAACCCTTTTCTTTTTTGAACTGACAACGAGGCACACAGCTCAAACAAAACATTAAAAAAATAGAGGATTACATCAAAGGGGATAAATATTATATATACTAGTGTGTTTGGTTTGAAGGGAGGGTAAGAAAAAAAGAGAATTGATCAAATTACCATTAATGAAGGGAATATTCTTTTTTGTTGAGAGTATATTTTAGAAATATTAAAAAGTTTTTATAGGTTTTTTTTAAAAAAGAGAGTAAAAGTTTTCTCTCTTCCCTCTCCCTCCTTCAAACCAAACACACCTAAGATTCTAATGGCGCCCTCCAAGTCTATTTTGAAAGAACATCCTCAACTTTCTAGGTTCTTCTCCGATGATCTTGAATTCTCGAGATTACGTGGCTGATGCGAGAGCGAAACTCGTTCATTGTAAGCTTTTCCTGTTAAAGAATTAGGACATGCTTGAGTGCTTATTGGAAAATCGCATTTATGTAATTGAGATAAATTCCTATTATAAATTTACCTTGTATTCTGTAAATTACACTGGAAAATCAGCTTCTACATCTTATCCAACACAAGTATTCGGCATCACACATGCACAATTCCCTTTAATCTGTATTCACTGTAATTCTTGTAATTATAAATTTCTACAAGTGATGAATTACAAGAAATAAGAGCTTTCTACTTTTTTCTCGCATGTTAAAAAGGAAAAGGGAGAATTTCAGCTAGCCCTTAGAGATGTGACTTAACTTCAATCAACCCTAAAAGATTTTGAAACTTCATTTTGGGTCAAAATAAAATTAAGTTTTATAAGTGAAAAGACAATGATGTCCTTTTTTTATTTTTATTTTTATTTTTTCATAAGATCATCTAGAACACAAATAATAAGGCCATTTACAAGAGAAATAAATGGATTCAAAAGAATTAATAAGAATATGTAGACCATCTACAAGACAAATAAAGGAATTTACAAGACAGAAAAGATCATTTACAAGACAAATAAAGAGATTAAAAAAATAAGGAATTAAAAAACATCATAGCCATTCACAAGACATATATGAAGATTCAGAAGATAAATATAAACATTTTTAAGATGAATAAGACAATTCACAAGACAAATAAGATAAGGGCATTATTATATTTTCACCTAGAAAACTTAATCTATCTCATTTTCATCTAAGGAGGAGCAATAAAATTTCAAATTCTTTTTCGGATTGACAAAAATTAAATCACATCCTTGGAACTAGCTGAAATTCCCCCCAAAAATCTTATTCAATTAAGTGTTATTAATTAAGTCTAATTTTCAAATAACTAAATTCCATATATTCATACCTCATATTTGAAATTGAGATGAATCACATTATTCATGGCATATATATAATAAGGAGTGCAATTTTCCTTATGAATATTAGATTATGTATAGATACTTTGAATGAAGGCAGAAACTAAGGCAGTCAAGGTAGGCACTTGGCAATACATGTGTCTTCTTTTGTGATGTGGAGGATACAAATTAAAGGAGGGACAAGGTTGAAGGCGCATAGGGAGGATGAATATATCTCAATCTGACAACTATACAAACACACTATGTTGACCGAAGAAAGATTGGGGAAGCCATAAAACCATATTGACTCAGACCAACTCATGAGCAACACCAAATCATTGGCTCGTTCATGAATATATTCAATGCTATGAGCAACTTTGATTATTATCACCCACCCTTGTTCGTGTTATGTCATTTGGAACTGCTTGTTCCAGTAGCACTCAACCCCCACCATAAGCTTTTCCCTCTTTCCCGCTTTTGTTAGATTATATATTTACTTAAAAGCTAAAGCTAAAGCAAATCTCCCCACAAATTCTCTTTTTTCCTGGACTTGCTGCTTTTTTTCCCCCTTCTTTACCACTTTATATCCCCAATCTCTTCCCGTTCACATGGATTGCTTGCTGCAATTTTCTTCAATTATTGCCTCACTTCTCTGTCCTAATTTATTCATATCTTGAAACTTGTTGCCTCCATATTGGTTACCCTGGCCTTCTCTCTCCCTCCATCGCTCTCTTCACTGATCTCCATCAGGACCAGACACGATCCATTACTCGCCCCTGTCTGTTGCCCTCGAGGTATGGGCATTTTCTTAGTGCCCTTCTTTTCCATATCCCATGCATCATAATTAACAAATGATACGTATCAAGGAATATTCCTCGATCCCCCTCATTATTTAATTACGTTCAGTGTTCCATTTGAAATCTGTAAATGACTTTTCTGCCCTATGCAACACCACAATATATATGTACATATTCCATTTGATTATTAAAATATACACTCGCACCGTGCAAGCACTTCACTGGCTACGACTATTGGTATGCCAACAGAAATTAACGAGATGTGTGTTACAACGAATTTGGAAAAGCAACAAACATCACTGACCCTTTTACACTGCCCTATCATTATATATAGGATTAAAATGCAAAAATACAAATGAGCTTTTCCCTTAAGAGCGCCCAGCATTACGTGCTTTTTTTTTAGCAAAAATACACACATGGTTACCATTTTAGAGCAAAATCACATCTTATCGTTAAGTCACTGTTCACCGTGATGAGAGAGAAAGAGCTGAAGTGAACAGTAACTTAACGCGCGGTGAACAGTGACTTAACGGTGGGATACGGCTTTTGCTCCAAAATGGTAACCATGTGTGTATTTTTACTCCCAAAAAAGCATGTAGTGTTGGGCACTCCTGAAAAAAAAACTCATGTGTATTTTTGCACCTTAACTCTTATATATATTCCCCTTAATCTTTAATATGTATTATAAGACACTAACTAATAAATCTATTTAGTCTTTTTTATAATTAGGCATTTGTTTGTTTTCAAAGAGTATTAATAGATCACTACAAAAAAACACCAGATTAGCCACGGAAATTACCCACCGAATTCCGTACGCAATTTTCATTACCTATGGAAAATTTCCGTTGCAAAAAAAAATGTTGGAAAATAAGCCACATCTTTTTTTACCACAGAATTCCGTGGGTAATTTCCTACAAAATTTTTCCTTGAATAATTTCCGTGACTTATCCGTGTTTTTTTGTAATGAATATTATTTTTCATGTATGTTCATCATTAATAAAGATAATAGATTAGAGTAATAATTAATGCGATGTTAGAGTTGATTGCAATTAATATGAGTTATATTAAAAATTACTTAACTTTTAGGACAAATAAATAACTTTAAATATTTTTATTTATTTATAAAAATTCTTAGATGATATCTTATAATAAAAATTAAAGAAAGTAATAATTCAAACAGCCATCTACCTATGTTCTACTTTGCTCACCTACATATATTCCCTGCCTCAGTTCTGTGTTCTCACCACCTTTATTCTTCACCCTCATTCTCTTCCTTTATACATACGTATACACACGTGTACGTATCCAGCTTGATAGTATACGCTAACAATTAATAGTTAACTGAATTGTTTTAGTTAAAAGAAAACGCAACGTCTTGTTGTCAAACACTGGTTCTTGTCCATTTTAATGATGCGCTCAGCAGTTTTGTTTCCCATCAAAGTGGAGGGGGACTATATCATCAGAGTTGAAAAAATGGGAAGAGAAATTAGGGACGTAACTTTTTTATTTATAAAAACAAACAGTGCACGAATTCACTATTATGCATATATTTATATATTCAAATTTATATAGTAATACACAAAAAACTTCAAGTACGCAATCATATCATGTTATATATATGTGCGAAACAGTATAGTCTGTTCTTGGACTTATTTTCAATGATAGTAACACGAGATGTACATGTGTCGCCAGCCTTGAATCCAACTCCCACTTAAATTGAATAAACAATAACCACAGAATTATAAAATTGGATAATGGGACCTCTCTCACCTTTTATTATTTTTTATTTTTAGCCAATTGATTATCTTTTATTAATTACTAATAGAAATACAGTAAAAATATAAAATTCACAACATGTTACACTATTCTCATTTCTCAAATTTGATATATGTGCTGTTTTGGTCCACCTCTAGTGTACATATTAATTTATAATATAAAAATTTTAGTAAATCATATGATATGTAATTTATTTTTTAAAATTTAAAATCAAACTTTGCTGTGGGGCTGTGGTCATGCATGTGCAGTGAGACTTCCACGTCGCAAGCTGACCAATGATTGGATGGTGGCACGCTCACTCAATCACACGGTGACACATGTACAGTGTGGATGCGAGGTGGTAAATTTACTTCACGAGTAAGCATACAGATGGGGCCCCCTTCAGTTTCAGGGGGTCCCATCGACCATGTCCCATCCGAGCTTTAGCTGTTAACCCCCACCATAAGTGCTCCCTGACTCAAAAGTGATCCCATGTTCATATACGATTCTCCTCAAATACACGTTCTGGGACCAAAATACCCTTACTTGATTCCCTTAATTCCCAATATGGCCCCTACCCCCAGCGCTATAAATAGCGCGCCCCGACTCAACCTTACCTCCGTTTCACTCTCCTTCCTTCCTACCCCACTGTAAGCACAAACTCTGTCCTGCCGTCATGCTGTCCACTCTCTCTCCTTCCCACCCTTTCCTCGGCAACCCATTCTCCGCCTTTGACGGCGGCGTGACGCCGTGGGAGTTCCCGGACTTCTCCCCTGTCTTCGATCCCGTTGATCCCATCACTAATTCAAGTTCCGGCTCTGACGAACCGGATCAAACCCATGCCAAGAGAAAATCCCCGGCCTCCGATGATCAGCAGGACCGTTCGGATTCCGTCATGGAGGACCGAAAGCGGAGACGGATGATATCGAACCGGGACTCGGCGAGACGTTCGCGCATGCGGAAACAGAGGCATCTGGAGAACTTACGGAACCAAGCGAACCGGTTTAAGATGGAAAACCGAGACCTGACCAACCGGATGCAGCTCATGCTTTACCTCACTAACCGTGTACGAACCGAAAACGAGTGGCTCATGCTCGAGCGAACCATGCTCCGGCAAAAACTGACGACCCTAACTCAATATTTGGTGATCCAACAACTACGACCGTCTCATCTGCACGGCCAAACAATACTGGCATCACAGACAGAATAAACCTTGACCGTATCATTAAGTAAATAAAGTCATAATTACTCGATTCCCATTAATTGCAAGTCGGGAACTTAATTGCTTCTACTGAGATCATAATTGGTAAAGAAGATGGTCTGGGTTTTAATTTCTCCCCGCTTGGGAAAAGAGGTGTGGTTTTGGAAAATATTGGGTATTTTTTCAAAACCCATTATAAATACTAAATAGTATTTTGTAGAGTGTAGTAGCGTGGTAGATCTAGCCAGCGGCTTGCTTATATATATATAACTTCGTTGCTGTTATTGCGCTCAAAATCGTTTCTTTTTCCTTGAGATCGATCTGGATCGTTACACTGTTCTTAAATTTGCGACCTCAAAATTGCTTCACACAGAGTCTCTGATCTTTTCGTTCGCGTAGTGCGTGTTGTGAATATCGCTCACCATCGCTGCAAACGCTCGTCAAGCATGAGTATGACACGTTATATATAAGGGTCGGAATCATAAGTGCGCTCTTCGTAAAAAGCAAGTGGACAACTTAAAAGTCGAAAACGTCATTCCTCCACAATTCTTTTTGCTTTCTGGTAGTGTACATGGACGTCCTTAATAATTGGCGAGAGGTATAAATGCCAAGTTCATTCATCAAGCAACGCCCAATTTAAATGTTTTATTCGCGTGCCTAGCTCTAGATGCTATCCCTTTTTGACTTTTCTATGCACGTTTATTATTGTGAAATACTATAATTAATCCAGTCGAGCAAACACCTAATTAAAGTTGATAAAAGTGGTTACTCAATATGACTAATTTGTATTATGCATTTCGGCTTCACCTTTTATTAATGCCAGATAAAATAATGATGACAAAATTAATTAATGTTTCGTTGAAATTCTAAAACGATCGATCATTATCTTGAAACAAAATCAAAACTCTAAAGCAACAAAGCCAACAATTATTTTAAAACCACACCAAGGGATATTGAATATCAGAGCACTAACATTTAATTAAGGCTTTAAGCAACGTCTTATATCCATAAAGCTAAAACGATTATTATTCACATTAATTAATTAAAGTGATGTAAACGATTGTTTCATCAAACTATCAAATTCATTCTAAATCCATTCAATTTGGTAGACTACTTGATTAATAAAATAAAGAATCGTGAAGAAATATCCATAAACTGTGGACGGAAAAATATCCATATAAACTACTAATCGGTGGAGAATAATACGTCACTTTAACCAGAAAAAAGTACCCAGTAATAAACCTACACCCTTTTCCTTTAAGGTCATTAGAGTTGGATTACGTGCAATTAAGATATAAAGTAGCTAGTTAATTAATTAGCCTACTGTTAAATTACTTTAAGCTCCAATTTATTTTTAACTTGTTGAACAATAAAGTTCATCATAGGTTATAATCAGAGACGTCATCCCAGACAATAATCAACAAACAGTGCATTGGCCACCTCCAGTGATATAATTTCCAAGAGTTTTCTTCAAGCTTTTTTCTTTTTTAAGTTACAAAGGCACGTATTAATGGCCTTAGTCGCAAGCCATATCAAATACTTCCCATTTATAGGGAAGCATTTATATTACTAGACTACAAGGTCATTTATATTCTTCTTCAACTCCAAATATTGATACCCAAAAAAAAGCTTCCCCTTTATTTTAGCTAGTGACACTTGCATTAATGTACAGGCAATGCATGTTATTACTTTATGAATGAACACTTGAGGTATTTTTAATCTCTCAATTAACCCACTAGCCTTCGGGAAAAATTGTGAACAGTAATAAGTAGAATAATCCGACTGGTGGAAATCAAATAATCTTTTTTGGTAAGATCAAAGAATTAATATGTCTGCGTGTATCGATTTACCCACTGTTCTTTTTCCCCCTTTTTTGGTGGGGGTGGCGGCTGGTGGTCTAGGCTGACCTACTAATTCAATTTACTTGCTAAGTATACACTCATCGATGTATCAATTATCAAATATATCACAAAACATCAGTACCAAACGCTGACTAAAACATGGTTTCCATATAATGAGATGATGAAATTAATTATTATCGCAATATACTACAAATTTACAGTTCAAGTAGATAATTTTTCTTCAGACCTGATCTTCATCTTCTGTTTCAGGTCTCCATTTAGGCCATATTTTAATTACTTGGTTGTATTTTGAAACAGATGGCGAAAGCCACGTGCAACTTTAAGAGTGGAACATCAATTCCACTAAAGAAGTTTTGAAAATAATTATACGAATGTGTGTATATAATAAATTAAATAATGAGAGCGTGAGGGTGAGACACTAAGCACGAGTCAGGGCCATATTTGCAAGTGATGGAAAGGCCATATATATCCGGGTGTCCCTGTCCGAAATCAAGGGCCATTTTATTTAATTAAATTAATAATATCCGTACATATACTGCACAATATATCAGGCAAATGAGAATGTGTTTGTATGGGTCGATCACTACTTTGTGGATTTTAGGTATATAAATTAAAATAATGGGTAGTTCACCTTGTGATGGAAGGAAACAGCTTTGAAGCATGATGAGAAGGTTGATTTTATAATCAAACAAAAAGGGGAAAACGTCACTTTCCACATTCATTTGTGGCCAGGATTATCCATCGTGAAAGCTGAATTTCTATTCTCAACTCAAAACCAAAGAGAGAAGGAAGGAATTGGGAAGGAAAGCATGACAGTCGAATTATATGAAGTAGCTTAACCACTACGCCTTAATTAGTTCCTTACTGTTTCTTATTTATATATATTCCCCTTCATTCCTGGATCTTCCTTTAGTGATTCTCATAATGATCTCTCCTGCAAAGTCAGCATAGTCTAATGATTTCTCTCCCTCCCTCACAGAGCTAAGTCAACAAAGAAGGTCGTCATTATATATATAATCTTGTACTTTCCTATAAAGCTGTTTCACTAATATTGATTCCCTCCTTCATCTTTATCCAAATAAATATTAATCATCCATCATGTGCTTCACTATCCTTTGTCATCCTCATCAATCCATCTACCTAATTTTTATATTTCATCAATACTGCTTGTCCTGTCAATTATATTATTTCAATTGTACAAATTGTGCTTTCGAGCTAGCCTTGATAATATGACGTTGCATGGAAAATACTAAGTTTTTTTCCCTTGACTGTTTCTGAAACTTTAATTTCAAGGGACGCGCGCGCGATCCGCGCAGTAGCAAAAAGAGTGAAAGACCCGCTTATTTGTGTTGCGCAGTTTAAAATATATAATCAATAATTAACAGGTCTTTTGTCCGTGACAGATAAAAAAGTTACGTTGTGTAATGGAGTGGCGGATTAAAAAAACAGTTGGGGATATTTTCTTCACAACTACTTGCTTAAAGAATCAAAGTATCTACCATATATCCATTCTAATTAAAGATCGTAATTAATAAGCTAAGATTAAGTTTGGAAACAAGTTGGAACAAGCCCAAACCAAGTTTTAGCAGCCAATTAAGAAGTAGTGTTCGTCATGTAGTAGGGGCGGCCTTGATTCGAGTTATTGCGCTTGGCGATTAAAATTAAAGCCGGATAATTTGAAAAAACCAAGGTAAGTTAAAGCTGAAGAAGAATTGCCTCGTTAGACACTACATGTACAGTGATAATGGCTTTCCAGAAGACCAACTTTAAACTGCATACGTGGCCTTTAGTAGACAGCAGTAACTCATTTTAATAATACTTCATGCTCTCTCTTATTCGTCTTCATATATGAAACTATGAATGGTGGCTCGCATTTTTAGCTTACTTTAATTTTCTTTGTTATCAATTAGAGAACAGTGACTATGGCTTGTGAGCTTGTTTAAAAGTTACCCGTGATCTCAGGATCTCACCATTCATTCCGTGAAAGACTCTCCAAATATATATTTTTTTAAAGTTAGGAAAATCTATTTGCTCTTTTACCTTCATCGACTGATCGTCCAAAATAATACTGACAAATAAATACTTGACTTGCCGAGCAACTGACAAGTCAAGAGGACATTATATATTCGTGGTGCGTTTTAGTGTCACTTGTTTATTTATAAATATGTTAATTGTTCGTCTTTTGATATATTTGTAAGAGTTTTTCTTTTACTTTGGCTGCTAGTGATTCCTTACGCTATGTTTGAAAATCTGTTGATGTCCATTTCATGAAGTAGTAATTAATTCAAAATTTCCTATACAATCTATAGTCAAAGTTTGTTTGAAGGTGAATGTCCAATGAGATTAAAACAAGCAGAGAATTAAACAGGAAATAAAGGAAGAAGCCAGTTTTGAAAGTAATTCAATTTGGAATATATTATTAAATTAAACATCCCTATCCAGTCCTACTTACTTCTTGACAACTCTCTTTCTCTTAAAATTAAACATTGTTACCATCAATAAAAACATGGGTGGGCCCTGCCTAGAAAATAAGAATCAGCCCAGAAACACCGCATGGGTCATGGCAATGACATTTTCAATCACGAAATTCACTGTTCTACGTTTCCTTGTATACCTCTCCTATTTCAATTTTGGTTTTAGCACAAAAGAAAGTGTCGGCAAAATATGACACGTTTTCCCTTTGTAGGGGGCTTCTGAAAGTTTAATGGAATCTTTGTCCATAAATATGACTAGTTCCATTGAAAGAGACTAGGAGATTTGCACACCGTTCTCTCCCTTCCATGTTTGTCTCAGGATCCATACATCTATCATCCAATGGAATGATGAACATATTTTTTTTTTTTTGTCTATGCCTATTTTTAGCAAGAGTGACCAAATACTTGAAACATAGTAAAAAAAAAAAAAATACATGAAAATTTATAGAGCTGGGAATTATAAGGGTTGTGCCGGGCTTTCTTGACGGGCTCAGGTCTATGACTTGATTTTTAAAAACCGCTCCAATCATGAAGCACAACCCTTTCACTATTAGGCTAAGGCTAGGCCGATGAACTTTAGGCATTTAACGAAAAGCATTATTTTCCCCATCTTTTAAAAGAAATAAAGTTATACCAATAAATTTTTAATATATAACATAAATTTTATCAGAATTAATTACAAAGAACTAAAGTTAAAATAATAAGGTACTTGTATTATGGAAGAAAAATTTCAACATCCATACTCACACACTATCACATAAGAAAACCGTTAATAATAATATAAACTACATCAAGAAGCTCTTAGAAAACTATTATGGGTGGGCTTTTTTAAACTCTTGACCCATTTGTACTGGCCCTTCTAAGCCTATTTAATTTGCAGTTGATAGGCAAGTTTTTCAGCCTGACCCTCGTAATAAAGGGGTTAACTTGACGGGATCAACTCATTTTCCCTTATCTAAAAATTTAAACCCATAATTGTCTAAATATATACATTTTTAGGGAAAAAAACCCATGTGAGGCTGCGGATTTAATTTGAAAAATTCAATTGTAAGAAGTTGCACATAAGAGCCAACACGGCTGCTGGAGGAACGAGATACCGAGATGGAAAATGATATTGGATTAAAGAAGGAATTGGCCCCCATCGCGATCCTTTTATCTAACACCTGTCATGACATCCATGGTTTGCAAATATATAATTTATAGTCAAGGACTAGCACTTTCATTATTTATTTATTATGATAAGAAGTAATTATAATTTTCTAAATGTGTTAAAATTTGGATCACGGACAATTCAACTCATAGGGGCAGAAATCAAATCGACAAGCTGCTTAGGTTGTACACGCGTGATTTCTCATTTAAGTTCACGCTCATCCCATCCGCTAACGCTGGACCCAACTCGTCTAAGCTTTTGCATGTACCAAAAACAAAAATTCATACTCATCCCAAGTAACAAATTTGTATTTTCCAAAAATAAATAAATAAATAAATAAAGTAACAAATATGCATGGGTACAGTTAAATTCTACTCTTGGGCCTGTAATATACAGAGTGTGAATTTCAACCGAACTAAAGCCCAGTAGATAGAGAGAAGCGGGTTGGGGGGTATTTTTGGCATGAACAAAGATTTTTAAAATAATAAAAGTTCTTATCAATTAGTGGTCTAACAATACATATTATCACCCAAGATGGTCATATACCTTGCTTGAGTGAGTGTTGGAAATACATATTTAATTAAGTTGAGAAAAAACTCATCTCATAACTATATTTCATATATTATAAATCACGTTAGAAAAACAGTTTTTACAACTAATTTAAACAGGCACCTACTTAGCAATATCAAACATGATTTTTGTCAAGTTTTGGGCTCCATTCCTATCTGAAGAAATTCTTATTTTTGAATTGTTCAATTTGAAGTTTTTCCTATTTTATAGAAACAAAAAGGAAAGGAAAGGAAAGGAAAGAATAGGAAAGAAGGAAAAGAGAAAGAAAATGAAAAAAAGAAGGAAAAGAGAAAGAAAATGAAAAAAAAAAAACAAGAGGAAAGTTTTATGATTGTTCTTTGTGATAAATATTACTTTTTCAAAGTTTTCTAATTTTAATATAAAACTGATGAAAAGTAAATACAAGAACAAGAGATTTTAGAGAGAGAGAGAGTAGAGAGAAGTTCTCATTTCAGTGTAATCTGAATGTTTACAGAAGGCCTCTATTTATAGAAGGAAAATGGGCCTTTAGTGTAATTTCCACTTTGGGTCATTTGATGTAATATTCCCCTAATTACATAACTGTACACTCACGGGAATGCATTCCCGTGAGTTGTATTATTTTGTGTGTGGGTCCCACCAAATAGTAAACTACTATGCATGGTACTATGCGTGGGTCCCATGTCATCTTGTAATATTTGGAGACCGGGAGTCAATGGACATCCACATAATCAGTATATTCATAACACTCCCCCTTGGATGTCCATTTATGAATGTGCCTCATTAAAAACTTTAACTAGGAAAAACCCAGTGGGATAAAAACCTAGCCAAAGAAAAGAGTACATCACTCATTGATACACTATCCAGTGCTGCCTCATTAAAAACCTTTCTAGGAAAAACCCAGTGGGACAAAACCTAGAAAAGGGAAAAAGAGTACAACGTGTATCAACTCCCCCTGTTGACAACATCAGTATTACTCCCTCTGATAACATCAGTTGAGATCTTTAAGTCTTCGAAGACCAATACCATAGACAAGCTTCTCAAAGATTGCTTCTGGAAGTGACTTGGTAAATAAATCTGCCAAATTTTCTCTTGAACTGATTTGCTGGATATCTATTTCACCATTCTGTTGAAGATCACGAGTAAAGAAAAATTTTGGTGAAATATGCTTCGTTCTATCGCCCTTGATGTATCCTTCTTTAAGTTGGGCAATACATGCAGTATTATCCTCATATAGAACTGTTGGAACCATTTTACCAGAAGATAAATGACAAGTAGTTCGTATATGATGAATTACTGACCTCAACCACACACATTCTCGACTTGTTTCATGCATTGCTAGGATTTCTGCATTATTAGATGAAGTGGCTGATATAGTTTGTTTCATAGATCGCCATGAAATTGCTGTACCTCCACATGTAAATACATAACCTGTTTGTGATTTTCCATCATGTGGATCAGACATAAATCCAGCATCTGAATAACCAATCAGTTCATGTTTAGATACATTTGAATAATATAACCCCATATCCATAGTACCTCTGAGGTAACGAAAAATACGCTTTACACCATTCCAATGCCTTTGTGTTGGTGCAGAACTATATCTTGCTAATAAATTAACAGCAAATGTTATATCAGGTCTTGTGTGATTAGCAAGATACATTAGTGCCCCAATAGCATTAAGATATGGCACTTCTGGACCAAGTAATTGTTCTACACCTTTTTTGTTAATTACTTGGGGTTGGAATGGATCTTTTTCTTTTATCAAAGATCTTACAACCATTGGAGTACAGAATGGATGTGACTTATCCATATAAAATCGTTTCAAGACCTTCTTTGTATAAGTTTCTTGATGTACAAAGATCCCGTCCTTCAGGTACTCAATTTGTAATCCAAGACAAAATTTTGTCCTACCTAAATCTTTCATTTCAAATTCTTTCTTCAAACAATGAATGGCTTTTGTAATCTCTTCAGGAGTTCCAATAATGTTGATATCATCAACATAAACAACAATTATAGCAAATTCATTTCTCGATCTTTTTATAAAACTGCATGGGCATATCGGGTCATTTTTATACCCTTCTTTCAACAAATATTCTTTAAGGCAATTATACCACATGCGCCCTGATTGTTTCAAGCCATACAGGGACTTATTTAATTTGATCGAGTATTGTTCTCGTGAATTTGAATTAAATGCTTCAGGCATCTTGAGTCCTTCAGGAACTTTCATATAGATATCACTATCAAGTGAACCATATAAATAGGCAGTCACAACATCCATTAGATGCAAATCAAGCCTTTCATTTGCTGCTAGGCTAATTAAATAACGAAAAGTAGTTGCATCCACTACTGGTGAATATGTTTCTTCAAAATCTATGCCAGGTCTTTGTATAAAGCCTTGGGCTACAAGGCGTGCTTTATACCTTGTAATTTCACCCTTTTCATTTCTTTTCCGTACAAAAACCCATTTATATCCAACTGGCTTTACATCTTTAGGTGTATGGACTATAGGTCCAAATACTTTTCGTTTTGCCAATGATTTTAATTCTGCATTAATGGCATCTTTCCATAGGAGCCAATCTTTTCGTTGTTGGCACTCTCTCATGGATTTTGGCTCATGATCCTCTTCTTCATTCATCACATCATATGCCATATGATTAGCAAAAATGTCATCAATGTTGACTTCATTACGGTTCCATTTGATATTATTTGTGACATAATTTATTGAGATCTCATTATTTTCATACATTTCAGATACCTGGATCTCTTCTGGGGCCTCAATATTCTCCTCTGGAGATAATTTCTCTTTATGAAGTGGCTCATCCAGAGCTACGCTTTTTTCTTGATTATCCTCGACTTGGCCATCTATAATTTTAGCTTCTTTTCTTTTTCGAGGATTTTTATCTTTGGAACCGATAGGCCTACCACGCTTAAGGCGTGCTTTTGATTCATTTGTAATCGGTTGTCCTACAGGGACATCAATTCGAATAGGAGCATTAGCAGCTGGAATATGTGACTTTGTCACTTTCTTTGGGTCAGTGAATGCTTCTGGCATTCGATTAGCTGAATTCTGTAAATGAATTATCTTTTGAACTTCTAGTTCACATTGTTTTGTACGAGGATCAAAATGAGCCAATGATAATTCATTCCAGCTAATCTCTTTATTCAACTGCTTATTTTCTCCCCCTAATGTTGGGTAAACTGATTCATTAAAATGACAATCTTCAAATCGTGCAGTAAATAAATCTCCTGTAGATGGTTCTAAATATTTTATAATTGAAGGAGATTTATACCCAACATAAATTCCCATTCTTCTTTGAGGACCCATTTTAGTACGTTGTGGAGGTGCTATAGGCACATATACTGCACATCCAAAGGTCCGTATATGAGAAATATTAGGTTCTTCACCAAAAACCATTTGTAAGGGGGAAAATTTTAAATAACTAGTTGGCCTGATGCGAATTAACATTGCTGCATGCAAAATGGCATGGCCCCAAGCAGAAATTGGTAAATTAGATTTCAAAAGTAAAGGTCTTGCAATAAGTTGCAATCGTTTTACCAATGATTCTGCAAGTCCATTTTGCGTATGAACATGTGCTACAGGATGTTCAACATCAATTCCAAGGGACATACAATATTCATTAAAAGTCTGTGAAGTAAATTCACCAGCATTATCAAGACGTATTTTCTTGATAGGATAATCCGGGTAATGTGCTCTTAATCTTGTCAATTGAGCAAGTAATCTCGCAAACGCCAGGTTTCGAGAAGATAATAAGCACACATGCGACCATTTAGTTGATGCATCAATTAAAACCATATAATACCTAAATGGTCCGCATGGTGGGTGTATTGGCCCACAAATATCTCCCTGTATCCGTTCTAGAAATGTGAGAGACTCACTTTCTACTTTGGTTGGTGATGGCCGAATAATTAATTTTCCCTTGGAACATGCATCACATGAGAAATCATGGGATTTTGGTATTTGTTTCTGTTTCAAGTTATGTCCACATGAATTCTCTATTATACGTCGCATCATAATTGACCCGGGATGGCCTAACCGGTCATGCCAAACAATAAATATGTCTTTATCAACATGCTTCTGGTTTTCCATAACATTTATTTCAATTGTACTAATACTTGAATAGTACAAACCAGAAGATAACATAGGTAATTTCTCCAGAACATATTTTTCACCATATCTAACAGTAACAATTTGTAGATATTCTTTATTGTCCTCATTTATAGTCTCAATATGATATCCATTTCGACGGATATCTTTAAAACTCAACAAATTTCTATGAGACTTAGAGGAATACAAAGCATCATTAATAACAAATTTCGTACCATTGGATAATATTATTATTGCTCTTCCAGAGCCTTCAATCAATCTTGTATTACCCACTATGGTATTGATGCTTGTACTACAATTTGTTAGATGTGAAAAATATTTCTTATCTTTAAGAATTGTATGTGTCGTTGCACTATCAATGAGACATATATCTTCATTCTTGTGTGCAATATTTGAAATGTCCATGAGCTTGGTAGAGTCTTCGTGCTGATAACGTAATATAAAACTGATGAAAAGTAAATACAAGAACAAGAGATTTTAGAGAGAGAGAGAGTAGAGAGAAGTTCTCATTTCAGTGTAATCTGAATGTTTACAGAAGGCCTCTATTTATAGAAGGAAAATGGGCCTTTAGTGTAATTTCCACTTTGGGTCATTTGATGTAATATTCCCCTAATTACATAACTGTACACTCACGGGAATGCATTCCCGTGAGTTGTATTATTTTGTGTGTGGGTCCCACCAAATAGTAAACTACTATGCATGGTACTATGCGTGGGTCCCATGTCATCTTGTAATATTTGGAGACCGGGAGTCAATGGACATCCACATAATCAGTATATTCATAACAAATTTAAGGTTGTGTTTCACTCATTTAAATAAAGATAGGGCATATTAGGTTTTTGGGCAAAAAGGCTTTGCCAAGGTTGAGATGCAGCTTCACATGTAGTATTGATAAATTGGCGTCTGTACATTCGTTATCTATTGAATTGAGTTAAAGTTTGATCAGCAGATTGAAAATAAATGGTTTGGTTTTTTCAACGATCGGATCATCATTGAGACCTAGTGTAATAGAAAACATATTCATAGCCAGGGATGCTTTTTCTGATATTTTTAGTTGTTTGTCTCTCTAATTTTAAGCTTGTAGTTTTTGTTATTTGTCTGGGTAAATTGCACATATTTGTGCCTTTGCTTGAAACTCTCTTATACCTTATTATGATAATAACAGATCATATTTTCATTGGTGTAGACAACCTGATTCTTGTGCCATTTAATTTTGTCATATATTTATTTATTTATTTTCTCATAAACTCATACAAATGATAAAAAGATCTCATTCCTAACAATTTTCAATGAAAACAGAAGAGAACTTAAAACAATCAAAGTCAGAGTGGGATTTGAGTTGTCACGAATTGAAACTGAGGACTAATGTAATCTGTGAGTAGTAAAAGATGGATTGGAGGCATGTGGAAGACGAGGGGCCATAGATGGCTTCAGAAAATGATCATCCCTAGCATCTATGGAGCTCTTGCATGAAAATCTAAGTTTGGTTTTGGTTGCGATGGAATTAAACCTGAAGCCTATCTTGTTGTCAAATGCTGGAGTTTTGACGCACTGGTTGTAAGCCATGAGAAAAGGATCACGGTGCCTCCTGAAGGCCTTATTCCAGAAAGTGCTTCTGCGAGGAGGAGGCTGATAATGAGACCCACAAGGAGGCAGAGGGATCTTCATGTCAGAGCTCTCATCCGAAAGATTCTCAGTTGTTGTTGGTGGGGGCGCTATCATGGAACATGATTTCTGAGGAACGTGATTATGGAGGGCCTTTGGAACTCCAGGCCTGTCCTCCCAAGAAAACGCTATGCCTCCGCTTGAATGGGCTTTTCTTCTTGGATTCATTGTGTTCCAGTTCTAGAGCAGTGGGGTGTCTCCAACACACGAGAGACTTGTAAAGCTGTTTCCTCTCAGTTTCTACTCCCTGACGCTAGAAATATCTCAACGCCAAGCAAGACATGTAAAGAAAGGATCACTGATCCAGGCAAAATTTGAAAGTCCTACCTAATCATAAATACCACTACATTTTCCCCCCAGTCTTGGTCCGTTAATTAAAACAATTTGGTATGCATTTAATTCTTACAAGTCACAATTGAAAACGTACACATTTTTCTACAAGGTTCAAGGATATTTCCCTGTTTAAGAAGCTTGAAGTTAGTTAATTTTGTCCTAAAATCAGAACTCTAGGGAGTATTTTTCTTGGCGGCATTCGGTCACAAAAGTGGACAAAGACACGAAAAACCAATTAGAATCTGGTCTAGAGGGTGTTTAATTATAATTTTCCTAAATTGTGGCAAATTAGGAGTGTGAAGCTTTGAGCAATGACAATTCAACTTAGGGAGGGGCGTGACTATTAGTATTCAATAACCTGAGAAGAGTCGACCTCACACGGCGTGCCCTGGTTCTGCTTGAAATGTCAAAAACCAGCGTCACGTTTGCTAATTCAGAGACTTGCTTCTGCGTCACACAAACACCTACTTTTCTAACAAGTTATAAGGGTTAGGCCATTAAACTGTCAGCTTGGAGCAATTTCATCCCCTAGTCATCTATGCCTGGCTGACGCTTGCAAATCAAACTTAAACGTGTTTTAAAACTATCAAAAGCTATTCACACTTGACTTTTCATTTTCGTAAGAAAAACTCGTCATTATAAGTATATTCCATCTTTCTTTGTTTAGGGTCGCTTTGATTTAGCTTTTGGAAAATAATTATTGTGGTTTACGAGGTAAAATGGTTTTTTCAAAATAGCTTTTTCCAGAAAGATTATTGAAAAAAGTCATTTTGATAAAATGATATTGTTTTGATGTTATTATCATAATAGTTTTTTTATGCTCGAATTACCAAAAAGGACATTAGCTTACATGATAATTGCATATAAATGATCAAGTTTTATTTTAAATATTTTTAACACTAAGCCTCATAATAAATACGAAAAATTACATAAATTTGTGTAAACAATTAAAATACTTCATGGTATCAACTGATACTAAAAAATATTTCAGGATATTAACTGGTACTGAAAAAATACATCATCATGTTGAAAAATTTATTTTAGGATCTTAAAAAAATAGTTTAGGATAATGACAGGTACTGAAAAGATATTTCATCATCTTGAAAATTTATTTTAGGATTTTGAAAAAATATTTTAGGATATTGACGGGTACTGAAAAAATACTTAACTATACTAAATGGTACTAAAAAAAATACATCATGATCTTAAAAATTTATTTTAGGATTTTGAAAAAAATATTTTAGTGTATTGACGAGTACTAAAAAGATATTTCAAGATATTGAATGATACTAAAAAAATACTTATTAATCATAAAAATTTATTTTAGGATCTTGAAAAAAATATTTGAGGGTACTAAATGATCTTAAAGAAATATTTCATAGTACCGGAGGGTACTAAAAAAATACTTAAAGATATTGACTGGTGTTAAAAAATACTTCATAATCTTAAAAATTTATTTTAGAATCTTAAAAAAATATTGCAGGGTACTGAATGATCTTGGAAAAATTTTTTAGATACGGACCAGTTCTAAAAAAATATTTAAGAATATTGATTGCGACTAAAAAATACTTTTTGATCTTAAAAAGCTATTTCAGGATCTTAAAAATTTATTTCAAGGTCCTGACTGATTTTGATTTTTTTTAGGGTACTGAAGGGTAGTAAAAAGATACTTAAGGATACCGATTACTACTGAAAAAATACTGATGATCGCAGAAGAGAGAGGAAAATTTTAAAAATATTTTTTTCTCCATAAATAGGTTTTATTACCGAATAACTTCTGGAAATTTTTTTATTGTTTAATAAAATTTTTTCACAACCTAGATTTTAAACTTGGTTTTGTTTTCATTCAAAGCTCTTAGTTGAGAGCGAGAAATAATTAAAACAGTTTTTTTTTTGTTCATCTGGTATCTAGAGTTTCATTCTAATTAATTTAGATCTGGCCCACGTCACGCACCTGGCTATGATCGGTGAGTCTTCCAATGAAACTTTTTCTGCATTCACAAGGCTCAAACTCAAAACCTTACTTAAACAATACAAGTCGTTTATCACTTGCGTGAAATAGATAAAACAGTTGAAGCTAAAGGATCAAGCCCCTGCTAAAAAGCCCGTCAGGGAATGACCAATGAGACCAATTCCGTGGCTATCGCCGGCCTAGTCTCATAGTGGCCCAACAATTTTCCTGCATACGTTGTACAGAGGGAGGCTTATTTTTGTTAGGGTTTTCCGTTTTAGGTTTAAAATGACGAATACTAGTTCAGTTTTTCCGCGTTATGCATCGAGGTTGTCTTCTTCCTCGATCATTTTTTGATTCTGTTATGCCGAGGTATGACTTACGAATATCTGGCGGATTGACGATTCTTTTCCCTTATTTTGTTCCTCTTCTGGATCGAAGATTGACTCTGTTTGGTTTATTAGAGCCGAGGCTGTGATGAAAGAAACATTTCTCGATTCTGATTTGGATTCCTGCACAGGACCAAATCCCAAAGCAAAAATCTTTTGCTTAGTGATGACCGCGTTTGTGCGTGTCTGAGCCTCCTCTTCACATTCAGTTTGATTCTTGGAATTCTTTACCATTTTTGCGCTTCGATTATTATAGAACAAGGGTCTCTTTGATTTTTTTCCCCATTCTTCCAGTTCGGAGATGCTATATTCCGCGACTTAAAGAAAGTGTTTTTCCTTTAATTATTTGATGGGGGGACAGTTGAATAATGTGTTTGAAGAATTATACAAGTTCTGATCACTGGTCTGTGGTGGGAATCTCATGTTTTTTCCCAATTAAGTTGGGGTCCTTTCATAATCTCTCATGTAAAGATTTTGAAAAATTAAAAGATTAATATCGGAGCAGGGCTACGTGGTTATCGTTACTTTCACGAATCGTTGGACCGTTTACCGCCACAAAACGGGAAATTTCTGAATTTCCATTGCGCTCCTCAGGGTCTTGAAATAACGATTATCCGCCAACTCTAGAGGTTTAGGTTGAAACGATCGATCCCACCATGCTCTTAACATCTGTGCGAACCTTTCAATTGTCGCCACCATTGGTTCGACCATCTCGTCCTTCCGTTACCGTCTCTTCTCATTGTTTCGCAATCTCGCCTCGTAAACTTCATGCCTTCTTCAGTGCAGCCAGATATCCCTCTCGCCCCAGGGGCTCAGATGTGGTTGGAGGAACAGCCCGCATGGTTGCAAGAGCTTCGACCTCGCAATACAGTGCCAGTATTGCGGAGGATCTAGCAGATGTTAGCATATTCACTGCTGCTGGCGAACCTGTCATGTTCAAAGATCTCTGGAATCAAAACGAGGTCAGCATCGTTCGCCCAGTGTATGTATGCTCCCTTTCTGTTTTTGCCCATGGCTGTCTTTACGCAGGAATTACTATCGAGATGGAGAAAAGTGCATTTTAGCCTTTAGGAGAACTAATTTTGATAGAATACTTAAAATTGTGCTAGCTTATGAAACATTAAAAACATAATCGTTTGGATATATATGAATACGGTGAGCCATGCATAAGGATTCTTACAATGATTTTGTTGACCGAAATTTGTTAAATTGAACAATGTCCTGCAATGCTAGCTGTTGGCTCCCCCCTGAAATGAATCTTTACTGCGGAATAGTCATGGTGAGGTCGGAGGATAATAGCTCATCGTTAATCCAACCAAGCATCACAACCAAGGCTCTTTTAATTTTTCGAAATGAAAAATGTCATGCAAAAAAGAAAAATGATAAGGATGGAAATTAAAACATGCATCCGGCATATTTGATTATTGTTGTTATTGCAAGACATTAACGTATTCATATATGAAAGTTTTGCTCTTACATCCATTCCGTGGTAAATGTTGGAAAACCAGATCAAGCAGATCATTGGAATACGCTGTCTTCTAAATTTTAAAACCTCAAATCGGTTATTGTGCAGTAACTGTTGGTTCTTCCCCTTGAATTCTGCAGGGAATAGCTGTCGTAGTCCTCTTAAGGCACTTCGGATGCCCTTGCTGGTAATTTATCTTCTCCTCTGGCGATGACCATCAATGCTGTTTCTTTACCCCTTAAAGCTGGTTAACGTGACTCCTAATCTTGTGCATGTCGTTCTTAGCTGGGAATTAGCTTCAGCCTTAAAAGAATACAAATCAAAGTTCGAATCAGCTGGTGTGAAACTAATTGCGGTGGGCGTTGGTGCTCCCAATAAAGCTCGTATCCTAGCCGAACGAGTAATTTATCTCTGTTGATCTTTCCTTTCAATGTCTATCAATAATTCATTTTTCATGTTCTGAACATGCTTGAACTATGATAATTAGACACGATGGCATTTTTAAACTGTTGGAAATGGTATGCATACTAATCTATTTGTGGCATCAGGCCGACCTAGGTAGATATCGGTGACACAATGGTATCAAGTGATGGCATTTTGTTGGACCAATCTCTGAGCTAGGGGTTGGCCAAAAAAAAAAAATCTTTGAGCTAGGGCCACGCACTCATGCTATATTTCATTGAAGGCATACGCTTTATATCACAAACTATAAATGTTTTCTCCTTAACATTGTGTAATGTTGGTATGGACATGTTCCTAATGTCAGAACTCAAAACTGCTATCTTTTGATGACTTGATGTTCTATGTCCAGTTGCCATTTCCAATGGATTGTCTTTATGCGGATCCTGAGTGCAAGGTACGATGCGTATTTCACATTGAATTATCAACTTTAGGGCTCATATTTAAGTGAATCTGGAGTATAATAAATGCTTCCTTGTTTCAGGCATATAATGTTCTGGGACTATATAGTGGTTTTGGCCGTACATTCTTCAACCCAGCCAGTGTAAACCTCAGACTTCTATGCAGCATAGATTTCAAAAGGTTTATTGGGTTGTCTAATATATATATATTCACCTTGAACAATGATATTGCAGGCAAAGGTATTGTCGAGATTTGATGCTCTGCGAGATGCAGTGAAGAATTATTCAATTGAAGCCACTCCGGATGATAGAAGCGGCGTGCTACAACAGGTGTGTTTATGTGTCTGGTACTGAAGTAGCAGAACAGAATAAGTTAGTTGTGTTGATAATTGGTGTCTTGGATTTGATGAATTGGGAATTTGATGTCTGGGGGGAATGTTTGTATTCAAAGGGAAGCAGTTGTTGTATGCGAGGAAGGACGAAGGCACGGGTGACCACGCTCCTTTGGACGATGTTCTTAAGATCTGCTGCACAGCTCCTGTTGCCTGACTACGCTTCTCATCTGTTCTGTGCCATCACCAGCGCCTTCAAACAGTCTTCGGTTCTCTACTATGCGCCTGGCTGCATGGGCCTTTTATGTCGTATAGCTTTTCATATGCCGTATGGTTATAGGAATTCCCTTTTACAGAAGATGTGAGTTATCACATGTGTAGCCTATTCAGATCAGTTGTTAGAAAGAAACATGTTTTTTTAGTTTACTTGTATAAATATAAATGTTCTGAAGAAGTAATCCAGTGATGAACCTATTAAAATCTGGCTATGTAGTTGTCAAATGGAATCTTTTTAAAGCATGGATTGATAATTCATTGGGAGAGCTAGCCATATACTCGTTCCTAATCTGAACTGAGGCTGAAAAATATGTTTCAGCAGATTAGTAAAGAGAAATTGAAAAAAGAAAAACCGTGGAATGGAAGATTTCTTTGAAAAGAAGATTGTTCCAGTATTTGCTTCAGGGCACGAAATTTTTTCCCCGTTTTTCTGAACGTGATAATTGATTGTAAAAAAACTCTCTCTGTTCAACGAAAGTAATATAATTTATATTGCTGATAATTGTATTGGTTAATTATATGGATGTTGACGGAGAGCGCTGCTGTTCACAAATTTTGATCTCCCTTCCTTCCAAATCTTTGGATTGCGGGGGGCCTCAAGCTCACGCCAGTTCGCTCCTCGACAGTTGACACGAATTGCCGGGGGTGATCATATTTCAGTCCGGCATGGTTTTAACATTCGCTCAAAATTTAGTGTCTCCGCGACCACCGGTTCGACCCATTGTGCCTTCTGGTGTCTTCCTCCATTGTTTCTCTATTTCAACTCCTAATTCTCACGCACCTGCTTTCATCTCTGAAAAAAGAGGTTCCGCTGCTGTTGGCGGAAATGCGCGTCTAGTTGCGAGAGCTTCAGCTTCGACCTCGCTATACAGTCCAGACATTGCCCAGGATCTAGGTGATGTCTCCATTTTCACTGCAGCTGGTGAGCCCGTGATGTTCAAAGATCTCTGGGATCAGAATGAGGTCGGTATATTTGCCCCAATTTGTGCTTCTTCTACATTCGGATAATCGAGTATTTGGTTGTTTGGATATTCAGCGGGGATTTGTCTTTGAAAAATTTGCATTTTGAGATAATTACTTTCATGATTGAATCCTGCCAAGTAAAGTTTTTCTTTAAGCTAATCGATGTAGATGATTATGTAAAGCAGACGAAATCTGCCAAAAGCTTGTTATTTTTCTTTTTGGCGGACCTCCCTAAAATTCGATGCAGACTTGGGATGCTAGTTAGTACCATCAAATTTAGGCTGCGAACATTCATGTTGAAGTCCGAAAATAATTATTCAGACAAACCTATCAAAGGCCCACTTCTCATAATGACAGGCAGATACAACAACGTGTTAACTTTAATCCAGCAAACTCGACTGTTCTTAGTCTTACCATACATTATATTGTTCATATACAAAAGCTTGCTGTCACCTTCAATCCCATGATAAATGTTTGTAAAACATGATTAGCAGTTGACTGGATATGTTATCTTCTAAATGTCGAGACCTGAATATCTGTTAATGTGCAATAACTTTTTGGTGCCCACTCTTAAATTCTTCCCAGGGACTAGCTGTTGTGGCCCTCCTAAGGCACTTTGGATGTGTTTGCTGGTAACTGATCTTCATCTTTGGCCATAGTAAGTCCTGTTTCTGTGAAGCTAGTTATTACAACTTTTTCTGCACTTGTGCTTGTTCTTAGTTGGGAATTAGCTTCAACCCTGAAGGAATACAAACTAAAGTTCGATTCAGTTGGTGTGAAACTAATTGCAGTTGGTGTTGGCACTCCCAATAAAGCTCGTATACTTGCTGAACGAGTAATTTCTTTCTCTTAATAGTCTGTCATTGCAATATATTCCTGGCAATAATTCATGTCCCTTTTCATGAGTCGCTTAAATTATATATGATTGGAAGACTTTGGTCCTCTAAAGGATTTATTGGTGTTCTGAAGATGCTTGAACCATGAAAACCATAGACAATACCAAATTTAAGAGTTCATCATTGCTTCTGCTGAAATCAGGGATTGGATTTGAGAATTAATAACCAGTCACATCCCAATTTATTGCATTTCCTTTTTTTTTCCTTATTAAAATAACTAAAATTTAAGTTTCCTGCTTATTGTTGAAGTCTATAATGATTTCTCGTGGCTATAAACCACCGCCCTGATTAGTTTAGTTGACTAGCTCGGTATTGGTGATAGGTTAGTATCCATAAAGAATTTAATTTTGTCAAGTGTTCTTTGAGCATCATGCTTACAGGTAGTACATGTCAATTTCATGTTGTTACGGACGTGTTTATCTCAAAACTGATATTTCCTTATTGACCAAATACCCTGCACTCAGTTACCATTTCCAATGGATTGTCTATATGCGGACCCTGAGCGCAAGGTAATGTGTTTGGCACTCAAACACTCATCTATCAGGATTCATATCTCAGTGAATTTTTGTGGTAAAAAATGCTTGTCTCTTCCAGGCATATAATGTTTTGGACCTATACTATGGAGTTGGTCGTACATTCCTCAACCCCGCGAGTGTAAACTCCAGACACTTGTGAAGTATATATATCATTTGAAGAGATTGTTGAATTGTTGTCTAATGCATGTATCTTTCCAACATAACGCTGATCTTTCAGGCAAAGGTGTTCTCAAGATCTGATAGTTTTCAGAAGGCATTAAAAAACTATACGATTGAAGCCACCCCGGATGATATAAGTGGTGTCTTGCAACAGGTTTGTTGATATTTGTATTGTAGGACCAGACTAGAACAAGCTTTGCTGTGTTCTGAATTCCCTTGAATGGTTTACTTTAGTTTGTTGTCCCCCTTATATGGATTAATTGTTATTTTATGTCAGGGAGGAATGTTGGTATTCAAAGGAAGGCAGCTCTTGTATGCGAGGAAGGATGAAGGAACAGGGGACCATGCTCCTTTGGATGATATTTTTGATGTCTGCTGCAAGGCTCCTTCTGCATAATCACAAGCCTTCACTGTGTAGCTGCCCCAATTCTGTATAACTGGAAGGCTTTCTTCTTACAACTAGTTATTGTCATATGCATAACCTGATGATATCTAGTGGTTAAGGATTTAAGATAATAATATAACCGAACTTTTATGTCGATCTAGGATTCAGGTTTCAAATTTTGAAGTTTTCTTTTCCTGCTTGCTTGAAATAACGAAGAATGACTATGGCATAGTTCTTTCAGTTGGAGATGGATTGTGTAAAAGCTAAAATGCCATAACAAAACTCTGTAGTTGCCTGCGTCGGCTCTTAAATTTCAAAATTGTAGTGTGAAATAAGCTTTTGATTTTTCGCACGCCAAGAGTTTGTCGATTTTCAGTTTCACCCGTCAAGAAACGGGTCCCATATTCGTGCACTCTGATATGGCGTAGTAAGTCCTTGTGTGTCTCTATTTCCGACATCTAGTTCAGGACTTTTGTGATTTTAAGCTGTTAAAGTGAAATGAGATGGTGGCATGAAGGTTAAAAGGTAGACAAAATTATTTCCTAGAGAAATGCTGAGCCTCAGGGTCAATATTCTTGTATATACAGAACACTTCAATTATAATATCATTTGTCAATGCTCATTATTGATTAGTTAATCTCGCTTGATCTTTTGAGAGCTTAACTAGAGTCGAAGCAGATAATTAACCATAAGTGAAGTGTGAATTTCATCATCCTGTAATTGATTGTTTTACCAAAAATATTGATGCACTTTGGCAGCGACTGACCATCTCTCCTAAGATACGAGAAGAATAAGAACTGAATCGTCTAATATTATACGCTAGTGCATTTTCTTTTTAGCAGATTAAACTTTCTTATTTTCTTTTTGTCAAAAGTGAAGGCAAAAACTACATTCTTTCAATGCAGCCTGATAGCTTAGGTGGCCATTCTTTGGCAAAACTGTATTTTTTTTTCAGTGCTCCCATTATGTGAGAATGGGATAAAATTGAATAGGAGATTAGCTTAAATGAGTCCAATCTTTAGTTCCAGATAATGCAAGGAGTGAAGGAATATTAATTCTAGTGAATGCTTGTATCAATCTTATTGATCGATGATGACATCAATGTTAGAAATTATGCATTACTTATTATACGGTTAAGGGGTACATTTTTACAAATGTGCACTTTGCATTTTTTACATTTCTTAGGTGCAAAGATGCCTATAAAGAATACAAAAAGTTACAAAAATGTTAGCTCCATTTGTTTGAGCCAAAGACCATTACTTTTTGGGAAAAATATTAGAGAAGTCTCAAGGTAGAGAAAAAATATCAAAAAAGTCTCAACGCCAAAAATATCAAAAAATATTAATTTTGAATAAGTTATGGAATTCCAATATCAAAAACTCTCGTTGTTAAAATGATTTTATTAGTTGTTAAAATATTTCTATGAAAATTTCATTGTCAAAATTGTTTTTCATGTTGTCAAAAATTCTCTAAGTTTTTTCTCCAGCGTGTCGAATTTTAGAAATCTAGGGAATTTTTTGTAACATGAAATGTCATTTTGACAATATTAAAAGTCATTTTAACAACAAGATTTTCATAAGGATATTTTAATAATTAATAAAGTTATTTTGACAACGAGATTTTTTTGCGAGAAAAATTTTGTAACTTTTTATAATTAATATAAAAAAAGTATAGGTAATTTAGGGTTAAAACTTTTTTGATATTTTTTTTATCTATCTTGGGACTTCACTGATATTTTCCCTTACTTTTTAGTGATGAGCCCCACATTGTTGCATAGATGTCATTTAGTAAGGTGTAAAAAAACTCATGTAGTTTTACCAAATGTGCATCTGGTACCATATACATTTTTTCAACGCAAAAATATACACCAACACTTATCCACATGCCAATCCCTCCTCCTTCCATATTCTTTCATCTCTATCAATTCTCTCTCCTCTTACTTACCCTTCCTCTCTCTCTCTCTCTCACTCTCTCGCCTGACACCACAAGATTATTGTTTTGGTTCTTGCGTTGGTTGCCGAGGAATTATTGTTGAATTGGACTTATATGATGTGATTTAATTGGTAAAAGAGGGAGACGTCTCTCTTCACCTAAATAAGTTAATAATCTTAGAAATTGGGATCTCGTAAGTCAAGACTGGGATTTTCATTATATACGCCAACAATGTAGCAGACAATCTAACTCATACGCTCTAGAATCAAAACATGGTTTGAAGGTGATATTGACTCGTTTTGAGGATTTGCAAGCTCTAATGCAAGCTGACTGTATTGATCTAGGCGTTTACGGTGGTTAGAGCTTCTTACCTTTGAATATATATATTTTTTAAAAAAAAAAACCATCAGAGACATTATCTAGGTTCCTTACAATGTTAGCTAAAAATATATTCCTTGTTTCTTCTCTTAATTGGCTTATGGGAAAATGGATCAATTAATGTTAAGAGGCTTGTAAGACGACACCTTTGACATGTCATTTTTGTCATGTTTGAAAAAGTTTGTGTATATTTTTGCATCCAATAAATTCATATAGTGCTAGATGCACATTTAAAAAAAATATATAAGCATTTTTGCATTGTAATCTTTAAAAGTAATTAGTGTGAAGCCCACAAAAAGTTAATAAATGTTTGACTTTATTAACGTAATTGCCATTTTTACCCCCATTTAAAAATGTTCATAAACATTTTTACAATTAAATAATATATATGATGCTAGACGCATAAAAAAAGTGGATAGGTGTGTTTATACCATAACCCCTTATCATATTACGCATATTTAAGTCAATTACAATCTGAATTCAGTAATGGATCTCTGGTGTCTCAATCTGTCAATCAGGTATGAAAGCTTTGAAAATAATGTAGAGAACTTTAAACCCCACTAACCACACGCAGATTTAATTCAATTGCAATTTGAATTCAATTATGGATCTCTGGTGTCTCAATCTGTCAATCAGGTATGAAGGCTTTGGAAATAATGTAGAAACTTTAAACCCCACTAACTACCCTACCAATTGGATATTCGAAATCTGATGGGACTTTCATAAAATGGATCTCTAGGAATGTGAATATTTTAACTGAAAGGCAGGCTTTAATAAAATGGGGTCAATTATATTGCCCCTTCATACAGTATCTTAGGCCTCTTCTTTCCTAGTGAAGGCAATCTAGCAAGGTCTCTGTCGCAGGGCTAGAAACTTCACTACACCACACCAGACTTCAAATACAGAGTCTATGTTCATCTTAAATAAGTGCATCCTCATTGAAAGTAACTTACATCTGAGACAAATTCATGAAATGGAAGGAATTTACAGGTAGAAATTGTGGTGCATACATGTTGAATGAAAATTGGGAGGTTGGAAAAGGAAAAGGAAAAAGGAAACGTAGAATGTTGCAGGGTGCAGACAAGAAATTAAAGGGGGGGTCATAAAGAGGTTCTTATCCAAGGGGTACGGCATGCAACATTAATGCCTGAAAAACAGAGGAAATTGGCCTGGCGGAGGGTAAAATCAAGTAAAAAGACAGTACTGGGGCTAAGAGTAGATGCTGAAAAATTGCCATTGGGTTCTATGAAAGGGTTACTTCAATACTTACTCTTGAAAAGATAAAGTACGCTCAGACCCTATGCTCACACACTATGGTCTTGGCAGCTTCAGACGTGGTCGTCCCATTCCACAGGTACCTATCCACTTTCTCTGTTCATTATTTTCGCATTCTTATTAATTACTATGTTTCTTTGGATTTATTCCATGCACGTTCCATCCACAGATTTCTAAATATCTTCCCCTTTGTTTTGCATGTTTGTTTTTCATGAAATAAAGACCGATCCAGCATTTTCTAAGGCGGTGATCTGATGAGTTTGCCAGCAAAGGCAAGAAAGCATCAAAACACAGCATAGAAACCGAGGAAGGACATTAAAATCCCTTGGGATTCTAGTTTTACTCTCTTTTTTTTTCTTTTTAAATTTAACTTGATGAACGTGAAAGAATCTGAATGGTACTGTTTTTCCATATTAGATGATCATCCCGGCAGCTTTCCTTGAAAGCTGATAATGCCTTGTCCCTTGTGGAGCTATCTTTGTGACCAAAAGCGAAGTAGAAAGTGTCAGCATGACATGGTTCTCGTTCCCACTGAAGCCGCATGGAAAACAACTCCTTCGTTAGCCGGCCTGACGATAACGACCAATTCCTAGACACACAGAGAAGTAGAATGTGCCCAGAATATTCTGCAACCCCAACAACGCAACCCAAAGACCAACATTTGAACAATTGTAAAAAAAAAAAGAACAAGAAGACGGCTCTTCCATTAAACTAATATACTCCCTTGTCATATAAGACTAAGAAAATGAAACTCATAATCAGCGATTCCATAAGGAAAACAAAATATGAGTGACCGGAAAATCGTTCTGGTGACGGGCTGTGCCAAGGGTGGAATTGGGTATGAGTACTGCAGGGCATTTGCTGAGCAGAATTGCCAAGTTTTTGCGACTGACATCAAACATAGGATGCAAGACATGTTGGATTTGAAGTCAGACAACAACATAGACACAGTCGAGCTTGATGTGAGTAGTGATGAGAGCGTGACATCGGCGGTGGACACTGTGATGTCCAAATGTGGACGCATAGACATTCTGGTTAATAACGCCGGCATAGGTAGCACAGGCCCTCTAGCAGAGCTGCCCTTAGATGCAATTAGGAAGGCCTGGGAAATCAACACTTTGGGGCAAATAAGGATGGTGCAACGTGTGGTCCCCCACATGGCTTCTCGTCGAAGTGGTAGCATAGTGAATGTTGGGAGTATTGTGGGCACAGTTTCTACACCATGGGCAGGTTCTTACTGTGCCAGCAAGGCTTCTGTGATTGCCATGTCTGATAGCTTGCGCCTTGAGCTTAGGCCATTTGGGATTAATGTGGTTCAGGTTCTGCCTGGTGCCGTCAGGTCCAATTTGGGGAGTGCCAATTTCGAGAAACTAGGGAGTTATGAATGGAAGCTTTATAAGGAGTTTAGAGATGTGATCGCTGAACGAGCAAGAGCTTCCCAGGGTGAGAGGGCCATGGATGGTGCAGTATTTGCCAGACATGTTGCTAAGAAGGTTTTGAGTCCAAAGCCACCCAGGCAAATTGTGTTTGGTCACATGACTGCCTTGTTCGCCTTGCTTTCTTGGTCTCCCCGTTGGGCGAGAGACCTCTTTTTTTCCAACCGTTTTGGCCTAAATAAAACTGTTCCATGATTTGTACCATTGTTGGATTTGATCACCCAACAATGCCAATAAAATCTACCTATGAATGATCTTGGTTCTAGTGCAGATGTGCATGATGCTTGGAATAAAGCAGCTTGTTGTTAAGAAGTGGTAATGAGTGATTATGGTCTAATTTGAATAATCTGAAATGATTATAATTAAGAATTGTGGTTAGATGAGATGGCATTGGATTGGGGTCAAATCGTGAGAAAAGGGGGGCAGCGTAGTCTTCAACACCAAAAGAAAAGGGTGAAAGTTGAAACCAAAAGAAAACAGAGATGGGTAAAGTAAAGCGGAGTAAGAGAAGGTCCTTTTAGTGGAAGGACACTATTTAAGGCAAACATGCTATTGGGCTCAGAGTGCTTTGGTAGGTGGTGGATATTCTCATTATTACCCACAATTTAAAAAAAAGAAAAGAAAACACATTCTCTTTCTCTTTCTTAACATTCTTTGTCATAATTGTTTCTTTCGCCTCCAAACTCCCCCATTTCCCATCTCTTTTCCAACCAAATCATTCCCTCTTGAATTCCTGTCCCCATGAACTTGGTCACCCAAATTTGCATGCAAAACCAATGATGAAACTCGATCACAAGAGAATCTCCGTGTCAATTTTTACTTTTTAATTGTTCTTGTTTTAATGCTCACATCTTACCGATCAACATGTCACTTTTCATCACCTATCATATAGTCCTCGGGTGGGGTCGTAAAGGGGTAACCTGTAGTGAAAGGAGCTCCGGTTGTGTTCAAACTCGATGCCTCTCTCGTTCTTTTTGGATTTTGAAATATCAGACACACCGGTATGGTTCAATGTAATAAAGTAAAGAAATATGGTAATTAACTGTTGATTATGTGTTTTTCCAAAAATTTCAATGGTTTTCACACTTCCAAATTTGGGGGGAATATAACGACTGTTATATGGATTCTGTTTCTGTTTCTTTTTGTTTTTTTCAACCCACCGGTATAATCCTTCTTCCTTAGCTCGTACTTGTTGGATTGAGGCTAAGCAAAGCCAGCACTTTATTGCAGTGGAATTGATTAAACGATGGTTAAGGCTTTAATTATTGAAGTGTGGATATAATTAAAAAATGCATGTACTGAACGAAAGTATGTTTGTGAAGGGCCCTTCACGTAATCATTTCAGGAATATTATACGCTTTGATCTAGAGGTCAAATTTATCCCAAAAACAGCAAGTTTAATTCTTTCATCTTTTCTTCTCTCCATCTCAAAAGTGGTGGGCTGCTTATATTATATTCCCAATTAGCCGCCAGATCAGAGCACTCTAATTAACATTAAAAATTGCGTCTCATGGCGATAACAAAGGGAAGATAAAGGGAAGATACACTTGTTTACGCTAGTACAAGGATCATTAAAAATTGGTTTTCATTTCAATCAGATGCTTCTTTTGCGCCCATAATGATTACGCTAACACGAGAGGGAGATAATCCACTTGCTAATTCCCAGTTTTGCTTTTGTTGGATCTCCTTCTCCCTCAATTTTTGTCTAAATGCAAGTGTTGACTGATAGCGATTTCGGTAAGTGCACCGGTCGTTATAAGTAATAAAGTCGTGAGAAAAAAATCGTTTCACGAGGAATAGTATTCCAATTACTAATTTGCTATTTTCGCTTTAGTTAGATGAATCAAGTAATGAGAGATGAGTTGTAACCAAACAAAAATTTAAAGAATTTAAGAAAGAACAAGAATGCAAGATCAAGAATCTCAAGAACGATGTTTAGAAAGGATAAGCAATCAAGAAAAACGCAGCTAGAACTTAGAATCCCCCTATGCTCCTCCAAGAATTTGAATTGAATGCTTAATTGATTATTCTTCCCACGATTGACGATCAATTCTCTAAAGTTAGACTAAGTCCTAATGTCTTAATGCTACTTTAGTCCGTTATCTTTGAAAATAACCTAATGTCTTAGTATTGTTTGGAAAGATCAGATTTTTAAACCAGAATTATAAGATCGTATAAACTTGTAAGTCTATATCTAGGTCATGCAACTCTATGATGAATTAACGGTTCGAGTTAAATGCACCAACATCTCTATTGTCATAGACTAACCTATGAACAATTTAAAAAGTGAACAGTCTTCAAGAAAGTTTTAAGCAAAAATAATTCATTCAATCAAGAAAATAAAGATCAATCAAGAATCCAAACAAATTCTTTAAATTCGCATAGGGTTCATCATAGCTCTAACTACAAAAGAAAACTAGTCAAGCATGGCTAGGTTAACAAAATAAGAAAAGAGATGAAAATCAAAATTGGTCTTCAAAGATTGGAGAAGGTTGATCTCCACGATAATGCTTTGATCTTCTTTCTCCAATGCCATCAAGTTGTTTCTAATGCCAAAAGTTGTTCTTGGTTGCTAGGGTTTCTTCTTTTTATATTCCGGGTCCAATTAGGCTTTAAATCCACTAAAGATTCTAAATTTTCTTTTCTTTTTCGGATCTTGGAAATTAAAAATCAGATTTTTCGCACTTCTGGCGCCCTGGACACCAAAACCTAACAATCAGACAGAAAGTTGGCGCCCTGGGCACCAACTCCAATACGCCCATACAGAAAGTTGGCGCCCTCCTAATGACCAACCAGAGAGCTGGCGCCCTCAGCTCCAACTTTCCACTGAGTTGGTGCCCTGGGCACCAACTTTTACTTTCTTTGTCTGCTTCTTTTCTTGTCTTTCTCTTGAGCTCTTCTAATTAGCTATCTCCTTGTGGATAAAAATCTGCAAAAACACGAGAATACTCATGAGGGTATGTCTAACATCAAATCCTTATTTTTTTTACTAATTATTCTTAAACTTTTTAGTTATATTAGATCAATTTCATACTCAATTTGTGTCTTAATATATGATAAATTTACAGCTCATCATTGACTAAGCTCCGGCATAATCATGCCCATCCCATGTTGAAAAAAACAGAGAAATAATTCTCACAGTGTACTGTACCTCAGTAATTTTAAGTGCTTTGACATGATTATAACATAGTACTGTCCTCTTTTACTACGTGCATGAACACATTCGTGAGATGAGCTCAGTCTATCATAACAATGATTGTTGCTTAGTTTTTGAATGATCACAAATGATATACAAGCTTATATACCAGTAAAATAATACACCTATTCGTGGGAGGTGTTATACTCTATCACTCCAAGTTCAAGTCAACGAGCAGAGCATGAAACGGAGCGAGACATATTTCGTTTACCTTCCATTTAAGTTTGGACAAATCATCATATTATTTTTCTGGGTTTGTTAATCTTATATTCAAAGCCGAATTATAACTCACACCAGCTGTAAAAGGGCATTTTCTTTGGAGAGCTACAAAAAAGGATCAATACTTGTTTTGCTTCAACCTTTTCTCTTGGTGCATATTTTTTCAACTTTTTCAAAAACTCTCCACCCTTATTTAATTTAACAAGCAAACTTAAAAAAGGTAAATATTTCTTTGTCCTTAATATAAAATATATTTAAATAGTTGATTTTAATTTTAAATATAAAATATGATTTGTATATTTATCAAATTTTTTAAAATTTTAAGATAAAAAAAGTATTTATACTCCAAACAATAATTAAAAAAGAGGGGAGGGGAGAATTAGAAAATATCACTATCATATACACCTCGTATGATTCAACATAGCTGACTACGTAAGGTAAATGTGTTTTGTAGAAAAGCCACCGGGAGTAGTTTCGGATAAATATGCAATGAATGAGGACAAAACAGAGGCGATGCTGACTACATAATATGGGCGGTGAAAGGACGAAGGGCTCGGGTGAAATCGAGATACGAAGACCTTAGAGGGTTCGGTTATGTAGGTCCAGAGATATCAGAATTGAAGTGACTGGAGCTGGAGCGACAGACGGTATTGTGCCCGTGAAATCCTTATTCAACAAGCTCCTCTCTCCTCTGCTCCTGCGAGGCATTAAAAGCCAAGAAATAAGCTTGAGTCCATTAATATATCGTCTACCAACTAATCTGTAAAATTTAAAGACAGAGAGAGAGTGTGCTTTGGTCTGGGAAGTCTTTTCCTAAGGACAAAATGAGGACCCTGCTTGTGCTTTCTTTGTTTTTGGGGTTTCAGGAATCAGGGGTTATTTGCGGTTCTTGTGTCTTGTTTGGAGTTACTATATTGTTATTATATATCACTAACTAATAAGTATTTTTAATCTTTTTTATAAGATATTTATAAATTTTTAAGGTATAATTAATTCATTTTTTCAAATCTACCTATATTTAATAAGGGTAGTGTGAGAGAGTATTATATTTGAGTTTATAGTAGTTAATGGGGATAAGATTGGAAATCATTTAAATTTTATAACAACTTTATTACTTTTAACTAATTTTATTGGTTTATGAAAATTGGTAGTTTGTGTCTTATAATAAAAACTAAAGAGAGTAATTGTTTAGCAATTTTTTGAATTAAGGGTAGAAATTGTTTTTTTAATATAATATATTTTATTTTATAATCTACAAAATAAATATATAACATGAGTTATGTTAGGAATTATGGAAAACGTATTTCTCAAATATTAACTCAAACATGCTTTTAAGAGCTAATTATTTTTATTTCCTGTGATAAATTTAAAAGGAGAACCCCTCGTCCGGGTTCAACTGGCGTGAACATTAGTTTTTCTTACTTTTAGAAAGAGGGTTTGATCCCTGCGTTGGTCAAGGCGCTGAGGGAGACATTCTAGGAGTCTAGGTAGCAATGGTAACGTTGACAGAGGTGGAGACATGTGTATTCTCTGGCCAATATCCCTTGTGGACTAGAATGCAAGCGTACTACCCTTATCTGTGGGAAACTTGACCCTTTCCTAAAATTTATATATAAAAAAAAATTAAAAGGAGAAAAAAGAAGAAAAGATAAGAAGGAAGGTGTGAGAGCGTAGGATAAAGTTCTCATGCACGGATCCCCATGGAATGAGGGAAGGATGCTTAGCATAGCTTACTGCAACACATTCTTTTTGTTTATTTTAAAGGAACCTGCTTTCTTCCCTTCAGAATTCTGTCCAAAGAGACAAACATATATACGGACTCCTCACAGAGCCAGCCAGCCCCAGAGAGAGACAGAGCATTTGGATTGATTCAGTTGCTCTCAGGAGTTAGATTTCGTTACTTGGATGGTTAGATTTGGTTGAGTCGCTTCTGCTGCCTACAATCAATAGATATACTAGTATATCTTAACCAAAAAAAAAAAAATCCTTACTTTCAAATGGAGGGAAGGCTAGAGAGCAGAGAAAATGTTTTCTCATGATTGAGTTTGCCTTGCCTAGCCCTTAAGGTCCAACTTGGCTCTATTATCTAATAATAGGTGAACAAGTGAAACAGACAACGATGAAGACCGTGGAGAATGATGAAAACAACTGGCTGGGTTTCTCTCTCTCCCCCCACATGAATCTAGATGTTCCTTCTGACTGTAATGACCAACAACACCAACAACAGGACACACAAGTGACACGGCCTTCCTCTGCCGCCGCAGATACAGTTCCGGCAAGCTTCTATCACTCCATGCCCCTTCCTCCTAATTATGGCATTTACTATGGTGGTGGCCTTGAAGCTGAAAATGTCGGCTTCTATTCTTCCCTTCCTGTCATGCCCCTAAAATCTGACGGCTCTCTCTATCTAATGCACCCACAACCTCAAGGTTAGCTCAAACTTCTACCACAAGCTTTTGTTCTCCATTTTCCATTTCTTTCGAGTGCTATCTCTTGAACTCTTATTCTTTAACATGTGAAGCAATGGTATCGGCTTCAGCCCCAAAACTGGAGAATTTCTTAGGCAGCTCTACATTGGGGACCTTGAGCTTAGACAGCATGATTTTCGCCAACCAATCCTCACGCCGAGAACTCCTCAACACAAACTATCTAAACCACCGCGTAGAACAGGGGCAAGACATTCAGGCTCAGCCTTTCGCATCATACTATTCTGGCTTCAGAAGTCATGAAATGATGTTAGAAGGGGCCAAGCAAAATGATGTTTCAGAGTGTAATGTCCAAGTCCCAAGTATTGCAGAGGAGGGAGTTTCTGGAATGAAGAGCTGGGGCATGAGAATCAACCAAACTGGCCATGCACTGGAGCCGGAGATGATGGTGAGCGTTGAGGATAACAATGGCGGCGAATCTGGGTCCATTGGATCAATGGCGTATGGCGATTTGCAGTCACTGAGCTTGTCCATGGGCTCACAGTCAAGCTGTGTCACAAGTTCGCAGAGAGCTTCGCCTTCCGTCATTGACTCTGTTGGCGTGGATACAAAGAAAAGAGGACCTGAAAAGTTTGACCAGAAGCAAATTATTCACCGGAAATCCATAGATACCTTTGGCCAAAGAACCTCCCAATATAGAGGTGTAACAAGGTTGGTTAGTTCTTCTCCTCTGTACTGATGGTGCCCCTGTTACATCAAATCAAAGCCTCTCTAAACCTTTGGCCTAAACTGATTTTTTTCTGTTCTTCCTAATTTCTGTTCAGTCTCTTTCTATTTTTCTAAAGGGTTTTTATTTACCAGACATAGATGGACTGGTAGATACGAAGCACATCTTTGGGATAACAGTTGCAAGAAAGAGGGTCAAAGCAGGAAAGGAAGGCAAGGTGTGAAAAAATGAAAATATATCAAGCGAGTAGCTTTTTTATTTGTTTTGTTGTGGCCTTTTGTTCGTTTCCATGGCGTGCTTGGTCATCCATATTTGTCTCTGATCACCTGAAAAGCTCTGAATTTTATTGTCATGTCTCACTCACTATTTTTATATTCTTTGCTTCGCTGGGGATACCACTCAAATATACGACATATTGCAGTTTATCTAGGTAAGTTTTCTTGACGTTTATTTTCTCAAAGCTTATTATGTTATGTAGACATATTTGCATTGTTTTTCGTTTCGAAGATGCTAGCAAAAAGGGAAAATTAATGTTTATGCAAGTGGAACCAAATATTTGATTACAGGGGGTTATGATATGGAAGAAAAAGCTGCGAGAGCTTATGATCTGGCTGCACTCAAGTATTGGGGGCCCTCCACTCATATCAATTTCCCAGTAATAATTGAAACTACTTTTGCCTTTTCTCTTCCATGCTTGTAATCAGACTAACGAAACCTATTTCAGTAACTGTTACTGATATGCAATTATGATCTTATAATAGTTTTCCCTCCTTTTTTCCGTCGTCTTTTTTACAGTTGGAAAATTATGAAAATGAACTCGAGGAAATGAAGAACATGACCAGACAGGAATACGTTGCTCATTTGCGGAGGTATATATATATATATTATAACCTTTGTTACTATCTCTCAATAGAATCTTGGAGATTATTATTATTATCTTTTCTTAAATAAGGCATATCATTAGCATCTTGAAGTTAATCGTCATCTTAGATGATCGTAACATCTCTCAACCCCGCCCCTTTCAGGAAAAGCAGCGGATTCTCCAGAGGTGCTTCCATGTACAGAGGAGTAACAAGGTCTCTTTGCGAATAGCTTATGTAGTATACTGTTACGTTTTATTAATAAGATTTGTGTTCTTTTCCTTTTTTAACAAAAAAGAGACAGTTTTCTCTATTATGAACTGGGGTTCCTCATTGTAATTCACATGATAGCAGACATCATCAACATGGGCGGTGGCAAGCTCGAATCGGTAGAGTGGCTGGAAACAAGGATCTATATCTTGGAACATTCAGTGAGTTCTTTCAAATTTCACGATCAATTTTCCATTATTATTATTATTATTATTATTATTATTGGTGATCGATAATTTCATTTTCGGCCTGTGCATCTCTTGTACCGTGTTTAGCTGGTCAGTGGTCATTGGTGTGTTGTAGGCTCTTTGAACTTTCTTTCCAGCCAACAATAAAGCTGATCTGCAGTTGCTTTAATATTATAGAGAGCTGGTAGCTAGTCCCAAGACCCAGCTTTTTATAAGGCTGTTGACTCAGGATGCAGAAGAATAATATAAATATATTAATAACTTTAACCTAGCTTATTCCCTTAAAGATGTGATCCAAATGTAAATGCTGCTAAGCATGAAGTTGAAGTTTATTGATGTTATTGAAATGAAACTCTCTAGGCACCCAAGAGGAAGCAGCTGAGGCATATGACATAGCAGCTATTAAGTTCCGTGGAGTAAACGCGGTGACCAACTTTGACATAACAAGATATGATGTGGACAAAATCATGGCCAGCAGTAACCTTCTTAGCGGTGAACTAGCCAGGCGAAACAGAGAGATCGATGCTGTTAACGATCGGGCCATCATTCCTATAGGTTCTGCATATGTTGAAAACCAACAGGATGCGATTTCAATGCACAAGAGCTTCGATGGCCAGTCATCAGAGTGGAAGTTGGGAACGCATATCTTAGATCGTTCTCAATGGATGAAAGAAGTTGGCCAAAATCCAGCAGCAAGAATTGAGACTTATAGAACTCAGTCCTACTCAATGCCTTATTTAGATAACTTGCTCCATCAAGTGGATGACTCAACCAAGATGGGAACACACGTCTCAAATCCTTCGTCATTAGTAACAAGTTTGAGCAGCTCCCGAGAAGTTAGTCCTGATAAAACAAGCCTGCCAATTCTCACTGAGACGCCTTCGTTAGTGACAAGCTTGAGGCCTCCACTTTCATTGCCTCATGTGCCAGTTTTTGCTGCTTGGACAGATGCTTGATTAGTCCAGTTTTTTAAATTGAGAAGCATTTTGCTTTTGCATGAACATTACGAAGGAAGATTTAGTTGGTGAAATTGAGGGCAAGGAATGGGGGGGGATTCACAGGGATCTATATATGATTTACCCTTTAGCTTTCTCCGATTAAAGAGTTACCAAAATTTCAAATCCTTTCTGCTAAATTTTGTGGAATCGTCACTGATAACAACGGCAATTCTATAGATAATGCTTATATGATTTAGGAAAATATGTGGACGAACAGAAACAGTGTGATGGATCTGGTTTCTCTTCCGCTAGTTTCTCCTCATCTCTCATAAGCAAATTCAAACCCTTGATTTCATTTAATCCTTTAAAAATATAAAATGGAAAATATAAAATGGAAGGTGAGAATTAGATGAAATGGACGGTTAGGATGGGATTGTGAGATAAGAAATTTATTAATGAGATAATCCTCTCTCATGTTTTAATAACTCTATGTGGACGAACAAAACAGTGTGTTTTAATAACTCAGCATTATGTTGAAAATTTTTAAGAAAATAACAATTGAATTTTAAAATTTTAAATAGGAGATTTTACGATAAGATGAATTGTTAATTATTTTATTGTTTTCTTTAATCCCACTATTATTCTTGTTAATATGATTTTGAAGTTTCAGTTAATTTTTCTTTATATCTATCGTTTTTTAAATTAAAATGAAAATCTTTTGACCGAAAAAATAAATATATATTTAAAGACATGATGTCATGGCCACAGGTTCTCCAGGTCCATGGTCATGATTACTTATTCCCTTTGTCATGAAACTATGTCTAAAGGCGACATATTCCCTTTATCTAATTCAAAACAAAAGGGAATTAGTGTCCGTCAAAAGGACTTTAGTGATCTGATTAATTATTGACCCGATGGCTCGTGTCATTTTAACTTTGTTGCCTTGTGTGTTACGGAAGACTATCCTGTTAGAAAACCCTTTCACATCTTCCAAAGCACTCTCTGCATTTCTAAATGCCAATCTTATCCCATACCAAATGTAAAAGAAGCACGAAGGTGATTTATATTAGATGAAAAGTCATCAACACTCGATCTCAAGATACTAATTAATACGGAATTGTGGGGACACTACAGGCTGCTTAGTCTTAGTAAGCTCAAAATGTTGGATAATTATATTGATGCAGGTGAAAAATATACTGAACGTAAGATAATCTTGTGGCCAGAGAGATCCTAGGTAGAACAGGCAGCAATGTACGTGGATGAAGAAAACAGTATATGCACTATTAATAAAGGGATCCTTTCGTGGTTTGTTGGGGTGCCTTTAATGAATGAAGTGGGGCGTGTCCTTCCATGTCTTAATAAAGGAAAAGTTCGCATGGTAGACCTAAATATTCTGACAAGGCAAAAGAAACAAGAGAACAACTTAACACATTCACAAGGGTGACATGCCGACGGCAACAACGGTCACAAAATCAAAAGAAAGCAGCAAATATATGTGGTGAAGTCAAAAAAGATGATGCATGCTTATGCATGGAGGAGGCGATAAATGTGTAATATATATTTTATCGAATTTTAACCATTCAAATTAATTAGTGCTGTTTTGTCGGTGGCTCTTGCATCAAGCTGTGCGTGCATGGAGAGGCTTTGGCATTATTATACAAACTATATTTCTATTTAGATATTAGCTGTCAGGAGTTACTTTTCTAATAATATGATTTATATTGTACGAAGTAAATATGTAAATTGAGTTTCATCTCTATTTTTATGAACGTGTTTTCTCTAACCTTAATTCAAAGAGGCCATACGTGTACGAATGTCTCTTGTGAGTGTCATTAGTCAACAAAGTTTAGTTATGGTGAGAATAACATATACTCTATCTCTCGTACTTAATATAGAATTTAATTTGCAGGTTCAAACTATATATAACCAGAGGTAGTACCTTACATTACATGTTGCGGCATCCTTTGCACGCCAAACCTCTTCCGATCTGGGTTGATATGGGGTTCATGCATTGAATTGCTTTGTATGCAAGCTTTTGAAAAAATGTTTGGAGGACCATGCAGATGAACTGATGAATATGAATGATTTATAATGCGCACCGAATTTGCAAGAATGATTGGACTTGGAATTGAAAGTGGATATAGTTAGCAGCGGGAAGCTTGACAATAATGGAGAGCATTTCTGCGTTGGTCACTTCGTAACAGCTTATTGACAGATAAAAATGACGTTTTTGTGAATTGTCATGTTCTTGGATCTAATGATGATGTCCCTTGCTTTGTAAAACAAAAGATTTCTGTATAAAGTTAGTTCAAAATTACACCTTTTCATAGCAGTAGGCGCTTTGTCGGGGTCAATCACCTAAACAAGGATTAAAATGTTATTTTACAGCTATAACCAACTAATTACAACCTTCAACTAAGATACGTACATGTAATGTATATCTTTCAACTCTCAGCCTCTTCCCTACGGTTTTTTATATTATAACTGTCGTTAGGAAGATGAACAAGGAGGAATGGGCCAGTCTGCTGAGGCCATGGCCCAGTGCCTACGATAAGACTGGGAAAAAGGAGATTAGTAAGGGCAAGGCCCCTCCCAAAGCAGGTGGTGAGGGACAAGTGGGAGGCAGAGGAGAATAAAGAAGGGCACTGAGATGGACAGTGTCGCCACGTAGGTTTCAAATAAACGTCTTATCACATAAAACAGCCCAAGTTTGTCGGCACATATTCCATTCTTCTACTTCTCATTTTCTCAATCAAGTATGCTTTGGTAGAATTGGGAATTAGAGCCGACCCAACCATATGGTCTTTGAAGATTCATGGCTTAATAAGGCCGACCTTATAAGATTCAGGTAAGAAAAACATCTGTTTTTTAAAGCTCGACCCGAAAGCACTAGAGTTAGAGTTAGCTCTATAGGGCCTTAAAGTTATTATTATTATAAAGTCGGGCTTAACAAGGCCGACTTTATAAGATTCAGGGTAAGAAAAATATTTGTTTTTTAAAGCCCGACCCAAAAGCACTAGGGTTAGAGTTAGCTCTACAGGGCCTTAAAGTTAGTATTATAAATTTTAACTATTTTTCCTCTCTTTTTTCAAAACAATATAATTAATAAATTACAATAATTAAAGTTCTAGTATATCAAATAAATATTGTCAACATTAATATCCAAACAATATAAATCATCCAACAAATAAACACATTCACTTATTTAAAATAAGAAAACAAACTATTGTCTACAAATAACTCACATCAAACATAATAAGCATATCACTAATTAATATTGGTACGATGACTATCATGGTTATCTTCTCCATTACCATAATCAATTTCAAAGACATTTAATTGTGCTTCACTTTGAGTAGTAGGCTTTGCTTTATAAGTGAGAATATCATGAATTTCTTCTCCCGTATCATGAACACATCCATAATCTTTATCTACAACAAATATAAACCAAATCATAAAATTAAAGTATAATTATTATGTATTTATACTTAAATGGATAAATAACTCAATAAAAAATATAATATACATATAGATTAGTAAATTACTATAACATGTGAATCCATGTTTTCAACTCTCAAGTATAGGTAGTCTAGGTAATTTTTTCAAAAAAAAAAAAAAGGGCCGAATGGGCCGGCCCTTAGTCCTACAGGGCCAGTCATTTTAAGCCTGAGACCCTATATGACCGATTTCATTTAACTCATCTAATTTTTAAGCCCGATCTTTAAAGGACTAAGACTTAAATGGGCCGACTGACCTCATCGATTTCCTGGAACTACTCTTTGGCAACAACCAAAAAAAAAAAAAAAGGAGGACTCGGTTCATTTATTTATTAAACTTATATATAGTACTATATGTTATGAATATTCTTATTATGTGGATGTCCATTGACCCATAATCTCCAAATACAGGATGACATGGTATATACGCATAGTAATCTACTATTTGCATCCTTCTATAAATAGAGGTCTCCTGTAACTATTCACTAAACTTGAATGTGAATCTATTTCATCTCTCTAGAATTTCCTCTGACTTCTCTCTAGAATTTCTTCAGTTTTATAATACGTTATCAGCACGATGGCTTCTCCTTCGACTGATAGCTTCTACCTTCTTCTTTTCTTCATTCTGCAGATCTCTATGCGTTCTTTCACCAAACTCATCCCTTCCAACTTTTCAGCATCATTTTCGCCCTTCCTTCTCAGTTTCAGTTTCAGATCTATTTTTCCCTCTCCCCCATCTCTGCTCAACATTAGATCTAGGTGTGTCTCCCTTACTTCTCAGAGGCATCATAAACGAGGGAGTAAGACCACCACGAGCACCCAACTTTACTTCTATCTGCTTTTCATACCTGACCGCCTTCTGTCGCTGGAGATATCCTCAATCCGGTGATGGCTTCCTCTTTCTTTATTTATGTACAATTAATTATTAGCCACTTTTCTCTATTTGTTTGTTAGTTCGGTGTCTGCATGATTATTTTCTCCATTCTTTTACAAGCTCCTACTTTTCCCTTCAGATTCAAACCTATGGACCCTACATGTCTCACTAAAAATTTGCACCCCCTTCACGTGAAGTCTCTCTTTTGTCATCTTATATATTATTAAAAAAAAAAAAAAATCATTGTTTGTGCTGACAGATTTTACAAAAAAAAAAAAAAAAAAAAAAACTGTTTCTGCCGACAGTTTCTCTAAAAAAAAAAAAAAAAAAAAAGAAGAGGTAAAGCTATTGAGGTAAGTCAATTAATTTGACTTTTATGTTATTATTATTTATTTGACTCCAGATTGGAAGTCTAGATTAATTATAAATAATTTTATTATTATTGTTAATTTGACTCCTGAAAGTCTAGATTTAATTTTCTCTTTTCATTGTTTTAATTTGAGATTTTATTATTGTCACTAACATTTACTTTTGTGCATTTATTTTTATTGTAACTAACATTTACTTTTATGTTATTTACTTTTATTTATCTTTTATGGCGGCAACATTTTTTAATAGTGAACTCCATTTATTTATTTTATTATGCATTTATTTATTCTTCATGGAGGCACACTAATATCTATTAGTGGGCTCAATTTATTTATTTTATTCAGCATTTATTTATTTGGTGGTGACACTTTGTGGGCCCCATTTATTTTATTTTTTTTCTTTACTGCTTTATTTATTTTTTCATGGTAGCAACACTAGTATAGTGGGCACCATTTATTTTATTATTTACTGCTTTATTTTTCATGGTGGTAACACTGATATAGTGGACTCCATTTATTTAAATTTTATTTACTGCCTTCTATATATTATATATATATTTACATTTGCATATGCATCCTCTTTCTTATCTTTGGATGAGATAGGTCTCGCTGTGAGTTTACTACCATTCCTATCTCATCTTCTTTTTATTTATTTAGCATGTTTATTTCCAGTCATTTATTTTATTTTATTTATTTATTAATTGCTTTATATATTTACATTTGCATATGCATCTTCTTTCTTACCTTTGAATGAGATAGGTCTCGCTGTGAGTTTACTCCCATTCCTATTTCATCTTCTTTTTATTTATTTAGCACGTTTATTTCCAGTCATTTATTTTATTTTTATTTATTTATTTACTGCTTTATATAAATCCCCCTTCCATTTTATTATTTATGGCAACGACACTAATATATACATATTAGTGGGTTCCATCTATTTATTTTATTATGTTTATATTTTATTTATCCTGAAGATAAACTGTTAAAAGGCCATATATATTATGAGATCAAAATGTCATAGAGAGATGAGGCATAAATTGGCTTGAGACCAAGAGGCAAGATAGCCTTAATTTCAGAGGCAAGATAGCCTGAAGCCAAGAGGCAAGTTAGTCTGATAACAAGTGACAAATTATGAAACAATATTTGATCCATAAATTTTGTATGCCATCAGTTGTATAAAGGTCTCAAAATTATATATTTGGCATTAAATATTCCCTTAAATTATGAGACAAGGGATTGTATGATCATGATTGATATTATAAATAAATATATTCAATTTGCTATTGTAGTAGAAATATTGTGGTAAAGTCAAGAAATATTATGGATTAATTTCTTGCCATGATCAAACAAATAAGTGAGTTATGGATCATGAATTTTTATCCAACTTCATTCCCAGAAATGAATGAAGCAAATATATTATTATGGTTGTTTTGTGATTTCTATGATTATAACAATTTTTGTGAATACGGGAGAGGAATATTCATAAACAAAATAATTAAACAAAAGGAAATATTATTTCAACAAAGTTTAATAGCGAGTGGCTCAACATCATTACAAACCTTAATCATCTCATTCTGAAGATATTTAATGTCTTCTTCTTTTGCTTTTCTTGAGATGGGATCCAGATGAGGCAAAGCTCTTCGTAATATCGAGATTTGCGTCATAAGTTTCTTGAGCTTCTTGTGTGGCCACTCATTTAACCCTCCTTTTTGATAGATTTTTTGTATGGTGTGAGTAGACATATTTAATTGTTTACTCGCTTCATCAAGGGTTAAGTGAAAATAATTTCTTAAATCATGGAGCGTTGTTTTCTTTATTCTTTCTCTTTGCTCCATAGATAACCTATATAATTCACCCTGGTTAAGGGATGAAGTATCATAGGGTATACTTACTGCAGGTTGTTTACCTTTGCCTAATGAGTGTTCAATATTGGTTTGAAATGAACTTCCATGGAGGTCATTTGGATTTATAGCCCATTCTGAACCAACACAGAGAACCTCATGATAGGCTAATACAGGATCACGCATCAAGATATATCCTGATGCTTGTAAATCTATACAATACTGTGTCAGAAATTGTTTGATTTCTTCAAAATTTTTCTTTGTGAAATCAAACATTGGAAGCCTGTCAGTATTATAAGATTTATCCTGTACTTTTTCAAATAAAACAGCATGGGTAATCATACCTGTTCTTCTTCCGTGAACTTCAAGTTTATGGTACTGAAGTCCGTTGGTATGAATAATTTCCCGTAAAACATGACAGCAACTACATTCCAATAAGCTAGTAGTTGCTAATTGGCTTGTAGCTGTTGGCTGGCTAATTGTTGCTGGCTGGCTAGTGGTTGTTGGTTGGCTGATTGTTGTTGTCGGGCTGGTTGTTGCTGGCAAACTGATGATAGTTTGCTGGCTAGTGAATGCTGGTTGATTAACTGCCGACACTATTGGCTGAACTGGATTGGTAGATTCCATTAGTTCTGCCATAGTTCTACACCTCTTAACAGGCCTCCTTGATGAACCTGCTTCAGTTGTACCTTCAATCCTTGTAGATTGAGGAAGAACACTTGTTCTAGGGGGAGAAGTAGGTACATTTGAAGCAGAAGGAGGAATAGTAGAAGGAGGAATAAACATTTCAAAGGGATTAGGAGATAACAAAGAAGTAAATGACATGTTATGCTGATCATCATACAACAAAGCATCAAGTAATGCTGTTTCGGATGTATCAGAAACTGGGATAAAACTGCTTGGTCCTGCCATGGCAATAGAATTTAGAGAAATATGTGTGAGTATCTAGTAGTTGATATTATCAGATGCTTGAGTGTTTGTGAGGCATGTTTGTTTGCCTTCCTCTATTTATAGTTGAATTAAATCCTATTGAATCTCTGCAGATTTGCGTAGTCCTGTTAAATCTCTACAGATTTGCTCCCTATAAAGCACGAGCCTGGAATCTTTTTGACTTTATATGTATACGACAATCTGAGTTGTCGCGCCTGTGATTCCACAGTGATGTGCCTCAGATTTGCTCCCTATAAAGCACGAGCCTGGAATCTTTTTGACTTTATATGTATACGACAATCTGAGTTGTCGCGCCTGTGATTCCACAGTGATGTGCCTGTGATTACACAGTATTGCGCTCGTGAATCTGCAAAGATACACCTGATGATTTTGTATTTAATATATATTTGTTTGTTGATTCTGGAAAATGGAAATTTTGTTACCAGAAGTAACAAAATTATGCATTGATAATGCATTTAGAAATATGTGGAATTTTAATGAAATAGATATCATATATGCTATTATCATGGAATATTGTATGGAAATTCCATAAATTAATTTTTAAGGTCTTACACTTGAGGGGGAGAATGATAATGATATATATCAAGTGTGAATATTTATGTGATAATTCTTTGTGAATGTTTCTATGTTGATTCCCCCAAAATGAATATTAGGTTTGATGATAAATCATATGAAATGTTGGCATGACTTGTTTGATCATCCGAGTCATATATTATGTGCTGCATGTTCTCAGATAGAATTAATTATTGGAAATGGATCTCTGGAAATATATCAAATTGAAAGTTTACATATGAGATTATAAATTTGCAAAGTTTGCAGTGATGTTTGCAACCAGAAGTTTGCAATATATTATGCGCGTAATTTCCAGATTGAATGATCCAGAAATAATATATTAAAGTATCCATGAATGGATAGATCAATGATTATGAGAACAAAATTTATATGTTGTGTATATTTGCAGCAATTATATAAGCCAACAGAATTCTCCCCGTATAATTGGCTTTTGGTCAGGAGCCAGATTAATTCCATCTTGAAATGTTTTAAATGTGTAATGATTATTTATCTATTACAATGCACATAGATGGATATACAAAGAAAATTGATGATTTGATGAGGGGGAGAAAAATAAGCAGATTGGGTAAAGATAAAGTGAAATGAATTATCATTGGCTCATATTGGTCCTCATACAAAGAAATGTGCACTAAAAGTTTAAAAGATAATTCATTTGCAGATTTTAGCTAATCAAATGCTAAAAGCATTTACTGACCTAAAGTGACAAAGTCACATGTCCCAACTGCAAATGCTCCTATATGAATTGTTATAAAGCACGCCTGAAGCGTTGCTGGTCCATCGGTTATAAAGATAAAAATCCTCGAAAGAGAAAAGGAGCTATAAAATATAGATGATCAAGTCGAGGATAATTAAGTAAAGCTCCAGAAGAGTTATCTTTTGATGAGATGTTATCTCCAGAAGAGATATTACATGAAAAGTGTATTGTGGTCCAAGAGAGATCTAGGTACCTAATATATGTGAATATAATGAGATCTCAATAAATTATGAATGAAATCCGATGGGACTGAAAATGAAGTCGACGTTAATAATATCTATGATAGCATATGCTGCAATGAATGATAATGAGGATCATAAGCCACAATATATTTGTATGTGCTAGAAGCACATAAGGCGCCAGAAACACATATGTCCCAAAAGATGATAGTGCATATAGCATCATTATCTGAATAAACATTTATTGAATTTCTATATGCACATATATATTTATGAAAAGATTATTATGACTTTACTTGACAGATTTAGATCTTGCAGGTATATAATGAACAATCAAATTGGGCGTTTCTAACAGAATATTTGATGACAGAAAGAATAATATGCTCAGAAAGACATTGAAGCAATGTAGTCATCAGGGGGAGTAACACTGATGTAATCAAGAGGGGGAGACGATACACGCTGTACTCTTTTTCCCTTATCTGAGTTTTTATCCTACTGGGTTTTTCCTAGAAAGGTTTTTAATGAGGCAGCACTGGATAGTGTATTAATGAATGATGTACTCTTTTCTTTGGCTAGGTTTTTATCCCACTGGGTTTTTCCTAGTTAAAGTTTTTAACGAGGCACATTCATAAATGGACATCCAAGGGGGAGTGTTATGAATATTCTTATTATGTGGATGTCCATTGACCCATAATCTCCAAATACAGGATGACATGGTATATACGCATAGTAATCTACTATTTGCATCCTTCTATAAATAGAGGTCTCCTGTAACTATTCACTAAACTTGAATGTGAATCTATTTCATCTCTCTAGAATTTCCTCTGACTTCTCTCTAGAATTTCTTCAGTTTTATAATACTATAAAATAAAACATACACGCACAATTATTAAACAAGCGTTTACTCTTCTCCCTAATGTCTGCTAAGAGATTCTGAGCAAAAAAAAGAAAAGAAAAAGAATGTCTGCTAAGAGGAATTAACAGAGTTATTATTTTTACATCATTTACAAGAGTTAATACATATTTTTACCTCCAAATAAATATTAGAATAAATATTATCATTCTAGATGTAACTCCACGAAAAGTTCAGTGTTAAATTTGCCAATTCATTCAAAAATAAATTATATATCCTAAAATTGAAGGATATACTGTCGGAAGAAAATATGATTACCTAATTTGAAAATTATAAAGAAATATAAAAGATTATGAAATAATCAATAATAAATTATATTTATTGATTAATAGACTCAAATCGACCAGTTCTGCAGATATTATGAGTTTTTAGGAGTAAAGTTGATTGATTAATTGATTGGTTATTCCTTAAAACAGTTAGTTAGTGTCTCAAAGACAAACAAATGATGAGATGAAAGTATCAATGTCATTCATGCATGCACATGTATAACCAATCATTAATGCACTTTTTTTTTTAATCATAACTCAGGTATTTATTATATCCTCCGTAAATTATTTGAACTCGTAATTTCAAGTTTAAGAAGATCCTAAAAGAGTGTTGATAGCGACTTCGGCAAGTGCATTGGTCGTTATAAGTAATAAAGTAGTGAGAAAAGATCGTCCCACGAGGAATATGATTTCAATCACTGTTTCGCTGTTTCTACTTTAGTTGGAATAAATTGAGTAATAAAATATGAGTTGTAACCAATCAAATATTTAAAGATTTAAAGAAATCTAAGAACCCAAGATCAAGAATCTCAAGAACGATGTTTAGAAAAGACAATTAATCAAGAAAAACGCAGCTAGGACTTAGAATCCCCCTATGTTCCTTCAAGTATTTGAATTGAAAACCTAATTAATTATGATTCCCAAATTGACGATTGATTCTCTAAGGTTAGACTAAGTCCCAATGTCTTGATGTTACCTTAGTCTATTTATCTCTAAAAACAACCTAATGTCTTAGTATTATCTAGAAAGATTAGATTTTGAACCAGAATCATAGGATCGCATAAACTCGTAAGCCTATGTCTAGGTCATGCAACTTTATGATGAATTGACGGATTCTAGTTAGATGTATCAACATCTCTATTGTTATACATTAAACTATGGACAATCTAAAAGGTAATCAATCTTTCAAGAAAGCTTTAAGTGCAGGAAATTCATTCAATCAAAGAAATCAAAATTCAACCAAGAATTCAATCAAATACTCAAATTTGCATAGGGTTCATCTTAGCCCTAACTAAAAAAAGGAAATTAGTCAAGCATGGCTAGATTAACAAAACAAAGAAGAAAAGATGAAAATAGAATGGTTCTTCAAAGATTTGGGGAAGGTTGATCTCTATGAGAGTGCTTTGATCTTCTTTCTCCAATGCTGTAGAGTTGTTTCTTGTGCCAAAAGTTGTTCTTTCTTTGCTAGGGTTTCCTCCTTTTATGTTTCTGGTCTAATTGGGTTTTCAAATCTCAAAAATCCTTAATTTTTTTTCATTTTTCGGGCCTTGAAAACTTTCTAAAAATTAAAAATAAGTTTTTTTACACTTTTGGCGCCTTGGGCTCCAAACCCTAACTGCAAGACAGAGAGTTGGTGCCCTAAGCACCAACTTTATAGGGCAGGTAGAGAGTTGGTGCCAACTCCAAAACTGGTCAGATAGTTGGCGCTTTGGGCGCCAACTTTGCACTGAGTTGGCGCCCCTAGGCGCCAACGTTTACTTCCTTCGTAGTTTCTCTTATCGCCTTTCTTTAGCTCTTCGAATTGGCTTCTCTTGTGAATAATACTCTACAAAACACACGAAAAGACTTGTGAGGGTATGTCTGACATCAAATACATGTTTTTTATTTATTATTCTTAAGTTTTTTAATTATATTAAATCAAATTTATGCTTAATTTATGCCTTAAAACATGATAAATTCATCGCTTATCAAGTGTTTAGTGTCATTTAAGATATAAGGCTTCAATGATCATTAACGCACGAACAATGAAAACGATAATAGTCATAGGTTATAAATAAAGTATGCTTTATGTTTTTTCAAGTTTTGTGTAGCTTACCACGAATCTTGATTTTCTAGTGGAACCTTTTTCACTGCACTTCTACATCTTGTAACAATTAATCATCAAATTTAAGGATTTTTTAAGTCGTTATATCCCTCAGTTTTGAGAATTGAACAGCACGGCGCACCGGGTGTGCTTGTCCTTTGTGACCATATATATATATATTTGATAAAAAGATTTTAGGAAAGAAGTCGAGCTCACCCACAGTTTAAGGTCAGGGCGCTTGGAACCCAGTTCACAGAGGATACTAGCCACAAAGTACACATGTTTCCACCTCTACCAGCCTTACCACTGCTTCCTAGACCCCTAGGAAGACTCCCCCAGCGCCTTAACCAAGACAGGGATTGAACCCCCTCCCTAAAGGTGAGAAAGACTGACCCATAACAATTGAAGCCAAAGGGGTTCTTTGTAACCATATTGGCTTGCTAGAAATAGGACCTCAAATTTTAGGCTTTTACATGAGGCCTATATATTCTTTTGACCTGAAAGAGGCCCATACTATTAATTTAATGAACATTAAATTGGTTTTGAAAAAACTCTTCACCTGGGAATTGAGCCCACTATAAGCCGGCAGAGAAAGAAAAGATTAGCCCAATACACGTTTTACAAAGAAAAACAAAAACCTGAGTTCACCATAATCATAAATTCATAATCATCGCCCCGAACAAATCTGTCAAGAGTCCATCTCTGCTTGTGAAATGTTGAAAACCATCTCTGGAATGCGCACTTCACTGAGATCTTTCAACAAGATCTTAGCTACCATGCGTTCCTTCTCCACTCTCTCCTCGCCATCTCTGCCTTCCACTTCGTCCAAATTCCGCCTCCCTTCCTCTTGGACTTCTTATCTCGACTATTCGCAGCCATCTAAGCAGAATAAGGAGGACACACATGAAGTCGTATCGCTTTTCAATAGGGACCCAACCAGCCCTCCTAACTTGTTTGTTGTTCAACCCCGTCTTCGTCCCGATAAATATTTACAGGCTAAGCTCAATGAAGCTCTCTGTCTTGCTAACTCTCTGGAAGAGCAGCGAGATGGGTATTTCGACACTGATTTCTTTGATAAGGCTTTGCCTCCCCATATCATTGTTCAAAACCCATCCATGAAAGGTCACAAGGCTCGTGCAGGTCTGTCTCTAACTTTACTGCTTTGAATTACATTTTTCTGCCTTCATTATTGGAATCTTCTTGCTAAATGGTAGTGCGAATCTGTACTTTATAATTGTTTAAAAACGCACTTCCTTAGCTGCATAATTCACCTAGCTTTAGGTCAGGCAGCTATAGGCTTTAGGGCTGAGATGGAGATTGTTTATCGAAATTTGAAACAGTGCTGAGGTTATGAGAGCTTTGCGGGAGCTTTCAAATTAATTGTGGTTTCTCTTTGTCAAAGTTTATATCCGGATGGAGTAGTTTGCTTAGACTGTACAATGTAACGTGTTCAAGGTGCAGTCTTTCAGACTAATTTCCTCCTATCTGTCATGTGTAGACTTGTGAACATCAAGTAAATGACAGTTCTAAGATATACTAATCAATTTCCATTCCGCCGTAGTGAAAGCATTCTTCTTTTTGACTTACGGAAGGAAGTATCGTGTTTGTATCTAGTGTTTGTAATAACTTGTGTGGTTCAAACATTAAGTGTACGATATGATTTATGGTTGTGATTCTTGACTTGACAGACACATATTTTGGACCAGGCACTGTACAGAACATCAAATGCCATCTTAATGCTGCTGAATCAAAGGCAAAGTAGTTTCTTTTCTTGATGATTCATTTACTAGTTTCATTTTAGCAAATGATTTTGACTATGTAACTTAAACAGGGTGAAGTGGATGCTATTTTTGTTAATGCTATACTATCCGGGATTCAGCAACGAAATCTGGAGGTAAGTTCTACTTACATTGCAGGCCAAAAGAAATTATAATTCTATAAATCTTCTCTCACTTTGGTGGACTGGCAAATTGATGTTTTGTCCCATGCCATGTAATACCAGTGGGCTTGGGGAAAACCTGTGCTGGACCGTGTGGGTCTTATAATAGAGATATTCAATGCTCATGCCTTTACAAAGGAGGCAAAGCTGCAGGTAACATGGGCTGCCTAAATTATGAATATTACCCCTCTGCTGTTATCTACTTGTTAATATTATCTTGGAATAACCTTGTTATCACCCTCCATGTTTTTATATCTTTATGTAGGCTGAACTGGCTGCATTAATGTATAAGAAATCAAGACTTGTTCGTGTCTGTGGCCCAGATGGACGCTATGCATTTGGAATTTCTGGAGAAGCTGAAGTTGTTAGTGCTCGAGGGTTGGTTTGCTGCCTAAGTTTTTAGGGTTTATGTGATTTTTTAGATGATCGATTATATTTTTCTGTGCTGACATAATGTGCTAAATTGGATAAATATATATTCTGAAAATGAGGTATTGGAAATTAGTGTTCCTCATGGACACAACTTAAAGTTGCATGAATCTATCGATGACCACCATTCCTTTCAAGGGTTTTGCCAAAAAGAATGATTGTACTTGGACATAGTGTTCCAGTGTCTAAGGCTGATATGCAACACTATTTTTTTTTTTTTTTGAGATGAGGTCAATAACTCAACATGCAACATTGGTAACGCTAAACATTGTTTTTTTAATCTTCTGACCGGCTATTACACATGCATTTTGTATTGCTCTCTGTATGTTCTGCATGCCAATCTTTTGTTTTGGTAAATTTTTAATTGAATACTAAATTTCAGGAGAGGAAGCGGGGGGCAAGGTTTCATGAGTGGTGTTGGAGAAACAGAGCTTCAGCTTCAGCGACGAAGGTATATTTTGACATGCTTAGGTTTTTGGATACACTTTTACTCTAGTGCTGTGGTTTTGCCTTTCCTTTGTGCATAACTTATTTCTTTAAGGGTTTAATGTTTCTGCTTTTGTTGTAGAAACATTTTTTCTGCCACACTCACATATAAGTGAGTAGGTCCCATTAATATTTTCTCTTTCTTCTCTTTATAATGGGACTCACTCACTTTCATGTGAGGGTGGCAGAAAAAATGTTTCTGTAGTAAAAACAAAAACATTAAACCCTTTCTTTAAATGTGTTTAGTTTTCAAAGTTTTTTTTTAAAAAAAAAAAACTCTTCCACCCCCTCTAGCCATAGCAAATTTTCACGTTAGTTGTTGAAGCAATAGTCTATGGGTTAACAATTCTCTTCAGATTAGGTCTTCACTTACATGAGGGTAGCCATCGTATGTATTTGGAAGAGGACATGGGCAGTGACAGTAGAGTTGTAGTAGGAAATGTAAGTTTAATGTGTGCTGGGTTCAAGTCAATCCAAGTGATACAGGTCTTTTCTGAGCACCATGGGAAGTATCAGGCTCAATCTCTTTAAGTTACAGCTTTTGTGGTGTTGTTGAACAAATGATGCATACAATCTTATGCAAGTTTATAAGGTGGTCTTGCATATAACGTGTAATCTACTTGAAATATGTCCAGTAAGTGAAATGTGAGGTAGTCATGATATGTCCACCCACAAAAGTTTTCACTGTTACACGAAATTACTCAATATTTATCATTGAGCTGCAAAATGCTCAGAATCTTGCAACGGCGAAATCATCTGTTGTCACAAGTTGAAGAGGTTCGTCGCACAAGGGCTTTGCAACGTGCTGGTCGCAAAAGGCAAGGAAATTCGTTTGGACAAGGCTTAGCTACTGTTGCTGTCGTTGGGTATACAAATGCGGTAAGCCGTCTCAATATATGTCTTTTCTATGTATTGTAACTTCAAGGGCTCATATGTTTCACTGCATGCTTACATCAGGGAAAGTCCACACTAGTTAGTGAACTGGCTGACAGTGATCTGTATAGTGATTGTCGGTAAACTACCTTTGATACTTCCTACATGCTTGTACATCCTCTAATATTTTAAATCATGAGTAGTAGCTTTTCTGCTTTACCCCAGGTTTTCATATATGTTGCAGACTTTTTGCAACAGTTGATCCTAGATTAAGAAGCACTGTGCTGCCTTCAGGGTAATTTACCTGTAATTTCTTTTAATCCCTGTTGTTTAATATCTTTGTTAGGAAATAAGGGTCCAGTAGGTTATGTCTCCAACCTGTTTGTGTGTTAGTTGTGTGTGTGTGTTTTCTAGCATGTGACAGATTTGTGTGTGGTTATTTAGATGATATAGTTATGGTTAGAGAGGTGGATGCAAATGTTAAAACATGTACGTGATAAGATATAATCCATGAGAATTTTTTGCACTCGGGTTATTGCTAACCTGAAGCCTTCAAAAAATCCAGTGATTTTTATTGATCTTTGTTGTCCATTGTTAGAAAAATGTTAATCATACCGAACTAACTATTCAAATTTTTATGCAAATAATGCAGGAGGAAAGTTCTTTTGAGTGACACAGTAGGATTTATCTCTGATCTACCCGTACAGGTAATGACAAATCACGAGCAAAATTGCCACGTTTGATTACTAAGTTTTGTCAGTATTTTCTGGACACTGATGCAATCTATCCCGTTGGTATCTGTTTTTTCTTTAGTTAGTGGAGGCATTTCATGCAACTTTGGAAGAAGTGGTTGAAGCAGACCTGCTTGTGGTATGATTTAGTTGCCTTTTGCATCATTTGAGGTGACATCAGAATATTCTTAGTTGTCTCACTGAGGAAATTTCCTCTCCATATTATTAAAGATTACCTGATCAACTGTTTTATCACATAGGTTGTTATTCTGATCCATTTATAAGTTTAAAACTGAAACACAAGAAAAAGGAGTAATAAAGAAAAAGTAAACATCAGAGTTAAGGGTGTTATGAAGATGACAGATGAAAAGAAAATCCATATTGAGGAGTTTTTTTCTGATGAATAAGCTCAATTGCTGGAAAACACTGCTCATGTTCATACAGAAGGCACTGGACGTAATTTCTGGTTTCTAATTTATTAGTTTTTCTGAGGATTTGCCTTTTTGCAGTTTTTTTTTTGGCAGACAAAAAAAAAATTGCACTTTCTTGCTTTTAGTTATGTTTGCACAAAAGTTTTCAAAAGATCACTTTAGAAGCTGGTCTTTGTATTATAAGTAATCAAAAAGGTCCATGATTACTTGAAGCATGTGGTGGATTCCAGCGCTCCCAACCTTGACGAGCATCGCTCCACAGTGCTGCAAGTTCTTCAACAAATTGGAGCGCCGGAAGAGAAGCTTCAGAATATGATTGAAGTTTGGAACAAGGTAATGCGATTTACCTGCTATTGTAATGAAAAGGGGAATAAAAGTAATTACATATTCTCATCAGTTTATTCTGTCTCCACGTAAACACTGAAACATGTTCAGATCGATATGGAAGAAGAGGACATGGATGATGACCAATGTTTTGATGAAGAAGTTGAGGGTGAAGATGGAGATAAAACTGATGAAACGTGCGTCTTCAATGCAGAAACTGAAGAGTACAAAGTGGGTAATGATCCTGTTCTAGAAGTTGAAGGTGTCAAGGAGCTAGCTGACAACTATATTGTCAATGAGCCACCACTGTGTGGTTCTGAGGAGGCCACGGAAGGAAAAGAAGGTGATTCTGATGGCTGGTTGTATAAGGATACTTTGGTTGATGAAGATGATTCCTTTTTGCCCTGGACAGTTTGTGAGGAACAGAATGAGCCCTCTAATGAGGACCGTGGCATGGAAAATGCATGTAATTTGGGGCCCTCTGGTCCCCACGTGAGAACATCTGCTATCACTGGGGTCGGTTTACAAGAGTTGCTGGAATTAATTGATGAGAAGCTAAAAATCCAGGATGAGAAGTCAAAGACTACAAAAATGGCAGAAGGAAGTATCTTTAATAGGAAATGGAGGCCCCCTCGACCAGAGCATTGTGGCATACATGTTGAACAGTTATAGACTTTGTTTTCTTTGTCAGTATTCTATTTACTATTACCACCACCACCAGTATATAAGGGCAACGTGGATGCTTGAAGTAGCAAGCACAATATGTTTTACTTTCCACAATCAAGGATAAGCGTCTTGTATCCATGTCAGGAGGCAGTTGCTCCTTCGTCAATATTTTTTATATTTTTTGATATGTCAGAAGGCTAAAAAGCCTAAATTACATCAAACTAATTAAAACCCAGAGAAAATGAATCCCAAACACTTTTGGTTCGTCCATATTCTCAAATGCCTTGGAAACTCCTCCAAAATAGCATATTTGGGGAGACCCCCTTTTGGTAAAGTATTAGCAATCCTATTGAGATTCCTTGGAGCATGGCAAAATTCGAGCTGCCAGTCTTTACGTTTCATTTCCTTATTTGCTCCAATAGAATACTCCCAGAAAAAAGGTTCTCGCTTGTAATCTCTTTTTTTTTTTTCTTTATTTGATATATAAGATGGCTAAAAGCCTACATTACAAAGGAAATAAATTACTCATGGGGGCAAATAAATTTCAAATACTCTTATACGACCTAGGTCTTTAAATTAATAGGACAAACATCAAGGATTAAAAATGTCCATCTTAGCTAAGGTATGTGCAACTCTATTGGTATTCCTCAAGATAATTCTTAAATCAACCTGCCAATCCATAGTTAACATCGCTCTAATTTGCATGACAAGGTTGCTTCCTGTGCTACAAGTGTCATCTAATATCAATTTAATGACCTCCTTAGCGACAGATTCTACCATCATCTTCTTTTTCCCCAAATTTCAAGCCAATTGAAGACCTACAAGAACTGCCCATTCTTGGGAAACATTTGATTGACAATCACCAATAAATCTTGTGAACCCCACAATCCAGTTCTCCAAACAATCCCGCAAAACACCACCACAACCTACCTTAGAGGATTGTAAAGAGCGTTTAGCTTCAACAAACAGGTGGTTTTTCCCAACCCATATTTGTTTTACTACAGAAGGAGAACTTGGTTTAATAAATCTATTATCACAAATACATTTATTCTTCCATTCCCAAATATTCTGTAATCTTACGAATAAGCTTTTTTTTTTTTTTTTTGATAAAATCTTACGAATAAGCTTCTTCGTCCATATTCTGTATTTCTGTTCTGTACAAGAAGTTTTTTGGTGGTATCAGTGGGCCTCTTTTTTCAAAGATCTCGGCCCAGTTTCTGTTTGTAACGACTCTGAATTCTGAACTTAACCAAAAGCCCAACGAAATAAACCTTTATGCCCATCGCACGTGGACCTTTTATTTGGAGGCAAGGCACTCGATCAGCTGCCACCCATACAATCTCCTGAAACAAAAGGAAAAAGCACTCCCTTCTCTCCTAATTATAAGACATAATTAATTTTTTTAAAGAGATTAAGCAAGCTAATTAAATTATTTTAGAATGTTTTTATTTTTATTTTTTCTTCAAACTAATTAATTTGACTAATAAACTAATATATAATCTAAGAATACACAATATATGAAATGATCAAGTAACTTATTTAACTTCTTTAATCCAAAAAAAAACTATGTCTTATAATTAAGACCTAAGGTAGGAAAAACGAATACATCTAATGGGAGTTGTAAAAGACTGAATTGAAGACAGTTAGGTTCTAACAATTTCTTGTTAAAACATGAGTTATAAATATTTTATTGTGAAGCAGTAAATATTATTTAAATAACTGCAAATTCAAGGGGACTCAATTGCAGATAAGGTAATTGAATTTTAAATTGAACTCATTTTGTAGCTAAAATTGTTGTTTCTAACCGTCTAAATCAATATTTGTGAAGAAGAATGGTACAAAAATGTACCTGAAATATACTCATATCATATTGGGACCCCCACCTCATTTTTGCATTGCAATTTCAAGGATTTTTCTTCCAGAAATTAAGTATTTTATGAATTGACCTTATTGCCCTTGCGTAAAAAATCTCCCTCCACAACCAGCTGTAGGTTAAGTGACCAGATAATTATTTGGGAAATGGATGCCTTTAAGATAAATGATTACTTTAACTTAAACAATAATAACTTTAATTATATAAAATGGCAACAAAAATTTCAGTTGTGGCAACTGCTATTTTTTTGGCCAAAAAAATTAAAAAAAGAAAAGAGAGACCGCTACTATTTTGAAGCTTTATGTTTGATTGGTGGCTTGAAAATGAATGGTTAGTTCAGCTAGTGAAAAAACTTTTATTATAGGCAATGAAAATAACAACTTTAATTATGCCACATCCGATTTTTAATATAAAATTTAGTTTAAATTACAAATTAGATCTTCTATTAATGACCGAAGGTACTACCAAAATGCGACAAAATCTTATGCAGTAGTTGTAGATCTTATGTTAATGACTAAAAGTACTTTCTAAATGCAACAAAATCTTAAGCAATGGCAAACATTGTTGTTAAGCTACCGAGTTAACTCTCTAAGTCTACTATTTTTATGCTTCTACCTTACAAAATCATGTCGAGTTATTCTTAAATTTGTAATAGTTGTAAACTCAATCTAACTCACGAGTTCACCTATTGAGTTTACTATTTTGACATTTTTATTTTATAAAATCGTGTTAACTTCTTAAACCTATGATAACTTTTTCAATTTGATCATGTTCTTTAGATTTATATATGAATTTTATCAAAAAAATATTTGTTGAATATGATAAAATATGGATAATACTGTATTTAATTTAAATTATTTGAATTTAAAATATATTTAAATCAAATTATTTTTATATTTTAATTTTTTAATTATGTACTATTAATACCTATTTATTAATAAAAATAAACTCTTATAAATTTATAAATCAAATCTATGATACAATCTGACATTATTATCACGAATTTATTTAAACTTGTAAATTTAACAATCTTGGTTGCAAGTACTAATCTAACGGCCTTGTGAGATACAACTTGCTATTGTGTCATCTTAAATTAAATTAATATCACTAAACATTAACCACAACCTGAAAATAATATTACCTCAGGTTTTTAATATAGAATTTTGTTTACAGTGTAATTATTATGAACAAGGTTTTATATTAAAAACCCGATAATACGTTGAAGGACGACGAAAACAAGGGTATATATTGCATGAAGATAATATTACCAAATGAAAAGCAAGCAAAGATTTCCATAATATTGTTCAAAATTTAGAGATCGCTGGGGGCACACAAAATAGCAAACAATATAATCCACCGAAAATTATCCTGTTTCAATTCCTACGTAAGCAGTTACATTTACCAAGCCAATAAATCACCGGCCTAACTATTAAAGGGGGGACAGAAAGGAAGGAATCTGATCACATTAAATAATTTCCAGTACATTCACTGTACGACAGCCAGCATAACATCACTAGGCTGAATCTGATGCTATCTGATGCTTGGCAAGTGTATATTTTATAATTAAATAAGTATAGATTTTGAGATTGAATTTATTAATATTTTATATTTATTTAATTATATTTCATATAATTTTCTATCATTTAATTAATTATAGTATATATATAAAAAAAATTTAATATAAAATCTATCAATATCCTATTTTTATCTTGAAAGAGTAGGAGATAGCATGAGATCTAGGAGCAATATATCATGAATAAAAAAGTCAAACAAAACCAAAACGTGTGACCCATGTGAGAAAAGAAATGAATTGCAGATGCAGCCCGAAATATAGGATTGATATATCTTTGGGAAAATTTCATTGTAAGAAAATATTGTCGAAAAAGACCTTAAGAAAAGTCAAACATTAAAAAAAAACCCTAAGCCCTTTTCTGATATTATTTCAAAAAAAATTATATGGATATAGTTGTTAATGGCTACTAATATAGTTGTTAATTATACTGATTCAGTTGTTAACGGCGACTGATATAGTTGTTAACCACTATTGATATAGTTGTTAACGTTTTCTGAAATAATATTAGAAAAGGCTCTAGAGCCTTTTTTGATATTTGACTTTTCTTAAGGCTTTTTTTTTAAATAATATTTTCCTACCTTGGCACTAAATAGAATTTTCCCTATATCTTTAATCATTGAGCAGGATAGATGCGTGGCGCCCGCAGAAAAGACAATAACCTAAAATGTCTTCTATTGAAAACACACAGATCCCAAGGAAAGAGGACTGACGAGAACGCGCAAAAGAAGAAACAGACGCGCGACGGCTGGAAAACAAAAAGAAGAAACACACATAGAAGCAGCGTCGGATTCATGGAACCTTGAGAGGAGAAGGAACAAGAACGCAGAAGATTGCTGATTCTTTGTTCTTGTTATTGGTTTTATTATCTCCCTTAACTCTAGTTTGATAAGTCCTATTATTCACCCCATATGTCTCTTAGTCTGAATATTGAATATTACTGTGGGTGTGATCTGGAAGCGGGGGCCGTTTTGCCTATTCAACCTAGAAAAACTACCAACTTTTTTGAATTTTAGAGATTATTTTTATTAATTAGTTTTACTTAATATTAATTCAATTGTTTTTATTGTTTTTGTTTAGTGATTGACCACCATTAAGCATGTTTTGGAGGTTTATATTGAACTTTGACGAAGGGAATCTTAAATTTACTTTGAGATTAAATAATATTGAATTAGATTTTAATCTAATTTGTGTCTAAGATAGACCTATACATAAAAGCTCCGCATAATAAAATTAGAGTGAGCCCGATTTGAATTGCATTTTAATTAGTAGTGTGAGACATTGCATAATTAATTGATATAGGTATATAAATGGACTGACATGCAGTTATAAACATTAATACTCTAGATTAGCTTATTAAGTTAAGCTCAAATTAATATAGTGGGAATAAAATCTAATAAATAAATAAGGGATTAGTGACCTTAGGTTGTCTTTTTTTATATTGAAGTTTTCGCTTCGTAAAAAGTTTTTGTTGATATTAATTTCTTGTTCTATTTATATTTCATTTTACTCATATTGAAAACAACTTTTATTTATTCAACTTAAATGAACAAGGAAATTTGACACCTAATCACGAGCTGAATTGAATCTCTGTGAGATGACTTTGATTTACCACTTACTATTTTCATGACTCATATACTTAAAGGTGCTTAGTTAAATTTTAGTAGCTTCAGCAAGGCAAGCCATATTCCCTGTCTCTATCAAAGTGCGGTTTCTAAAAATTATGATAAAAGTGGGGAAACCGAAGCTATATGCAAATTAAATAATATAATTAAGAATTGACGTCACACCTAATAAGGATCTCCATAAGTGATTATTCTTTCTCACAGATTTCGTCACAATTACCCACGCCTATTTACCGTATAATATATATATATATATATATATATATATATATATATATATATATATATAACTCATTAAACAAAGAACTTTGATTTAATTAAATGGATTCATTTGGTAAATGAAAAATGGCTTGGATTACGTAGGGAGCAAGAGAACTCGTAGAACCCCGATTAGTGGTATGGGGGCAGTTCATGGGTTCAATCTCCGATTAAAACATAGCATTCATTTATTTTATAATTATCGTTTAATGATCTAGCTATGATCCCCGAGTAACAATTATTTAACTAATTTTGGCAAACAAACCCATCCAGAACCATATATGACTCAGCTAAAAAAAGGCATTCACATTGGTATATGCTACCTTGCACTCTATTATTATACACAAGTCATATATACATATTTTTTAAGTTTGCTATACAAGGGATCAAGCCAGAGCATCTATCACCCTCCTTTACATTTAATTAATTGTACGTTTATCTTTGATTCATTGTCATGGCCAGGCCTTTTTTTATCATTGTAAACTGGAGATCAACAGGATTGTTAATCAATTATGCATTTTCTCTTAATTGACATCCCTCAAAAGGTGCATCTATTGATGTAAAAAGTCTACATAACTGAAAACTAAAGTAGTAGAGATAGGAAATGGCTTAGGTGCAATTTGGCTGCCTGCGTATCATCACTTTCAGTTTCTCAAGAAATGCCACTTGCAAAAGCAAAACCAATTATTCAGAGTCTTTCTGAAGAATAAGATCTATATATGGCAAGAATATATATAATTGAAAATGCGTGCACAGGTAGGAACCATAACATCAAGGGGTTTATATTTGTTAAGAGTTTATATTATGACTTGGAAAGAAGTCAAAACCTTAATTAAGGACCGAACCAAAAAAATAATCGATCGACTCGTCGTAAAAATCTTATGCATGCTTTCAAAGACTTCGGTGCAACTGGTCCAAAATTACGTTCTACTTCTAGTGCCCATATGTGGTCATTAGTTGAATGCACCTGTGTATATGTAATTTTCGTTGACCCTCTAGCGGATGAGCTTAATTAATCGGACACACACACTCGATTTCGTCTGGATTAATTAAGCAGAAAGATAGAGATGGAGGAAAAAGAGATTAATGAAGATGTGGGGGCAGGTGGGGTCCCGTGTGGAAATCTCTCCTGACTCCTCGTAAGAGTTGCATGATCATGTTAGTTGTCACGGAGTAGACGGAATCACAAATGGTCCCACACATTAATGAATATGTGTGTGTATTTATGCGCATCTCTCATTAATTTCACTCTTCCTCGTGGTAATTATGTAATGTGGGTTTGATTCCTCCCATTAATGACGCCTTCCACTGGTGAAATGAACGTACTAAACAGTAACAAACACGTAAATATATTAGCTTCTGGTCATATAACTCAAAATATGGAATTATGATAAGGCCGCGTCGTGTGTTAATTAGTGAAGACTTTCAAATCGTGCCTGGGCTGTGTGTTCCCACGAGCAGTGCCTTGAGTGAGTTGTGTCAGTCTCATCCTTCTACCCAAATCACAGACACCAATTTAATTTGTTTTTGCTTCTACCCAAATCCTTTAATTTTAGTTCCCATTATAAGCTAATTACGTAATTAATGACACTTAATCAACTTCTTTTGTCATATTATATATCTCTCCGTACGTCCTTTTTATTTATTTCCCCCTTTCATTCTGTCTTGATAGTGACCATTTTCCACTTATATATTACAACAATATTCCTCCACGTCCGTCAAAACTAAATCTTATTATTATCTCCAATTATTTCATCCGTTTTAAAATCTCAAGAATTAATTGCTGGGGTACGATTTACACATGAGTAGAATAAGCTCTGAATATACAGTGACGGATCTTGAGAAATGTATATTTATTCACTAATTAAAAAAAATGAAGAGGCCAAATGTATAATAAAAACATTTTAACTATAAGATAACATACCTTTTACATTATATTAAATTTTTTTTAAAAAAATTCACAACAAATTTTTTTAATGTTTTTTTCTTTCTTTCTTTTTTTTTTTGGTGGGGCCACGGCCCAGCCCCATTGTACTAAAGAAGATACGCCACCGTCTGTATATGTAATTTTTAAACAGGGGAGGATGCACGTGAATGCATGCTTTAATTAGTGCATTGAATTACCAGTATTCAATTGCTAATGGCTACGAAGCAGGAAGGAATTAGCTTAATTATTTTAACGGAATTTCTCTGATCCTTATTATAAGACACTAACTACTATTTTTCACAAACCAATGAATGAAAACTAACTCATTAATTATGTCCAAAAATTAATAAATGTTTCCAACTTCACCCTTACTTTAATGATGTAGCTTTAAATGAGTTAGTTAAAAATAAGGGTATAATGAGAAAAAAAGTAACAAATGAGTTAGTTAAAGTAAGTTGGTATCTTATAATAAAGACAAAAAAATATTAATAATTGATGTCTTATAATAAGAATAAAAAAGAATAGTCAAAATTTAGTACAGCCCTAACCATTATTGACAAATTAACCATATACAATCTCCGTTCTTTCTAGTCTCTCTGCTTCTCTAGCTACTACTTTCGGTTACGTCGCTGTGTTTGGTTTATTTCAGGCTAGCCGTCTCAACCCGAAAGAAAGCATCATATTCTGTCCAACAATGTTCGACATCATTAGTAGTTTATTAATGGTCAATAATTTTATAATCCACGTAAATATCTCCAAGTAATTTTATAAGTGTGTTTAATCACTGATTTTAATCATATGCATAAGCCAAGATTTTTTTAAGTGAAAACAGACAAAAGAACAGGGAGTATGAGATCGGTGGGTGGTGGGTCAGACGTTCATATTAACAACCATTAATTCAGCAATCTAGTTTGCTGATCATTTGCGTTTAAAACACTGATTAATCATCACTTTTCATGGTTTGATTACCCAAAATGAATCGAGCTTTTGTTCAACTTCATAACTAGCTAGCGCTCCTATTTTAAGCTATTTATAATTGTGTTCACACTTTCCATTACTAAATCAGACTGCCAAAAACGGAAGGCCGGTTACTGGTTACGCCTGCCTCTTAATTATTGCTTTATTTGCTTGATTTGTTTTAGAGCTACCAATCTAGCTCGTAAAATTCACACATTTGATAATAAAAAAATTATTGCTCTGTGTCTTCGATATTTATGAAACAATCCTACCAAGCTCCAAAATGCCGCGCACGTGGTTACACGTCACCAAAAAAATTATGACCGTTCATTAACTCCATCCTCATGCCTTGTGGGCCTCCCCCAAGGGAACATGAGCATCTGATTGAGAGAGTATAGACTGATTATATTATTGAGTTATTATGTTACTCAACAGTTGCAAGGAAGGATTGTTGGTGAAGATATATATGTGTGTGTGTGTGTGTGTGTGTAACGCAAAAAATAAAAAAAAGGAGCTAGTGATATTTCACTCGAACACACGAACACAATGGATCAAGATAACAAGGGATGACAAATAGAGATAGCATAAAATCATACACTATGGAAGAAAATAACTACGGGTAAATAATAATGTACGAAGGATAAAATTATACATTTATATAAAAAATTTAATAATATGTATTATAAATAAGACAAAAAATACGCAAAGTGAAAGAGAAGAAGAATATATCTTGGGTTTAAATAAAATTGTAATTGTAAAGGAACTTTTTCTTCACCCACACTTATATTCCTCTTTCTAGCTACGGCACTCTTTCCTGATTGAAATGGTGTTAAGTGCTAAATGTAGGAATATGGATTGAAGAAAAATTGAAATTCGATTCACGAGGAACTTAACCCATTGCAGTGACTTGACCTCATTGGTTGGGATTGAAGGACGTAACGAGAATATATGTTAATGGGTGCTTTAGGGATAGTGGGCCCAAGCAAGGAGCAATTGGACGGGGCATATGCTCCGAATCTTGCATGCCCTTCCCGTGATCACTGCCCTACACGCTCGATCTCTTGCTTCTAATTCTATTCCCTTCCTTTTTTAACCCCTCCTATGAGTTATTTTCCCTTCCTGTTTTCACATTCTAATAATAAAATTCCACAGGCAGATGTGGTCGGCCCTCCAATATATCCTAAACCCCCCCCCCCCCCAACCCGATCATGCACATACCAACTGCACTGCATATTGAATCCTTTCAACATTTGTGTTCTTAGCTTCCATATCCCTCCACTCTTTCCTCTTACTCCCAAAAATATCTCTCCATGTTTCCCCTCATTCTTCAACCACTCCCCTCCTACGCCTACTACCTAAATTCTTCAGTATTCCGAGCAAGTCACCTAGTACATAAAACACCTCATTTCCCCCTCAGAAAAAGAATGGGCCTTTTGTCCACAAAATCCACCTGCAACTCTCACGGCCAAGACTCTTCATACTTCCTCGGATGGCAGGAATACGAGAAGAACCCATACGACGAGGTTCTCAATCCCAAAGGAATTATCCAAATGGGTCTCGCAGAGAATCAGGTAATAAGATCCATTCCCTTTTCCCATGACAGCATTATTATTCTGTGCTTATCAATTTGTACTGAGGAATACGGCATCTTGCAGCTTTCACTTGATCTGCTGGACTCATGGCTGGCGAACAACCCGGACGTATTGGCATTCAAGAAAGACGGCAACTCCATATTCAGAGAGCTGGCCTTGTTCCAAGACTACCATGGCCTCCCTGCCTTCAAGAAGCCATTGGTGGATGTTATGGCGGATATTAGAGGCAACAAGGTCACCTTCGACCCCAACCACATAGTCCTCACCGCCGGCTCCACTGCCGCCAACGAGACTCTCATGTTCTGCCTCGCCGATCAAGGAGACGCCTTTCTCCTTCCCACTCCATACTACCCTGGGTGAGTATATGAATTCTTTGTTTGACCTTTTCAAACTTCCCGTTTTTTACATACATTCCCCTCATCTTGCTTGCATTGCACTTGTGCAGCTTCGACCGGGACCTCAAGTGGCGAACCGGGGTAGAGATCGTTCCAATACAATGCATAAGCTCCAATAACTTCCAAATCACTGAATCCGCCTTGCAACGAGCTTACCAAGACGCCCAGACACGTAACCTTACCGTTAAAGGCGTCTTGCTCACGAACCCCTCCAACCCATTAGGCACCACCATGACCCGGAACGAGTTGAACCTTCTCATTAACTTCATTAGTGACAGAGGAGACCTGCATCTGATAAGCGATGAGATTTATTCGGGGACCGTTTTTGATTCTCCAGGCTTTGTTAGCGTCGTGGAAATCCTCAAGGACTCTGTTTCCGACGTTTGGAACAGAGTTCATGTAGTGTACAGTCTCTCCAAAGACTTGGGCTTACCGGGTTTCCGGGTGGGTGCAATTTACTCCCAAAACGACGCTGTTGTGTCAGCTGCCACAAAAATGTCGAGCTTCGGTTTGGTCTCTTCCCAGACTCAGTACCTTCTCTCTGCCATGCTAAGCGATAAGAAGTTCGTCAAAAACTACATCTCGGAAAACAAACAGAGACTGAAACGACGACAAAAAATGCTTGTCTCGGGGCTTCAAAAAGCCGGTATCAGCTGCTTAAAGAGTAACGCGGGCTTGTTTTGTTGGGTGGACATGAGGCACCTTCTTCAGTCCAATACCTTCGAAGCAGAGATGGAGCTGTGGAAGAAGATAGTGTACGACGTGCGTTTAAATATCTCACCCGGTTCATCATGCCATTGCACCGAACCGGGTTGGTTCCGCCTCTGCTTCGCCAACATGTCGGAGGATACACTACACTTGGCCATGAAACGATTAAAGGCCTTCGTTGCAGAGTCGGCCGGCGGCAACGGCAGGAGGAAGAGTATCATCGGCTTCTCCTCCGGAAAGAATAATTCGCCTACCAAGTGGGTGTTCCGGCTATCCTCTCGTGACCGCGAACAAGAAGATCGTTAGATAGCTTGGTCACTACTGTGTGAACGCATGCACCCACTCGATCACCTGACAATTTTTTCTTGCCTCCGATTTATATATTTGGTGGAGTTTAAAATATTGTTCGCTGTCGTTTTTTAGGTTGACCAGAATATTGTGTGGCTTTAGTCTAGGCTAGTGTGATTTGGATCATTAATTAGTTATGCGCATTAAAATCTTTCTTGGCATCATCAGAATGAAAAGTTAATTTGTCTCTAGTACTATAAAACTATCCTAGGGAATGGTTGTAATCGCAATATCGCATATATAAAATAAATACATAGTACGTAGTTACTTGCAACTTATATTATATCTCTTATTAATGTAGTATTGTAAATGACGTGTGCAAACAAGCACATTGTTTACGTGAGCTTAATTATGAGCTAGTGTAATTAATTAATGGCATCCGGCGAGAGAAGCGGCTACGGACGGTAGATGGATCTGCCGACGCTGGTGGCCAGTCTTTCTGGAACCAACCTCTTATGAGCATTTGACCTTATTTTTCAAGGTGACCCTGCAAATTTCAAGGCGTGCGAGTTGGGGAAGACCACCAAATGCTATAGTATTCGACCCATAATAATTAAAATGAGGATTGTTTCTGGATCCATTATAAAATGAACACATTTTAATATAAGAGATGATGGGACCAATCCCAAGGATTCCCTTCCTTGCTACTGCCACCTCTCTCTTCAACTGAAAGGAAGGAGAATGTAGAGTAAAATTAAAAAAAAAAAATGTCTCCGTGCAAATAAAGCGTAAGGGTTTCCTTCCAAGAAATCTTTTTTATTTTTATTGTTATCTAATTAAATACATGAGGTATATATATTTACTTCCAAAAAAAAATGTAAATGTTTTTATATAAATTTGTGTGTGTAAAAATAAACTCAGTTGAATGATATATTTCGGAGTCTTAATAAATTAAAAACATTAATTGTCCAAATGCTCATAAATCGGTTTTTGTCTGAAACAAAGTACAGGGGAAGTGGTGTGTGTTGGCTACTTCTTGGCCAAATTAAAGACAAATACTGGTAACTGAATTAAGTGGCCATTATCTAATGTGATGAGGATAGGTGCTTTGCCGTTTAATTTTTATATGGCTATGTCACTAAGTTAGCTAGGTTAGACCAGTAGCTTTTTTTATGCTCGAAAGTTAGACTAGTAGCTGTCATGAAGACGTTTTAGGTTTTGATGATGAATGAGTTTACTTTACAAGTAATTGGGGGGGGGGGGGGGTGAATCCAAAAAATCTGAATTGATTTTTAAATAAGTTACCAATATAATAGTAGCATAATTGAATTCTTCGATCCACTAACTAAATTCGATCGCTTTTGTAATCTTACAAGCCAACTAATTATTTAATCCAATATAATTTATTGGTTTGGTTCATCCGGTCCTGATTCAGCTGATAATAAGATAAAATACACTAGGATGGAATATTTTCATTATCCGAAAATGAAAACCCCGATGATTACTAAAATAAATAATGCTCTTAAAAATAATAAGTTGTAATAATAATTGTAATTTTTATTTGAAACGTTACGGCAAGGTTTTTAATTCAATTATCCATATGGCACTGTAAATTATTCTTTTTGTTATATACATTTCTACATACTTACTTTATTGGAATATATAAAGATGCATATGTTCATACCAATATAATTTTAATAACAAAACTAACTGACAAAAAGAACGTATAAGCATTAAATTAAAAATAATCCTTATAAAATGTATAGAGCAGCTCGTTTATGTACTAACGATATTGTCTTCACTGCTTTGTTTTTCTTTTGCAGTTGGGTTATCCATCCATAATACGAGAAAAGTGTGCAAGTAAATACGTAGTTTGTAAATAGTTCAAATTAAAAGCTAACTCATGTACACTCGTAATTTTTTTTTTTGGGGTCAAAATGTACACTCGTAATTGAGTCGTGTATAATCTGTTGACTCCGAATGGTAGATGGGTTTGAAAATATCTTTTTTAAACTGACATTGGTCAAACCACCCCAAAAGCAAAAATAAAAAAGTAGGCTCTAATTTAGCTAAAAACCTTTCAATCTTTGGATTTCATGAGGATCATGTGGACGAAAGAGGATTTAACAATTTTTAATCAATAAGTTCCATTATTTTTGGGTAAGATTTTGTTGTTTAGGTTTATATATATATATATTTGACCTTGCACGTGAAGACGGGATTTACGAAGTCCTAACTCTTGATTAGTCGTTATTAGATGAGAGGCGGGAAACGAATATGAATTAATAAATGGTTATTAGTGTTATAAAACTGAAGGAATTTTAGAGAGAAGTCAGAGGAAATTCTAGAGAGATGAAATCCATTCAAGTCACATGAATAGTTATAGAAGACCTCTATTTATAGAGGGATACAAATAGTAAATTACTATGCATATTACTATACGTGGGTCCCATATCATCTTGTAATATTTAGAGATCGGGAGTCAATGGACATCCACATAATCAGTATATTCATAACACTCCCCCTTGGATGTCCATTTATGAATGTGCCTCGTTAAAAACTTTAACTAGGAAAAACCCAGTGGGATAAAAACCTAGCCAAAGAAAAGAGTACATCATCCATTAATACACTATCCAGTGCTGCCTCATTAAAAACCTTTCTAGGAAAAACCCAGTGGGATAAAACCCAGATAAGGGAAAAAGAGTACAGCGTGTATCGTCTCCTCCTCTTGATTACATCAGTGTTGCTCCCCCTAATGACTGCATTGCTTCAATGTCTTTCTGAGCATATTATACTTTCTGTCATCAAATATTCTGTTAAAAACGCCCAATTTGATTGTTCATTATATACCTGCAAGATCTAAATCTGTCAAGTAAAGTCATAATAATCTTTTCATAAATATATATGTGCATATAGAAATTCAATAAATGTTTATTCAAATAATGATGCTATATGCATTATCATCTTGAGTCCTTTTGGGACATATGTGTTTCTGGCGCCTTATGTGCTTCTAACACATACAAATATATTGTGGCTCATGATTATCATTCATTGCAGCATATGCTATCATAGATATTATTAACATCGACTTCATTTTCAGTCCCATCGGATTTCATTCATAATTTATTGAGATCTCATTATATTCACATATATTAGGTACCTAGGTCTCTCTTAGACCACAATACACTTTTCTTGTAATATCTCTTCTGGAGATAACATCTCATCAAAAGATAACTCTTCTGGAGCTTTACTTAATTATCCTCGACTTGATCATCTATATTTTATAGCTCCTTTTCTCTTTCGAGGATTTTTATCTTTATAACCGATGGACCAGCAACGCTTCAGGCGTGCTTTATAACAATTCATATAGGAGCATTTGCAGTTGGGACATGTGACTTTGTCACTTTAGGTCAGTAAATGCTTTTAGCATTTGATTAGCTAAAATCTGCAAATGAATTATCTTTTAAACTTTTAGTGCACATTTCTTTGTATGAGGACCAATATGAGCCAATGATAATTCATTTCACTTTATCTTTACCCAATCTGCTTATTTTTCTCCCCCTCATCAAATCATCAATTTTCTTTGTATATCCATCTATGTGCATTGTAATAGATTAATAATCATTACACATTTAAAACATTTCAAGATGGAATTAATCTGGCTCCTGACCAAAAGCCAATTATACGGGGAGAATTTTGTTGGCTTATATAATTGCTGCAAATATACACAACATATAAATTTTGTTCTCATAATCATTGATCTATCCATTCATGGATACTTTAATACATTATTTCTGGATCATTCAATCTGGAAATTGCGCGCATAATATATTGCAAACTTCTGGTTGCAAACATCACTGCAAACTTTGCAAATTTATAATCTCATATGTAAACTTTCAATTTGATATATTTCCAGAGATCCATTTCCAATAATTAATTCTATCTGAGAACATGCAGCACATAATATATGACTCGGATGATCAAACAAGTCATGCCAACATTTCATATGATTTATCATCAAATCTAATATTCATTTTGGGGGAATCAACATAGAAACATTCACAAAGAATTATCACATAAATATTCACACTTGATATATATCATTATCATTCTCCCCCTCAAGTGTGAGACCTTAAAAATTAATTTATGGAATTTCCATACAATATTCCATGATAATAGCATATATGATATCTATTTCATTAAAATTCCACAGATTTCTAAATGCATTATCAATGCATAATTTTGTTACTTCTGGTAACAAAATTTCCATTTTCCAGAATCAACAAACAAATATATATTAAATACAAAATCATCAGGTGTATAATTGCAGATTCACGAGCGCAATACTGTGTAATCACAGGCGCATCACTGTGGAATCACAGGCGCGACAACTCAGATTGTCGTATACATATAAAGTCAAAAAGATTCCAGGCTCGTGCTTTATAGGGAGCAAATCTGTAGAGATTTAACAGGACTACGCAAATCTGCAGAGATTCAATAGGATTTAATTCAACTATAAATAGAGGAAGGCAAACGAACATGCCTCACAAACACTCAAGCATCTGATAATATCAACTACCAGATACTCACACATATTTCTCTAAATTCTATTGCCATGGCAGGACCAAGCAGTTTTATCCCAGTTTCTGATACATCCGAAACAGCATTACTTGATGCTTTGTTGTATGATGATCAGCCCAACATGTCATTTACTTCTTTGTTATCTCCTAATCCCTTTGAAATGTTTATTCCTCCTTCTACTATTCCTCCTTCTGCTTCAAATGTACCTACTTCTCCCCCAAGAACAAGTGTTCTTCCACAATCTACAAGGATTGAAGGTACAACTGAAACAGGTTCATCAAGGAGGCCTGTTAAGAGGTGTAGAACTATGGCTGAACTAATGGAGTCTACCAGTCAAATTCAACCAATAGTCACAACAATCAATGAGCCAGCATTCATAAGCCAGCAAACAACCACCGGCCAGCCATCAACCACGATCCAGCTAGCAACAATCAGCCAACCGATAACCATTAGCCAGCCAATAACAATTAGCCAACCAACAACCACTAGCCAGCCATCAACAACAAGTCAATTAGCAACAACTAGCTTATTGGAATGTAGTTGCTGTCATGTTTTACGGGAAATTATTCATACCAACGGACTTCAGTACCATAAACTTGAAGTTCACGGAAGAAGAACAGGTATGATTACTCATGCTGTTTTATTTGAAAAAGTACAGGATAAATCTTATAATACTGACAGGCTTCCAATGTTTGATTTCACAAAGAAAAATTTTGAAGAAATCAAACAATTTCTGACACAGTATTGTATAGATTTACAAGCATCAGGATATATCTTGATGCGTGATCCTGTATTAGCCTATCATGAGGTTCTCTGTGTTGGTTCGGAATGGGCTATAAATCCAAATGACCTCCATGGAAGTTCATTTCAAACCAATATTGAACACTCATTAGGCAAAGGAAAACAACCTGCAGTAAGTATACCCTATGATACTTCATCCCTTAACCAGGGTGAATTATATAGGTTATCTATGGAGCAACGAGAAAGAATAAAGAAAACAACGCTCCATGATTTAAGAAATTATTTTCACTTAACCCTTGATGAAGCGAGTAAACAATTAAATATGTCTACTCACACCATACAAAAAATCTATCAAAAAGGAGGGTTAACTGAGTGGCCACACAAGAAGCTCAAAAAACTTATGACGCAAATCTCGATATTACGAAGAGCTTTGCCTCATCTGGATCCCATCTCAAGAGAAGCAAAAGAAGAAGACATTAAATATCTTCAGAATGAGATGATTAAAGTTTGTAATGATGTTGAGCCACTCGCAATTAAACTTTGTTGAAATAATATTGCCTTTTGTTTAATTGTTTTATTTATAAATATTCTTTTTCTTGTATTCACAAAAATTGTTATAATTATCTAAACACAAAATAATAGTAAAATAACCATAATCACAATTTATTTATTGCTTCATTCACTTCTGGGAATGAAGTTGGATAAAATTCATGATCCATAACTCACTGATCTATTTGATCATGGCAATTAGTCCACAATATTTCTTGACTTTATCACAATTTTGCTACTGCAAGAGCAAATTGGATATATGTATTTACAATCAACCATGATCATACAATCCCTTGTCTCATAATTTAAGGGAGTATTAGATGCCAAATATATAATTTTGAGGTCTTTAAACAATTGATGGCATACAAAAATTTATGGATCAAGCCTTATTTCATAATGTCTCTTGGATTCAGGCTAACTTGCCTCTTGGCTTCAAGCTAACTTGCCTCTTAGCTTTAAGCTAATTTATCTCTTGGCTTCTAGCCAATTTATGCCTCATATCACTTAGGCCAATTTGTGCCTCATATCTCCATGGCATTTTGATCTCATGATACATATGGCATGTTAACAGTTTATCTTCAGGATAAATAAAATATAAGTATAATAAAATAAATAGATGGAACCCACTAATATGTATATATTAGTGTCGTTGCCATAAATAATAAAAGGGAAAGGGGAATTTAATGCAATAAATAAAATAAAATAAAAGACTGAAAATAAACGTGCTAAATAAATAAAAAGAAGATGAAATAGGAATAAATAAATAAAAAGAAGATGAAATAGGAATGGGAGTAAACTTACAGCGAGACCTATCTAATCCAAAAGTAAGAAAGAAGATGCATATGCAAATGTAAATATATAAAGCAATAAATAAATAAATAAAATAAAATAAATGACTGGAAATAAACATGCTAAATAAATAAAAAGAAGATAAGATAGGAATGGTAGTAAACTCACAGCGAGACCTATCTCATCCAAAGATAAGAAAGAGGATGTATATGCATATGCAAATGTAAATATATATATAATATATAGAAAGCAGTAAATAAATAAAAATGAAAGGAAAGGGGATATAAAGCAGTAAATAAATAAATGGAGCCCACTATAGTGTTGCTACCATGAATAAATAAAGCATAATAAAATAAATAAATAACATAAAAGTAAATTCGTAAAAGTAAATATTAGTTACATAAAAATAAATGTTAGTAACAATAACATTAGTTACAAATAATAAAATCTTAAACAAATAAAAGATTAATTCTAGACTTCTAATATGGAGTCAAATTAATAATAATAATAATAAAATCTGAAAGTAAAATTAATAAAGATAAAGTTGAAAAATTTACTTACCTTAGATTGTCAATAGCTTCACTTCTTGGCCTTTTTTTTTTTTTAAAAAAATAATAATAATAAATAAATAAATAATTATTTTTTTTTTTTTTCACTATTCTGTCGGCAGAATAGTGTTTTTTTTTATTTATAAAAAAAAATAATAAGCCAAACATGCGCTCCATCCGAAATAATTGAGAGGGAAGAAGTGTGTAAGTGTGTGTATTATTATAATAATATAATATATTATAATAGGGAAAGTGAAAGTTGACAGAAGGAAAGAATGAAAAGAAAACATACATATATATATTATATATATCTCACTACCCCACATGAAAAATATAATAGTATATATTATATTAAACAAAAACTTACCTAACCTTACTTACCTCAATTGTCGGTGGCCTTATCTTTTTTTTTCAAACCTTCTCCTTTTTCTTTTTCTTTTTCTTTTTTTTTCTCTCTCCTTCGTTTTTCATTCTCTTTTTCTTTTCCCTCTTTCTTCTCTCTCCTGTCGGCAGCCCTCTTTTTTTTTTTTTTGTTTATTCATTGTTCTGCCATCGATCCATCTTCCTTCGGATTATTTTGAAGCAAGCTCTAGTAATACAGAGCGATTTGGTGTTCTGATTTGGAGAGAGTGAGATGGAAAAGAGAGTGGATCTAGGTAGGGGGAATCAATCCCATGGAGAAAAGAGAGGAAAAAGGCCAAAGAGGATGGGGGTTATGAAGGATGTGAGTAACATAATAGGAAGAAGAAGAACCCAGATCCAGCTTAGCCGATCTAAAGAAGAGATAGACGATGGCGGCGGTGAAAGGGGATGAAAAAGAAGAACAATAAAACAAATGTTCCAAAGAACCTTAGAATCACGAGAGAGGGAAGAAGAGAGCTCATGGTCTCTTGCAAAGCACAACCACCAAAAGAAAAGATACAGGAGAACAAAGGAGATAGAAGATGAAGAGAAAGAAGAGATCATGGTCTTTGTTTTTCAAGACCCTTTTTGCTTCTGTCTTCAACTTCGGTGAACTAAACTCCAGAATTGCACATGAACTCATGGCGGAAGCTAAGAAGAATGAAAAAGATGGTTCATAGAAAACTCAGTTGGATAGAGAAGAAGAAGATATCAGCAATCGTGCTGATAACATGTTATAAAACTGAAGGAATTTTAGAGAGAAGTCAGAGGAAATTCTAGAGAGATGAAATCCATTCAAGTCACATGAATAGTTATAGAAGACCTCTATTTATAGAGGGATACAAATAGTAAATTACTATGCATATTACTATACGTGGGTCCCATATCATCTTGTAATATTTAGAGATCGGGAGTCAATGGACATCCACATAATCAGTATATTCATAACAATTAGCATTTTTTAAATATGAATTATCTGGTTTTTTGCTAGACATTCGCTTTCAGAGTCTGAACAATCATTTCTCTCAGGACAACCTACCAACATATCTCGAGGTTCGCTTTTTGGTGGTAGATAGGGAGTTGGGTGTGCGCGCGTGCTTATAATTAATAATAGTGCACAATAATATTTTTCTGAAAATAAATAATTATCTATCTTACTTTTATTTTTTAGTAGAAAATGGAATCATAACTAGTTATCTATCCATCTCCAATAATATATTATGTTCTTTCTTAGATTAATAATTATCTGTTTTTGTATCATTACTATTAGAGTTTAATATTTTTACTTTTATTGCAGAAACATTTTTTTTTGTCACACTCACATTTTTCTTTATAATGAGACTCACTCTCTTATATGTAAATGTGACAGAAAAAATATTTCTGCATTAAAAACAGAAACATTAAACCCTTGCTATTATTATTATTTGGAAGTGAAACATGTCAACTGACTCTACACATGGTTTTTTGTTAGGATATATTCCCTTTGATCCTTATTATAAGGCACCAACTATCAAAATTTCTTTGTCCTTATTATAAAGCACCAACTGCTTTTAATCAACTCATTTATTACTATTTTTCAATTATACTCTCATTTTCAACTAACTTTTTAAATTATCATCATTAAAGTAGAGGTAAAGTTGAACATATTTATTAATTCTGAACTAATTTAATGACTTAACTTTCATTCCTTGATCCGCGAGAAAAAATAGTTAGTGTTTTATAATAAAAACCAGAGGGAGTATATGCTGGGTTGAGCGCGTTGGCGCGTTCACGAATGGCAGAAACATGACGCTAATTGCGGAGAATACATGCATACGTACAGATATATGAGTACGTGTGTGTGTAATAATTGCATGAATTTGGAGAATCTATATAACAAAACTCCATTTTAATTTGCATATCAAAAGGGGGTCAACTTATGTGTTATATATTCTCATTATTAGATTAATACGTATATATTATTTATGCGCGTGCATATATATGAGTGTGTGTATATTCTGATTGATTGTAATCCTATGTAGCTAACTTGGAAGAACTGAAATGATTGTTTTACTTTTACATAAGGCCTCTAAAATAATTAATGTTTCTTGTTAAGAGAAAAGTGACAGCGTAGTAAAACACTACTTTTAGGATCGTGATTCGTGGGTACATGATAAAATGGAGCTAGATGTAGACTGGGGTGAATCCAAAAAATTTATGAAGAAGGAGCACTAGTAAGGAGGGGATTCGGGGGCAGCATCCCTTAAATTTATTTTAAGAAAAATTTTAAATGTATTAAAAAATAAAAGGATATAAACAAGAAAATAAAAAAATATTAAAAAAATATTCATGAAATCAAATGAATATCTCTGATGTAATAAGACATGCATGCAGTTATTTTACAAACTGTCATTTAGAAAAGTAAGACTAAGTGCTGTTAAAAATACAGTCACATAAATTTGAACACTCAATAAGTTCAAGTATATATATTTTAATAACAAAAATATATTACAATAAAGATAATTACAATGTCATCCTTTTAAGTCTTATTTTTTAAAATTTCATCATAATTATCTTATTATCAATACTATCAAATACATCTTTTTTAATATAAGGTATTAAACAATCATTTAATTATTCATCCCCCATCCGATCACAAAGTACAGTCTTAATATATTAAGGATTCGATGTGCAATCATTTAAACATGTATTAATTAAAAATAAAATGAAAATTCTCCAATTCAAGGGTGGGCACTTGCCCCCCTTCTCTTCTCTTATACATGGGTCGGCCTGGCCCCATGGATGCAGACAAAAAATATTGTTCGGTAAGAGAGGCTTGCATATGTCCAAACTGTTGGGATTCGTACACACAGCGAAATAAAAAAAGACTTTACGAATCCCGAAGAGGATCGCTCAACCGCGTTTAAATCAAGGTTTATTATAAGAAACCGTACCTTTCAAAAGTTCTTGTGCGTCTCGTTCTATATGAACTGGTGGGCTACCTTCACGATCAAAAGAAGCCGACTCTATGAATCGTCCTCCTCTGCCGGTATCCACACGAATAATTCCCGATCACAGCTACAGCAGTGTGCTAGCGCCTCTTTCTTGTCCACCTCTTTCTATCGCTCTAGGGTTTTCTCGCGGCTTTCTAATACGCTTGATAAAAGTTCTGTGTGATTTTTGAAACTAATCAACGTATTATATATAAAATTAATCCCTATTAATTTTGAATTTTGAATTTTGAAGTAGGATTAAATATATTAATTAAATCTATCTAATAGATCTAATCTAATATATTTATTTAATCCGAAATAAAAGCCAGATCTGGAATTTGAATTTTGAATCTTGATTAAAAAATACATTAATTAAATCTATCTAATAGATCTAATGTAATATATTTATTTAATTCGAATGAAAAGCCAAATCTGAAATTCGAATTTTGAATCTTAATTAAAAATACATTAATTAAATCTATCTAATAGATCTAATGTAATATATTTATTTAATCCAAATCAAAAGCCTTCTGATTTAATTTATCTCTATAAATTAAATCTGAGAAAAGATATATATATTTATTTAATTAAAACTGAAATACTATATCTCAATTTAAATTAAATAAGATATATGATATATTTAATTTAAATATTAAATTAGAGATACAATATCTCTATTTAATTAAATGATTAATTTATCTTCATAAATCAAATCTGAGATACAATATCTCAATTTAAATTTTAGTTATATAATGATTAGCCCTAGGGCATAATTTCCAACACAAACATGTTTAAACAATATGGCACATGTAAGTGAAAAGAAAGGAAATAAGACAATACACATACACTTTGTGAATTACTCTACGTGCGCATGATTAAGATTAAGATCTCATTTATTTGGTGACATTATCACGCAGGAAAAAAAGTTGATAACTTAATAATATTATACAAAATGTATATATATTAATATAATTTTCATTCTTTATATCTCTCAAGTTAATAACTTACTGATATCCCAAAATCACGTACTGACAGTTACTGGGCGGTTTTAGAGAGAGAGAGAGAGAGAGAGAGTTACCTCAGTGGATCCATATACTTCAGACGTATATGATTAACTCAACAGGCACCACCTTAAAAAGATAGAATATGCGGCTGGTAACTGTTGGGGGGAAAAATGACATTGAAGAGGATTGGGAATAACGGAAGATTGACAAGAATGGAGGGGAGCAAGTAGAATATTAATAGTGCATGTACAGTATATAATAGGAGGGCAGGAAATGACAGCTTTGATTTTGGGGCCGTGGTTGACAAATGGCAGATGCTGGCGAACAGAACAGAGAACACGTGCAAAATTCGAGTGATGAGTGGGGGGAGGTAAATAAACTGCGGTATGGTGAGTTTAATTTAATTTATGTAATTCTCATGGAATTATATATTGACGGACGGAGGCAATTTATGAACGAGCATTTGGCGAAGGAAAGGGACAAGAAGAATCTAAGTGGACCCAGGGTGTTTGGATCCCGTAATAGTGATTTTGGGTCCCATGTGTACTCCCCTGTCGTCATATACATTCCACTCAACAATATGAGTGCTCAGTTAAGCTTTTGTCTTCACATATATATATTCCTCTCCTTCGTAATACATATTTCAATACACACTCAGTCGTCCGTGCATGCTTTTAATCACCAAATTAATTAGTTACCTTTCCATTTCACTTGTTCAGAATCTATATCTGGCGCCTGAGGCTTTTAATAATGAAATTGCCCGCCAATATTTCATAATTGGCCATGATCGATCGAGTATGAATAAACGAGAGAGATTTGTGTTAAGTAGTTCTTGGCAGTCAACATAAAATTTTGTTGAGTTTCTTATGAGTTAAATTGAAAAGGCTATGAAAGAAAGGGTGTCGATAGATGAAGAAGTTTAATTAGATAGTTGGTTTTTAGTTAGGTGATTTTTTTTTTTTTTTTTTTGTGGCTATTTGGGCATGATATGGATGCAAAATATGGTAAGATCTCATTAGCAACACACGTGTTGCATTCAATAATACTAGAAATGAAGGACGGCAATCTCATAGTCCAGCTAGATTATTTTGTTTTAGGGTAAAGGTGCAAAAATGCCCTTGAACTTTACCTTCAGGGGCGTCCAGCACCATGTGCTTATTTTTGGGGCAAAAATGCCAATGTGGTTATAGTCAGGGAGCAAAAGTCACACTTCTGTTAATATACATTATGTTTGACCGTTAAAATGTGAAGGTTGACTAACGGATCTGAGGTGGATAGCCAAGTGGGACAAAATTGCTGACTGGACGCTGAATGGAGAAAGCCATGTCACAAAGGCATCTGGAAAACAGATCCCCTTGAACAAGTTAAACTTTTTGCTCGAACTTGAAAATGAGAACCCTAACTGAGATCCTGAGATCGAGGGACGAAGTGTCTGGGGAGTGGTTCAAGCGAGCAAGAAAACTGAGTGAGATAGAAAGAAAAAGGTTAGCTAGCAGTTCGAGTTGGTAGGAAGTTGTGACCCACGGTGTAACTGAAGAAAAGAGTGAGCCAGGGTTCTTCATAGTGACGAGAACGGTGGCTGAAATAGACGATAGCGGAGGCTGAAAGTGACGATAACGGTGATTTATCTGAGTTTCATTTCGATTTATGTGTTTCGAAATTAATTTCTTGATCGTCACAGACACGCGAATGGATTTCTGAAATTTATGATTTCTGTAGATGATTGTAGTTTCTCTCCTAAGGATTTTGTTTACACACATACAGAGTAAATAACAACTCACAACTGAAGTTTAGTTTTTTTCCTTCTTTGGACTGAAGTTTCTATCCATTTTCTGTTTGCTTCGTGTTCGTTCTCTTCTTTGGTTTAACTCCAATATATTGGGAGGCAATGAAGGCTAGGTGAAACTCTTAGGGACATTCAGGATTTGCTATCTTCCACATCATAACTCTCTGTTTTCTGACACTAATGTTGCTTAAACTCTGAAAATCCATAAATACTAGATAATAGGATAATGCTTTCAGCAAAGCAAATTCATTCTTCTAATTTTAGTGCTGTTACAAGTGAGATTCAAGGTTTTTTAGCTTTTTAAGAGAATCGACCAAGGTTGCGTTTGTATATTGCATATGTTAGCTAAGCAGAGTGCTTGGTGGTCCAATGCGAATTAAAGACTGGAAGTATTATTATAGTGTTTGTATCATGTTATGTTCTGCATCATAATTTTAAGAAACTTGTGTTTCAATACTATTCTGTCTTCTCCAAAAACTGTCAGAATCATGTTTTTTATTCTTCAAATTTAGACAACCATTATGCTTTGTGGTCCAACATGCATATGTTATTGTCTTGTGGGGTTAGGCTCACCGAAATTATGCTTCTTGTTCCGTTCGTGCAATAATTTCTGGACTAGACCCTTTTTGGTAGACACAAGCTTAACCTGAGAAAGCAAAGGGCTTATTTATACATTATAAGAAGGTGTGTAGTCATGATTCTTTGCTGGCATGACTAGATGAAGGTGAAACTTAAGTTAAGAATTCTTTTCAGGGATGTGAAATCCATTCTCTTTTTTCTTTTTAGCTATTTATTTTGGTTATTAGTTTTTGTTTCCTCTCTGATTCATGATGGGCCGATTCATGGTGGGGTGTATATAGAAGAAAAGAAAAGATATTATGTCAAGGGGGTCAATTTTGTAAGGGTTTTCTAGCCTTTGGGGTCTGTAGCTTTATGTAAATCAGAATAGCATAAAAACCAAATTCCATTTTACTTTTCATTCTGTTCTTTGGTTCACTTCTGTTATGTTTTGTTATTTATCATTTCACGTCCTTCTTTATACTTGAATCACTGAATGGCTTCTAAGTTAATAGTTATCTATGAGCCATAACTGATTATGGTGCCATGTCAAGTTCATACCTTATAAATAACAACTCACAACTGATGTTTCACAATAGAATGCAGATTGGTTTTGGTTTTTGGCCACTAACTATTTCATTTGTGGAATATGATATCGAGAAGTAGCTGCATGGCTTCGTCTTCAACATCGACAACAAGAAGAAATGAGAAAGCGAGAAGGAAGGTGGTTTTGGTGAGAAGACCCAGCCGCGAGGAACATTATGAAGGTCCGGTGCGGTATTGCCATCACAATTTGTTGGCTCCTAGGTGGATGTCGTGGTCGGAAGGAAACCCAGGTAGGAGGTTTTATGGGTGCCGAAATTACTACCAGGTAAGATTTATTAGATGTGGGATGAATTTACGTTCAGCAATCCAATGCCACTGTTAAAAAGATTGAATTGATTGATGATCCTTTTAATCATATATATAATTAAAGTATATCAATTTACAACTTCTGCATTTTTTTCCATAGGAAGGTGGGTGTGGATATTTTGAATGGCATGATGGTGGATTTGGGGAAAGGGAAAATGAAGTTATCAAAGATCTACTCAATGACATTGACAAGCTATATGAGGAGAACAAGCATCTTCGAAGAGGGAATGTTTGTGCAAAGTGGTACGAAGATCTTGTTGCACTAGAAGGTGAGGTGATGAAGATGAAGTCTGAAGAATTAATGAAAGAAAGTGAATTGAAGAAGGTGCAATGGAAATTCAGACTTGCATTATCAACATTGTTACTTACTTGGGTGTTGTTAGTGATAATGTATTTGTAAGGGTTGATTTTTTATTTTGTTGTGGTTGTGGTAGTTTAGTAAAGTTTTAGTGATGTGTAATGTATTTGTTAATGGATTAAGTGTAATGTTATTGTTAAGTTTAGGGATTATAGAATTGTTGGGGTGCGATGTGTTTATTTTAAGTATGGTTATGTCCAATGAAAACTACTTTAATCTTGTTCTTCATTATTTCAAGGAGATATTGGAAGCCTGGCATTATATGATATAAAGGACGTTGTTATAGATATAATTGAAGTTAGACTCTACCAATGTTTGTATTTGTGGATTGAGTTAGAAGCAAAAAGATGCCACAATTCCAACCCATGGTGTTAGATTGTTTTCTTGAAAAAAAAAGCAAAAGAATAATCCATATTATTTATGTGTATAATCAACCTTGATAATCATGAGTTTGGTTGATAATCCTTTGTTTACTTTTCCAACTTTCCCAAGGTGACAATTATGTGGCGCAAGTCCTTTAGGTTTTTCCATTTCTCTTGCGGCTAAAGATATGATGACTTAAAACTCCATTAACTTGACACAATTGCAACGAGCTAATTTTCATGGAAAGAACTGCATAGCATTTCAAAACAAAGTATAAATAGTAACATTTGAAAGTTAACAAAAACTTGTCATTCTAGGAACCACGACGAATGAAGTGAATTTTCCTTGTCCACCAATCCAAGTGCCAACGAGTACAAACCATCATTACCATCAACACCCATGGCCGTCAATAAAATTCCCCGTGACTTTCCTTTCAAGAAGGTGCCATCGACACCAATCAAGGGTCTACACCCTTCTTTCCAACCAACCTGTTATATAGAAAAATGACACAATTAGCTATTTTTTTCTTCAATTTTACTGCTGTATTATTATTATGACGATGGGAAAACACAATGTCAAGTAGTGAATTATGAAACAGTAAGTCAGATAAGTGGCAAACTCACTAGCTAGCCAACCAGGGAATCCTATGTAATAATCTAGTGAATATGACTTATACAAAAAGGGGAATCCTATGTAATAATCTCTCTCATAACTCGATTATTAGCATTAAAACATTCAATTAAAAAAATATGCATAAAATAACTTAAACAACAAACAGGACCAAAACTAATCAAATAATTTATCCGTGGCTATACCTTTGAAGCATTGAAGCATAAGTACATCCTCTTGAATACTCTTCTTCCATGCTCCAATGCCTCAGTGCTCACCTCAACACACACATCTGTACCGGGGTTAGACACTCTCAACTCATTGCAATAGGCCTCTAGGTTTCGAAAGTCATCCCTGAAACCCCCTTCCATTTCCTCCATTATCTTTTTCTTTGCCCTCTTGCATTTATGCACACTAACATTCAACTTGAGATCCCTCTGCACCTCTTGCTTCATCTCTTTCGTCTTGAATTTAGGGTTATCTTGCACCTTCTCCTTGAAATACTCTGCCAACCATGTTGTCGAAGCTCTTGGATTGTCATACACACGTGCACACATATGTTCATCAACCATTGACTTCACCTGCCACCCCACACTTTGCCCAAATGTAGAGGCATACAATGTAAACGGGCATCCATTGACACACCCCACCCTGAATGTCCTCTTATCACTTTTCAAAACTGTTATCTTAACACCATTAGCGATAGCGTACTTATCTATCACCCTCTTAAGCTCCTTCTTGTCTTCAAATGTCATGCCCACAACAAGATACGGTTGTGGAGAGGAGGTTACAGCCTCAGGTAGCACACACAATTGCAATCCATCATCATCATCATCACTCTCGTCGTCCACATCATCCTCCCCAACTTCTGAGTCATCATATACGGTTTCTTCTGTGTTTGAACTATGACTCCCCCCCACATAGGTGCAATCATCACCATCGTCATCACTCTCACCCTCATCCGATGGAACATCATAATCAGAACCTAGGCATTCAATTTCATCATAGTCTCCACTGCATCCCATTTCTTCAGTGACACCTTCCACATTTTTCTTTACAGTGTAATCGTCAGTGACTATGTACTTTTCTACTTGACGGACTGTTTTTTCATTGACTGCTTTCTCCTTCCCCTTTGATGCCATTGGCACTACAAAGCACAAAACACAAATCAAATTAGGTTTACATGTAGGAGTTGTTCATGAGAAGACTAAAATAATAAATAAGTGATCAATATTGATAATCCATTTAATTAAAAAAAAACATTTCCCACGATGGATATTTATTTCTTGGTTTTCTTTTTCTTGCAGCTATTGCCTATTTAATCTAGGCATTAAATCAGAATCAGATGGTACCACTTTGATCACAGCTGGGTCTTCCTCACAACAAAGCTTATATGGATTTCAGAAAGGGAAAGGAATACTAACTTTTTTTCACACCTACAACTAAATTGCAACATTTTTTTAAGGGTTACATTATTTTAAGGTAATATTATTCTGATAGCTGACCTTATGCACTAAATGCACTCAGCAACTCAAGGCAGAAAGAAATTAGTTCCTTTTAAATTGAATTTTTCATAGGCATTTACTTTATATAGGCACAAATGAGTTCATTATTACAGGAGATAAATACAGGGATAAAATTATAGGAATATGAAAATCCACGTAAATACTATATTCACATGTTGCTTGCTTCAGAATATTGCTTGCTTCAGCCTTTCATTAAACCATGTTTGATTCCTAAACGTGGTTTTGGCCAACTATTTCATCATTCTTTTGGCATGCTAGCTAGTAAATACTCAGAATTTTCCGAGCAAGGTTGGAACTGTAGTAACTTAGAATAGGTTAGGATGGTACCACTGTCTCAAATGAGGAAATACTCAGAATTTGATTAGAAGCTTGAAAGTATATTCCACCAAACAGAGGTCATTGGTTTCGTTTTCAGTAGTGGAGCATTTACACAAACACATTATAGGCATGAAGTTTTAAAATCAATGAATTTTTCTCTAGCCCAACCAAATGTCAAGCACAGGGAAGATGCCCCTCTAGTGCTTCGTTTCATTCCTCTTATCATAAAGAAAAGTGTATATATTTGCTGTATCATCACAGTAACTCATGAAACCATACAACAAAAGAAAAAGGAGTGCTAGTTAGACTATATGGATGTCCATTTCTTAACAAAAGAGGAAAAACAAGAACAACAGTGAAAGAAGCATTGACAAAACCAACCTCTGTGTCGCAACTATTAAGAACAAACAAAGATATGGGTATGGCGTGACGAAGACCAGCTGAACCCTCTCAGCACCCTCAATCGAACCTCGTTCAACCCGCGATTGAAGGCTTGAACCCTAGCTCTCCCTCGGCTCCGCAATTTCCCTTAGCTCAACTATTTACCTCAGCTCGCAATTTCAAGGTTTTCCCCACACCGATACGATTTTGTGTTTTTAGGGATTCAATCTTTCCGCACTTCAACCCTAGCTCTCCCTCAGCTCCGCCATTTCCTCACCCTCAGCTCGCGATTTTGCTTCTGCTGGTTCCGATATGATTTTCTATTTTTAGAGTTATATCTTTCCCAATTGTTTTTCATGCCTAGTCAGCAATTTTGTCCCACTTGGCTGTCCACCTCAGATCCGTTAGTCAACCTTCACATTTTAACAGTCAAACATAATGTATATTAACAGAAGTGTGACTTTTGCTCCTTGACTATAACCACATTGGCATTTTTGCCCCCAAAAATAAGCACATGGTGCTGGACGCCCCTGAAGATAAAGTTTAAGGGCATTTTTGCACCTTTACCCTTTGTTTTATCCACTTTGTCCCAGATTCGCACTCCAACTAATAAATAAAGTACAATAATTGTCTCCTGATGCGCATCCGTGAACCAACCATGAACCCTAGTTTTGATGGGTGCCTCGTAGAGAGGGTGAGATATCCCTTAAATTGCGAGATCATTTGTAATAGAAATTACGAAAGGGGCATGTAGACTAATAGTAATAAGATGAAAGGCCATAGAAATTTGTAGATTAATAGTAATAAAACGAAAGCCCCAGCGTCATTTGTACGTGGAGGGCAGGGGGCATGTCTGGGACTTATTGTGTTTTTTCTTGCGAGATCTATCATTGCCGGACTTAGTGCCGGGTCTTTAATGGGTGGCTGTGGGTTACGCACCTACTGTACGTACGACGGTCTCTCTTTTTTGCTACACCCACAAACCCAAATCCAAAAGTAGTAAAAAGTTGCATAGTGCTGTTATGTACTCAATGAAACGGTAATGATAGTAGAAGATAGAACTTCTATAGATTCAATATTGCGAATACAAATATCAGCTTAACAGTAAGATTGTCTGCAATATCTCTAGAAAGCAATGACAAACACGGAAAAAGAGAAAACAGAAAGGGAAAGAGGGGACCAAGAGAGTAGATTCCAGCAAATTTCACCCGTCATCCTTTTGTCCTTATTTATAACCCTCACTCTCCTATTTCCCTCACCTTCCAAGTTTTCTTCCTGATCCTTTTACTTTTCCTCACGGGCCCTGCTTCTTCCGACATTCCAACTGGTATTGGGCTTTCTATCTGGCCCAACATATCTTTTGACATTACAAGTGCTTCCGTTACTAAACAACTCAAGCGTCACCCCTCGTCCTTAGGTTCAACTGGCGTGGGGTTAGTCTTTCTCATCCTTAGGGAGGGAGTTCAATCCTTACATTGGTCAAGGCGCTAGAGGAAGCATCTTAGGGGTCTCGGAAGCAGTGGTAACGCTGGTAGAGGTGGAGACATGTGTACTCTCTGGCCAGTATTCCCTGTGGACTGAACTCTAAGCGTCCTATCTTTGGACTGTGGGTAAAGCCGACCTTTTTCCTAAAATTTTTATATCAAAAAAAGAAAAAACCTCAAGCGTCCCACTTCTCACTTCAGACTTTTTATTGTTCAGATATTATTCCTGATCCTTCACTTCCACCTCAAGTCAGGCCCTTATTCCACGTCCATGTAAAGATTCATTCATTGATAGTTAGGAGAAACAAATCTGTATTGCAAAGTGTATCCCACTAATGTACGTAGCGTGATCAGGGATTCATTCAAAATTAATGCATTAGATAAAGTTCGTCTCCATTATTTACATGCATGACAATCGTCATGGTCAGATTCTAGTTATTGTTTGTATTCACATCAAAATATCTACAATTCTTTTGACTGTTGTTATCAAACTCATAATTTAACTCTTTCAACTTACCATTTTTTCATTTTGATCTTACAAAATCATGTTAACTTGCTTTTAAACTGGTGTTAATTATAAATCTAATTGAACTCACAAGCTAACTTGCCAAGTTTATCCATTTTCTATTTTTGTCTCACAAAATTATGTCAAATCACCTTTTGACTTTTGTTAACTTCAAACCCTTGAGTGACTTGGTCAAATTCGATAAACCCAATTTCTTTACGTAGTTGAGTGAGTCAAACATTGACTGCGGCGTAGAACTTAGTTACGTAATGTTTACGAGGACCTAGTCCAAAAAAATAAAACGAAATGACATAGATTAATAGTAACAGAAAAATAAGAAATTAAAAAAAAAAAGTAACCATATTTTGAAGCTTGCAAAGTTGTGCCGTCTTGGTCATGGTTTTCTACTAATCTATTCTATCACTATAACATTTGCTCTTTGGACGAAAGTAGAGTCTAGAGACTCGAGAAGATAAAGGCTGAAAGAGAGAGAAAAAGAAAGCAGATAGTGTGTAGATAGAAGGAGATAGCATAAACTTAAATAGTGCACTCTCATTAGACGATATTTCAAAATTACATGTTGAGACTATAAATTTTCATATTTTGCACTCTCAATGCGCCCTTTTCGCCAAAATTTTGCACTCCTATGAGCTATTAGACGTATTACTTTGAACCAAAATTCAGAGAATAAACTTCTTACCTCAAAGCCTCATAAACTTTTGCTAAAATTCTAAACTAACCCAAATCCCAACGGTGGGGTTTTTTCCGGAGGTATGTAATCGGATTTAGACATTCAAATGTCAATTAAAAGCTTTGTTTTATGTAACCCAAATGTTAATTTAATGACCTCCTCAGCGTCAGATTCTGCTATGATCTTCTTTTTCCTCAAATCTGAAGCCAATTGAAGACCTTGAAGAACTATCCATTGATAACTCTCCGTATTTGATATAAATAAAATACATTTTAAAGATATTTGAAGAGTTATCTAAACAATATTAAGAGATTTCTATGAGATTACATGATTATAGGCTCAAATCAAATTAGTGCATCATTTGTGGGATTTCAATTTAAAATAAAAGTTTTTGAATTTAGAAAATAAATAATAGTAATTAGAAGTTATTAAAAAAATAATAAATAAATAAATAGTTCTGTTATTATTATTATTTATTATTATTAGCATTAGCATTATCATTTAGTTTTCCATTGCTTTTCAAAATCACAAGCAGATCACGTCATTTAGAGGATATTGGGCTAAGGAGTTAATGAATGGACTTTGAATGGAAGCTAGGCCCACACGAATGCATTGAATGGAATAAATGAAAACCTAAAACCTAAAGCTAAGCAGGGAACGCTGGACGACTTGGAGAGCACACGCTGGCGGCAATCAGAAGAAGCAGAGGCGCACTGGACAATTCGAGAGAGCAAGAAAGAAGCAGATACACGGACTCGACGAATTGAAGAAACACAGAACCAGAGACGCATTTGAAGAGCAGCAGAGACGCAACAGGAACGAAGGAAACACACAAAGACATTCTGCGAAGAGAAGAGGTTGTTGCTGATTCTTTTGTCTTGGGTCTTGTTATTTCAAGTAACTCTGGTTTCAATAGCTTATTCCTGTCCAGTAACTGAATTTTGCAATTCTAGTATGTGGCTGAACCTGAATTTTGAATTTGCTGTGATCTAGATTGAAGCCATGTCTGGCTAATTTATTTTTCAACCTAAAGGATCTATGAACTTGTTTGGATTTTAGAGATTGTTCCCACTATTTAGTTTTACTTAATGTTAATTCAGTTTATTTAATCTTGTTTTGATTGTTATTACTTAGTGATTGGCCACCATTGAGCATGTTTTGGGGATTTAGGATTGAACTTGACAAAGGGAATCCTAAATTGACCTTGAGATTAAATAATATGGAATTAGATTTTAATTTAATTTACGTCTAGGATAGGCATATACCTAGAAGCTCCACATAATCAAATTAAAGTGAGCCCGAGTGAATTGCATCTTAATTAGTCGTGTGAGGCATTGCATAATTAATTGAGATAGGTATATAAATGGACCGGAAGGCATTTATAAACATTAATACTTTAGATTAGCTGATTAAATTAAGTCAAAATTAATTTAGTGGGAATAAAATCTAATAAACAAACAAGGGATTAGTGACTCTAGGTTGTCTGTTTGATATTGAAATTCGCTCTCCTGAAAAGTCTTTGTCGATATTTATCTCGTATCCTATTTGCATTTCTTCTACTTATTGAAAACAAATCTATTCAACTTAAACGAAAAAAGGAAATTTGACATCTAATCACTAGCTAAGTTTAGTCTCTGTGGGACGACCTTGATTTACCACTTACTATTTTCACGACCCGTACACTTGCGGTACTTAGTTAAATTTTGGTAGCATCACCCATCCTAGCAACATTTGATTGACAATCACCAATAAGTCTTGTGAACCCCACAATCCAGTTCCCCAGACAATCCCACAAAACGCCACCACAACCTATTTTAGAGGATTATAAGGCCATTGCCTCATCAATATTTAACTTCAACCAATCAACAAGTGGTTTTTCCCAACCCATATTCGGTCTACTACCCTGCAGATCTAGACCTCTTATAGCATCATTATCAGATACAAATCTGTTCAACAGCAATGAAATAACTACAGAAGGAGAACTTGGTTTCATAAATCTATTATCAAAAATACATTTATTCCTCCATTCCCAAATATTGTGTAATCTTACGTATAAGCTTCGTCGTCAGTATTCTGTATTTCTGTTCTGTACAAAAAGTTTTTTGGTGGTATTAGTGGGCCTCTTTTTATCAAAGATCTCGGCCCAGTATCTGTTTGTGACGACTTTGCATTCCGAACTTAACCATAAGCGCCACGAAATAAGCCATTAAGCCCATCGCACTTGGGCCTTTTATTTGGAGGCGAGGCACTCAACCAGCTGTCACCCATACAATCTCCTTAAATGGAAAGAAAAAAGAAAAAAAAGAAAAGGAAAAACGAATACATCTATGGGAGTTGCAAAAGACTGAATTGAAGACAGTTAGGTTCTAACAATTTCTTGTTAAAACATGAGTCATAAATATTATTTAAATAACTGCAAATTCAAGGGGACTCAATTGCAGATAAGGTTTTTGGGCAAAAAAAAAAAAAAATTGCAGATAAGGTATTTGAATTTTAAATGGAACTCAGTTTGTAGCGGAAATTGTTGTCTCTTGACTGCCTAAATCAATATTTGTAATGAAGAATGGTACAAAAATCTTCCTGAAATACACTAATATCATATTAATTGGTATACAACTTGCTATTGTGTCATCTTAAATTAAATTAATATCACTAAACATGTAACCACAACTTAAAAATAATATTGCCTTGGGTTCTTTATATAAGATATCATTTACAGTGTAATTTGTATTAGGAATGAGATCTTATATTAAAGGCAAGGGTCTCCTGCATAAAGATAATTCGTGTGAGAGTAACTCGAAAGGTGCTATTTGACAAAAATCATAAGAAAGCAAGATCATACAACAACAATAAGAACGAGTGAAGGAAATAAGATTGGAACTGGCGCTGAAAGAGACTGAGGCAGAGGAAACAAAAATATGATTGGACGTTAACATGCTTTAAGTGAAAACAGACGAAGGAACAGGGGACTATGAGACCAGTGGTTGGTGGGTGAGACGTTCATATATATTCACAACCAATTAATTCAGCAATCCGGTTTGCTGATTATTTGGGTTTGAAACACTGATTAATAATCACTTTTCATGGTTTGAATTATTATGTTAGTCAACAGTCAAGAATTATCGTCTTCATCGTGTTTCTTGGCTTCTTATTTTTTATTATTTGAATTTCCTTCCAATATTCAAACTAGAATTTACCCCTTAAAATTCTTCGAGCGATTTATGTTATAGTTTTCTATAACATTATAATCTCTAATAATTATTCTCAAAATGAACTCAGAAAATTTTCTGGCCAAAAGAAGCTCAGAGGATAATTCATGTGGTTATATAATAGATCCGTAGAGGTAATTACAATATTATCCCATATTTAATCATTACTATATAATGATATAATTAATTTAAAAATGTTATGGATTTAGAGGTATAAAGCCAGAGTCGTTTCCGAGGTGAAAAAAAAAAAGTCCAGAGTCATTCCCATGAAAACTTTCACTATATGTTAGTCATTAATTTTAGTATTAGTTGGTGTTTTAAAATAATTTTTTAATTGAAAATTGGCAAGAATATAAATGAAATGCGTGCACAGGTAGGAACAATTAACAAGATTTGAGATTTAATTTATGTATAAAATATAATAGGCAAGATTTCCTATTTGAAATGAATCAGAGTCCTTTTTTAATTTGGACAAGCATCATGGTTCTGTTGAAAAAAAGGAAAACAAAAATTGATCAATCTAAGAGGCATTGGTCTCGCATAGTCTAAATAACTCGAGGGGATAGCATTGATAATGAATAATGGAGATCGAGTCTCCGAATAGAACGTGTTTTGATATTTTGGCTTTCGAAAATTGAAAGAACTCTATATAAATAAAACGAATTCACAAAAGGAAACAAAGAAAAGGGAGGTAAATACAGCTCACGCGAGGGCCCTCAAAACTCTTTGTTCATCACATGTAGCCTGCTCAGTTTGGGGGTTAAATTGGTGGAATGCGTCACCTTTTGAGCATACCTACTGTATTGCATATTGAATCCCTTCAACATTTCTGTTCTGAGCTTCCCTATCTCTCCATTCTCTCGATCCTCTTATTCCCAAAAAGATCTCTCCATGTCTATCCTCATCCTTCAACCACTCCCCTGTGTCTACCACCTAAATTCTTCGGACAAAGTATTCCTAGCAAGGCACGTAGTACATAAAACAACTCATTTCCCCCTCAGAAAAGCCACCTGCAACTCTCACGGCCAAGACTCTTCATACTTCCTCGGATGGCAGGAATACGAGAAGAACCCATATGACAAGGTTCTCAATCCCAAAGGAATTATCCACATGGGTCTCGCAGAGAATCAGGTAAAAAGATTCATTCCCTTTTCCCATGACAGCATTATTATTCTGTGCTTATCAATTTGTACTGATGAATACGGCATCTTGCAGCTTTCACTTGATCTGCTGGACTCATGGCTGGCGAACAACCCGGACGTATTGGCATTCAAGAAAGATGGCAACTCCATATTCAGAGAGCTGGCCTTGTTCCAAGACTACCATGGCCTCCCTGCCTTCAAGAAGCCATTGGTGGATTTTATGGCGGACATTAGAGGCAACAAAGTCACCTTCGACCCCAACCACATAGTCCTCACCGCCGGCTCCACTGCCGCCAACGAGACTCTCATGTTCTGCCTCGCCGATCAAGGAGACGCCTTTCTCCTTCCCACTCCATACTACCCTGGGTGAGTATATCGATTCATTTTTTGATATTTTCAAACTTATCCTCTTTCCCCTTTTCTACATTCCCCTCATCTTGCTTGCATTGCCCTTGTGCAGCTTCGACCGGGACCTCAAGTGGCGACCGAGGGTAGAGATCGTTCCAATACAATGCATAAGCTCCAATAACTTCCAAATCACTGAATCCGCCTTGAAACGAGCTTACCAAGACGCCCAGAAACGTAACCTTACGGTTAAAGGTGTCTTGCTCACGAACCCCTCCAACCCATTAGGCACCACCATGACCCGGAACGAGTTGAACCTTCTCATTAACTTCATTAGTGACACAGGAGACATGCATCTGATAAGCGATGAGATTTATTCGGGGACGGTTTTTGATTCTCCAGGCTTTGTTAGCGTCGTGGAAATCCTGAAGGACTCTGTTTCCGACGTTTGGAACAGAGTTCATGTAGTGTACGGTCTCTCCAAAGACTTGGGATTACCGGGTTTCCGGGTGGGTGCAATTTACTCCCAAAACGATACCGTTGTGTCAGCTGCCACAAAAATGTCGAGCTTCGGTTTGGTCTCTTCCCACACTCAGTACCTTCTCTCTGCCATGCTAGGCGATAAGAAGTTCGTCAAAAACTACATCTCGGAAAACAAACAGAGACTCAAACGACGACAAAAAATGGCTGTCTCAAGGCTTCAAGCAGCCGGTATCAGCTGCTTAAAGAGTAATGCGGGCTTGTTTTGTTGGGTAGACATGAGGCCCCTTCTTCCGTCCATCACCTTCGACGCAGAGATGGAGCTGTGGAAGAAGATAGTGTACGACGTGCGTTTAAATATCTCACCTGGTTCGTCATTCCATTGCACCGAAGCAGGTTGGTTCCGCCTCTGCTTTGCCAACCTGTCGGAGGATACACTAGACTTGGCGATGAAACGATTAAAGGCCTTCATTGCAGAGTCGGACTTTGTGTCGGGTCTTTGACGGGTGGGTGAAATTGGTTACGCCCCTACTGTACGCAATGGCGATCCACTTGAGGTTAGGGGCAAGTGTCCACATTAGAGAATTAGGGAATTTCTTTTAAAATTAATATATGATTGAATAATTATCTAATCGGATAAGAATAAATGGTTGACGTAACTTATATTGAAAATGATGTATTTGATAATATTAATAATAAAACAATTATAATAGAATTCTAAAAAATAAGGACTAGAATGATGATATTGTAATATACTTTTGTTATTAAAATATATGTACTTGAACTTATTGAATGTCCACCCCTCATTATAATTTATGTAGCTGTATTTCTAACCGTATTTAGCTTTGCTTTTCTAAATAACATATTTATAAAATAATTGCCTATTTTATTACATTATCAATATTTGAATTGATTTCATGATATATATTTTTAATTAATATTCTTTTGTTTTTTTAATGTTCTTAAAAATTCAAAATCCAGGGGTGGCTGGTACTCACCTTTCATTCATTTTTTAGATCCCCCTGCACATATGACGGTCTCTCTTTTTGCTACACCCGCAAACCCAAATCCAAGACTTGTAAACATGCATACTGCTTCCATCACTAAACCCCTCAAGCGTCACACTTCTCACTTCACACTTTTTATTGTCCAGATCTTATTCATCATCCTTCAATTCCTCCTCAAGTCAAAGCCCGTATTCCACGTCCATGTAAAGATTCATTCATTGATAGTTAGGAGAAACAAATCTGTATTGCAAAGTGTATCCCGCTAATTCATGTAGCATGATCAGGGATTCATTTATAATTAATGCATTACATAATAAAGTTCGTCTCCACTGACAATTGTCTTGGTCAGATTCTAGCTAGTTATTGTTTGTATTCAAGTTAAAAATATCTACAAATCTTTCTAACTATTATTATCAAATGACTCTTTCAATTTACCAATTTCTTATTTTGATCTTACAAAATCATGTCAATTTGCTTTGAAACTAATATTAACTATAACTCTATTGAACTCACAGGCTAACTTGTTGAGGTTATTCATTTTCTATTTTTGTCTCACAACATTATGTCAAATCACTTTTTTACTTTCGTCAACTTCAAACCGTGAGTGAGTTGGTTAGACTTGATAGACTCAATTTTTTACCTAGATGAGTGAGTCAAATGTTGACTGCGGTGTAGAACTTAGTTACATAATGTTTACAAGAACCTGGTCCAAAAAAAATTAAACGAAAGGCTATAGATTAATGGTAATATAAAAATAAGAAATAAAAAAAAAATACGTAACCATATTTTGAAGCTTGCAAAGTTGTGCCATCTTATTCATGGTTTTCTACTAATCTATTCTATCATCAAAACATTTGCCCTCTGGACGAAAGTAGAGTCTAGAGACTCGAGAAGATAAAGGCGGAAAGAGAGAGAAAAGAAAAAAGAAAGTGTGTAGATAGAAGGAGATAGTATAAATTTAAAACAATTGCTGTTATTTTTTATTTTAATTATTTAATCATATACTGTTAATAGTTATTTATTGATGCATGTAACTTTGACAATTGCACTCATGAGCTATTAGATGCGTTACTTTGAAGTACAAGCTTTTTACCTCAAAGCCCATAAACTTTTGCCAAAATTCCAAACTAACCCAAATCCCCACGGTGGGGTTTTTTCCTAGGGTATGTAATCGGCTTTAGACATTCAAATGTTAATTAGAAGCTTCGTTTTATGCAAGCCCAATGCAAACTCATGCCGCAACCAGCTCTTAATTCTTATCAGACCCGACCCGATGTTGTGTTTGGGTTTTTGGTCATTGAAATCAAAGTTGCCGTCATGCGGGCTTAATTTTCTATAGTCTCTTATCGAAGAGTTGACCCACGTGAAAGAAATACGGATATGTCATTATGTTGCAATATCAGGCCTGAGGCATTTTACCATTGTGGAGCACTGTAACATCCTAAATTTTGAGGCTTATAAATCATAATATTATATGAAAATTTAAGTTATAAAATTTGGCCTAAAAAAATAATCAAAATATTGATTACTGGAAATTAGAGATTTATTTTCAATTAAATAAGATTTTTTTTTGATAAGTTAAATAAGATATTTAATTGCAAATTAAAAAAATAAAACACAAAGCCCATATGACACAAGCTCAAACCAAGCCAATCCATCATTTGATCTGGGCTCAACTCGTGATTCAGCAACAAGGAAACATGTATATATCAGCTGCCATTCCTTTGGGCCCAACCAGTGACAACTATATAAAATAAAAAAGAAAAGAAAAGAATAAGACAGGAAATAGAAATATATGCAGACACACACACACATATGAGAAAACATTTTTTTATGTTGTAGGAAAATCATTTTCTCATGTCATACATACATGAAATGGTGGGACCCACATATATGCATATGTGAGTCTCACCATTTCATGTGTGTATAAGGAATTTTCTTTTCTCATGTAACATAAAAAAACCAAAACCCCCCTACACACACACACGCACACGCACACGCACACAAATAGAGAAAGTACTTCAAGAGTGGTGCGAATGTTTGATGTGCATGAGTATAGATTCATATGTATATGTAGGCCCTACCATTTCATGTGTGTGTAAGGAATTACACACACATAGACAAAGAGAGTACTTCAAGAGTGGTGCGAATGTTTGGTGTGCGTGAGTATAGATTCACGCATAAGGCATGTTTACATGGGGAAAATCATTAACCCAGTAGGCTTGCTATGTAATATGCTTTCCAAAAAAAAAAAAAAGTCTTTAGGCTTGCTGATTTATAATAACACGTTGCTATATACTTGCTTGTGTGTATTCATATGAACACACACACACACATATATTTATCCCTTTTCTAATAATAATAACTCTAATACTTATGTGTGTGTCATAATTTTTGTTGTGAATATATCTTCAAAGCTTGCTTGAATAGTGTGCTATTTTACTGATATAAATAGGAAAAATTCTTTTCAGGATTCAATTAACTAAAATAATCTTAAATAGGGCTCAAAGAAAAGTCACTCATCAGAAAATGTCCTAGGCCTTTTTTGACATACAATTGTAAGAGGAAATGACAAAAAAGTCATCCCTAGGCTTTTTTTGACATATAATTGTAGGAGGAAATGACAAAAATGCAATAAAACATTTTGTACGTATTAGTGTATGTGTTGAAATTTTAATTTAGTGGAAGAGAAACTTGTGAAACAGTGACACGGGTGGACTAGATTTCTGCATAAATTCCCCCGTTAATTCCCGAGAGACTCACCACGAAGGAAAATGCACTCTTGTGCCACATAACAAGACTTTCATAAATAACAAAGTTTTTTTACATATAACTGTTGTACGTATTTGATTGAGAAGGGGATGCATGTTATTCCTGAACGCAGAAATTTCTAATTTTTGGAAGATTTCAGGCACTGCTTTTCAAATCTTCCAGTCCCTTTTGGTCTAAACACCAGCAAGTACGTGTCTTATTTTATAAACAATTTTATCTATTAAATATCTTTAATTAAGAATTTTATTGTTTTTTTAATAATATTTATTTTTTTTCAAATTCAAATTTCCATTAATTCAATATACACAACTACTAATATATATATATATATATATATATGTAGTTTTTAATATGATTCATGTCATTTTCAGTTATTTTTCATCTCAACTGACCTTTTAAATAATGATACAAACACACATCAGTTAGAAAAGAAACCACTTCTGTAAAAAGTCAAACGGGTAATCCAAACACAAATCAGATAGTTTAACCTGACTTTTTTCGTATTTAACTTTTATAAAAATCAAATAACTTTTAAGCCACCGCTCCTACCACTAACCTAAATAGGCCAAATAAGAAGTAGTGGTGTTTCTTTTTTTTAAAATCAGTTTAATAACAATGGTTTGAAAATTGTGGGTGGCGGTGGACCCCTGAGGTGATAAATGTGGACAGGACAAATCAAGCATCAACATCAAATCAAACTGGAGATTTAATGTTAGGAAGGTAATAGCATTAGTTTAAGGTTAAGAATTTGAGGAATTATTGCCTACCATACCACCAAAGGAAGGCGGGAAGGAGAATCAAGATTAAGAGGGTGCTTTTGTTAAAACTTAGGATTTAGAAAAAATTTGATAAACACCTATCTTTTTTTTTTAAAAAAAAATATTCTGAATCCAAAATCTAAATTTTAGCCTCAAAATATAGGATTCCAAAATCCAACTTTTTTTAAAAAAAAATTTTAACCTCCTTTTCTAGAAGTGGGCCCACCATCATTGTAAAAACTTTAAAATGCCTTCATTTAGTCCTATACTCAATTTTCAAAAACTAATGTCTTTTTTTTTTTTTTTGTAAATTTTACCGTCAAAAAACTTTTTAATAATAATATCCAAAGACTATTATTTTTTTCAAAATCTATTTTGCAAAAGTTATTCTTTAAATCTATTCTCCAAAAACTATTTTTACTTTATAAATCCTCAAATCTATTATCTAAAATTAACATCCAAACCGACTCTAAATACCGTGAGTTAAATGGCGTGGCAACTGCTCATTGTGTTTATTCCTGTTTCAACTTTCAACCTTTCCTGTTAATCGCCTTGTACTGGTATAAGAGTATAAGCGCTCCTGTCTAAGTAAGAGATCGCAGTTTTGCCTCTCTTTATAGCTCTAGGCTGTTCATACAAGCCCCTTTAATTTTTATTTTTTATTTTTTTAAAAAAGAGAACTATCAACCTCTCCTGTTTCCTGCTTTCACAAGTCACAACCACTGTTGAAGTATATTTGGTATCCCCATAGCGATGAATAATTATTCAGTAACGGCTCTGTATATGAGTATATCCATATCCAAATCAATTTAAGTTTAATATAAAGGTTAAGCACACTTAATTTTATAAACTGTTGAAGTCGCTGGAGCCTTGAAGAGAGATGCTGCATCAGTCAACCTACCTATGTACTGCTGCGTACTCCCTTCTTCTTCTTCATCAGAGTCGGCTTTATGTAGTGTCTTTATATAAAGGAATGGTAACCTGATAAGAAAACTTAGGAAAGAAGAATTATTTTTTTGGAGGATCCTATTCAAACAAAACGAATAAATTTTTATATTTTCGACACTTCAAAATTTATGAATATCCTTTTAAGCATTTGACACTTAAAAGTTCTTAATAATCTCTTCATCTTAGATATAAGCTTTAAATTTAAGAATAAGTATAAGTTTCGTTTCAATTTTTCTCTCCACATTTGTTGTTTTTTCCTTCAAATTTTACCCTTATTGATTTTGATTGTATATATATATATATATTGCATTTTTTTTTTACAATGATTGTGAATTGTAATAATTAAGACTGTGGGTGAGAATTATATTTTAAGGGGGCATAGTTGGAAAAAAATATACTACATACATTTGTTTTTGGGTAAAAATATTACTACATACATATTTATTGTTTTTAATTACTTTTTTGATAAAGCAAAAAACGGGGTGAGCTAGTAATCAATTTTTTAAATATAGTTCCTCAAACAAACACACCCTAAGAGGAAGAAGTGGTGGGTTTTAAAAATAATTTATAAATATTTTTTGGAAATTTCAAGCCATGGGGAAGATGGTTCATAATTTTTCTATTAATTCAAATTATGTAATTTATTTTTGTATTATTCATCGTATATTTAATCATTTATATAAGTGTCATGGACCAGGATAAGGCCTATTTATGATGTGGCCCAACAAAGAGCAATTACCACCAAAATATGCCCACGATGAAGAGAAATGTTAATTGCTTGATAATGAAGGCCACAATCACAGGATATGGAAGTGAGGCAGCACAATGTACGGGCAATGAAACGCATTATGCCTAAGGGTTCAAACTCTAAAGTAATCTCTATAATTATGAGCTTTTTTTGATGCATAAATTTTAGGAAAGGGATTGGGTTCACTTACAATTCAAGGGCAGAGCGAAATCTCCCTTCCTCCTAGGTGATACCAATGTTGGGTAGGACGAGCCGTTTATTACCCTCAGGTGTTTACCTAAGCACCCAGAAGTTAAGATGTCTCCCCCAGTGCCTTGACCAACTATAGGATCGAACCCTCTCCCTTTGGTGAGAGTGTCCAACCCATTTGCCAGTTGAGCCCAAGGACGAGGGGTCTATAATTATGAGTTGAATCTAAAAGGTATACATATTCTATTCATCTATTTTACTATTTAGTCTCACTATGCACATACCTCATTCCTTTTGACTAAACGTCATTATTGTATACAATAATCCATTGCTATTCTCAATATTTGCTTTATAAAAATCTAAGCCAGTCATTTGATATTCTCTTTGGTATCTGCGTTATCCTGAAGAATCCTTTGATCCAATATAAAGCCACTTGTCCATTGAGACACCTGTTGTTCTACACAAAACAATATAATTAAGAATATGCTGACACTTAGTGTCATTGACTTTCCTTGTTTTCTTTCTCTCCTCTCTTCTTTTTTGGTTCACTTGTGTTGCGATTTCCGAGAATCAGAGAATATCTTTGTTTTTATGGCCAAGAGAACTTTGCAGGCGTAAAAGTGATGCGAGAATTTCAGTTTAAAATAAATTAAAATAGATCCCGACATGGCGCCCAGATAAGTGAATTTTTTCGGAACTTACTAATAGTGCCAATCCCGTGTACTGCCAACCTTTTAAATGCCAATTAGGGCAGGTTAAATCAAAGATAAAAGATAAATAAAACGAAAAAGAGAATGATTTAATATGGTTAGCTATGTTATTATTAACTGAAGTCGGATTTATGAATGAAGCAAGTAGCGGTATAGATTATTACGTACATGGGCGTTGTCCAAAGCTTGCGAGAGGAAATGCAATTAATATACTGGTGAAAATTCTCTTCATTTTTATTCATCGGTCAATATATAATTCATCTCTAAGTACCTTATTAGAATTAAGAAGATATGATTGGTGTGTTAAATTTCACCTTTTCTCATAATAAGTTATAATAGAGGTAATATTTAGAAAAAAAATGTTAATGACTTATCAATTAACTTATACTATGATTTTTTCCCCCAGAATCAGCCATATATTTGGGACCAGAGAGAATATATTTAATAAGTCTACTTGTGGTTTTTTTTTTTTTTTGTTGGGGGGGGGGGGGGGGGGCTGATTTTGCACGAATAAGAGTGGCAATTAGATTGTAGTATTAGTTTCCGCCACACACACACATGCTGTTCTTCCAATGATAAAGATAAAATATAGTTTGTAGTATAAATCATATATTAGATATTGTATCTAAGATAGAAGGTAATATATATGCAATGGTTGGATCTTCATGGAGACAATATGTTATGGCCCTCCCAAAAAAAACAAAAATTGGTCCCAAACTTTTTATGTAAATTGGATTTTTTTTTTTTTTACACATTTGATCTAAAAATTTATACATTTGGTCCTCCCAATTTTTTTTTTTTTTAAAATGACCTAATGAGTATATATTTAGCCCCTAAATATTTATTTTTAAAATCCAGGCCTTATGAAGCTCGCATTTTCATTTATTTGTTCCTCACTCAACCAAACTCGTCATAATATGGTTCCCCTATGTCCTGGTAAGCGGTCTCAATATATGTCTTTTCTGTCTTCAAGGGCTCATATGTTTCACTGCATGTTTACATCAGGGAAAATCCACACTAGTTAGTGAACTGGCAGACAGTGATCTGTATAGTGATTGTCGGTAAACTACCTTTGATACTTCCTACAGGCTTGTACATCCTCTAATATTTTAAATCATGAGTAGGAGCTTTTCTCCTTTACCCCATGTTTTCATTGCAGACATTTTGTAACAGTAAATCCTAGATTAGGAAGCACTGTGCTGCCTTCAGGGTAATTTACCAGTAATTTCTTTTAATCCCTGTTGTTTAATATCGTTGTTAGGAAATAAGGGTCTAGTAGGTTATGTCTCCAACCTGTTTGTGTGTTAGTTGTGTGTGTGTGTGTGTGTGTTTTCTAGCATGTGACAGATTTGTGTTTGGTTATTTAGATGATATAGTTATGGTTAGAGAGGTGGGATGCAAGTTTTAAAACATTATGTATGTGATAAGATATAATCCATGAGAAATTTTTCACGCTTGGGTTATCACTGACCTGAAACCTTCGAAAAATCCTGTGATTTTTATTGATCTTTGCCGTCCGTTGGTTAGAAAAATTTTAATCATGCCTAATTATTCAAATTTTTATGTATTTAATGCAGGAGGAAAGTTATTTTCAGTGACACGGTAGGATTTATCTCCGATCTACCTGTACAGGTAATAACAAATCATGAACAAAATTGCCATGTCTGATTACTAAGAGCCTGTTTGGCATGTCATTGAAAGCTGAAATAAATTCATTAAAAGTCCATTAAATGGATAAAGCAAAATTTTAAGTGTTTGACATGACTTCATGATATAGTGAGATTCAAGTTTTTAAAGTGTTTATTCTATAAGCCACATACCCATAGCTTATATCTCATTATAAGCCCATTGAAATTTTTTTGGGACCATTATAAACCACATGCCCCTCCAAATTAGGGACCAACTTGTAGGAAATAGATTTATTTAAGCAATTCATTGTATTGTAATTTTTTTAATGATAATTTTACTATTTTATTTAGTAAATTTATATTTATTTTTAATTTTAATTTTTTTATCACAAATTATCACATTTTATACAACACTTGTATGTGTGTGAATTTGATTAATATAAATTTTCTGTCATTTTTCATCTTATCTATCTTTTTAAAAGCTATGTCAAACAAGTGCTCATTAGAAACAAAAGCCACTTCTGCCACCGCTATCCCAAACACAAATCACGTTAGAAAAAGTCCATTAGAAAATAAGTTCATTAACAAAAGTCCATCATAAACAAAAGCCACTTTTATTAAAGTCATCCGAAACAGGCCCTAAGTCTAGTCACTATTTTCTGGACACTGATGCAATCTATCCCGTTGGCATCTGTTTTTTCACTTTAGTTAGTGGAGGCATTTCATGCAACTTTGCAAGAAGTGGTTGAAGCAGACCTGCTTGTGGTATGATTTAGTTGCCTTCTGCATCTTTTGAGGTGACATCAGAATATTCCTAGTAGTCTCACTGAGGAAACTTCCTCTCCAAATCATCCAAGATTACCTGATCAACTGTTTTATCACATTGGTTGTTGTCATTCTGATCTATAAATTTCTAACTCAAACACAAGAAAAAGGAGTAATAAAGAAAAAAGTAAACATGAGAGTTAAGGGTGGTATGAAGATGACAGATGAAAAGAAAAATCCATATTAAGAAGTTTTTCTTGTCTGATGAATAAGCTCAATTGCTGGAAAAGACTGCTCACATACATACAGAAGGCACTTGACGTAATTTCTGGTTTCTAATTTATTAGTTTTTCAGAGGATTTGTCTTTTTTGAGTTTTTTTTTTTTGGCAAACAAAAACAAAAACAATTGTACTTTCTTGCTTTTAGTTATATTTGCACAAAATTTTTCATAAGATCACTTTTGAGGCTCGTCTTGTGTTATAACTAATCGAAAAGGTCTATGATTACTTGAAGCATGTGGTGGATTCCAGCGCTCCTAACCTTGACGAGCATCGCTCCACAGTGCTGCAAGTTCTTCAACAAATAGGAGTGCCGGAAGAGAAGCTTCAGAATATGATTGAAGTTTGGAACAAGGTAATGCGATTTACCTGCTCTTCTATTGAAGAGGGGATTACATATTCTCATCAGTTTATTCTGTCCCCACGTAAACACTGAAATATGTTCAGATTGATATGGAAGAAGAGGACATGGATGATGACCAATGTTTTGATGAAGAAGTTGAGGGTGAAGGTGAAGATGAAACTGATGGAAACCTGCGCCTTCAATGCAGAAACTGAAGAGGATGAGGTAGTTAATGATCCTGGTGTAGAAGTTGAAGGTGTCAAGGAGCTAGCTGACAACTATAATGTCAATGAGCCACCACCGTGTGGTTCTGAGGTGGCCAAGGAAGGAAAACAGGGTGATTCTGATGGCTGGTTGTATGAGGATACTTTGGTTGATGAAGATGATTCCTTTTTGCCCTGGATAGTTTGTGAGCAACAGAATGAGCCCTCTAATAAGGACCGTGGCATGGAAAATGCATGTAATGTGGGCCCCTCTGGTCGCCACGTGAGAACATCTGCTATCAATGGGGTCGGTTTACAAGAGTTGCTGGAACTAATTGATGAGAAGCTAAAAATCCAAGATGAGAAGTCAAAAACTACAAAAATGGCAGAAGGAAGCATCTTTAATAGGAAATGGAGGCCCCCTCGACCAGAGCATTCTGGCATACAAGTTGAACAGTAGATCACACTATAGAGCGTAGAGTATAGACTTTGTTTTCTTTGTCAGTATTCTGTTTGCTATTATTGCTACTACTACCATATAAGGGCAAGGTAGATGCTTGAAGTAGCAAGCTGAATCGAATCCATGACTCCACAATCAAGGATAAGCGTCTTGTCTCCCCGTCAGGAGGCCGTTGCTTCTTCGTCGTTATTCTAGATTTCTGTTCTGTACAAGAAGCTTTTTGGTGGTATTAGTGGGCCTCTTTTTATCAAAGTTCAAAGATCTCGGCCCAGTTTCTGTTTGTAACAACTCTGCATTCCGAACTGAACCAAAAGCACCATGAAAATAAACCATTAAGCCCATGACGCTTGGGGCTTTTAGTTGGAGGCAAGGCACTCGAATGGCTGCCACCCATACAATCTCCTTAAACGAAAGGAACAAAAAGGAAAAACGAATACATCAATGGGAGTTGTAAAATATTGAATTTTATTGCTCAAAGTAAAAGATTGAATTGAAGACAGTTAGGTTCTAATAATTTCTTGTTAAAAAATGAGTTATGGATATTTTTTTATGAATCAATAAATATTATTTAAATAACTGCAAATTCAAGGGGGACTCAATTGCAGATAAGGTATTTGAATTTTAAATGTAACTCAGTTTATAGCTGAAATTGTTGTTTCTAACTGTCTAAATCAATATTTGTAAAGAAGAACGGTACAAAAATCTTCCGGAAATATACTAATATCATATTGGGACCACCACGTCATATTTGCATTGCAATTTCAAGGATTTTGTATTCCTCAAATAAGTATTTTATGAATTGACCTTATTGACCTTGCGTAAAAAATCTCCCTCCACGCCCAGCTGTAGGTTAAGTGACCAGATAATTATTTGGGAAATGGACGCCTTTAAGATAAATGTTTACTTTAAATTAAAAAATAATAATTTTAATTATATAAAATGGCAACAAGATTTTTTAACTTGTGACAACTACTATTTTGTTGGCAAAAAAAAAAAAAAAACAGAAAGATAGCAACTATTTTGAAGTTTTATGTTTCATTGGTGGCTTGAAGATGAATGGTCACTTCAGCTAGTGAAAAAATTTTATGTGACAACTTTAATTATACTACCTCCTATCTTTATATAACATTTAGTTTAAACTAAAACTTAGATCTTATATTAATAACTGAGTTATATTAATAGCTGAGTGTAGTGTGAAAATGCGAAAAAATCTTAAGCAGTGGATATAGATCTTATAATGATGATAGAAGGTATTGCCAAAATGCGACAAATTATTGTCAAACTCTTAAGTTAATTCTCTGATTTTATCATTTTTATGTTTTTACCTTACAAAATTAAGTCACGTTATTCTTAAACTTGTGATAGATATAAAGTCGGTAAAACTCGCAATTCACCCATTAAGTTTATCGTTTTTACTTTTCTATTTTATAAAATTGTATTAGCTCAATCTTAACCTGATATAACTTTTTCAATTTAATCATGTTCTATAGCTTTATACATGAATTTTATTTTTTTAAAAAAAATCTTTGTTGAATATGATAAATTAAGGATAAAATTATATTTAATTTCAATTATTTGGATTTAAAATTTATTCGGTCAAATTGTTTTCATATTTCATATTTTAATTATTTAATTATGCATTATTATTGATAAAAGTAAACTCTTACAAGTTTACAATTGAAATTTATGATATGATTTTACATTACTATCATAACTTTATTTAAACTTATGAGTTTAATAACTTTAGTGGCAAGTACTGATTTAAAGGCCTTGTGGAATACAACTTGCTATTGTGTCGTCTTAAATTAAATTAATATCACTAAACATGTAACCACAATTTGAAAATAATATTACTTGGGTTGCTTATATAAGATATTGTTTACAGTATATATAATTTGTATTATAAACAATATCTTATATTAAAGACATGCAGTATGTTGGATGACAAAAACATGGGTCTACTGCATAAAGATAATTCGTCTGACAGTAACTCGAAAGGTGCCATTTGACAAAAATCATAAGAAAGCAAGATCAAACAACAATAATAAGAAGAAAATGAGGATGGGGAGAAGGGAACAAGAACGAGTGAAAGAAGGATATAAGATTGGAAGTGGGCCAAAAGAGACTGAGTACACTATCAGGCCGGGCTGTCAGGGCCCGCTTATAAATAGGCAGTAAAGGACTAAATCAGAAAGAAACACGCCGCTGTGGGGCTTTTCATCCGATTTAGACATCTCCTAAATTTGACCCGCCCTTCATCTACGACCCATACTTGCTCTTACCGGCCCACCTGACTCTAATAAGACAAGATCACAACTAGACTGAAAGAACCATATCTACGCAGTATGACTCCGTTTCATGGTCCTCTTTGTTCACGTCCTGTCCCTTTCATTTCTCATGTTTACATGCATTTTCTTCGACCAATCCAATTGTGTATCACATTATCTAGTTTATGAATGACAACATAAGACGGGAACAGAATTTCTATAAGTTGATAATTGATGCAAGAAAACATATTATAGTTTCTAGGAGTATCATTGATGTAAACACATTACAAATTAAACAAAAAGTTTATTTATTCAGTCCTAGATATAAGATCTATCTATTATCTACACTATAAACTAGGTAATGCATGTAGGAGTAGAGGTAGTCTCTTTCAACTATTAATCAGAATTAATTTTTGGTCTTGTGTAAAAGAAGTAGACGACTAACTATGTAAATAAGAAAAATGATTGAAAGCATTTATTTTTCGTGTGTCGCAAAATGTCTTTTTTCTTCTATATATATATGCGTGCGCGTATATGGGCGGAACTCATTAAACAAAGAACTTTGATTTAATTAAATGGATTCATTTGGTAAATGAAGAATGGTTTGAATTACGTAGAGTTGCGACTTGTGAGATGTGCTGCAAATTCAAAAAATTTCGACGTATGCCGTAGGGAGCAAGAGAACTCGTAGAATCCCGATTAGTGGTACGGGGACAGTTCATGGGTTCAATCTCCTACTACTCTGTAACATTAATTTATTATATACTCATCGTTTAATGACCTATGATCCCCGAGTAACAATTATTTAACTAATTTTGGCAAACAAACCCATCCAGAACTATATATGACTCACCTAAAAAACAGCCATTCACATTGGTATAATATGCTACCTTCCACTCTATTATTATACACAAGTCATATATAAATATTTTTTAAGTTTGCTATACAAGGAATCAAGCCAGAGCATCACCCTCCTTTACGTACATTTAATTAATTGTACGTTTATCTTTGATTCATTGTCATGACCAGGCCTTTTTTTATCATTGTAAACTGGAGATCAACAGGGTTGTTAATCAATTATGCATTTTCTCTTAATTGACATCCCCCAGAAGGTGCATCTATTGATGTAAGAAGTCTACATAACTGAAAACTAAAGTACTAGAGATAGGAAATGGCTTAGGTGTAATTTGGCTAGCAACGTATCATCACTTTCAGTTTCTCAAGAAATGCCACTTGCAAAAGCAAAACCAATTATTCAGAGTTGAAAAACGTCACTGTACTCTTCCTTCTTTCTGAAGAATAAGATCTATATATGGCAAATATATATATAATTGAAAATGCGTGCACAGGTAGGAACCATAACATCAAGGGGTTTGAATATGGAAGCAGCCGCGTTCATATTTGTTAAGAGTTTATATTATGACTTGCAAAGAAGTCAAAACCTTAATTAAGGACTGAACCAAAAAAATAATCGATCGACTCGTCGTAAAAATCTTATGCATGCTTTCAAAGACTTCGGTGCAACTGGTCCAAAATTACGTTCTACTTCTAGTGCCCATATGTGGTCATTAATTGAATGCACCTGTATATGTAATTTTCGTTGACCCTTTAACGGATGAGCTTAATTAATCGGACACACACACTCGATTTCGTCTGGATTAATTAAGCAGAAAGATAGAGATGGAGGAAAAGGTCGGGCCAAGAGATTAATGAAGAAGAGGGGGCAGGTGGGGTCCAGTGGAAATGTCTCCTGACTCCTCGTAAGAGAGTTGTAGGATCATGTTAATTGTCACGGAGGAGACTTAGTCCACAAAGGTCCCACACACTAATGTGTGTGTACGTTTGAGAGGGTGCTATGAGGGAGCACTTAAACGAGGGTTTCACATGCCCTATTAACCCCATCTTTGCTACAAACCACGTGGTTTCACTTGTACTTACTACACACACACACACACACACACATATATGTGCATCTCTCATTAATTGTACTCATCCTCAGGCTAATTATGTAATATGGGTTTGATTCCTTCCATTAATGATGCCTCCCACCGATGAAATGAACGTACTAAACAGTAACACACACAGAAATATATTAGCTTCTGATCATATAGTTCAAAATATGGAACTGTTCATTGTGTATTGAAGGGTACAGCTAGGTTGATGAGGATCTATTTATGGGCCAGTAATGAAGTGTAGGCAATTTCCAAAACTAGGCAATTATGATAAGGCGTGGTGTGTTAATTAGTGAAGACTTTCAAATCGTGTCTGGGCTGTGTGTTCTCACGAGCAGTAGTGAGTTGTGTCAGTCTCATCCTTCTACCCAAATCACAGACCAATTTTGTTTTTGCTTCCCCACATCCATTTCAACGTGCTGTACGTCCTTTAATTTTAGTTCCCATTATAAGCAAATTATGAAATTAATGGCACTTAATCGACTTCTTTTGTCATATTATACTCTCTAGCTCATTCTTCCAAACGTCCTTTTCATTTATTTCCCCCCTTCATTCTGTCTTGATAGTGACCATTTCCTACTATATATATTACAACAATATTCCTCCACGTCCGTCAAAACTAAATCTTATTATTATCTCCAATTATTTCATCAGTTTTAAAATCTCAAGAATTAACTGCTGGGGTACGATTTACAAATAATAACCTCGGCATCAGCAGAATAAGCTCTGTATATGTATATTTTTAAACAGGGGAGGATGCACGTGAATGCATGCTTTAATTAGTGCATTGAATTACCATTATTCAATTGCTAATGGCTACGAAGCAGGAAGGAATTAGCTTAAGAGTGCGAGCCTTTTAACGTAGTCAAAATTTAGTACAGGCCCCCAACCATTATTGACAAATTAACCATATAAACTCTCTGTTCTTTCTAGTCTCTCTGCTTCTCTAGCTACTACTTTCGGTTACCTCGCTGTGTTTGGTTTATTTCAGGCTAGCCATCTCAACCCGAAAGAAAGCATCATATTCTGTCCAACAATGCTCGACGTCATTAGTAGTTTATTAATGGTCAATAATTTTATAATCCATGTAAATATCTCCAAGTGATTTAGCCATATAAGTGTGTTTAATCATACGCATAAGCCAAGATTTTCTTAAGTGAAAACAGAGAAAAGAACAGTGGAGTATGAGATCGGTGGGTGGTGGGTGCGACGTTCATATTCACCACCATTAATTCAGCAATCTAATTTGCTGATTATTTGCGTTTGAAACGCTGATTAATCATTACTTTTGATGGTTTGATTACCCAAAATGAATCGAGCTTTTGTTCAACTTCATAACTTCAATTATAAGCGCTCCCATTTTAAGCTATTTATAATTGTGTTCACACTTTCCATTACTAAAATCAGGCTGCCAAAAACACAGGGCCGGTTACTGGTTATGCCGGCCTCTTAATTATTTCTTTATTTGCTTGATCTGTTCTGGAGCTACCAATCTAGCTCGTAAAAATCACACATTTGATAATAAAAAAATGATTGCTCTGTGTCTTCGATATTTATGAAACAATCCTACCAAGCGCCAATATGTGCATGTGGTATATGTCACCACAAAATTATGACCGTTCGTCAACTCCATTCTTGTGGGCCTCGCCCAAGGGAACGTCTGATTGAGAATATTTGTTGCGATATTTAATCCATATAGACTGATTATATTATTGAATTATTATGTTAGTCAACAGTCAAGATTTGTTATCGTTATCATGTTTCTTTACTTATTTTTTTATTATTTGAATTTCCTTCCAATGTTCAAACTAGAATTCACCCCTTAAAATTCTTCGAGCGATTGATGTTATAGTTTTCTATAACATTATAATCTCTAATTGTGATGTGGATTTTTGTGGACATGAAATATTAGTTTTTAAGTAATTATTCTCGATATGAACTCTGAAAATAATTCATGTGGTTATATAATAGATCCATGGAGATAGTTAAAATATTATCCCATATTTAATCATTATTATAAAATGAATAATTAATTTAAAAATGTTATGGATTTGGAGGTATCAAGCCAGAGTCATTCCCTTTAAAATTTTTACTATATGGTAGGTGAAGAAATATATTATTTATATAACAAAAGAAAAAGGAGCTGGCAATATTTCACTCAAACCCACGATGGATTGAGATAACAAGGTATGACAAATAGAGATAGCATAAAATCGAGCAAGGAATAGATAATTTACATAGAATGATATAGGGAAACTTTGATGAACAGAGACAGATACAAAAATAATAAACAAGAAACGAAGATCTTGACATTTAGAGTATTTGGAATGAATCACAATTAAGTTGGGTTTGGAAGATATATAACCCCCTTGTATTATTTATATGGCATGAAAAATCTTAAACTTCATTAATTTAACTTCAAAATTCAACAAATTTTTAATTTTATCACTACTTAATGATATACACTATATAAGAAAATAACTACACGTAAATAATAATAAGAGAAGGGTACAATTATATATTCATGTAAAAAATTTAGTAATGTGTCTTATAAATAGGACAACAAATACAGCCAGTGAAAGAGAAGAGGAATATAATCTTCGGTTTAAATAAAATTGTAATTGTAAAGGAATTTTTTTTCTTCACCCTCACTTATATTCCTCTTTCTACCGCACATATTCCTGATTGAAATGGTGTTAAGTACTAAATGTAGGCATATGGATTGAAGAAAAATTGAAATTTGATTCACGAGGAACTTAACCCATTGCAGTGACTTGACCTCATTGGTTGTGATTGAAGGAAGTAATGAGAATATATATTTTTTTATAACGAAATTTTAGGAAAGGAGTCGGGCTCACCCACAGTCCAAGAACAGGGCGCTTAGAGCTCAGTCCATAGGGAATACTAGCTAGAGAGTACATATGTCTCCACCTCTACCAGCGTTACCATTGCTTTCTAAACTCCTAAGATGTCTCCCCCAGCGCTTTGACCAACGCAGGGATCGAAACCCTCCCTAAAGATGAGGAAGACCGACTTCCACGCCAGTTGAACCCAAAGACGAGGGGTACTAATAAGAATATATGTAATGAGAATATACGTTAATGGGTGATTTAGGGATAAGGGCCCAAGAAAGGAGCAAATGGACCAACGTCCAGCCATTTGCTCCAAAGCCTGCATGCCATTCCCAGGAGCCCTGCCCTACACGTTCTCTTGCTTCTAATTCTATACCCTTCCTTTTTTACCTCTCGTATGAGTTATTTTCCCTTCGTGTTTTCACATTCTAATAATAAGCTCCTCCTCCTCCTCCGACATCTTTCCACAAATTCTGTTGATCGGCTATTTTAGTGATTCAGAACTTGGAAACGGGAACTTCCTGCGGTGCCTTATTTGGGCTCAAACCTCATACCACTTTTGATCTATTTATAAATCTTTTTTAATTAAGTCACATATACCAATAAGGGATAGTAAGATCAATAATTATGAGGTAACTTTTCAAATTTGCCGCTCATTTATGAATATATATCTTTCAACTCTTTCTTCTCTCTTTATTTTCATTTGTATAATTAATATGAGTAAAATTGTTAAAATCTCATTTATTATTTTAAAAATGTTTTATAAATAGAACCAATTTTTTTTTGTTAATAAGAACTTATAAATAGGACCAAAGTGGTATAATTTAACGTATCATCAGGTCGTGTTTCACTCATCATCCTTTATAATTTTTAAATTATATCCATCTAATCAATACAATACTGTTTTAATTTTTCTCTCATCTTCCCCATCAATAACTTAGATGAATTTATGAGGGAAGTGGAAAAAGAAAAAGGTTTAGGAGAGAAGCTCCTTTCCTATAACTTGGGTCAAGCCCTTCACGCGGCCCGCTTTGCCACTAGTATAAATACCACATGACCCATACCAACTTCATTACATATTAAATCCTTTCAACATTTGTGTTCAGACCTTCCGTATCTCTCCACCCTTTCCTCTTACTCCCAAAAATATCTCTCCATCTTTCTCCTCATCCTTCCGAGCAAAAAAAAAAAAAAAAAATCTTTCTCCTCATCCGTCAACCACTCCCCTGCGTCTACTACCTAAATTCTTCGGACAAAGTATTCCGAGCAAGCCACGTAGTACATAAAACACCTCATTTCCCCCTCAGAAAAAGAATGGGCCTTTTGTCCACAAAAGCCACGTGCAACTCTCACGGCCAAGATTCTTCATACTTCCTAGGCTGGCAGGAATACGAGAAGAACCCATACGATGAGGTTCTCAATCCCAAAGGAATTATTCAGATGGGTCTCGCTGAGAATCAGGTAATAAGATTCATTCCCTTTTCCCATGACAGCATTTTTATTCTGTGCTTATCAATTTGTACTGACGAATACGACATCTTGCAGCTTTCATTTGATCTGCTGGAGTCATGGCTGGCTAAGAACCCGGACGTATCGGCATTCAAGAAAGACGGCAACTCCATATTTAGAGAGCTGGCCTTGTTCCAAGACTACCGTGGCCTCCCTGCCTTCAAGAAGGCATTGGTGGATTTCATGGCGGAGATTAGAGGCAACAAGGTCACCTTCGACCCCAACCACATAGTCCTCACCGCCGGCTCCACTTCCGCCAACGAGACTCTCACGTTCTGCCTCGCCGATCAAGGAGACGCCTTTCTCCTTCCCACTCCATACTACCCTGGGTGAGTATATGAATTCTTTGTTTGACCTTTTCAAACTTATCCTCTCTCCCGTTTTTTCCATACATCCCCTCATCTTGCTTGCATTGCACTTGTGCAGCTTCGACCGGGACCTCAAGTGGCGAACCGGGGTAGAGATCGTTCCAATACAATGCATAAGCTCCAATAACTTCCAAATCACTGAATCCGCCTTGCAACGAGCTTACCAAGACGCCCAGAGACGTAACCTTACCGTTAAAGGCGTCTTGCTCACGAACCCCTCCAACCCATTAGGCACCACCATGACCCGGAACGAGTTGAACCTTCTCATTGACTTCATTAGTGACAAAGCAGACATGCATCTGATAAGCGATGAGATTTATTCGGGGACGGTTTTTGATTCTCCAGGCTTTGTAAGCGTCGTGGAAATCCTCAAGGAGAGGAATCTCCTCAAGAATTCTGATTCCAACGTTTGGAACAGAGTTCATGTAGTGTACAGTCTCTCCAAAGACTTGGGCTTACCGGGTTTCCGGGTGGGTGCAATTTACTCCCAAAACGACACCGTTGTGTCAGCTGCCACAAAAATGTCGAGCTTCGGTTTGGTCTCTTCCCAGACTCAGTACCTTCTCTCTGCCATGCTAGGCGATAAGAAGTTCGCCAAAAACTACATCTCGGAAAACAAACAGAGACTGAAACGACGACAAAAAATGCTTGTCTCGGGGCTTCAAAAAGCCGGTATCAGCTGCTTAAAGAGTAACGCGGGCTTGTTTTGTTGGGTGGACATGAGGCACCTTCTTCAGTCCAATACGTTCGAAGCAGAGATGGAGCTGTGGAAGAAGATAGTGTACGACGTGCGTTTAAATATCTCACCCGGTTCATCATGCCATTGCACCGAACCGGGTTGGTTCCGCCTCTGCTTCGCCAACATGTCGGAGGATACACTACACTTGGCCATGAAACGATTAAAGGCCTTCGTTGCAGAGTCGGCCGGCGGCAACGGCAGGAGGAAGAGTATCATCGGCTTCTCCTCCGGAAAGAATAAGTCGCCTACCAAGTGGGTGTTCCGGCTATCCTCTCTTGACCGCGAACAAGAAGATCGTTAGATAGCTTGGTCACTACTGTGTGAACGCATGCCCCCACTCACTTGACAATTTTTTTCTTGCCTCCGATTAATATATTTGGTGGAGTTTAAAATATTTTTCGCTGTCGTTTTTTAGGTTGACCAGAATATTGTAGAGGGGGAGAGAGGAAGCACTCTGTCCATGTGGATGTGAAGTGTGGCTCTAGTCTAGGCTTGTGTATTAGTTATGCGCCTTAAAATCTTTCTTGGCATCATCAGAATGAAAAGTTAATTTCTCTATAGTACTATAAAACTATCTTAGGGAATGGTTGTAATCGCATATATAAAATAAATACTTATTAGTTAATTTCTTGCAAATTATATTATATCTCTTGTTCTGGTAGTACGTCCTGTAAATTTAATGACGTGTGCAAACAAGCACATCGTTTACGTGAGCTTACGAGCTGGCAAATAATGGCATCCGGCGAGATAAGCGGCTACGGGCGGTAGATGGATCTGCCGACGCTGGCGGCCAGTCTTCCTGGAACCGACCTCTTATGAGTATTTGACCCTTTTTTTCAGGGTGACCCTGCATATTTCAAGGCGCGCGAGTTGGGGAAGATCTCACCAAAATGCTATAGTATTCGACCCATAATAATTAAAATGAGGATTATTTCTGGATCCATTAAATGAACACCTTTTAATATGAGAGATGATGAGACCAATCCCAAGGACTCCCTTCCTTGCTACTGCTTCACCTCTCTCTTCAACTGAAAGAAAGGAGAATGTAGAGTAAAAGTAAAAACTCTCTCCCTGCAAAGCGTAAGGGTTTCCTTCCAAGAAATCTTTTTTATTTTTATTTTTATCTGATTAAATACATGAGGTATATAATCTGTTTAAATTAAATAATATATTTACTTCCAAAAAAATGTATATGTTTTTATATAAATTTGTGTGTGTGAAAATAGACTCAGTAGAATGATATATATTTCGGTGTCTTCATAAAAGATAAACATTGTCCAAATGCCAATGTTTGTTACGTCGAAACATCATGGCTGATAAAATTGTTTTTGTCTGAAACAAAGTACGGGGGAAGGGGTATGTGTTGGCTACTTCTCCGCCAATGACAAATTACTGAATTAGTGTCCATTATCTAATGTGATGTATGTGGATTAGGTGTTTTGCCGTTTTATTTTTATATGGCTATTTCACTGAATTTACTTTACAAGTAATGAGGGGAGTTGAATCCAAAAAAGCTGAATTGATTTTTAAATTAGTTACCAATATAATACTGCCATTATTGGAAGGGAGGGCTTTATCGTTATCGCTTTTCTCACCACGCATGCAGGGCCATCACATATTTGTTCCACTCCTACACGTTAGCTCTTCTTCAACACTGATCTCCTACAGTTATTAATATTTTTTTTTTTGACACTTCCACCATTTCCTAATTCATTTTTTTCGAAATTCAAGTCTACAATGCAATAATATTGTTCTCAAAATAATTAAACAGATGACTTGATTCGGATTTTCTGATACTTCGTACCTGTCAATTATCACTAAATTTTGTTTTATGGTCGAACATTTTTTAACAGGTAGTTTTTAGTTATACAGCAGCTCTCATTGGCTTTCTACTTGGCGCACGTATTCAAAATTGAGATATTTTCAACTTTGGGTAATATATAGATTTCTTGCCAGTTGACTTGTGAGGTAAGGAAACTCTTTCTTCCACGACTTGCTAGTTAATCATTGAGCGTTATATTATCGGATTCATAAATATATGTATTAAATTTAGCATAATTGACACTGATTAGTTTCTATCGCTTTTGTAATCATATGAACCAACTACTCTCTCTGGTCCTAATTATAAGACATAATTATAAGACATAGTTAACTTTTTTTTAGAGAAATTAAGGAAATTAATTAAATTACTTTACAGTATTTTTATTTTTATTTTTTTCTTCAAACTAATTACTTTGACTAATAAACTAATATATAATATAAGAATACACAACATATGAAATGATTAAGTAACTTATTTAACTTTCTTAATCCCTCTAAAAAAAGTCAACTTTGTCTTATAATTAGAATCGGATGTATAATTTATTGGTTTTGTTCATCCGGTCCTGATTCAGCTGATAATAAGATAAAATACACTAGGATAGAATGCTTTCATTATCCAGAAAATGAACCCCCATGATAACTAAAATAAATAATGCTCTTAAAGAAAATAAGTTTTAAGAATAATTATAATTTTAATTTGAAACGTTATGGCAAGGTTTTTAATTCAATTATCTATATAGCACTGTAATTTTTTTTGTGTCATATAAATTTTTACATACTTTATTGGAATATATAAAGATGCATATTTTCATGCCAATAGAATTTTAATGACAAAACTAACTGAAAATAAGAACGTATAAACATTAAATTAAAAACAATCCTTATAAAATATATAGAGAAGCTCGTTTATGTACTAACGAGATTTTCTTCACTGTTTTGTTTTTCTTTTGCTATTGGGTTATCCATCCATAATACGAGAAAAGCGTATGCAAGTAAATACGTAGTTTTGTAATTAGTGCAAATTAAAAGCTAACTCATGTACATTTGTAATTGAGTCGTGTTAATCTGTTGACTCCGAGAGGTAGATGGGTTTGAACGAAAATGTCCATTTTGAACTAAAATTGGTCAAACCACCCCAAAAACAAAAATAAAAAAGTAGGCTCTAATTTAGCTAAAAACCCTTTCAATCTTTGGATTTCATGAGGGTCATGTGGACAAAAGAGGATTTAACAATTTCTAATCAATAAGTTCCATTATTTTTTGTTAAGATTTTGTTGTTTAGGTTTATATGTTTGACCTTGCATGTGAAGAGAGGATTGACGAAGTCCCAACACTTGATTAGTCAACTATTGGATGAGTGGGAGACGAATATTAATAAATGGTTATTAGCATTTTTTAAATACGAAGACTTTGGGAATTTTGGTCGATTTCCTCATTATCGACAACATTATGCATGTGCTCTACAAGTTTAATTCTCTGGTTTTTTGCTACACATTCGCCTTCAGACTCTGAACAATCATTTCTCTCAGTACAACCAACCAACGTGTCATGAGGTTCGCTTTTTGGTAGGGGCAATAATAGTACACAATATATATTTTTCTGAACATAAATAATTATCTATCTTACTTTTATTTTTTAGTAGAAAATGGAATCATAACTAGTGATCTATCCATCTCCAATAATATATTATGATCTTCTTCTAGATTAATAATTGTCTGTTTTTGTATCATTACTATTATTATTATTTAGAAGTGAAACATGTCAACTGACTCTACACGGTTTTCTGTTAGGATCTGTTGAGTAGCGCGTTCCCGAATTTGGACGGTAGCAGAACATGATGCTGATTGCTGAGAATACACTGACACATACACACGCATTAATCTAATAATAAGAATATATAACACATAAGTCGACCCCCTTTTGATATGCAAATTAAAATGGAGATTTATTATGTAGATTCTCCAAATTCATGCAATTACACACACACACACTGATTGATTGTAATCCTATATAGCTAACTTAATTGGAAGAACAACTGAAATGATTGTTTTACTTTTACATAAGGCCTCTAAGATAATTATTGTTTCTTTAAGAGAAACGTGACAGCGTACTAAAACACTACTTTTAAGATCGTGATTCGTGGGTATATGATTAAATGGCTCTATATGCAGACATGAAACACTGTTCAGTAAGAAAGAGGCTTGCATATGTTCAAACATGTTTAAACATGAACATGTAATGTTCCCCTTGAAAAGAAAGGAAACAAGACAATACACATACACTTTGTGAATTACTCTACGTGCGCATAATTAAGATTAAGATCTCATTCATTTGATGACATTATCACGCAAGAAAAGAAGTTGATAACTTAATAATATTATACAATAAGTATATATTAATTTTCATTCTTTATATATCTCAAGTTAATAACTTCGTAAAATCACGTCCTGACAGTTACTATAGGCAGTTTTAGAGAGAGAGAGAGAGAGAGAGAGAGATAATTACCTTAGTGGATCCATATATTTCAGGTGTATATGTATATATAACTCAACAGGCACCATCTGGCAGGTAACTGTTGGAGAAAAAAACGACATTGAAGGATGGGGGAAAACGGAAGAGCAAGTAGAATATTAATAGTGCACGTATATAACTTGAGGGCAGGAAATGACAAATTTGATTTTGGGGGCATGGTTGACTGATTCGACTGAACCTTAGTCGCCTCAGGGTCGAATCACTATTTACCACGAATTAAATGCAATACAGTGCAATTAACTCGGGATCGTTCTCTTAATCAAAGAGCCAAATTTATTTTGAATTTCCTAAGATAAACTAAGTGATATGAACATGGTTAGAAAATTGGGGTTCCTAAAAGAGTTTTCTCTACATAAAATGCATAAATAAAAATAAAGAAACTATTCCTATTTTTTTCTCTTTGGAAATAATGGGAAAAATACTTTGGATAAAAATAAGATTAAATGATTAATGTTCTTGGTAATGAAGAAATGACTATCCTTGCTCTTAAAAGATCATGGGAGTTAAAATTCATTAAGTTTTAAGAAAAACCTCAAGATACCACTTGAGTCCAATATTCCCAATTAATAGTAGCTCCTATTACCATAGCTAACTACTATCCCTTGAGAAATTGTTTTAGCCCACTTAATGTGTAATTAAAATCGGAATTATGCAATATGAGACTTCTTAAATTGAATGCTAAACAGCCCTTCAAGGATGCAAATCAACCACATTAATTAGACAATACCACGCTAATCAACATAGCTTAATTAACACCACAAAGAAATTCATACACATATAAAAATCACACCACTAATTCCAATCTTAACTACAAATATCAAACTAACAGAGATAATTACCATTAATCTCAGTTCCAGAATCATATATCAAAATTTAGAAATTCAAATATATAATCCTAGACTAATAGTAAGATAGATAAAACTCCCCTAATGTAGTCCAATGAGCTCAAGGACACATCTTCATCACCAAGATCAGAAAAATCAGCCACTCATAGCTTGCTGGAAGATCTCGCCGGAATCTGGAAAATGCTCGCCGGAAAATTCAAGAACTCGCCGGAAAATGCAAGAACTCGCCGGAAAATGCAAGAAAAATGCTTCAGCGAGCTCCAGCAGACTCTCGGCCTCTTTCCTTTCCGTCTCTCCGAACTCCCAGCCGCCCTCTCCTTCTTCTGTCTCCCTCCGTTCTAATATTTCCCAGCCTCCTCGTCAACTCTCTCTGTTCTGATTTGAAACTTCCCAAAATGTCAGCTCCAGTTGTGAAGGTCTCCTCCAGCGGTGTTGAAGGATTGTGGTCGCTGGCGATTATGGTGACGGTAGATGGTGAAGTGAATGAAGAGTGACGGTGATGGAAAGTGAGGTCCTTCGACGGTGGAGTCTGAAACTCAGCTCTCCCTCCAGCTCTCGCCTCCCTTTTCTCGGCCCCCCGTCTCCTGGTTCTGTTTTTATTTTCGTAACCCTATTAATTCCCTGGTCAAAACGCAAGTTTTGACCAGGGACTAAAGTGAAAGAAAAAAAAGTTTCAGAGAGGGACTAAAGTGTGAAATTTTGAAACATACTTGGGGTAAAACTGAAATTTCTGAAAACTCTGGGTCATTTTCTGTATTTTTTTCTCCTGTCTTCAAAATATTAATTTTTGACCCAAATGACATTTTTCCAAATTTTTCCATTTAATTCCAAAACATTTACCATGCATGCTTATACATAATGTAGCATCAAAAGTCCAAGAAATCATTTGTATAAATAATTAATAAATTATGACCACTTTGCTCCTAATTTCACTTAATTCAATACAAATGTCTCTAACTTAAATTAATGCTTAATCATGCAATGATGTCCTAGAAAATGCATTAAGAATCCCATTTTAATCATAAAATATCATGTAAAAATATGGTTAAATCAATTCCCCCACACTTAGACCTTTGTGCTCCTGAACAAAGGCAATTAAGTACAAAATTTCATATCCAAATCACTAATGCATTTAAAATATAAGCAATTTCATAATTATAAACCAATGCATTAATTAACCAACTTCATCAAGCCAACTCTAGTCATAATCAAATGATGTGAAGAGATTAGCTAACTACACAATCAAGTATATTAAAATGAAGCACAAGAGACTCTCAAGGTATTTCTATTTCACTCACCTCACCTCATTGGAATAATTTCACTCTAGCTCACTTAATCATCACCTTACCATAGGCTTGTAACAACTCTAACATCTCCACTACCAATAGCAATTAATGAAATGAATCAAGAGGACTTAAATGACTTGTAATGTTGGGTGGAGGCTAAATGGAATGAATTAATTAGAAAAATGAATAGTTGATATGCAAGTCAAAGTTAATGATCTAGTTCATAGCATCTAAATAACTTTACAAACTTTGCCAATTCTTTTGGAAATTCATAAATAAATGCCTTCTTGATATTATATTTTTTCACAAAACACTTTCCTCCTCTTTTTTTTTTTTTTTTTTTTTTTTTAGCACCATTTTTTTTTTCAATACTTTTTTTTTTACTTCTTTTTCATTCTTTTCTATATACATGGCATTTCATTTTTTTTTTTTTTTGGGTGCAATTTTCCTTTGATTTTTAAAATGCTATGAATATTATAAGTAATGAAATGCATACAACATAGGAATGGCTCAAAATTGGTAGCAAAGGGCATATGAATGTAAGTTTGTGTTTGGGTGAAAGGGATTAAAATATGAATGCCTCTTTCCTCTTCATAACACTAATGCAAACATTGTTTTGAAAAAGAGTTGGAACAAGTTCTAGAAGGTGAAAAACCAAGTGAACATGCACACATGAAAGGAATTAAGGCTCAAATAACCTTCCAACAAGGTTTTTCTCTAATGCTCACTCTAACACAATCAATTGCATAAGAAGCTAACAACAAAACATCTACTTAGTTATTCCAAGAGTTAGCCTTATAAAACACAATCAATTATGATAATGCTCAACTCTTAAAAGCACTAGTGATGTAGAAACTCTCTTTTTCCAAACAAGGAGTAAGCAAAAATCCAATTGTGGGTTCATTTCTCTTCCCATTTACTTGAAAAAAACAAAACATGGTTTTAAAAAGTTGCCAAAACACTAGATCTCATGAAAGCTCAAAGATTTTTTTTTAATTTTTGGCATTTTTTCTCATTTTAAAACAACCAATTAATTGGGATTCAAAATGTATTCACCTCCCCCACACTTAATCAACACATTGTCCTCAATGTTTGAAAAGCAATTCTATCATTCTAACTTGTTCCTTAATGAAGTGGAAAGTTGTGAAGTTCAATTGCAATTGAAGCACAACACATCAACATCATATAAAGAGAGAAAAGAGAAGAAACAAGTCATAATAACAGAAAATTAGAGTGAAGAGGCACAATGGCAATTAAGCAAGGTAGTGGCTAAGATGCAAAGCATACATTGGGGGTTTTTATTCAAATTATTAAACTATACTACTTCTACTTTCCTACTGAGATAGTCTCTCCCCCACACTTATTTCAAGCATTCAGAATCATAAGTGAATTGAACAATCCAAAACAGCAAATGAAAGTGAAGGAAAGAGACAACCTGGCCTCAAGGAGGCTTTGATGATGAATCACGGTAGAGCTTGAGGAGATGTCCATTGACTTGAAAGTCCTTCCCAGTAGTCTCATCAAGCAACTCTACCATGCCAAATGGATGTACTTTGGTGATAGTGTAAGGCCCACACCATTTATCTTTAAGCTTCCCGCTCAACAACTTGAATCGAGCCTTGTATAGCAAAACATGATCACCAACTTTGAAATCCTTTCGGATAATCTTCTTATCATGAAGAAGCTTGGTCTTTTCTTTGTAAATGCGAGAACTCTCATAAGCTTCTAATCTCATTTCCTCAAGTTCTTGCATTTGTAACTTCCTTTCCGAACCAGCTTCTTCTACATCCATGTTGCACATTTTCACCGCCCAATAGGTTTTGTGCTCCAACTCTACCGGAATATGACATGCTTTACCATAGATAAGCCGGTAAGGAGACATTCCTATTGGTGTCTTGAATGCAGTTCTGTAGGCCCACAGTGCTTCCTCCAACCTTAAGCTCCAATCCTTCCTTGAAGGCTTGACTATCTTTTCCAATATATGTTTGATCTCTCGGTTGGATACTTCCGCTTGCCCATTCGTTTGTGGGTGATAAGGAGTAGACATTTTGTGAGTTACCCCAAGCTTAACAAGTAAGTTATCAATGACTTTATTGCAAAAATGGGAACCTCTATCACTTACTATAGCCCTTGGTACTCCAAATCTACAAAAGATGTTAGACTTGAGAAATTTGGAAACCGTTTGGGCGTCATCTTTCCTAGTAGGAATGGCTTCTACCCATCTAGAGAGATAATCTACGGCTAACAAGATGTAGGTAAAGCCAGATGATGGTGGAAAAGGACCCATGAAATCAATGCCCCAAACATCAAATACCTCACAAAAGAGCATGGGTTGTTGTGGCATCTCATTCCGTTTACTTAACCCTCCAAACCTTTGGCATTTATCACATGCCTTACAAAACAGATATGCATCCTTAAAAAGGGTAGGCCAATAAAATCCAGCATCTAACACTTTCCTAGAGGTCTTATGAGCACTAAAATGTCCACCACAAACCATTGAATGGCAAGCAAAAAGTATGTCCTTGGACTCGGTCTCTGGAATACACCTCCTGATAACTTGATCATTGCATAGTCTCCATAAATAAGGCTCATCCCAAATGTAGTGTTCAGCTTCTCGTTTAAGTTTTTGAGCCTGAAAGGAAGACATATGCTCAGGAATGAGGCCGGTCACAATATAATTCACTAGATTAGCAAACCAAGGAGCATAAACAGATATAGACATAAGGGATGCATCAGGGAAATTATCACAAATTAAATCAGAATCAAGTACTCCCTTTGTTCCATCCGGTAGTCTACTCAAGTGATCTGCTACAAGGTTTGTAGTTCCAGGCCTATCTTTGATGCTTATATCAAATTCTTGCAGCAATAGCATCCATCTAATGAGCCTTGGTTTTGATTGAGGCTTAGTGAAGAGAAACTTCACAGCTGCATGATCTGTGTACACAACCACTTTGGAATTGATTAGATATTGTCTAAACTTATCTAATGCAAAAATCACAGCAAATAGTTCTTTTTCAGTGGTAGTGTAATTCCTTTGTGCACTATCCAACGTTTTGGATGCATAAGCGATCACATTGGACAACTTGCCATGCTTTTGTCCTAGCATGACCCCCACAGCAGAATTAGAGGCATCACATGCTAGTTCAAAAGGCAAAGTCCAATCTGGTGCTTTCAAAATAGGAGGAGATATCAAGTGTGCTTTTAATTCATCAAATGCTTGTTTGCAAGAAGTATCAAAGACAAAATCAACATCTTTTTGCAATAGTTTGGATAATGGTAGAGCTATCTTACTAAAATCTTTTATGAATCGTCGGTAAAAACCCACATGCCCTAAGAAAGAACGAAGTGTTTTGACACTAGTGGGGTAGGGCAATGAGGAGATCACTTCAATTTTAGCTCTATCGACTTCAATGCCCTTGCTAGATATCAAATGACCAAGTACTATTCCATGATCAACCATGAAATGGCACTTCTCATAATTCAAAACCAAATTTTTCTCAATGCATCTAGCAAGAACATTGTCCAAACTATTTAAACAAGCATCAAAAGAATTACCATACACTGTAAAATCATCCATAAAAACCTCCATACAATTTTCAAGAAAATCAAAGAAAAGTGACATCATACAACGTTGGAAAGTGCCCGGTGCATTACATAATCCAAAAGGCATTCTCCTATAGGCATAGGTACCAAATGGACAAGTAAAAGTGGTCTTTTCTTGATCTTTAGGAGCTAATGGAATTTGGAAATATCCTGAATAACCATCTAAGAAACAATAATGACTCTTACCCGCCAACCTTTCAAGCATTTGATCTATGAAAGGTAAGGGAAAATGATCTTTCCTAGATGCTTCATTCAATTTCCTATAGTCTATGCACACTCTCCAAGCATTTTGCACCCTAGTAGGTATCAACTCATCATTTTCATTTTGCACCACAGTTATCCCACTCTTCTTAGGCACTACATGTACCGGACTAACCCACTCGCTATCAGAAATTGGGTAGATGATACCCGCACTCAATAGCTTGGTTACTTCTTTCTTAACCACATCCAAAATTAGGGGGTTGAGGCGTCTTTGGGGTTGCCTAAGAGGTTTGGATTCCTCATGCAAAAGGATCCGATGGGTACAAATAGCAGGACTAATCCCAGGAATGTCAGCTAAAGTCCAACCTAGAGCCTTTCGATTTCTACTCAAAACTTTAAGCAATCTCTCCTCCTCATTCACAGACAAAGAATTTGAAATAATAACAGGCAATTTTTCTTCCGCAGCTAGGAAAGCATATTTCAAATTAGAGGGGAGAGGCTTAAGCTCTAAATCAGGAGGTTGAACAATAGAGGGAATTAGTCTAGGAAGATCAAGGGTAGTAGAAATACTCCCCTTTATGGACTTAGAAGGTGCCTGACTTGTGCTAGGCTCCATAGATTTGACCACTTGTTCATTGGTCTTCCCAAGTGTTGAACCAATATCAGGTTGGTCTACAGCAGCAACAGGCTTGGGGAACAAAGTCTCTTTCATACCTACTTCACAAGGAGTGATTAGCTCATTTAAAAATCTCAAGGTATGAGGAGTTATCTTGGTTCTATGATGAAGTGAAGAGTTAGAAGGTGGCCCTGTAACCACATTGTTTCTAGGTCCAAAGTGAGTCACATGAGAGGATTTCTTAGTCGGTGTGAGGGCTATCCCCTTGGAGAGCAAATCATCCAAGTCTTGACTACCGACTTCAAACTCAGCTTCCTCCACTAGTTTGTGACCTGAAACATTAACAAAAGCACCTTCCTCACAAGCATCATCACTAAATAATGAATCATTGGAAGAATTAAGCTCAAATGAACTCAGAGAAGTAAGAGAAAAATCATCAAGGGATGATAACCAACAATTAACCATCGATGAGTTAAGGTTGGAAATCTCACTCCCAAGTGAATCAAAATTTTCAACAGAAGAAGAGGGAAATTTATCATCACATGAATCCAATGCAATACCACAGTCAAGATCACAATTATTAGTGTGGAATTTAAGCTCATATTCATTAACCTCATCATCAATGGCCAAGTCAATTGAATTCACACCTAATAAAGAGTAATCTTCAAAAGGGTGCTTCATGGCTTCATACATATTAAAACTTAGCTTATGATTGCCCACTTCCATAGTGATTGAACCATCTCTCATGTCTATCAAGGTGCTAGCAGTTCTCATAAAAGGTCTCCCTAAGATAAGGGTGGATTCACTAGACTCATGAGACATGTCTAACACATAGAAGTCAGCAGGAAAAACTAAGTCTTTGACTTTGACAAGCAAATCCTCAATGATGCCTTGTGGGTGCCTAATGCTCCTATCAGCTAGTTGGAGAACCACACTAGTCCTCTTAAGCTCCTTCACACCAAGAGATTTAAAAATGGCACTAGGCATGACATTAATGGCTGCACCTAAATCTAACAAGGCTTGAGCTACATGCACATTACCTACGGTACAAGGTATAGTGAATGAGCCAGGATCCTTGCACTTAACAGGGAGTTGGGGTTTGAAAAGGGCAGACACATTAGAGCTAATTTGCACTCTCTCATTAGGCCTAAACTTCCTCTTGTTAGTGCAAAGCTCTTTCAAGAATTTGTAATAACTGGGCATAGACTTGACCAATTGAAAGAAAGGAACATTGATATTCAGCTTGCTAAACAAATCATACATTTCTTTTTCAGTTTGTTCCTCATGCATTTTCTTGCCTTGAAAGTAAGCTTTAGGAAAAGGGAGTTGAGAAATTTTTACCTCCTTACCATCAGTATTGGATAGGATGCCTTGATCGCTTGTCTCACCTTCCTCAAAAGTGCTTCTTTCCTTGGAGCCCACCTCTCTCAGAAGTGGTGGTTGTTCCACTTGAGGTTGCTCAACTACTTTGGCCTTCTTCTTCTCAAGGATAGCTTTCTCTTTGGAACTCTCAGAATCAGGAAGCTTCATTGGGGTTAATGGTGGACTTTCAACTTCAATTTCCTCATCCACATCATTGTCAATCTCTTCAGGGAAGTGTACTTTCCTACCACTCCTTAACTCAATGGCATTAAGTGATTTAGGGTTGATGACAGTATTTGAAGGAATAGAACCACTTGTCTTAGCATGCACATCACTCAAAGAATTGGAGAGTTGAGTTAAGTGAGATTGCATAGTGTTGTTCTTCAATTCCAATTCTTCCAACTTCTTGCATACATGAGACATTTGAGTACTATCACTTGCCCTATCACTTTGTAGATTTTGTAGGCTGGTGGTGATAGAAGAGAATTTACTCTCATTGAAAGCTCTTTCTTCCATCATCCGGTTATCCATGCTAGTGAGTTTAGCAACCATACTCTTCAATAATTGATTGGTCTCATCACCTTTAGACTCTTGAAGAGGAACCATTTGCCCACGATTTGACCCATATGGTTGGACTTGATATGATGACCCTTCTTGATTTCTCCAACCAAAATTAGCATTAGGTCTTCTACCTTCATTGTAGGTGGTAGTGTTAGAATCCCATCTTGGTTGTTGTTGGTTAGGCCTTCCTTGATACATAGCATTTAGTTCTTCATGTTGATTAGGGCATAGACTTGAAACATGCATCATTGAACCACAACTATCACAACTAGGTGCAACAAGAGCTTGTGAATTAGGAGAATGAGGTGCTTGTTGAATACTCAAATTATGAAGCTCGGATGTGATAAGGGAAAGTTGTGAAGTAACTTTATCCATTTTAGACTCAAGTGAGACCATCCTTTGGTTAGAGCCTATCTCACAAACTCCTCTTATCTCTCTCACATTATATTGTTGAGTATTTCGAGCTCTCATCCGAATTTGAGCCCATGCCTCATCAGCCGTGCAATCTTCCAAAGAACCTCCAGCTGAAGCATCTAAAATGCCCTTCTCATTAGGTAAAAGGCCATCATGGAAGTATTGAATCAATTGTTCATCAGCAATTTGATGGTGTGGACACTTATTTAAAAGCTCCTGAAATCGACTCCAATATTCATAGAAGGACTCTAAGGGGTCTTGTTTGATGGAGTAAATTTCCTTTTTAAGCTCTGAAATCCTTGAATCAGGAAAGTACTTTTCCAAGAAAGCTTTCTTCAAGTTAACCCATGAACGAAGAGCATCATTAACATGCCTTGGTAGCATCATGTACCATTCCTTAGCTTTCCCTTCCAAAGTGAAATAGAACACCTTTAATTGCACATCCTCTATTCGAGCACCAACAGGCTTCATATTTGAGCAAGCCAAGTACAAAGCATTGAGATGGTTGTAAGGGTCCTCATTTGAGAGTCCATGAAAGTGAGGTAGTGAATTAAGCAAAGGCCCCTTTAGCTCAAAATTAACCTCAAGGTTAGGGCATGCAATGTTGAAAGGATCATGAGTGACATCCGATCTTGTTACATCCCTTATGGTTCTCCTCCTTGGTTGATTATCGTTCACTTCTTCCATATTTGTACCTTGCGAAACACAATCACTCAAGTCAATGAAAAAATCAAAATTAGAGGATTGATCAGATTCCCTCTCAAATTGGTCGTTCATGCAAAGCTATCAAGCAAGCAATGAAACAATGGAGTGCCAAAATTGTGTTGCATTCAAGTTCAAGCAAGAAAATGTGCAAGTGGACTGAGTGCAACTATGTGTGAGTGTGTATGTATGGACAAGTAGAAATGCTAGTGCAAATGAAAATGCAAAAACAGAGAAAATCAAGATATTTGTTTTTTTTTCTATATATAAACAATTAAACAAAATAAATAAATAAAAGAAAAACCTAATAGGCTCACAAGGGCAAACCCCGATCAATCTGAACCAATTGACACTTAGTAAACCAAAGGAGTCAAAATTGACTCCCCGGCAACGGCGCCATTGATTCGACTGAACCTTAGTCGCCTCAGGGTCGAATCACTATTTACCACGAATTAAATGCAATACAGTGCAATTAACTCGGGATCGTTCTCTTAATCAAAGAGCCAAATTTATTTTGAATTTCCTAAGATAAACTAAGTGATATGAACATGGTTAGAAAATTGGGGTTCCTAAAAGAGTTTTCTCTACATAAAATGCATAAATAAAAATAAAGAAACTATTCCTATTTTTTTCTCTTTGGAAATAATGGGAAAAATACTTTGGATAAAAATAAGATTAAATGATTAATGTTCTTGGTAATGAAGAAATGACTATCCTTGCTCTTAAAAGATCATGGGAGTTAAAATTCATTAAGTTTTAAGAAAAACCTCAAGATACCACTTGAGTCCAATATTCCCAATTAATAGTAGCTCCTATTACCATAGCTAACTACTATCCCTTGAGAAATTGTTTTAGCCCACTTAATGTGTAATTAAAATCGGAATTATGCAATATGAGACTTCTTAAATTGAATGCTAAACAGCCCTTCAAGGATGCAAATCAACCACATTAATTAGACAATACCACGCTAATCAACATAGCTTAATTAACACCACAAAGAAATTCATACACATATAAAAATCACACCACTAATTCCAATCTTAACTACAAATATCAAACTAACAGAGATAATTACCATTAATCTCAGTTCCAGAATCATATATCAAAATTTAGAAATTCAAATATATAATCCTAGACTAATAGTAAGATAGATAAAACTCCCCTAATGTAGTCCAATGAGCTCAAGGACACATCTTCATCACCAAGATCAGAAAAATCAGCCACTCATAGCTTGCTGGAAGATCTCGCCGGAATCTGGAAAATGCTCGCCGGAAAATTCAAGAACTCGCCGGAAAATGCAAGAACTCGCCGGAAAATGCAAGAAAAATGCTTCAGCGAGCTCCAGCAGACTCTCGGCCTCTTTCCTTTCCGTCTCTCCGAACTCCCAGCCGCCCTCTCCTTCTTCTGTCTCCCTCCGTTCTAATATTTCCCAGCCTCCTCGTCAACTCTCTCTGTTCTGATTTGAAACTTCCCAAAATGTCAGCTCCAGTTGTGAAGGTCTCCTCCAGCGGTGTTGAAGGATTGTGGTCGCTGGTGATTATGGTGACGGTAGATGGTGAAGTGAATGAAGAGTGACGGTGATGGAAAGTGAGGTCCTTCGACGGTGGAGTCTGAAACTCAGCTCTCCCTCCAGCTCTCGCCTCCCTTTTCTCGGCCCCCCGTCTCCTGGTTCTGTTTTTATTTTCGTAACCCTATTAATTCCCTGGTCAAAACGCAAGTTTTGACCAGGGACTAAAGTGAAAGAAAAAAAAGTTTCAGAGAGGGACTAAAGTGTGAAATTTTGAAACATACTTGGGGTAAAACTGAAATTTCTGAAAACTCTGGGTCATTTTCTGTATTTTTTTCTCCTGTCTTCAAAATATTAATTTTTGACCCAAATGACATTTTTCCAAATTTTTCCATTTAATTCCAAAACATTTACCATGCATGCTTATACATAATGTAGCATCAAAAGTCCAAGAAATCATTTGTATAAATAATTAATAAATTATGACCACTTTGCTCCTAATTTCACTTAATTCAATACAAATGTCTCTAACTTAAATTAATGCTTAATCATGCAATGATGTCCTAGAAAATGCATTAAGAATCCCATTTTAATCATAAAATATCATGTAAAAATATGGTTAAATCATTGACATATGGGTTTCACATGAAATAGCATATGCTGGGGAACAGAACAGAGAACACCTGCAAAATTTGAGTGATGAGTGGGGAAGGTAAATAAACTGGGGTATGGTGAGTTTAATTAATTTAATTAATATATATGTAATTCTCATGGAATTATGTATATTGAAGGACGGAGGCAATTAATGAAGGAGCATTTGGCGAAGGAAGCTAAGGGGACAAGAAGGGTCAAGTGAACATGGGTGTTTGGATCGCGTAATAATGCCCTTTCATCCATATCCCCTTACAATCCTTTCTAGTATCATGATTTTGGGTCCCATGCGTTTCCACCTCTTTCACCATATATATTCCATTCAACAATATGATTGCTCAATTAAACTTTTGTCTTCATTTTGGATACTCTGATCTTTTTTCCCCCATATATATTCCTCTCCTTCGTAATACATATTTCAATACACTCAGTCCGTGCATGCATTTAATCACCAAATTAAGTAATTACCTTTCCATTTCACTTGTTCAGAATCTATATTTGGCGCCTGAGGCTTATAATAATGAAATTGCCCGCGAATATTTCATAATTGGCCATGATCGAGTGTAAATGAAAGAGAGATTTGTGTTAAGTAGTTCTTGGCAGTCAACATAAAATTTTGTTATGAGTTAAATTGAAAAGGTTATAATTAAAAAAAAAAAAAAGGATGCCCATAGGTGAAGAAGTTTGATAAGATAGTGAGCTTGTTTGGGTTACCGGTGGGTAAAATGACTTATGAAAAAGTCTGATTGGTAAAAGTCAAATTGTAAAAAGTGATTTATGTCTAGGTTGATGGTTGCATAAGTAGCTTTTAGGTATAAGTCAGATTGTGAAAACTTATTTAGAATGACTTATGAACAAGTGACTTTTGAGATAATTATAAAAGAAAACTTAAAATAAAATTACCAAAAATATGAAAAATGTTAAATTATAAAATTTGGCAATACTAAAATACATAATTTGATCTAATAAATATTACATAAGATTTTTGCACAGTGTTTCAAAAGGCACACAGACCGAGAGGATAAGCCATCATAAGTCATAGAGCCTTCATCTATGAATGCTTATGCCCAGTATAAATGCCACATAAGCTCGATTGCAACATTTTTTAATCCAAACAAAAAATTTATAAAACAAACCATAAGACTGATTACATACTCATAAGTTGTACCAAACATGCTCAACAGGTTTTTTTTTTTTTTTGGCTATTTGGGCATGATATATGGGTATGCAAAATATGGTAAGATCTCATTTCTTCCCTTTTCTTCTTCGTCTCATTCCTTCTCTATACGAGCGCTGGAGAGTTGTTTTGAAACAATCATATGCATATGAACTCCTTGTGGAGTTTTCATTAGCAACACACATGTTGCATTCACCTTTGATAGTCGATAATATATACTAGAAATGAAAGACGGTACTCTTTACAGTTCAGCGAGATTATTTTTGTTTTATTATGCTGGATAAATCTGTGTCCCATATAAACTTTTTCGTTGTTGGGTCCTACATGAATACCCTTTTTAGCTGTTCACCGCTGTATATGAAGAATCGTGCGCTAGCTTCATTCCCTCCAACTAATTAATAAAATACATTAAATTTCTTATCAAACTTTTCCTGATGCGCATGCCGTGAACCATGAGCCTGTTTTTCAACATTACATACTTCATCCTTCAGAATTGGTCTTCAAATAATTCAACCAAAGAGTTGAAATGGACATTAAATTAAGCTGAAAGAGATCCTTCTGTCTAGCTATATTCAGTAACAGGCATTTTAGTCGTCTTTTTCCAGCCTGCACACAATCTATATCGTGCGTACTTGGGGGAGATATAGTCAATGCAGAGGACAAAAACAAATTCAGCACTTTGTGCATATATAATTGTTACTATGCATGGAGTCAGGTCAAACGAATAGAAAGGAAGAGAATGACTTAAGACATAAGGTACGTGTATGTATATTGACCATTATTATACTATATAGTGATGATCCTTTACTGATATAATATTTGGTTCACATAATGTGTTGCATGAGATGAATTTCGGAGAAGGTTCGTCGTAATAAGGTGAAGTGACAACTGACATGGAAAGTTGAGGGAGGATATATAGTTTGTGGGGGGCACGGGGCAATGTCTGGTATGCCTTTGGCTTTAAAGGAACAAGGTTTTGATGAGTGCCTCGTAAAGAGGGTGAGATATCCCTTAAATTGCGAGGTCAGTCCTTAAAGGCGGTGACCCAGACCCAGACCCAGCACCAAAAGTTGAATTCTCTCGTGTTTTTTCTTGCGAGATCATTGTCGGACTTAGTGTCGTGTCTTTAATGGGTGGTTGTGGGTTACGCACCTCCTGTACGTACGACGGTCTCTCTTTTTGCTCCACCCACAAACCCAAATCCGAACTTGTAAACTTGCATAGTCCGTCCATTACCAAACCACTCAAGAGTCCCACTTCTCACTTCAGACATTTTATTGTCCAGATATTATTCCTTATCCTTCAAGTCCACCTCAAGTCAAGCCCTTATTCCACGTCCATGTAAAGATTCATTCATTGATAGTAAGGAGGAAAAAAATATGTATTGCAAAGTGTATCCCAATAATGCAACGTGATCAGGGATTCATTTATAATTAATGCATTAGATAAAGTTCGTCTCCATTATTTACATGCATGACAATCATCTTGGTCGGATTCTAGTTATTGTTTGTATTCACATCAAAATATCTACAAATCTTTCTACTGTTGCTATTAAACTCATAACTTGACTTTTTCAATTTACCATTTTTTCACTTTGATCTTATAAATTCATGTTAATTTATTTTTAGACTAGTTGAACTCACAAGCTAACTCGTCGAGTTTATCCATTCAAATCGCTTTTTGACTTTTGTTAACTTCAAACCCTTGAGTAACTTGGTCATACTGGATAAATTCAATTTTTTACCTAGCTAGTTGAGTGAGTCAAACATTGATTGCGGCATAGAAATGAGTTACATAATGTAAAGAAAAGGACATAGATTAAGAGTAGTAGAAAAATAAGAAATAAAAAAAAAAATAAGTAACCATATTTTGAAGCTTGCAAAGTTGTGACGTCTTATTCATGGTTTTCTATTGATCTATTCTATCACCATAATATTTGCCCTCTTGATGAAAGTAGAGTCTAGAGACTCAAGAAGATAAAGGCCGAAAGAGAGAGAAAAGAAAGAAGAAAGTGTGTTGATAGAAGGAGATAGTATAAATTTAAACAAATTGCTGTCATCTTTTAAGGAAAACAAATTGCACTCCTATGAGCTATTAGATGCATTACTTTGAACCCAAATTCAAAGTATAAACTTTTTACCTCAAAGCCCAATACACTTTTGCCAGAATTCTAAACTAACCCAAATCCCAACGGTGGGGTTTTTTCCTGGGGTATGTAATCGGCTTTAGACATTTAAATGTTAATTAGAAGCTTCGTTTTATGCAAGCCCAATTCAAATTCAAGCCCAACCACTTCTTAATTCTTATTGGACCCGACCCGAGGTTGTATTTGGATTTTTGGTCATTGAAATCAAAGTTGGCATCATGCGGGCTTAATTTTCTATAATCTGTTATCGAAGAGTTGATCCACATGAAAGAAATATGGATAAGTCATTATGTTGCAATATCAGGCCGAGGCATTGTAAGATTGTGGAGCAGAACGGTGGTAATATATTCTGAATTTCTGACAGCACTTGCTGGTTTTTTATAATGTTATATGAAGCACGTCATTAATTAAATGATAAGTATTGAGTGGACTTCTAATCAACTGGGGTGTGTGAGGTGAGGGAGAACAAATTAGTCCTGGACAAAAATCAACATTTTTTTGGTCAAATGACAAAAATCTACATTGATCAGTGAATTTGGTATGTGAGAAAATATCACTTTTAAAAACTATTGTTACCTTCAAAAAGTTCTTGCGCCTGGCGCGGCCAAGAGGAAAATTTAAAAAATGTTTCTTGAAAGAAATGAACTAACTGGTCGAGTACGTAACCATAATCAGACACATATGGATATGAGAATATGTGTGTGTGTGTGTGTGTGTGTGTGTGTGTGTCATTTGTTTAATAGAATAAATAAAACTTTGATTACTTTGATGATGAGAAGGAGAAGAATAAACAAGTGTATATCTTGATAGTGAGTGTCAATTTCATGAAAATAAAGAAATGAGGAAGGAGATGATGTGAAACAAGAGGAGAGAGAAGGAGGAGGGGGGATGGGAATACCTTGTTCAATGAATTAGTATATAGTTTGAAATAAAAAGTCGTGTGACCATTATTTATAGAGCCATAGTAAATTATTTTAAAAATCATAGAGATATGGTTCTATGCTTCTATCAAGAGGATATATGGGTATATACCAATTTTTGTTGGCCACTGTCTCTCTGTCATCGCCCACAAAAAAACAAAAATGTTTATATGCATGGGCGGACTTGTGTGAAGGCTTCAATCAAGCCTTAATCTTCTGTTTATTTTATTTGATTTCATTAATTAATTAATTAATATGGTAACACTAATGTCACGGCATTGACAGAATGTGTCACTTATCTCCATAAAAAATAAAAAATACGACTCTCATGTTTGTTGTTATTCTTTGAAGCTTTCCCAACTGTTTTCTCTTTCAAGGGATCATTTGCATATTGCCCTAGCTGATTTCTGAGTTGGCTGCAATGGTCTTTGTTTGGAGGTTACTTGTACCAGTTTATTCCCGTAATCTTTTTCCCAATATATTATTATTCATCATCCACTAGAAATTAGAGAGGGACACAGGTCATTCGTCATTTTCCAATCTGTCTTCTTGCTGCTTGTTGAGAATGTTCACAATACATACATACACGCGTTCTATTTTTTCTCAATTGGATGGTATGTCTTCAATTCCACGGAGAAGTTTATATAATCCTTGATCTGTTGATGGAGAGACATTAATTTGAATTCAGTTAGATTACAACTATAGCGAGAAAAAATGTGTTTATAATACATATAATATGCTGGTGTAGGATCAATAAGTTAGTAATGTGTAAAGAAGAACATGCGTGACCGTAAATAGTAAGAAATTCAACTGTTTTCCAGTTTTGGTGATATAAACGTGTGAAGATGAGCGGGACGCAGCTATATATATAAATAAGGAGCAAGAGTACTGGCGTTTGATTTTTTTTAAAGAAGTTTAATAACAATTGTTTGAAAATAATATTGTGGGTGGGGGTGGACCCCTGAGGTGATGAATGTGGACAAATCAAGTATCAACATCAAATCAACCTGGAGATTTAATGTTAGCTAGGAAGGTAATAGCATTAGTTTAAGGTTAAGAATCTGAGGCATTATTGCCTACCATACCACCAAAGGAGGGCGGCCGGGAAGGAAAGTCAAGATTAAATATCGCAAGTTGAATGGCGTGGCAACTGCTCCTTGTGTTTATTCTTGTTTCAACTTTCAACCTTTCCTGTTAATCGCCTTGTGTTAGTATAAGAGTATAAGAGCTCCTCCGTAAGTGAAAAGTCGCGGGTTTGACTCCGCTTATTGCTCCAGGCTGTTAATACAAGCCCCTTTATTATTATTATTATTATTTTTTATAAAAAAAGAACTATCAGCCTCTCATGTCTCCTGCTTTCACAACCAATGTTGAAGTATATTTGGTATTCCCTTAGCGATGAATAATTATTTACTAACGGCTCTGTATATCCACATCCAAATCAATTTAAGTTTAATATATATGTTAAGCACACTTAATTTTATAAACAGTTGAAGTCGCTGGAGACTTGAAGAGAGATGCTGCATTAGTCAATGCTGCGTACTCCCTTCTTCTTCATCATCAGAGTCGGCTTTATGTAGTCTTTATTTATATAAAGGAGGGGACCTGACAAGAAAACTTAGGAAAGAAGAATTATTTATTAGGAGGATCCTATTCAAACATAACGAATAAATTTTTATATTTTCGACACTTCAAAATTTATGAAGATCCGTTTAAGCGTTACACTTAAAATTTCTTAAAACTCTCTCCATCCTAGATATAAGTTTTAAATTTGAGAATCGGTAAGCTCTAAAATATAAGTTTCGTTTCAATTTTTTCTCAATATTTATTGTTTTTCTTGTTATAATTTTATCCTTGTTGACTGTGTGTGTGTATTGCATTTTTTTTTCCAATGACTGTGAATTGTAAGAATTAAAATTGTGGATTAGAATTATATTTCCAAAAAGGAGCATAGTTGAAAAAATATATATTACTTATATATTTATTACTTTTAACTACTTCTTAGTTAAACCAAAAAACGGGGTGAGTAATCAATTTTTTAAATATAGATCCTCAAACAAAAACACCCCCAAGAGAAAGAAGTAATGGGTTTTTAAATATATTTTATAAATATTTTTTGGAAATTTCAAGCCATGGGGAGGATGGTTCATAATTCTTTCATTAACTCAAATTATGTAATTTATTTTTGTAAAATGAATTGTATAGTTAATCATTTATATATATATAAGTAATTAAGAATATGCTGCCACTTAGTGTCATTGACTTTCCCTCTTTTCAGTGTGGCGGAGTTTCTTATAGACAAGGGGGTTGTGGCCCCCGCCAAAAAAAAAAAAAAAATCTGTGGAAAAAATTTAATGAATATAGGATTTGTTTTATATATATTTAGTCAAAAAATTACACATTTATCTTAAAAATTTATACATTTGGCCCACTCAAATATTTTTTTTCCTTAATTAGTTATTTTAGTTATTGGGTATACATTTAGCTTCCCCAAATCTTTTTCTCAAGATACACCACTAGAGTTCTTTTCTTTCCCTCTTCTCTTCTTTTTTGGTTCACTTGTGTTGCGATTCCGAGAATCAGAGAATATCTTTGTTTTTATGGCCAAGAGAACTTTGCTGGAGTAAAAATGATGCAAGAATTTCAGTCTAAAATAAATTAAAATAGATCCCGACATGGCGCAGAGATGAGTGAAATTTTTTCAGAACATACGAATAGTGCCAATCCCGTGTACTGCTAACCTTTTAAAAGCCAATTAGGGCAGGCTAAATTAAAGGTAGAAGATAAATAAAACGAAAAACAGAATCACTTAGCTAGGAAGTGTTTGAAAACTTTCCAAAACCTAATTTTTATGCAGTACGAGGTAAACATGTGAGATAAATTTTATCTAATTTGCGCAAAACCTAAATTTTGAATGCTATCCAAAGAGTCACTTAATAGATAGGGATGTATTATTATTACCTGAAGTGGGATTTATGAATGAAGCAAGTAGCGATATTATTACATATATGGGTGTTGTCCAAAGCTTGCTAGAGGAAATGCAATTAATTTACTGGTGAAAAATGTCTTCATTGTCTTTTCTCTCTATTTTTACTCATCGGTCAATGTATAATTCATCCCTTACCTCATCAGAATTTAGAAGATATGATTGGAGTGTTAAACTTCAACTCTTCTCATAATAAGTTATAATAGGGGTGATATTTAGAAAAAAGTTATTAATGACTTACCAATTAACTTATATTATGAAATAAGATTATTATTATATTTTCAGAATGAGCCATATGGGACTGGAGGGAATATTTAATCAGTCTACTTGTGCATATTGGGGTCTGATTTGCATAAATAAGAATGACCATTGGATTGTAGTAGCCGCCACACACATACACACACGTGTGTTCTTCTTGTCATAAATGTGAAATATAATTCGAAGTATAAATTACATTATAAATTAAATCTTATATTTAAGATTAAAGGTAGTATCTGTTATGCAGCTCCCATTTTCATTTATTTGTTCCCCTCTCTCTCTCTCTCCCTCAACCAAACTCGTCATAATGGTTCCTCTATTCCCTGGTATATTTTTCCAAAGGCTCCCGATATTGCTTTCTTCGTCAGCACATGAAGTTGCTTGAATCACTTCCCTTTTTTTCCCCCATAAACATAATCACAAGTTTATGCTTCTTTAGCAAAAATATATTCACTTGCATAAGTTGACGGCTCATATATAATTCATCATTGATTTAGAAATTAGGGTCGCGTTCAAGGATAAAGGTTCGTTTTCTTTTACCAAAAGGATATAAAGGCACCCCATAAATATTTAAACCTCAGATTATCCTTTGGATTCCTCTCTCACACACACCAAGAAAAGTTTCATACATACATTACAAGAAAAGAAGAAAATTCTTGAACTGAACGTACAAGAGGTAATAATCCTGAAATTGATAGAATAGTTTCAACTTCTAATAACACGAAAGACTCGAAATCTAATCCCCAAATATATATATATATATATATATATATATATATGGGTGATTGATGGTTAATTGAAGTCATGTGTTGATAGGGTGGATTCTTGTAAATGAGAGAATACCAAATAAATTGGGTGCTGCTGGGACTATCATACTTAAATGATTCATTGTTTCTGGCTGGAGTCACATGAGAACGTGAAGGACTCCTTCCTAAATAGTTAATGCATATATATACAAGACACAGAGAAAACTATAAGAGAATGAAGCCACAAATCTGATGCCTCCATCGCTAAAGCCGAGTAGGTCACGGCCAAAACGTCAAACAATCTTTCCTGCTTTCCACAGGCTTCTGCCCCCCTGGGTTTCAGAACAACTTTGTCAAAGTCACACTTCAAAACCCCATGCTTTTCAGTAATATAAACTTATCAATCAACGATACTCTATAATTGCACCTTTCAAAGTTAGAATGAGTCTCTTGACATATACGTTGTACCTGATTGGATAAATTAAAGAGTCTTATTTATTTGAGCATACAAAGGGGCACAAGAAAAGAGAAATTTACCAGGCCAGAACCAAGATGTTGTTTTCAAATGATGAAGCAAATACTTCAGAATGAAACAGTACAGTTGAAATAAAGATAAAACTAGCTAGAAACGAAAACAAACAAAACTCTCTGAGCAATGAAATAGCAGTGAACTCTGAAATTGATATTCCGGCACAAATTTACACACCCCAGTCATAAAAAAAAAAAAACTCCTATTGCACTCCAAAGTTGGTAGACTCCTCAAAACAAGCCATATCATGAGGCATTCCTTGTTGGACTACTTGGTATGGCGAAACCAGAGGAGAGTAAAGCTGAAGGTGAGAGGTAATATCACCCCAGCTAGTGCTTTCTGTTGAAGCTGCACCGCTGCTACCCATTCCACAGTAACCCTGCAGCGCAGCATCTAGTTGTTGCAGTGGCCTCATACTCACCAACTCACTCCAATAATCATCGACAAAGCTTTCAAAGCCGTGGAAAATGTTGGATGACGACTGATCACAACTGCTACTACTACTATTATTCGCTAGCGGTGCTGTTGCTGAATCAATTGAGGCCGAGTATGGCTGCTGTTCTTGTTGGAGAAGTTGGTAGTCGGAATTTATGGTTTGGGATGAAAGTGTGTGTGAGTATGGTTGGTGGTATTCTACTTTATTTGGCAAGTTTCCATGGTTGGGATCATGATATTGTTGGGCAGGCCAGGTGGGATTTTGGGTCACAGGTGTCACCAAATGTTCAGTCTGGTTCTTCATCATGAGTGGCTTTGGGCGAGCATGGGCCTGTTGTTCCCTGCGCTGCTTACCCAGAAGCTTCTTCCTCAACCTGGTGTTCCAGTAGTTCTTTATATCATTATCAGTTCTCCCCGGTAATTGGGATGCAATTATTGACCACCTGCATATACATTATTATTGTAAGTAACTAATCAGTTGATGAGGTGGCGGAGCCTCTTGGATCCCATTATTGTTGTGTACATATAATTAATTAGCTAGTCACCTGCTTCCAATAGTGGCATAGAGGCTGCAGATTATGTTGTCTTCTTCCTCCGAGAAACCCCCATGCTTTATGTTTGGCCGAAGATAATTCAACCATCTTAGGCGACAGCTTTTCCCACATCTCTTAAGGCCTATAATTGAAGAATCAGAATCACATATATGTTAGAGTATTTGATGATGATGGACAAGTCCTATATGTCTGTATAAACATGAATAATGATCCAGAGATACACACACACACATATGTATAAACATGAATAATCCAGAGATATATATACCTATCTTTTGGGGCAAGGCAATCCAGTTGCCGCCAGTGCCGAGCTGCTCAATACAGGCCTTGAGCTTGGCGTCTTCCTCAGGGGACCAAGGGCCTCTCTTCACGTTGGCTTTGTCACAGCAAGGAGCCCTCCCCATGTTTCAGTTCCAAAACTCAGTCTGTAGGTGTTACGATTTTGAGGATAGATAATGATAAAGATAATAATGGGTGCTTTATATAAAGGGGGAGAGAGTGTGAGAAATAGCCTGGAGAAGAAGAGACAGGGAAGGGTGGTGGAGGGGGGGTTTGAAAAAGGCAAAGTCAGTGAGGAAGAAAAGGGAAGAAGAAGCTAAGGTTTAATTTGTGAGGAATTAAATAATGGATGAATTTGAAAATGGAAGGGGGCCGTACAGCCATGATGATTATAATTGATGTTCTCATTGTCTCTCATATTCAAAAAAATTTATATATCCCATTTCTCATGAATTTATTTATTAAATAGTGAAGAATTATTGGTGTGGAAAGATGAATGATGAGGGTGATCATATATGAATATGATGCATGCAGGGAGGGTGGGACCAATCATCCCTCCACGCTAAATTTCCTTTTTTGTTGAACCGTTCCTTCATCAGATCACATCATCATTAATGCCTTTTTTATTATCAGTATTATTACCACAACAAGCATGATTTTCCTAATGGGTAGGTGTGTGTGTGTGTGTGTCCACCAAATTAAATAATAATCGCTAGCTATTTTTTTACTGATCCCCAATAAGAAACATGCATGCGTGGTTCTGAATCATGAAAATTAGGCAAAATAGGTATCAAAGTATATGGAAACATGTAGCTTTGTATTATAAACAGCTGATCAATATTTAAATTCTTGAGGCCCAAAGATAATAAGCAAAGTTATTTATGCCACTAGGTGTCCTATCATTTTGGCCTTTTCCCCTACGCAAGAAGACAAGTTCAAATTTAAAAACGGAAGACATACCTCACTATCACATCCATATTACGTTTGGGATTTAGATTTATTTTTTCTTCAAGCGACTCCTTTTAAGTAAAGTAAGATTTTTTATTTTTATTTTTTAAAAAAAAGACCTCGATCGCAAGTCTCACATCAGTTGTGTGGCTATACTATTTATTATGCAGCCTGAAAATGTTGAATTGAAATAATGTCAGATAATACAAGTTATTGACTTATTTAAAAATAAATAAATCTAAAAATTCATAATATCACAATACTCAAATTCAATGATTATTTGAATACGAACTAATTGATAAAATATAAAATTTGATTACTCCGTACATATAGAAAAATATCACAAACTGAATTTTTAAAATGTGTGGAAAGGCTCACTGTTTCAAGTATTATATAAAGGTTAAGTAGTGAATCTGCTCCGGAAGTATATGCTCAAGGGTAATATTGCTCTGAAAGTTTTTTCAGGCTCAATGTTGCCCCAAAAATCTAAAGACGTAGCAATATTACTCTTTTTTCATTAAAAAGTTAATGGTCAAAGTTAATTTTTTAACAATCAACGTTAGTTTTTTAACGAAAAAGCGCAATATTACTACATCTTTAGATTTTCGAAGTAAAATTGAGCTTAAAAAAACTTCCAGAACAATATTACTTCTCGATATATACTTTTGGGACGGATTTACTACTTAATCCATTATATAAACTCGCACGTCTACATATTCCTCAGCGAATAAAAGAAAATTGATTAGACTTGTGATTTTTATTTTATTTTTTTTGAGGAAAGTAATTGATTGATTAATTGCAAGTAAAGTTCTTTTTTTTATTTAATTTAATAAAAGGAGGGCTATGTCTATATAAGTGGCCTTCTTGTAAAGTGAGAGTTGGTTCCAACTAAAAAGCTGTGTGTGGGAAGAAAAAAGGGCATTGTTAATTAATTTCTGATGACGACTTATATGCACACAAGTTGTGCCTGTCTTCGGGGGAGCGATACATGGCTTTATATATACGCCATCTCCTTATACATTTTAATTACTTCACTATTTACCTCTCCCATAAATACTTCACAAATCACAAACTCTGTCCATTAATTCAATAATTATGTTTTCCCTTCATCTTAATTAATCTATTTTGTGTGTGTGTGTGAATGAGGACAGGTTTGAGTCCAAGGAAAGGATTTAAGAATTCAATTATGTGGAACCAGTGAATGAAAGGGCCAGTCAAGGTAGGCTACCATATCTCTCGTCTCACTGTTTTCCACAATGAATTAATAATTAATTAAGGGTTAATATTTGTGAGCAAAGAGAAAAAAATGGAAAGGAAGAGAAGACTTTGACTTTTTGATACTGAGTCTATGTTTCCAAGTTTGTTGTTCCACACGTAATGGTGGGCCCATTTCGTTTGAAACAATCTTTTTGACATGGTCGCACGCCCTTCTTTTACTTAGCCGACGACATCTATTTGGCTGTCTTTCTTATTTTGTGTCTGCCTTTCTTTTTGAAACCTTCAAACAGGAGGCCACAGCATCGTGCTGTTACAGTCTTACAGCAACAAGTGGATTCAGCATAGACTTTGTCTAAAACACATGCAGTAGTTGAGCGCCAATGGTAAGGAAACCAATTCATAATCTGCTGTTAACAAGAAGATGAATATATGGTATACTCTCTGCGCAACGTATAAAGGCGGATTAGTAGGATGCAGTAGTTATCAGAATGGTCATAACGTAACATAGAGTAATTGTGAAAAAGATCCACATGAAACGAAACTATGCACATCTACTTGCCCTCAAATTCTGCGCTCCATATAGTGATGTTAATAGATTACTGTGACGATCTGCATAGGATATTAAGTGGGTGAATGTGTGTGTGTGTGTGTGTGTGTTGGCCAGTTCCGTTTCACATTATTGCAGTACGACTTCCAAATCAACATCTAATTCCTGCGACTAACGTTAAATTTCAAGAACATGTACCGCCCAGCAAAGACTATAATTAGAGGATGCGTGCAGCGGCAGTGGCAGTGTGGCGAAGCTTATTAAGGCCTTTTATATATCAGGGCCAACAGATATTATACTCTGGTCCTAACTATAAAACATAGTTGACTTGTTTAAAATTACTTTAGAATATTTTTATTTTTTTCTTCAAACTAATTAGTTTGACTAATAAACTAATATATAATATAAAAATATATAACATATGAAATGATTAAGTAACTTATTTAACATCCTTAATCTTTTAACAAAAAGTCTTATAATTATAAGTGGAGGTAGTAATAATTATTTTACTACATCTTAACAATAACTCGGATGTTTGAGAATTAGTCTTTAATTTGAGGCTCTCTTTTCATAGAATCGTAAAATTCAATTCCTGCATTACTTCTGCTCGCCTGCATAATTTAAAGGATGAAGTTCTTACATGAATGTGATCATGGCGGCGACGGCTTGATTTTGTCCAAATCAAGAACTGTGAACCCTGAAAGACCGCATCTTTGTTTTTACTGGTCAGCCATCACATCTCTTCCAAGCCACACAACTCCGTCAACCATCTATTCCCCAAGGTCCAGTGTGAATTTGACAAATAATATAATAGCCTACAAAGTAGAACTTACGTATCACGTATGTACACTCCTACTGAGTGTTTTTTTTCCATTCCTACTGAATCAATTAGTGCTCTCATACTCGACAGCAACTTGGTAATACAAATCCCAAACAGCCTACGTTAGGTGATATCCGGCTGTTGTACATGTTTGCTTTATACAATAATATTATCAGAATAATTCTTGAAAATCATGTATGGGGCCGTTTCTCGAGGCTTGACAGGTAAATTTGAAGAGTTAGTGGGATGTCACGCACCAACAATTAGCATATCAGATTGTTAATCCTTGGGGGATAATTAATATTTTAGATGGCAGTACTTTTTCTGCCTTGACTCTAATATGTAACCAGCATGTTATGTGACATGATAGAGAACACTTTGTCAGAAACCTGGAATTTTGGCTTTCATTGACTGATGAAACACAAGTACACAATATATGCTTTCTTTCTTACAAGAAAGGCACAGAATCCGTTGTATAAAAGATCCGATTTCCTTTTTCCATGGAAGGGTCGGTAATCATGGACGCGCTTTCTTCCTTCTCATGGGTGCTTTTTCCCAAGTTTAAATAAAAAAGCTTGCAATTTCTTTTAAGGGCTCAAAACTCAAAAATGGCGAGCAGCTCAGGTCAAAAGGGATATGGACATGGATAGCATAGGACAAATATTCAGATATCAGATACTAAAGTACATAACAAAAAGCAAACTTTAAGTCCTAATATAAATTATATCCTCGTTGTTAGTGGCAATAATGTGAATTTAATTAGCTTGTTAATTAGAAGAAAAATGGAAATATGCGGGTGCTTTTCTAGAACATGTGTATAGGTCAAGGAAAGGGACCCAGTCCATTTTTATAACTGGTATGGCGTATGAGCACACCTTAACAGGTTACAGTCAATTAAAGCCAATTCCGGAGACTACTGGTGAAGTCAAACTTGGGTATCACGGCGACGTGCTAAGTTAGCCTTCACTTAAATAGGTCGGACACTATATCAGATATTTAAAGTGTGAGTCTGAGCTTTTATAAGACCTGACATAGTTTAAAGCCTGATTAAAGGTATACTGAAAATGTAGGTCAGCATACTTTGTGTCTTAAAAACCTAACATTTATTCTTATCGTAATATAAGGGCTTAGTAAGAGAAAAAAAACAAAAGAATCTCTAGCGATAACAATTATCCAGTAGGAATAAGAAAATTTAATCACATGTTAATTAATAAAATATATTTTATAAAATCAATTAAGCATAACAAGCAGCATATAAAACTAAATTTTGCTTCTTTTACTTTGCCCATGTAAATTGGGACAAACTCCTCATATAAAGATTATAATATTTTATTTAGTACTAAAATAAACTCAAAAAATTAAAGTTATTATACTTTAGTGAGCGACACAAAAAGGAAGACAAAATGGGTTAGGGTTGCCACCTCGAGTAATAAAAAAGAAGAGAGGTGCGGATAAATGATTGATGTAAGAGTAATGATTGAATATAATGACGATGAGGTGGGAAACTTGGGATCAATGTTAAATTGGTAAATTTATGAATTATTTATAAAATTATTTACATGATAATATATATACTAATATTATAGTATACATTATATGGGTTGTTGATAGGAAAAATGAGATATTAAAATAATATTATATTGATTGAATAGATATATTTTAAAGATGATGAAATAATATCAACCCAATATCCTATCCTTCCTATCTTGACTCCTATGCCACCCTTTTTATTTTAAACCTTCGCTGTTTTGCACAGAGAGCATAGGATGTTCAGGTTATGGTGACATAGAGGAGGGAAGGATGAAGACCCAGGCAGTTCTTAGATTGGATGGAGAACATGAAGACCGCAAGAAACATACTTTAAATCATTATTCGTTTAAGTAATGGGTGTTTAAACCAAAAGAACATTGAAATTGATGGAGAAATACAAGGGAATATATATAAATAAATCATTTTTTCAAAACAGTATCCTGACAAGATGTCATGATATGACAGATTTTGGGGTGATCCTATACGACACTGTTTCCGGAAGCCCCATGTCCTTCCAAGAGCTTGTTCGGAGACCTCAAACTTCAATTTCAAAAATTATTTTCCGCCATTCGAAATAAAATTTCTTTTACAACTTATATTGTAAATCTCAAAAATTATTTTCCAAAAATTAAATCCAAACGGACACCAAACCTCCAAACCTCTGACCACAATGGCAGGTCAAAGGCACTTGTGCTAGCCGTCACTCATTCAAATAATCAATTTTTGCTAATAGCGGTCATTTAATTTGATCTGCTGCAAAACGAACTATTTCAAGACAATGGGATTTTCGATATTCATAGACTAGCACGCCCTCATTATCTGTCCTATTGTGTCATCAACGGCATTACATGGCTGTTCTTTCTATTGTAAATAATAAAACTGATCACAAAATTCACCAATACAGTGAAAAATTCTAGAGCAACCAAGACAACAAACTGTAATATCTGGATAATTATTATCTAAAATATTATGTTATAGTAATAAAAATGTTCATTAATGATGATTATGGTCTCAAAATATTGTATAATTAGTCTATTTTTAAAGAGAAATACTAAGAAAATTAAATGAAATTTATTGCTAAAAATGTGAAAAAATGCATTTTAGGGCCATAAAACATTCTAAAAAGAATTATGAGAAATTTTAAAGGACATAAGAATAATTATTAAAAATTAGAAAGAGTATTGTCCTTCATTTAGATAATTTAATAAATTATTTCCTTTGAAAATAAAAAGAAGAAAAATTAAAAAGTATTCTGGAACCAAAATTGACACTATGATTTTTTATATTTTGCATGGAGCTTAAATTATTAATGTCAATAAAATTTTTGAGAGAAAATGATTAATTTTAATTAAGAAAAATATCAATAATTAGTAAGGGATTAATTTGGTAATTTTTGGGAATTTTTATAAGGTTACAAAAATCTAGGAAATATGGAAAGAATTGTTAAGCTCATGGTTAAGGTGCTAATTAAACTTGTAGAATCAAATTAAGTAAATTAAATAATTAACAAAAGTTAAGATGTAATCTTGAAAAGTAAAGATCAAAGGCTTAGGATTATTTAAGTAATTCTAGAAGCCTAAATCCATGTAATTACTTATGGATCAATAGAGAAATTTTGTGAAAAATAAATGCAAGTGAAATAGGATAATATATTTAATAAAATAGGAAAATAATAATAAATATATATATATGTGCTCTCCGAAAATTTAGGGGGGATAAGGATGATGCAAAAGTGATATTAAAATATTTGTATAATAATAATATTATAAGATAAGTTAAATAATATTATATTAGTAAAAAGTAAACAGGATAAATGACCACGGATAGAAAATAATTCATAAACTAGAATCTAGGGATGAGTTGAGAAAAACCAGAGTATATTATTGATCAGTGGATTTTTATCCAGAAGTTGACGTCGGTAGACGAAATTTCCGTAACCAACAACGTTTGTCTGAAAATGTTCGGCAGGCAACGGAATGTCTTTAATGGGATCAAAAATTTAGATAACCCAAGTATCTTGAAAGAGGAAGAAAAGACCTTCAGGGCCTTGCTTCCGGAATTCTGAGATTTTCCACGATTACGCGATTAGGATACCGAACCGGGAGCTTTATTCGGATAAAAGCCCATTAAGCAAGATGACATAAGCATGATGATGTCATCATTTTATCTTCTTGGGGGAGGGGGAGGTCGGCCAAATAGGTGGATGGCCAAGATCAACCCATTTCAAAAAATGCGATCCAACGATCAGAATCTGTCCAGACGAAGTTCAAAGAAATTATGAAAACGCCATCCGTTTTTTCTATAAATAGCCCATTCATTTCTCTTCATTCTTCACCAATTCACATACAATCCTAGAGAGAAGTTAGAGAGAGAAGCTCTGGAGGAAGAGTAAGAAGTTCATAGCAAAGCTTTGGGTAAGTTTTTCAGTCCTTAGCCTTTAGTTTAAGTAGTTCTTTCGGTAGTTATAGTAGAATTGCTAGAGTAGTCTCTAATTTTTCAAGTTAGCTTAGATATCATGTTTTAGGAATAAATATGATATTTATCTCAGAAATCTGTTATAGGAAAAGTTATAGCAAAATTTTGAGAATTTAGAGTCAAAATAGCGAAGCTCTGGCAAAATCTCACCAAGTAATCAAGCTAGGGGCAAAATGGTAATTTTGTACCTAAAATACCTGTTATGATCTTAAATATTCATATCGGTGAGATTATCCTTATAGGATATCCGAAATCACAAACCGCTGTTTCCGCTGTCACCGCTGTTGTACCGCCGTAATACCGTTGTCAAACGTGTCAAAATTCGACGAAAGTGTCAGATATCATCAACGGAGGTACAGACGCGTATTGTAACCTTAACACTTATGCCGCTCATATACATATATGTGATAAACATGTTTATATACTGAGGTTCTGCTTAGGGTTGTCAGTTATACATACAGCTTTATACGAGTTATAGTCTTGATAACGCCGTTGAGTTTTCCTAGTGCTGAGGACACGATGGGCCATCGTGGCACTGGTTATGTACAGACATGCTGTGGGACTTTACATACTGCTTTGTGCTTATGTTTTGTCAATATTGTAATCATGCATCTGCTGTGTGCTTATGTAGTGATTTACTGCTGTTATGTTTTTATGATTATTGTTATCCATATATTGTTTTATTTGAGCATAAGGTTAACCGTTACTTGAGATCCAAATGGAAATTGGATCTCAGCTGTAGCTTCAGGTTTGGGAGGGTCAAGGTGTGAAGATAGGGGCAAGCAGACGATGTAGGATGCAAGACGAAGTTTTTATGTTTCTAGTTTATGTATTTGCCTTCTTTTGGATATTAGATGACTGTATTAAAACAATTACACTATGATTATATATCTTTAAGGTTCAGTTACTCACTTGCTAGAACGCTCGACTCTGATCACTGGTTTTAAAAAAAAAATTTACGCTGTTTTCAAATGGGATGTTACACAAACAAGATGCTAATAGTGATTCCCATGTGTTCGATGTAGTCATGAAATACCACTAACTCTGATGGGCTACCACTACCGAATCATTGGACGTGAAACCAAAAGGTGGCTGCTTCCAAAGATCCCAGTTTGTCAACTTGACAACCATACACGATACTGAAGGATGATGTTTGCCAGGGCGCCTATCTCAGCTCAACAGTCCAATTCATCTTATCCTCTATAAGACCCATCTGCATTCTTGTAAGAACAGAGTACAGTTGCTGCGACACCGGGCCAACGCCATTATCTCCATAGGATACCCTACAAAAATTTTCAGTCCATCATTGATAATTGCTGCTAACTTCTTTTTCTTTCCTGAGGAAAATTAACCTAGCCAGTATCACAATTTTATATTTGTCCCCTCTAGCAGCGTCTTCAATCATATGTTGCAGCCAATGCTTACTGTTTTTACATGAAGATAGGGGTTGGTATGTATCGCCCGAGTGACTGGCCAAATTTTTGTAGCTTTGGTTCTTTTTATTTATTTATTTATTTAATTTTTTGGACAAGCTTTGATTTTTCAACTGAGGATGAGTGAAACTAAAATAATAGAAATTTATTATCCAAATGACTAAAGCGTGTTTAACGAATGAGAACATTTTTTGACTAAATATATCAGTTAACCTCTTTGCCTATGCACTAACTGCTAATTGATTTTCGAAAAAAGCTCCTACCTCTCGTCATTATAAGTGATACTGCCCACAGGTGATACAACAACAGCTGTCCCTGTGCAGAAGACCTCATCAGCATCAAGCAATTCATTCACTGACACCAATCGCTCCTCTACCTGCATATATCATAGATGAATATAGGGAAATGATAAGTACATCTAAGCACCGATGGTTACAGCCAATAGTAATTAATTAACAGTTCAAGCCAAAATCCAAAATGTAGGCCGTAAAAATGTTTAGTTTTCCTGGAACAATCCATAGATTGTTATGCAGTGTCATTTGGAAGGTCAGAGATAATGCATCAACAATCTTTAGGAAACAAAAATATGGGGAAACGATGTCTTAGCCCAAAATAAAAAAAAAAAAATCTACTAGAGAAAGACTAAGATATGTGAAGGAACTACTTGGAAAGTCGGAGATACTACTTTTTAAATAAGAATCATTCATCACACGCATGATATTTGCAGACATTTGATTTATAAACAGATATCATGCCGACCAAGCTAAGACCCTCTCACTAGGGTGATAGAGAAGAAAAAGGTCAAAGGTCATGCCAAGGTAGCATTTCCTTGCCATATATAACCTTTCAAAATAGTCCTGAGGTAGAAATAATTTGAACTGCTGGAGTCTTGAAGAAACTCCAGAGCCATTCTAAATGATTCATTGACATGAAACCCCAGAAAAGGGATGCGTGAGGCAAGCAGGATTTGAATTTTCTCATCATGAATCATTTTTCCAGTCATAGGCCTACGATGCCGGAGTAGCTTACACCCATCATTACTGATTCATTGAGCAAAGAGTAGGGACAAGCTAGTAAGAAATAAAACAACACGATTTTTTTTCTTTGCCAACACCAAGAGTATTATGTTAAAGAAGATTTCGTACATTAACTATCTTCAAAATTTAAAATTCTAATACCTGAAACCCCTGGCTTCTGGCAACATCAATAATACTTTTTCGAGTGATGCCAGGTAGTATAGTCCCTTTAATAGCAGGAGTTGAGATAACTTTTCCCTGCAAGTATAGTAGAGGTAATGCCAGTTCGATAGTATCGAAGAGAATGTATCAAGTTCTCTTTTCAGTCTTATAAAGAAAAAAATAGAGGACTGTATCATGGGGGAAAAAAAAAGGAAAGACAAAAATAGTTCTAAGCAAGTACACACAACAGTCAGTCAGTCAGTCAGTCACAAGCCAAATGGGAGATAAAAACCACTGTCTAAGCAAGGATGAAGTGCTAACCCATTCGCTCAGTATAATACCTTAACAACAAAAATGTTGCAGGAAGAAACTTCCTCCAAATATCTTTTATGGACGCAGTCAAGATATAAAACATCAGAGTAGCCTTTAGCTTTTGCTGCAGATTGTGCCTTCAGAACCTTGAGAATATTTGCATGGACAAACAGGAAAAGTGGGGAAACTTGTAAGTATGCCAGTAGAAAAAAATGAGTTCAAAAGCTACCAAAAGAAGATGACAAAATCAAACAGAGTGCAATACCAATCATGTCAGTTCTAACTAGCATGAGTAGGAAAACATTTTCTTTCATTCAGCCCCCCCCCCCAAAAAAAAAACACAGACAGAGAGAGAGTTACTAGAAAGGTAGGAAATTTTCAACACAAACAACTATTTTAATACCAAAAAATGGGAGAAATTGCAAAACACCACTTAGTGAACAAAGAAAAATCGGGAGGCATACAAATGTAGCTTACAGCAGCATAGTTGCCAATGGTCTTCACACCTCCAGTACCTCCAGGAGTTGCCCGATGTAATTCATTCTCAACAACCAAATTTATTGGTGCCACACCTTCCTGTCATGATATTTATACTCTTCGTAAATGTTAAGGCAAAAACAATAGAAAAAAAGAATAATGATAACCGAACATGTTTTATTGCTAAAAGTGGTACATTAGTATAATAACTATGTTTATGCTATTATAGAAGCAGATGTAGAAAATACAACAAAGCGCCCACAATCCAACCTTCTTTTTTTTTGGGGGGGGGGGGGGGAGGATGGCAAAAGTCAATTAATTACTCAAAAAGTGACCAAATGGAGAAACTGAGATACAAGTTCAGAAGGTAGAAAAATAAAGAAAAAGGTAGAACAAAACAAGATCAAAATCCTAACATTAACCAACTTCAACCAAGCCTTGCCAGGCCAAAAATTTGTAAAGAGAAGGAAAATAGTCAGACATTCATGAACATTATTACATTAGAACTGCTACGAGTTTTCTTGATGTACTCAGAAGCCAAATTCTACCAATCCAATCACATCAACCAAGCCATATAAAATTTCATATTTCACTACCGTTAGATTCAATATGTTTTTCTTCATACTATCACAGCTCCCTGGGCCCAAGCTTCTTCAGAGTAAATATTGAGAACATCTCTTTTCTCAGGTAATTTAGTTCAAAAAAACAAAACGTTTTGTTTCATTGTGTGCATACAAAAAGTAGATAACGAAAATCTTATTCAAACCAAAGTAAACAGGCTGTATTTGAATATAGAAATTAACACTTAATATTCTGCAAATAATAGCTTACCTTGAAGTAGTTCCCAACGGGTGAAACATATATAAGAAAGGTGAACTCCGGAGCAGGTGCAAGACCAAGTACAGCTCCACTTCCCATCAGCAATGGCCTGATATACAAGGAACCTTTACCTGGAGGGGGAATCTGAAACAGAATTTTCACTAATGAATTTAGTGTTGCAAACTTAAAGATGTGATATGGAGATTAAATTGTGATGTATATTACCCAACGTTTGTTTGCTAAAACGGTAGTCTTTACAGCTTCCACAAACTGTTCCACCGTGGGTGATGGCATGCACATTCTTTCTGCACCCATCTTCATCCGCAAAGCATTTTCCTCAGGACGAAAGAGAAGTATATTCCCATCTTGTTTGCGGTATGCTTTTAAACCTTCAAATAGTCCCTACATTTGTTTTGGGAAAAAAAGCCCTAAATTTGTGAACAGAAATATTCTTAAACGGAGATAAAACTTTTCAAACTATTAGGAGTTAAAATTGAAGAGGCACTCTATAGTCTACACAATTTGTTGTCCACTCAACCAGAATCCTAAGATTTATTCTCACTAATTTTAATTCGAATAAGTGTGACCTTAAACTTCATCATAATCAAATAAACAACCAGTGGCAATCTTAGAGAACATAAGATCAGAAAGTTAATCATATTTACCAGAAAGAAGTTCCAGCATAAGTAAACATTCATCTTAAAAACATAACTCAGAAGTTCCTATTAAAATATTGTTGGATTTCACCTGTACCTAAACTTGATGCATTAAAGGTGACAAATACTTAGTACTAAGGAACTTGAAATCTAACCTGCCCATAATTTAAGACGCCTGCTGAGGGGCTCAATTCAATGTTCCCAAAACGTCGCAGTTCACCATTAGTAAAGCTTCCACCTTCCGAGCATTTCATCATGTACATGTAGTCCGTAGGTTGGATGCCAAATCCAAGGCTGTCCCAGTCTACGTCAGCTAACTCAATTGTTTCACTGTAGCATTCATGATGGCATAGTAAGTTACAAAGTTCGGGCATCTGTGCGTGCCAGCATCAACTCAAACAGAGTCACATGTAACATTTTATTTATTAAAAAAAAATCTTACTTTACGTCAACCACCAATTTAAGGCTATTAGTGACCTTGATTCCTTCACCGAAATCTATTCACTTCAATTTATAGGTGGAACAGAAGCGAATGAAAGCAAAAGAAGAAAGGAAGAATGAACAATGTTCACATGCACACCATTTAAAACCAGGCCTACCGTAAAGTAACGTTTACGGTATCACAAGACATTAGATTCTTACAGTTGAAGTAGATAATATCTTTTTTGTATAATTAAAGCTAATGATGCGAGTAAAAAATATGATCTCGGTCGAAAGATGAGGTTTTTGGCAGTCAAAAGCACTGAAGGGGTCTTAATATCTAAAACTCGAGAACAGTCCAATGTGCCAATATGAACACAGCTACACGACATATGACAGAATATCCAGGGCTCCAATGCAATTGGAAGTTGTGTGTTGTCAAACAGGATAGGGTTCCATTTTCAAATAATGGGGCATCATAGGAATAAAGCAGAAATAAAACGGAAGGACCTGTAGGTATCGGATAGAGTGGCATGTCGGCGGAGAGGCGGAGCGGCTTGCAGAACATTCTGAGCAGCAGGAAGAAATCGCAATTGGAGCTGAAAACATGGAATAAAACCACAAATTCCAGATATACTTAAAAGAAAAAGTCTGTTCTCCCGAAATCAGAAATGAACGAGAGCAAAAACAGAAGCTGAAAATGAAAATTAATGGGAGAAAAGGAACAAGCAATGAAAGCGGAAATACGTGCCTTGGGAGAGAGGAGAGAGGAAGGCCTGAAGTTAGCAGCGGGGTGAGAGGGCGGGGCATGAGATTGGTGGGACGGGCAAATCGGGTAAATTTGCTGAATGCCTGGCAGGGCGGCGATGTTCTCCATCTAGAAAGTTGGGGAAGCTGTCGGCTCAATTCAACAGTGGTATTGCTATCCCTAAAATCAGTCGCACCCCGCTCCTTGCTTTCGTTGTCCAGTGCACTGCCGGCTTCGGAACTGGGACTTGACCAGAGATACTTTAAAATTATGGAGACCAATTGCCCAGCAATGAAAAAAAACTGGGATCTCAACAACTTAAATTCTACTGAAAAAGGTAAAATATTCACAAGATTAATTTAATTCGTGTGCTTTTAGTAGCATATTCTTGGGAGACTTGATACACCTGTGTGGGGGGAAGATTCATTATCAAGAAATTCATGCTCCACTTCCATGCAAAATATAAGAGTCTACTGTTTTTTATTTTTTAGGGGTAAAAAATTATTTTATTATTATTTTGTATCATTAGATTATATACTGATTTATAAGTAAGACACATTAGTTTGAAGAAAAAATTATAAATATAAATATTTTAAAGTAATTTAATTAATTTCGTTAATCTCTTTTAAAAAATCAACTAAATTTTATGCTTATGACTACAAGGTAGTATTAAATACTTACATGCATGTTGGAAGCAACATAAGGTGCTTCTCTCTTATGTGTTTCTTATATGTTTGTCCCTCTAGTTAGAGGAATGATGCATTATATATTTTATTTATTTATATTAAATTATATGTTGAATTTTGAAGTATTTTTTGCACTTAATATCTCAAATTAATAAGTTTCTAGTCGTGTATTTAGAAATATTTGTCCTGTAACACCAGTATCCTAGAAACGAATTAATTTAAAATACTAGGTGCAAAAAAAAAATCAGAAAACAACATATAATTTAATTTAAATGAATAATATATATATAAAAAATTAAAAAAAATGTCTCATCCCTCTAATAAGAGAGATAAGGACGTAACAAGCACATAAGAATAAACACCTAATGTGAACCCCGTACATGTTATATTAACTAATCTAATAATTTTATTAATTAAATTAAATTAGATAAATATATCTTATATAAAACACCGAGAAGTAAATAAATAATACTCCTTTCATCCTTAAATATAAGCTTCAAATAACCATGTGATTAGGGCTATTGGATATTACTGACGTCAGATTGCTAGCAGAAAAAGTAAAAATTCAATAACCTTCTCTTTAGAAAGGGTAAAAAAAAAAAATACTTCTGAACTTTATAAATGTATGTGATTCCATGAGGAGTGGAGCGCGGATCAATTACAGTGTTTAGGGCGAAAATCGAGAGTGACAAGGGGTAAATGTGATTGTAATTATATTTGATTTTAATAAATCAGAAATATATTTGTTTAAAATCGCATCTTAAGGATATTCTAGTCTTTAAACAATATTCATAAATTTATTAAAACTATAAGTTTAAATTTAAATTGAGGTATTTTAAAAGGATTTAATTGTGTTTCTCCCTTGAAACAAAGTCCTCATGCTTCTAATTGATGCTTATTTTCTGTCCCGACAAATCCTGATTTGTTTGTAAACAGCACATGCTGAGTCAGAGTGGGTCCCACTATATGATAAGGCTGACAAATGAAATACGGAATCGGCTGTGGGTGACCCTCGTCAGGAATGCACAAGACAAGTATCCCAACTGAAACAGCATCTCCCGCCTATATGATCCTGAGTCATGGTTTGGGGTTACATGGTACATATGTTACACTCTCTCGCATATTTACTTTATATGTTATAGATTATGTTAAAAAGTAACTTTTACTACTAATCAAAACCAATAATGCTTCATTTTTTAAGTTAGTCTCCTCCTTAACAACACATACCAATCTCATCATCCCCGTTACAGAATCACCAATAACATTAATATTTGGCTTGAGTTGTGTATGAGAATACTGTCTTTAAAAGATATTTTCTAGCTCTCTCACTTTATAGGAAGTAGCATCTCCCTAGGATTAAACAAACCCTTTACGTAAGAATACATGACTACAATATTAATAGAAGATAAAACAACTCAATAAGAGATTAATGAAGCTTCTATTTTTCTTATATAAATGGTGTTTGCAGTGGCGAACTGAAAAATTTTACTAACAGTTATATCATAAATAAAAATAATTAACATACGATATAAACCTAATATACAAAAAATTGAAAGAAATCTATTACAGAAAATTTGATATTCTTTACTTGACTCTTGTTCTATGTGTTTTCATATTGTTAAACTCATATATCGTTAAATTTATGTTGAAACTCAACACAATTTCTTTTTCAATGTGTGTCATCAAAGAATCATCAAGAAATTGATATTTTTCAATGTATATAATCAAAGAATTATCAAGAAATTGATCTTCATGACACAGAACATGAATTATTTTAGGACCAATATGATTTTAAAAAGTATTATTTATAACAAAAATAAACCGATTAAAATTAACTATTAGTTATCATCTATATTCTCATAGCCATCTTTTAACAAAACTCAGAACTTGCTCAAAATCTTAATCTTAAAATATTATCTAATCAGTATAAAAGTAGTATAATTAGAAAAATAAAATCATGTATAATAAAATTTATAAGAAAAAAATTAATGAAAATGAATGATTTTGAGTATTTTATTGATTCTCAAACTTTGTAATAAGCTATTAAAAAAAAATGGTAGATGAGTAGCGAGAGAGAGGAAGAAAATGAAGGCAATTTTGGTGGGGTTCGAGATATATTAAATATCATATCTTGATACCATATCAAACCACATCATAAAAAAAAAAAAAAAGGAAACTATATATAATAATGGAAGGTGATTTCAAAAAAGATGAATGTATATCAAATTACATAATAAACAAAATAAATAAATAAAATTAGGCAATTAATATATCCCAACCCCATATATATTAAAAAAAGTATCAAATTACATGAACTTTTTTTAAAAAAAAAAAATTCCCCCGCCCCCGGGGGGGCTGTGTCCGCCTCTGGGTGTCTGGATTGGGTTATTTAGAAACAATCAATTAATGCCTTGAAGTGATGGTGCCCATTGAAGATTACATCTCTTCAGTTAAAAAAGTTATAGTTATATGTTAAATTAATGAACTATGCTGCTTCATAAACTAACATAAATCCCTTAAATTCAAAAGAACATAATTTCTTAAAACACATCTTATCATTTTAAATATGTCAATAATATTAGAGAAACTCATTCTTTGACCCACTCTTATATAATATTTACAACAATATACACCTTTTTTTTTTGTCAAACAACATAATATTCCCTTCTCCTTTGCATATTTAACGCCACGCTGGAAAAGGGACTTTTTTATATATATATATGAACTGGAAAAGGGACTTCATAATAGTATATCACTGCCTCAGGCTCAGCATTCTTTAGGCTGAAAACTATTTCCCTCGTTACAAGGCTCAAGTGAGTTGTCATTGTTTTGGGCCGTAAGCGATTTCTATTGGGCTCAGTAAGGGATAATGTTCCTTCGTCCTGACATAACCGGATTGGGTTAGACTCGATGGGTGTTTCATGGTTTAAAACATACTTGGGCTTTTCCTTTATCCTCATGGGTTACGTCAAGGAGGAAACCCACTTGGGCTTTTAATGTCTTATTACAGGATGAAAGGGTATTTTTCTTCTTAATTTCTCAAGATAAATTCTGCATACTTGTACATATGAATTACCCCTCATGTCCTTAATGTATAATTTAATTGAGGAATAATTAATTATTCCATTTTTTTATTAATAAAATTTTCTGTCTTTATTTAACTAGTTAATAGTTAATTTCTCCAGTTATTACCTGCGGATTGATAGATCATGCATGTGATTGTGATGGATCTTTGTTGAGCTGTGAGTGAAACCTTGCTGCTAATTAACTCAGCTCAAAAAAAAAAAAAAAAAACCTTCCTCAAGGAAACTTTCTACAGTGGTAGCATTTTTCAAAAGCAAGACTTTAATGCTTGAGTTTGCTAAATGATGACGTTATGTTTGGATGGAGATGAGAGAGAGAGAGAGAGAGAGAGAGAGAGAAACAAAGGGTGGGAGCACTATGAAAGAAAACTTCCCATATTTTTGCTAGTTCTCCCTTATAATATTCCTTTTTCTCCATAATTTCCTTTCCATCCAAATATAGAATAACAAAATTGTTTTCTCTTCTCTTAAAATGTTACGAAAGTTGGACCATTTTATGGTGTTGTCTACACACATAACTAAATAATTTTTAATCTAATTAATACTCCTCCTGTCATTTATATAGACATATTTAAACAGTTGATATTAATACTAAATATAAGATATGCTTTTTATACTTGTTAATATTTTCTTAATTTACCTTTATTGATGCTTCCTCAACAATAATAAAGGAAGAGGAGAAAAAGTTATGAAATTAAGAAAGATGACTATAGGGTATTTTAGAAAATACATGTCATATTAAGTAATTTAACCAACTTTCTTAATCTAATCAAAGTAACTAAGTAAATGTAAATGTGTCTTATATTATTATATTAAGAATTGGTGAAATATTACGGGATGGAGAGCAAAAAAGAAACGTCTTTCAAAGAGAATACAATTCCAACAAGCTAACTTAGAAGCTTCTAATTCAGAATCTACATTTTGTGTGTGTTGTATCCGTCTGGGTGCGTGGTCCCTGTGAAATATAGGAGGAATAAACATAATTATAGTCAACCCATTCTCATTTATAAAAAATAATCAGGCATTCATCATCAGCTTGGGAATGAGGAATATATTATATATGCTGGGTTCTTTTTTCTTTGTTTTTTAAAATTTTTGGGTTGGGAACAGAATGCATGCATATGCCATTAGGATATTCGAAATTATGAAATTATGAAACAAAAGTAGAGCAACGTTTCTTCCGCGGCCTCTTACGAATCGTTGCTTTATTCCTTCATCTCTACAATTTGCATCCCATTTGGGGCACACATCCAACTATATGTTCTACATCCTCCAACTTCTTTATAATTATTGTCTAATCCGACAACTACTAGCTGGTCTCGCGTATCATTGATTCTCCTTCTATGCATAACAATCGCCCACAAAAATATACAGCATCGGCATATTAGATGCTTCATTGAGTTCATTCTGTACCGTTCGTGAGAGGATATATTCCCTTCTGTAGTGCTACTTTCATATTTTAAAAACGAAAATGGTAACTTTCTCTCCATTATATTACTTCCAGAATCCATCCATTCATTCATATATTCCTTTCCCTGGTTAGATGACGGAGATCGAATAACCAGAAACTTCAACGAGATTCCATCATCAGTGACGTCCTGCCAAGAACCTTATTCTTGAAGTGCTGCCACAAAACCTGGACTTTTCGCCTCTTCCTTTAGATATACCAGAATTAAAGGGTCATGCACAGCGAAATCGAATTTAATGTCTACGAATTTAGCGAGTTGAGACCTGACAGCTACATTAAGAACTGAATATGGTGAAGGTTGAAAGTGAGGACGCTAATAAAATTCATGTGTGGAGTCACCATATTGTTTGACTGGTACGTACGTACATGCGTTCGTTCTCGCAATTAATTTGGATCGAGGTGGTGGACTGGTGAAGTAAAGAAGGAAGGTGGAGTAGAAAATTGAACAGTAAGATAATTAGGAACATTAGGTAAGGGCAGGTATTTGTGTGGTGGAGCTAAATTAAGGATAGTATGCAAAGAAAACGAAAAAAAAAAAAAAAAAAGAAGTTAAAGAAACACCTCAAGGATACGAGGATTTAGTAGCGTGATGTAGAGAAGTGGCCATACGTGGGATAGACTTGAATAGGGACATGGAGGTGGGATGAATAATGTAATGTAGAATGTATAATATATGTTTGACTTTTTATTGGGAGGCTGCTGCCACATGAAAATGACAACACAAACCCTAGATCCGTGTCGTATTGCCTCACGTTAATATAGCGTGCATAAACCAACACCTACTAATGATAAGGTATCCATTCTCTTTCAAACAAGTCTTAAGTTGTGAATGAAATATGTGGTATTGAAAAATCTTCCCTCCCATTATGAGACGAATTCAGATTAGATTAGTCGGATCTTAATAAGTCTTTCGAGTTAAAAAGATAGGTCATGATATAAATATATATATAGCGTGCATAAGGTCAAAGCCTTCTCCGGCAATCCATCTAATACTCCACATAATCTGGCTTTTAGATCACACAAGTGATGAGACTAGACGAAAAGATCCATTATTAATGATGAGGCTCATAATTTGAGGATCTCTGGAATAATATTCTGTGCGCCACCACTGCTGATTGAGTAGCAATAATCATCACATGGTAGGCTTTCTTTTGTTTGTTTGTTTGAATAGCATATTTATATATTGTGTGGAGTCTATTGAATTAGGTAAGTATGAAGTTTCAAACAAATCGTATAATTCATGTAATAATGTACTATATATATATATAGTAATGTTAGTGTTGTAGAGGTCATAATTTATGGGGAACAATAAATATGGATGGGTGAGAATTGAACAAAACAAATAGAATGGGCGGGGGTGTGGGTCACAGTGACCCATTGATGGGAGGGTTATAAGTTTGTTCCCGGGTTAGGCATGCACCCATTTGGATTAATGTTTTCCATTGAGAAGATTAATCTTCTCCTATAATTTGTAGTTCATTGAGAGGATTATCAATCTATAAACTTTAATTTCCACAACTCAATCTCTACCATTTTAATTTAGATCTAACTCAAGTCTTAAAATTTGACTTACCCCGATGTTTATAATTTTTAACCATTTAAAATATTTAATTATATAGTTTAGAAAATAAAACTATATATATCATTAAACTTAAAGACTAAAATTTTAAATGGTTGAAACTATAACACTATGTAGTAGTAATTTTTTTTTTTTTTCAGTGATTACATTTTTACTGAGTTAAAATAATAGGAATTGATTTACATCAATTTGAAATTGAAAAATTAAATTATAACTGAATTAAAATTATTGAGACTAAAATATTATTTTTTTTATTTTTCATTTATGACTACTTGTTAGTAATAGCAACAGTCTAGTAACTAGATTGAACTTCATAATGATGAGCTTGCCTAAGGTTTCAAAAAAAAAAAATCCATGATAAATTTAATTATCAACATAATAACACCACAATTAAAAAAAATTTCAGTAGAGTGACCCTAAATGACCATAGATGTTTTGAAAACATATCGGGTTCTTTCAGTTTTATAGCTAGAGGGTGAATTGTTTTCTCATTCAACTGAATTTTTTAAAATAGTTTTCAATTATCGGCGTATAATTCCAACTTTGGCCTCAACTTCGATTCAACTCACTCAACTATAAAAGCACTTTTTATTAATCTAAATCTAGCCATTAAGAAATCCTACTGGTTGGATCATCTTTGTTTAATCTGATCCTTCAATCATTGGATAATAGGATGGGCCCGGATAATGTGTGGGTGAGTGGGGGCCACATGACGCTCCGATTTCATCCCTTTCAAACGCAACGGGTGGTGGTGGTGGTGGTTGTTTTATAAGCGTGAACTTGTTGTGGGCCACCCTCCAAACCAAATCCAACCCCCTTCCAAAGTCGGTGCCTTTAATTCATTATAATTAATGTCAGCAACATATTTAGAAATTTAAAAATGTTTTATTTATAACTAATCTTTTTTTGTCTGATTATACCAAACTTATACTGTGAATACGTGGATATATACGCTTTACGGATCTAAGCTTATCCAGTCACCTCCGCAGTACGCACAGTCACCCGATATCCCTACTCACTATACCCATATATTACCCAATGCTCAAACTCTTTTATGGGAAAATTCCACTATAGAGTTTAAGTTATTAAAATATTACTAACTCTAGTCTTAATTATAAAATATAATTGACTTTTTTTAGAAATATTAAGGATGTTAAATAAGTTACTTAATCATTTCATATGTTATGTATCATTAGATTATATATTAGTCTATTAATTAAGCTAATTAATTTGAAAATAAGAATAAAAATACACTAAAGTAATTTAATTAGCTTCCTTAATTTCTTCAAAAAAATCAAGTATGTCTTATAATTAGGACTAAAGGGAGTATTAAAAAAGGCATAAAAAAGGTCATATGCCAGAAAATACCTTAAGCCTTTTTTTGGTATTATTTCGGAAAACGTTGTATAGATATAGTTATTAACGGGTACTGATTTAATTGTTCATATATAGTTTTAACTGTATTGATTTAGTTTTTAATGTATTGATACAGTTATTAACGCTTCATGAAATAATATTAGAAATGGCTTTAAGGCTTTTTTTTTTTTAAATATTTGACTTTTCCTAAGCCTTTTTCGATAATAGGGAAAAACACTTCTCATGTTGTAGGAGAAGTGTTTTCTCATGTCAAACACACATAAAATGATGAGACCCACATATATATATATATATGAATTTATATGTGTGTGTAGGGGTCCCACCATTTTATGTGTGTATAGGAATCTTAGTTTTCTCATGCAACATGAGAAAACTGAACCCCTTAATAATATTTTGGTTAACTTTCATCAAAGATAATACTTGAAAGGATGGGCACCCATTCATGAGCACCCAAACTTTATTAGATCTAGAATTTGATCCGGATGTTAAAGATTTAATTTTTTTCATTTGAGTTTTTAAATTGAAAAAAATATAATTAATTTATTATCTTCATTTTTAAAAATTTGTCCCTATTAAAATTATTTTTTATTAAAGAAAAATTATTTAAAAACAAAGATAAAAAATAAAATGTAGACCTTGTAAATCAGATATGGAGAGTCTTAATTTGATGGGACAAGAACCACCCAAACCGGTTGTGGTCTCTGGATAACGAATCCCTTGTTTCCTTTGAATAGGACACGGGCACACAATGGCGTGGCATTATTTAAAGTAATGTGAGAAAAAAATCGAATAAAATGAAACAGCCTTGGTGATGGCATGGGCTAGATTTAAAGCCCCCCACACACGTCACGCATACCTTATCTCAACAATCTTTCTACTAACTCTTCCTCGTCGCCTTCTCTCTCTCTCTCTCTAAAACAATTGCAAACTTGATAAACCTCTCCTGCGAATCGAATGCCCATGATACCAAATCATTGGTGGGGCCCAGATGTCTGGAGCCACACCCTTCCACGTGTCTCCCTCCCTGTTCGACCCCCCGATCATATGTGATCTTCTTCTGGGTGTTCTCACCTGAATACTCAGCAGATGATCAAAACTAATTATTAATTAATTATTAGTAAATTGCTTTACAAAGTGTGGCAAAGGGTGGACGTGACATGAGAACCACCCCTGGTTTGTTGGCTTCTATGGCCTGTTTGTTCTGCGTGTGAATGTGATATGTTTTTTTAATTAAATCAAGATCGTGGTTTCGTTAATCATTATCCACAATCAACCCCACCCCACATATTTCTATTTGCCTTTTTTCTTGGGGTATATTTGGTGGGAGTGGAACCATTTTTAGAAAAGGATATCGACTAAATTATCATTAATGAAAATAATATTTTTTTGTTAAGAGTATACTTTTAAAATATTGGCAATTTTTCATAGGTCATTCTGGAAAGATGCTCATTTTTTTTTTCTCTTAGTGTTAGAAAAAAGAGGGAAAAAACAACACATCCTTCGTGGACCAGTGCGTCAAAGTCAAATTCCATCTACTTTGGGTCCCAAACACCTTTTTTGGGGGTTATTCAGCTACACCGTGACAAAACCTCTGCAGTCTGCATATTTACTCGTTCAGGAAATGCTTTTTTTTTTTTTTTCACCCGTCTGGCGTTCATGATACTTTAAAGCCGTGTCATTGCTTTTAGAAGAAGAGAACGAGGGTACTTTTTTGTTTTTTCGAAAGAAGAAAAAAAAAAAGAAGGAATTTCATATGGTAGACGTGGGTGCGTGTTGCATCATAAATACCGACGCAAGTCGCAATAACTCAACGTTCTTAAATATGATTACATTAGTGAAAGAAAAGGAGAGAACACATAAAAGGAGAATTGTTGTTTCACATTGTGAGCGGGAATTGACCTTTTTGTGAGGAGATCGGAATTGGATTGAAACAGGGAAAGGATCAAAAGCAAAATTGTCTACATAATATGTCAAATATAATAATTTCCCTCTCTCCACCTTTTTGTGTGACCATCATAATGCGTCCCATTACCCAAAAGATGCGTGCCCCTGTCCCATCGAATTAGTTTCCCGACTAAGCAAGGGGGGCTTGTTAAATTTAGAATGAACATCTAATGTAGATGCTAAAGATACGAGTTTTTAAAAATTTATATGATTTTAATGAGTTCAAAATCTAAAACATAATACTTTTATTTTCATCCAAATCTAGACAACCAGACTTGATGAGCTAGCTTACTAGGGACATCAGTCCCCTATCCCACCATGTTCAAAAAATGCAGTGGGTCAGGTGACCTAACCCAATCCAGTCCACTGAAAGGAGAAAAAAAACTGGAACAAACAATATTATCTAAGACCAAACCAGACTGATCAGGTTGGGTTGGACCAAATCTTGATCCAGGGGCTCAAACCCCTTTGATTGGTCTGGTGTAGCCCAAATTTTTTTATAAGATTTCCATCATTTTTCTTAGATTTAATGATATTAATATCATTTTTTAAATTCTTGTTCCATCATTCTTGTTACTTATTAGATTTAATGTGTTTCATTGATTGTTATTTTATATATCCATCATTTTTTTTTACATTTATGATTGTCAAAAAAAGTCACAAAAAAAAAGGTCTTGAACTGGTCCAGGCAATCCATTAGACCAGTCTGGTTCAACTCGAGCTCAAACTGGTACTGAATCAGACCTGACCTCAAGCTGATTTGTCTAGCCCGAGATCCCTCTTGGACCAAACCTTAGGTTGACCTCCAACTCAATCTGATCTAGTCCATGGAAATCCCTACCACCATGTTGCACATCATTAACTCCATCAGCTACATACTTAAGTAAAAACTAGGGTATTGCAGGTTTTAATCCATAATGAGGAAAAATAATCATCTACCTGCATTAAAAACACTAAGACATGTATATTGAATCATTGGTGGCGAGATGATGTGGAGTAAAGTTCATGGGAATAGATGCAGTGCCGTAGTCGTACGTGGGGCGAATAAAAAGATCGATAAGAGACAATGCTCATAAAAGGTAGAAGGCGTGGAAAGTAAATATAGGAAGAGGATATAATAGTGAGAATAATTATTGAGGACATGGAAAGCACTTAGATTTGGGTTCATATATCGTCAATTATGTGGGTGACCTAACTTTTACAGAGCATCGTCGCCGACAATGCATTATTGGGCAGTGCATGCTTGTAAATGGTAATACTAATTCAGATAGGTAGGTCCCAGCCACACTGTTGTTTCTGGTGCATCGACTTTCTACTTAAGCAAACGTACATCTCAATTCTTGTTCATGAATCACATTCCCCCTCCACTCCATTCATTATTTTAATAACCTCCCCCCCCCCCCCCCCTCTCTCCTACCTGCTTTTCCATTTTTCCCTCAGAAACATCCCTGTCTAACCTCCCACCCTCATAATTAGCAACCGCTAATTAATTAACCATATCCCTTATTTCAAAAGTACATGTCCCTATTGGCAAGCAAGGTGACGTGGCACCCATCCCCTTAACTGGTTCAACCTCGTTTGGTGTGGGTCACACTTCATGTGGCTCTCTTACACCCACGCACCTACCTAGCTAGCAAATTAAAGCAAGAGCAGGTGGACACGACACGAGTAAAGGAACAGGGCATAATAAAAAGGGTTCAAATAATTGGTACATTGGTACATGTAAAGCGAAGCTCCAAGGAAGCACATATAATATTCAATAGGGAAAGAAAGCGGTACTAATTATAATAATACTTGTCATATTTGGTACGTGTGCAATCACCCTCTTGATGTGTTCCCCACTGCCATGTGAACTGTAGGTGAGATCGAGAGAGAGAGGAATTTTTCCATACGTTTGTCTGATATTATAATGGGAGGGGAACAGAAGTGTGACTCCGATATGGTCAACCTTTGTATAGAGAGATATAGAGGTGACTTTCATAATTTCCAACACCCAGATTCGTTCCTCTACTCATTCCTTGCTTTGATTATTAATAATAGAAGCTACCCACCCACCCACCGCACAAGTCTTCTTCACCTCTCTTTTTTAAACACCCTGTGTCCCCTCTCATTCACTTTAAAACCATACCCTATAATCAACTCTCTTCCATCTTCCTTCCTTACCGCATACCATCTCTCTCTCACAAAAAATGGGTTTTGGTGATGCTTCTAGTAGCCCTGGCCCTCACCTTGTTCTGGGGTTAGCTCCCACTGGTTCTCCATCCAAGGCTGAACATAACAGCACGCCAGTCAAGAGCTCTTGCAGTTTCACGCCAACAAGTAGTTGTGAGCCATCTTTGACTCTGGCTCTCTCCGCTGAGACTAATTACCGACAAGTCCCCAGAAAGTTTGAGGGGAAAAAAGGTTGTGAGGATCCTCTTGACTTTTCTCGCCAGGCATCACCTCGCAGCGCCGTCTCATCCTTCTCCGGTGGCAGAGTGAAAAGGGAGAGAGATCTCTCCGGCGAAGAGGTTGAGGTGGCCGAGAGGGTTTCCTCAAGAGGGAGTGACGAAGACGAAGACGGAACCAATGCTAGAAAGAAGCTCAGACTCAACAAAGAACAATCCGCCTTGCTGGAGGAAAGCTTCAAACAAAACAGCACTCTCAATCCAGTACGTCATCATCGTTAGTCTCTCCCTTTCTTCTTCCATACAGTTTGTTAATTAATATCAGTTAGTTATTCTGCGATATAGGTTATTATCTGGCGACTAACCTTGAGATTTTGGCTTTTGAGTCACAGAAGCAGAAGCAAGCATTAGCCAGGGAGCTAAATCTGAGGCCGAGACAAGTTGAAGTGTGGTTCCAAAATCGGAGAGCCAGGTAAAACCCGGTCTCTAAATTAGAAGAAACCGCACGCACGCACGCATACCAGGTCCAAGAATATTGAAACTTGAAACCAGCCATATGGCCAAGCCCATATAAAACGTTCTCCCTCCGAATTCGATCATTCAATACCACTATTTTATCATAATTGTCATTGAGAATTAATTATTGGAGGTTGATAAAGAATAGTGTTGTTGGGTGGTTGCAGGACAAAGCTGAAGCAGACGGAGGTAGACTTCGAGTTGTTAAAGAAATGCTGCGAGACGCTGACAGACGAAAACAGGAGGCTGCAGAAGGAGTTGCAAGAGCTGAAGGCGCTCAAGGTAACCCAACCTTTGTACATGGCGATGCCGGCGGCCACCCTCACCATGTGCCCGTCCTGCGAGAGGCTGGGCGGGGTCGCCGGCGACGGCGCTTCTAATGACAAGACCGCCTTCTCCATGGCTCCCAAACCTCACCATTTCTACACTCCCTTCCCCAATCCGTCGGCGGCATGCTGACTCCTATAGGTTACGAGGAAGGATCAGGACAGCGCAACAAAGACACAGAAGTATTCCCCACGGCCACTATATTTTTTGGTTGAGGGATATGCGAGTAGGTGTAATTAGTTAATACTGTCTAGAGATATAGTAACAGTAGTTTTGATCCTTTTACTTTTTTGGAAAACCTTTTATATATGTTGATAAATCTTTATACAAGACATCCATGGATTAAATGATGACTCTCTTCTTGTATTTTTGTTTGGAAATATTGTTATCCTCTGGCTTTTCATTTTATTTCACAAAATAAAAGCGCCGATGTGTTGAGGCTTCAAGCATAAAATCCGCTGTGACCGCGTTAAATTAAATGACTGCACGATCATATTTGGAATCACGAAGAATCCCATGACAATCTGAGATGAGATGAAGCAAGTGAGTTAATGATGGATATTAATTTTGTGAAGCATATACAGTATATAATATAAAAAATAATAATAATATTGGGTTAATTATTACGTTCTTTGAAGATGATGAAACGAGAAAGTAGTGCAGAATATATATGTATTGTGGATATATATAATGAGACGAGAAATGGTAAGTGGTAATTAATTAAGAAAAGGAGTAATGGAGAGGATAAAAAGTGGGAGATGACGAGGAGATAAATTGGGAGGTGGAAGTCAGGCACGTGCTAGGGGAAGGGGGTTGTTACGTTGTCTCTGGCTTTTTATGGCACGTGACGACCCAATTAACCCAGGTGAAGGGGTTTACATTCTATACTGATCTAAAAAATGACTATGCAGTTCTCATTCTTTTAATTTTGGATGGAGATTATTTTTCATTTTTTATTTATTTAGATTACATTTTTTATACTCAATATTTTAAATTAATTAATTCATAGTCCTACATTGAAAAATATTTTTCTTACAACACTAATATCTTAAAATATTTTTTAAGTAGCACATAATATCTGAAATATTTTTTGACAACTAGCATCTTAAGTTAATTAATTTTTAGTACATGAAATATATATATATTTTTTTTAAAAAAATCCTTTTTATTTTAGGATTTAGGAATGTGCACTACATGGATGATCATGAAATATAGTTTCGTATCGTCTCCCCTTGATCTCAAAGAAAGCCCATTTCTGTTGCTTTTGCCTGGTGTATATCATCATAGCCAAAACCCTTCAATATTAATTAAAGACGCACCACATCATATTTGAAACTTTCCTGGAAACTTCTTATCTTCTTCCTCAAGCCTCTTTTTTCTATCGCCCCATCACCACGTCCACGTACGCCCACCACCACCCTCCTTCCCCATCCAAATCCCAACTCTGTTCTCATCGCTTACTTCATTCGACGTAGACATCAATCAAATAAAACAACAAAAAGTAGAAACTAGAGAGGCCATACCAGGGCCTTTTCTGCTGGCGCGTGTGAAAGATACAAGGGAGGAAGGAGGCCGAAAAGTCAGATAAACAAGAAAGAAAAACGCACAGTTGACGCGTTGGCGCAGAATCAAAAGTTGCTTTTAGGCTTTATGAAAAGTCTTTTTGGTCACATCTTTTTATAGATTTGATGCTCTTGGTGTGCACACACATACTAAACAGTAATGAACCTCCCACGACACATGTCCTCCCTCTGTCGCCTTCTCATTTCTCTGAGCGTCCCAAGTGGCTGGCCCAACACCCGTAAAAACCTCATTCACAACACATATATATGATGTTAACTCTTCTCAACACGATGGTCCATCTGGGTCCAATACAATGGGAAGCTCCTATACTCCAAGAAAGCCCTCTTGGACGTTATGTACGTGGGGCAATATCCTACGTGATATATAGGTCCAGTGGGGTAGACCCCATGCATCCCATTCTATGTTTACGTTCGGCTTCTACTACTTTGGACCCAAGTTTGGGCCTCCTCACACATTATCTATCTCCATCTTCCCCTCATATGGAATCCAATAATTGATCTCGTGACTATACCATTTTCCTTATACCCATTGTTCAACAACAAAATTCACTATCTTATATATATAATCTTGTGAGTACCACAAGGCAACTATCTCTGACATGTGGTCCGGGTGATGTTTGAAGGCTTTGCTTCAACGTCTAATTCACCATCTGTTCTTGCTGCTTCTCAATTCAGTCAAAATTCCAGTCTTAGACACTATCCACAAACATTTTGTGGTCGCCGACTGATCTTTAAACATAGAACTTGTTTGATTTCTTGTGAAGCTAAGCCACGTATGAGTCATTTGTCCCAGCAACTAGCTGGAGGTGGCATGGATTCCAGAGATTGATAGAGTACATGAGAGTTTGCTTCGTTCTGCTAATTCTATTGATGTGTTTTGCAATTCGGGGTTGGCTGGTACCAGCACTGGATTCTTCAATCTCACCGCCAATACTACTCCGGCCGGTAATGTCTCCACCAAACAATATCAGTTGGACGACAAGAGGGGCGTGCCCACAGGAGCTAATCCTTTGCATAACAGGTACAGGACTCAGAGAAATTTGATCTCCTGCTTTAAACTTCAAGGCAAACAGAGTTTTTAATTATACTCGTATTCTTAGTTTGAGTAATTGAGTATATTGTAGGAAACAGCAAAGGGATATTAATCCCAGTATGTTAAACAGAGGTTAATTATTTATCATTTCAAAATTGCAAAAATAACATTAATTATTATATTTTAGGATTATTTTCCATTTCTATCAACCACATAATGGCATTTTCATCAAATTTATTATTTAACCCTGGTCATTGTCAATAATTTCATAAATTTGTGATATTCAATGTCATTACGTCCCCCCATCCTAGCTCCCAGGGGAAGCCTTTGCTTTACGACCCCGCATGTCTTATTAGAATATATTTATAAGTTAGGAAAGGGCGTCAAGAGTTTCACTCGTCTCCCACGTTCACATAATGACCAATGACCATTTCCAGAATCATAGACCTTATAGTATAGACTATTTTTATAGTCTAGTGATATAGATACTTTTTTATAAGTGGAACGTTGCAGGCCCTCTTGTTGTAATCTTGGCCATTAGTGTCTAACCTTGAAATTTCGAAAAGAAAAAAGAAAAAGACCATTGCCAGAGCTCTTACAAACCATTCGCCGTGCTGCGGGACCAACCGTGGAGCTTAGTAGAGACAAGGGGCGCTGTGGCCCCAAAAAAAAAAAATCTGTGAAATTTTTTTTAATGAAAATAGGGTTTTATATATATATATATATATATTTGGTCAAAAAATGTATACATTTATCTTAAAAATTTATACATTTGACCCCTTCAAATAATTTTTTTCTTAATTAATCAATGAGTATACATTTAGCTCCCAAATCTTTATCTATCTCAAGATCCGTAATTGTGCGGGACCATATATATGAGTCACATTGATGGCATAACAACACTCAGTCTAATGCTAATTTCATATATAGGCTGAGCTACAGCCGACACAGACCATTTCTCTTACTTAAATGGCTACAAAATGATCGGTTTATATCTTTATTTAACTTTTGACAGTTTCAATGTTACATGGTAACAACAACTCTACATATCCATCGATCTTAACCACAACAATAATGCATGTAATAAACTTGAATAATGCGCGCTGATTAGGCACGCTAACATAGAGCCCGCAGCAACAGGTGGGTTTTTGACTTGTTCCCTCTACTCAACTAAACAGGGGCTAGTCTCAACTTAGGCATCGCCTCATCCATAATTTATACGACAGAGCAGCTACGTACGACTTCATGTGGTGCCGCACTCAGCTTCCATGGAATATGTGTTTCAGATACCGGCAAGGCACTCCGGTGGGGTCACAGGGAAGCGAGAATTATCGGTACAGTAATCATAGATCATGTGGTTCATACGAACCCACCTGTACCTTCTGGCTTCTCCGGCATTCAGAGCTTGGTAAGCCCCACCTTCCCACCAGTTTCTTGGGTCGGAGGTACACTCGGAAGGTCCTGGCACCGGACATCCTTCGATGTCGAAATCCTTGCAGTAAGCGTAAAATGGTGCTTTGCTCCAATCAATTTTCTCAAGCCCACCTCTGGTTGCCCAATCATCCGCCTCCCACAACGTAGAATATACGCCCATGGGTTGCATCCTGGGATATGGCACTCCCCTGCCTTCGTTGTTCTTGTAAACTCTGATGGGAACATCGTCCACGTAGAAACTGCATACATATATAAAGTTCCAATTTCCAATGCATTCATAATCATATATACCAAGACATATATAGACAGCCGTGGGTTTGTGTTGGAATTGACTTACACGATATGGTGATGATTCCAGATGATGGAGTAGGCGTGGAAATCAGCAGAAGGATCAAACCAGAGGTTGACACGTTGTTCTCTATCACCTTTTCCGTGGGCATAGATATTTGTTTGAACCGTGTATGGCTGCCCGCTACGGTTCCCCAAGAACTCGAAATCCAGCTCGTCCCGAACTGAGTCAGTGTCCGAGTTCATCTACCACCCAAATCCATCGGATGCAACAACGTATTCATTATACATGTATATATGCCTGTGTAACATCCGCTCATTTCAAAACGGAACACAGTGATGATACAAATAATAGTAACTCACATAGAAGGCAGTGACAGTCCCAGCCGAGTCTCCGGGAATGAGCTTGATCTTCATGCTAACACGACCAAACATATATTGCTTCCTGGAAGCGAACCCGCATCCTGAGTAAAGTATGTAGCAGCCTTTTTTAGTATATAATTATTATTTAACCTTTTATCAATAAAAAAGATATATGCATAATACAGAAAGAGAATAGTGCATAAGAAGTGACCGGAGTTTTGGTCTAGAATGAGTTGGATGGCGGTGCCGCGGTGGATCTGATGGATATGCGAATCAGACCAAGTGATTCGAAAGTCCTGCAGAAAAGTGGCGGGTCGGGCCCAAGTGCAGGCAGCAGATATCAGAACGCATAATACCAGCAAAGGGTAAGAAGACATGGAAGGGGATTGATTATGAATGAATTATAACGACTCGTTATAGGATAGAATAAGTGGATGGAAGGGAGATGAATGTGATGGATATATATGGGCGAATAGCTAGAGAGGATGATTCATTCAAGTAATATTGGGAAGCATCAGAAAAGAAGAGGGCGCCTTTCCATCCAGCTAACGGCAGGCCGTCATGAGGTCTACTCCAAAGTGGGCCTAATGAGTTTATGAGCGTACGTGTGCATTTTATTTACGTACAAAGGATATGCATCTAATTAATTTCTGGATGGCGTTCGTTTTATCTGTCACTCGCATATATTCCATCGATTTCTTCCTTTCTTCAACTAGATACTTCAAATACCCAGCAGATATCCTCTAACCGACCCGGCCACCTAACCAAAATTTCAACTATTTTTTTGGTGTGGATCGGAGGATGAGCAAAAACATGTCATTAATTTCTCATTACTATTTTGGTCATCTTGATGCAACATATATACACTGCAGCATTCATGTGGCATCTACAAATATTTCAATTTTAATTTCAAGTACATTTAGCGGCTAAAATTGATAACAATCTAAATTTTAATCATTGCATAAATAAGTACACATACATTTGGTACGCTTCATTTTTTTCTTAATTATTAAAAAATATCTTTACTCACTTTAGTATGTTCATCGGGTACCACATTTGCATTTAGCTTTTTGCAAGTTGGCATGAAAGTCAATACAACTTTTGTAAGAAAGAGGAATTAGCAACTTTTTATGAAAGTATTTTCAATATGAAATTTAAACACGTTCTTAGTGTTCCACCCATTCAATGTTTTGTTTTTGTACTCCTCTCCATTTATTTATTATTAGAATTTTATTTGCAACACACGAAAATATATGAGTAGAAGTACGTAGGAAGTGCACCTTTTTTTCCTTCTCATTTAATTGGTTCAATACTACTCGTAATTAATATTATGTGTTGATTTGTATCTTAAAAGTCATCACTTGTTAAATAAGGTCATAGTCACGATCTAATTACAAAATTCACTTCATCTGTGTTTTTGACATGAAAATTCAGCAGACAGGCATTATCTCTTTGGAATTTCCACTCCATCATGATTGATATTAACAAAAAAGAACAGATTACAGAACCATCCATTGAACCACTAACAAGATGACACGCGGAGTTAAGGCCATTGAAGATTGGGGCTATATATATAAAGGGTCCTAAGTCAGTGTCATCTATCGAAATGTTGTCTCCTCCCAACTGTCGGCAGCGTCTTTAATTTGGAGTACTGCTTCAAGTTTCAACACCAAACATTCGAGCTGTAAGATTATGGATTCTAAAACGTTGGTTTCTGAATAAGATTATTAGCTATTAAGTGGACGAAGATATATGGGAAGCATAAATAGTATTATTTGAGGATGGAAGAGGATAAAATTAAAGTGGACAGTCTCAGTCCATACCATATATAAGCGTATGGTGGAATAACTTGTGAGACAATGACTACTGAAACAAAAAACATGGCTTTGTACCCATAATCTTATCCAAGTGCTCAAAAAACATCATTAACTACTCACTACTCATTCCCAGCTGTTTCACACTTAGCCAACTCTATTAATTTTCCCATATTCTGTCGAAGTCATTCTCTTTAGGTTCTTGCTTGTGTGTGTTTGTGTGTGTGTGTGTTAGAAGGAGCACAAAGATTGTCGTCATGTAGAGAAGTGAACATGCGTTAACACATCTCTATCCAAACCTGTTCGATCAATCTCATTACTAAGTTAGGTCATTTTTTATGATTTTATACTATTCATCTGTATAATATTTACAGAGTAAAGAGAAAGAAGAAAGGAAACAGAGGTGAAAGAGATCACGATAGGCAATTGGCATGCATTAAAGCTCTGATGAGATCTATCCTTCCTATAATATGTTGCATGTCCATTTTGAGTAGCTAGAGAGAGTGGTTGTCATTTTATTATGAGATGATTAAAGAACAACAGCGGGTAGATTCCTATATCTCCATTTCACTTTATTTCTCAGGATTCACCGAACCAGAACTTGATATGAGCGGAAGCTAGGAGCTGCATAATGCAGAAAACAATAATGGTGGACCCTCTATTAACAAATTAAACTACAGTATACCTCTTGTAGAGCTGTAGCCCTATGGACAGGGACTTCCACTTGTGAATGAAGCTGATGGGTCTCAACCATTTCGAATAATTTTACAGTAGTCGTAGCAGCTTAATGTGATTATTACATCAGATGATTTTGTCATTAAGTGAGTGGGTAAGAAAGCTTCCCAATTTTGCAGTACATTTTATGTACTCAAACTATATTAGCCAAATACCTACTTTACATTTACTAATAAGTTAGTTAAAAATAGTTAAAATAAATAAATATGTAAGATATCTACTTTCTTTTCTCTTAATATACCCTTATTTATTAAGGGAAAAAGTAAGAGAGATAAATGGGAAAAATGAAGAAAGGTAGTGTGTGGGGGAGAAGAATGATGAGAGAGAGGGTGACAACTTTGAAAAAAAAAACATTAAAGGCAAAGAAAAATCAAAGTGAGTTTTATAAAAAAGCCAACCCCTCACAAGTTTGAGTCTTATATTTTGTTCAGGATCGGAGGAGTATTTATGTGCGTGTGTTGTTATGCAGAATTATGAACCATAGCAGCTTTTCTCTTGATTGATATACGTACAATTTTGGGTGGAGCATGAGGAAATTAAAATAAACTCTGGCTTTTGAAAATTATTGTCGTTGATTCCTAATTGGAAACGATTCAAATAAGCAAGCAGTGTGGTTATCGTGGGATTAGCTACGGATCTCTACTCTCTCTGTTTTTTTCCCCTCCACTACTCATCTTAATTTTTAGATTGAAATTTGAGTGGTTTTAAATTTAATGTTTATAAAAATATTAATAAAATATTAAATTATTAAAAAATAAATAAATAAATTCATGAAAATTTCCAAATCTTAGTTATGATAATCTAAAATTTCAATTAAAAAATATTTAAAAGAAAACATTTTATAAAACATGAATCGCTCAAATTTTAACCAAAAGACTCAATCGGCAGTGAATGAAAAGAGAAAACGAGGAGAACTTATGGTAAAAGCCGAGGGTGCAGCCAATTCCGGTCATGCCTTGTTACGTAGAAGTATTTGGTGTGAATAGAAAAGACATTTAGCTAATTTATACTGAGGATATTTGGCTTTAGCTACTTCTTGAGATGTTGATCAACACTTATGATAATCTCATCAAAAGAAAAGGGCCTATAGAATGATCATAAATAAAAGCTTGTTCCATATTTAAGATCGGAAGTAGTAGCTTTTAAGGGTTCTCTTTAGCTGGGCTTAATAAAAAACCAAACCCCACGGTCACTAATTTTTTCATTTTGCACCTCCTGATCGTTTCTTAATTAATTGTTTTCATAATGACCAAAAACAAATATGAACAGAAGAGATTTTTTTTCTCCCCTTAATACAGAAGAATATATATCTGAACATTACTACAAAAAAGGTGTTTTTAGACTGCCACGTTGAGGATCAAGTTTAAAAAAATATAACTAATGACATTTTCATAAAAAGTATGATTAAAATATATTATTGAGACATGTTTCACAAACAATTGATCTAAAAAGTTAAGAATAAAAAAATTTTAAAATGACAATTACTTCGTAAATTAGTTGTTTTTAACAACAAGTCTAAAATATGAAGTTTTTAAGACCTGTTGTAAATAATCGGTGTAAAAGATAAGAAAAAAGAATAATAAAAAATTTATTATTTTTAAGACCAGATGTTTTAAAAATTTGGTCTAAAAAGTGAATTTTTAAGACAGAAAATTAGGAAAATTTATCAAAATAAGTTTTTTTTGAAAAAAATTACCAAAACGAGGCGTTCTTCAAACTATTTGTCAAACTAATGAAGTTGGTGACATTACCTGACACGACGTCACAAGTGACGTCTTGTCATCTGACGCCACAGTGTAAGTGCCTGACACCACTTGTGTGGCGTCAATCCACTTAATGCCTTTAGGTGTCAATTTTTTTTTATTTTTTAATATAATTTTATAATTATATTTTAAATTATAAATAATAATTTTACGTAATTATAAATAATAAAATTAATAAATAATTATTTAAATTAATAATTAAAATAATTAAAATTCATGTTAGACCTTAGGATACAAGACTAATTAGTGAATTTATTATAAACCATAAGATAGATGACTAATTATTTAATATTTTTTACATTAATAATTTGATATATAAATTGTGAGTTATTATTAGCTAAATTTAATTAAATATTTTGTGAAATGTTTATAGAGTATATTATGATAGATAGGATAAGCTTAAATAGAGAATAATAGTTAGTCAAATAATTAATTAGTTAGAGAATAATTAATTAGTGTACTCTATAAATTAATTATTTGACTAATTATTATTCTCTATTTAATCTTATCCTATCTATCCTAGTGTACTTTATAAAAAAGAATATACAACCTATTTCATAAAATATTTTTCTTAATTCACTAATTAGTATTCTCACAAATTTCCTTAATTAAATTTAGCTAATGATAATCTACAATTTATATATCAAATTATTAATGTAAAAAATATTAAATAATTAGTCATCTATATTATGATTTATAATAAATTCACCAATTAGTTTTGTATCTTAAGGTTTAAAATAAATTTTAAATATTTTAATTATTAATTAAAGTCATTTATTAATTTTATTATTTATAATTACATAAAATTATTATTTATATTTTAAATATAATCATAAAATTATATTTAAAAAAATAAAAAAATTTGACGCCTAAAGACGTAAGACGTCAAGTGGATTGACGCCTAAAGGCGTCAATCAATGTTGACGTCACAAGTCACAGTGACGTCAGATGATACGAGGTTACTTGTGGTGTCGTGTCAAGTGACACCACTAACTGCATTAGTTTGATAAATAATTTGAACACTACCATGTTTTGGTAATTTTTTCAAAAAAGATCTTATTTTGGTAAATTTCCCCCGATGATTAAGAATATCCAGTTTAAAAGGTGAATCTTCTCTTTTAACGCCTGCTAATTATTGAATTTTGCTCTTAAAATATGTGAATTTCCACTGTTTCTCTTCCATATTTGCATGAAGTCGGTATTATTCTTGGCCGTTCTGTAATTCACCAAAGTCGATGGTGGCGTTGACAGAGTAGAGCTCTAAATCGGAGACTTGTTGTTCTTCTTCCAAGTCTGATGTCGTTGAGAATTCAGAAGCAAAAGCTTGTAGATCCAGGGCTGAGGCGAGGTGAGCATACCAACTATTACCCTTACAAAGTCAAATCAACGAAATTGGCACAAATTCTAAGTTCAACCTTCAACAAGACGACTAACATCTCGTTCCACATTGACACCAAAGTTGGTATCTTTCTATTTTTTGGTCATCATATACAAATATGGCTCTGATTGTTTTTTTAAACTTTTTTGTTCTAACATAGGTGGCTCCAGTTTTATTTTAAACATTTGAGATGATTCCTCAATTTATACGAATCATACAAAGGACTCCACAAATCGTATATTGATTCTCCAACTTTCTCCTTCCTCTTCTTCACTCTTGTTTTTGTAGATTTCACGCCACCCATTTGATTCTCCTTCGCTATTTCTTTTTCTTCTGGCTTTACCCTCAAATTTGCCATCTCACTAGTTTTGAGTTTTCTTCTATATATAGGTTGGTTCATTTCTAAGACTTTAATAAGCCATATCAGGTGAGCAAGGCGAGCAGCCACCACACGGGGCCATTGACGTTGTATCAAGTGGATCTGGAGCTAAAGTAGCACATATCAGACCTGGAGTTGCTACTGGGGCTGGAGTAGGAGGTAGAGATGAGCGAGTAGTAGTAGGCGGTGAGTGGCGTAGGGAGTAGCAACAATGGCGATTGGGTGGAGGAGGAGATCTGGTTCGTTAGATTTGATCCGACGGTAGTTGTGGTTGGGAAGGGGGAAGATTTTTTTTCTTTTTTTGCTAAATTACTTTTAAGACATCATATTTTAAAAAAATCTGATAACTGAATATTTTAAAAATCTAGTTTTAAAAGTATTTTTTTAAAACCAGTTGCTTAATAGATCTAAAAAATAACAGACTTTTAAAATTGATTATATCGAAACTGGTTCTAAAATTGGTCCAAAAAAACTTTTAATTGGTCTTAAAAAAACATTTTTTATCTAAGGGTTAAATAGCAAATTTGCCTCGAAAGTACACCCTTAAGAGCAATGTTGTCCTGAAAGTTTTTTCTGCCTCAATTTCGCCCCAAAAGTCTAAAAGTGAAGCAATATTGTCATTTTCCGTTAAAAAATTGACGTTAATCGTTAACTTTTTAACAAAAAAGAGCAATATTACTCAACTTTTAAACTTTCAAGGCGAAATTGAGTTTGAAAAAACTTTTAGGACAACATTGCTTCTTAATGTATATTTCCAGAATGATCTGCTACTAAACCTTTTACCTAAAAGGATTTTTTTTTTTTTTTTGTAGGAGTGGAACTGTTTAAGGGGTTAATCATGACTACACGGTGTAGGTAGTCCTTGCCTTGTTTCAGACCTTTGGTTTCGTTAGCAAGGACACCCATGGACCACTTTCAGATGCGCTCCAAACCGACTTGTAAAATCGTTTGATTCTATGATATACATAATTTGGGAGAGCATATTCTGATAGATTTGGCTCTAATTATTGCCCCGTAGGCCACAAACTCATCTTGAACATATGTTGGGTTTGTGTTTGGTTGTCTCAGAATTTTTTATCTCATTCTTTTTCCGGTTGCAAGATGAGTTTCACAATCTTTTATCTCTTTTTTTTTTTCCTGGAATCCTATCTCCTCATTCGATTGAAAAAAAGGTTCAGATTTTGTATTTTATAAAATTTTTATTTTTAAGATGAATAAATAAATTGAAACTGTTAAAATATGATTTAAAAAAAATCATAAATTCAAAAAATAAATTACAAAATACTATAAATATTTTAAAATAATATTAAATCTAAATCATTCATTTTTTTATTTGGGATCTGGTTTCTCTGTTTATCTTTGGGATGAGCGGGGGAGCTCGTCCGTGGTAGTCCAAATCTAGATCTGGACTACCCAGATCTAATTTCTTTTTTATTTTTCTTACATGAAAAAAATCATTCCTTAAAAAAATGTTAGTTCAGAGATTAACTTTATTTTAGGTTTTTTACCTATTAAAATTATTATTTTTTATTAAAAAAATTAGATTTGAGCCATCCAGATTTAGATTTGGATGGCCAAAAGTTCGTCCACACAGACAAGGGGACCAGCAAGAAAATGAGATCCTTTTTATTTGAGGGTAGAAACGAGGTTCTAAAAAGAAAATAGGAAAAATAATTCTGGAGTATTTTATTCCCACATTTGCTATGAAAAATGATCTTTTTTAGCTCAGCTATGAAAAATGATCTCAAAAGCCACTTGTCAATACAATCAAAAGTGTTAGGTGTGTAACACCCCAACTTTTCAAAAGCAATATAATTTTTTTTTCATCAGAGTAGAGCATCGGAGTAAGAGAGTAACTAATATATATATATATTCAAAATGCCGTAAGTCTGGCTAATTACAGAAACGGTACAAAGACCGAGAGTTTTTAAAGTAAACAACCACAGAGGTATTCCCCTGACAATACCCGTGTCGTGGTAACAAAAGATGGTCTTCAGCTGAGTTCCTATAAGTGTTGCTTGCCTTTCTCCTTGGTCCTCGGACCTCCTAATCCTAAAGCTATGTTAAGAGCTGAGGTCCATTGCAATTGAACCTCAGGTAACGGTTAACCTCATATTTACATATATGGTATATAAGCACAGCAAATGAATCACTCCCAAATATATCGCTCCCAGTGAATGCAAATGTACCACTCCCAACGAAATGTACCACTCCTAGTGAATACAGATATATCACTCCCAGTGTATGCATGTGTTCAGTTATCCTCTAACAACACTATGTACTCAAACAACACACCACCAACATGCATACAACACACATACCACATATACACATACTGTAAATATCAGAGTTAGTGTTACAGTACGCGAACGTACCTTCGTTGACGAACGTTTAGTACGTGGATGGAAAATTGTACTTTTGACGGAAAACAGCGGAACGACAGCGAAATGACAGCGGAACAAGATTACAGATATCCTATAATGATAATATCACATTTATCAATATTTGATATCGTAATAGGCATTTTAGGTACAAATTACCATTTTGCCCCTGACTTCATTTTTTTACTAAATTTTTCCAAAGCTTCGCTACTTTGATCTTAATCTTCCAAGATTTTGACATATCTCTTTCTCTAATATATTTTTGAAATAAATATCATATTTATTCCTTAAACATGATATCTAAGCTAACTTGAAAGATTAGAGATTACTCTAGCATTTTTACTATAATTACCGAAAGAACTACTTAAACTAAAGACTAAGGACCGAAGAACTTACCCAGGGCTCCGCTACAACTTTCTCCAGAGCTTCTCCCTCTAACTTTTCTCTAGGATTGTTTGTGAATTGGTGAAGAATGAAGAGAAATGAAGGGGTCTATTTATAGAAAAAGACGATGGCATTTTGGTAGTTCCTTTGAACTTTGTCTGATCAGTTTCTTACCGTTGGATCTCACTTCTTTGAGGTGGCACGATCCTGGCCTTACACCTCACTATGATGACCTCATCTTGAATCATCAAAGTGATGTCATGCTTGCATCATCTCTTGCTTTATGTGCCTTTATCTGATAAAATTCCCTGTTCAGTGTCCAAATCGCGTAATCTTAAGAAATCTCAAAATTATGGAAGCAAAGGCCCGAAGATCTTTTCTTTCTCTTTTAAGATACTTGGGTTATCTAAATTTTTAATCTCGTTAAGGACATTCCGTTGTCTGCTGAATATTTCGGCCAAACGCCGTTGGCTACGGAAATTGCATCTGCCGACGTCAACTTTTGGATCATAAATCAATGATTCATAAAAGGTTCTGGTCTTTACTAACTCATATCCAGATTTTAAATTATGATTTATTTTCTATAGATTCTCATTCTATTATCTGCCTTAATTTCACAAAATATCTTTTTGGTTTTATCTCATGATCACTCCGTCGGTTACAGAAATGACTTCGGAGATAGCCTACTTTGAGATAAAAATTCACTTGTCTTTAGTATACACTGACTCTAGAAACTTAGTTCATAGTTTTCTAGGTAGGATTTTATTTCTATCTGTGGTCATTTATCCTATTTGCTTTTCACCATTATAATATTAATTAATTACTAAATATCTTAGATATTTTTTCTTAATTTTCTATTTCATTTTTTCTTTATTTTTCTTCATAATTTTATATATATATATATATATTTTAATTAATTTCCACCTTTTTCTCTTTATCTTATGTCTAAACAATTAGCTATTAATTATCTAATTAATCACTCACTAATTGTTGACAATTTTTTTAATTAATAATAATTATTATCTCACAACTATTTTACTGACATTGGTATTTTATGCACCATGCATAATATTAAAAATCATGGGGTCTAATAAAGTCCCCAGAATACTTTTTGATTTCCCATTCTTCTATTTTCAAATGAGATAATTTAATAAATTGTCTAAATTAGGGACAATATTCCTCCTAATTTTTACAATTATTTCACTGCCCTTTAGGATTTATCCTCATATTCTTAGGATGTTTTATGGCCCTAAAATGCATTTTTCACATTTTTGGTAATAAATTCCATTTAATTTTCTTATTATTTTCCTTTGAAAATAGACTAGTTATACAATATTTTGAGACCATATTCATCATAAATGGGCATTTTTATTGTTGTAACATAATATTCCAAATAATAATTATCCGGGTATTACAAGTTGCAATAACAAGGAACACACTAAATAAGGGAAGAAATTAAATCACAGAAAGAAGGATAAACAAGTGAGCAGACTCCCAAGAGAAGGGCCAGAGACAACATTCACCAAATTCTTCACAACCTTCCACATCCTAGCTACTTCTAAATATGCTAATATATCCTACTCCTGACTCCTGAGCCTAATAATCCTATTTAGCATCCCATTATCTTTACTAATACAAGGCCCAATCATTACATATATGCACTGCAAACTCTTTCTACTTTCAATTTAAACATCGTATACAGGCTGCACCAAGCAAACGCTATGAAAATGGGAACTCGTGGAAATATATATACAAGTCCTTACACCGATTCTTATCTTTATTTTCGTTTAGAGATTGTTTGAACTTCGATCGCCTCGGTTTGTGATTTAAACACATATGGATCAGAAGCGGAGACATCATATTTATGAATCAAATTCCGGATCTCATAACTCCAAATCAAGAAGCACTGATGTGTAGTCCTCAAAGTAAAAGAACATATTTTCGTGCGAACCAAAAATGTACGGTCACGTTCATGCATAGCACAGTCCACATCGAGGGCGACAGTCCTTCTAGTACACGTTGCTCTCAGTCGTAGTGATGAAGGGAATCATTAAAGAAAAGTAGTAGTACATGCTATTATTTTTAACATAAAATATCATAACTCTGGTAAATTATAATGTTCATCGATCATACAAATGTATTGATAATCATTCTTCAGGCGAACAATGGATGGATATTCTTGCTAATTGAATTAAAAAAAACCCTCATCTTTTTGTTGAGAAAAGAAGTTTTTATTTTTTTGGTAACAAAGATCAATAACATGACTTAGCCACACACGTGCTTTCCCTTGAAGCTTGGATGACTGAATACATAAAAAACGGACAAAATGACAGAGAGAAATACAGCAAGAGAGGTAAAAGGTGTCATGTAAGCATCACTATGGTAATGGCCCCCATTATTCAGTCGCAATATAAATTGTATGAAGAGAACAGAAGAGGAACATGTCTGAAATCAGAACCTGATTTTGCAACCCAGAAAATGAAGTGTGATAAATGGAGTCCACATTATATGCCTGCGATTGCACAGTGATGGATTATAAAGTAATAAACTATTGCCCCAATAATATTAAGCGACGGAGTTCATTTGTTATTTCTCTTTTTCAATTCAATGGGAAAGAAGAATATGGCGTGATAAGGTATATATGACTGCTCTGACCACATGCTACAAGAAACCCGAACAAAGATAAACTTAATATTTATCAATATATATAAAAAACGACTAGATTTTTCTTTTGAAGAATATAAACCACAGCTGTAAAAACATGTCTTTTAGTGGGAACTTGTCCCTCACGTATATTTTGAAATTGTGGCCTTTTGCTGTTTCTGGCTCCTAGTTGTCTTGTTTATAATGTATTGGGGGTTCTCTCATTTCTTGGCTCTGTTGCATCTCCTTCTGAGCAAGGTGTTTTAAAGGGCTCGTCGCCCCAAGTATAAGTTTTTCCATTTTCAGGGCTCCTACTTTTCCACCCTCTCTGCATTTTGATCATTTGTCTTTTATGTTCCATCACCTCATTTCAAATCTCAAGCAATATACATTGCTTGCCTTGGCCTGATATATATTAAGTTCCTGCCCTTTGCACCGTCCAGTTTTTCCCATTTTAGTAACTAAATAGGAAATAGTAAAATCCTATTTTCTTGCTGCTGTCTAGTCTCTTCCTCTCTGCTTCTTTCTTCTCCCCTGAAATTGGAAGCCACCTTAGCTTCCAACATTTTTCTTCAGACTCTTCTTCTTAAGCTTCCCCTAGTCCGTCTACTTCCTACTTACTTCTCACTTGAGGTTTCCTTCTTCCTTATTCTGAAATGGAACATGATAATCATGTTATATGTGGTCACAGGCTTAGCTTGATTAGCATCTCCGTGTTGATTCTGATAATTTCAAGTTGGATACAGCAGGGTTCTGTCACTGAAGGTAAATGCCTAAATGCCCACATTTTTTGTTGCTGTTAGATGCTGAGAAAACCTGTTTGAAACAAGGACTTAATTGCTAACAACTTGTTTTTCTGTGGTGCAACAGGTAGAGAAGATCTCAAAAGAATTGGGTTTGGCCAGGTAGGACTCAACTCAGTTGAAAATGTTATTGTGTCTGTCATCATAAGTAGAATATAATGAGACAATTTTGTGTAGGATGGTGAGGATAAGACGATGGTGAGGGCACAGATAGGGTCAAGGCCACCAAGATGTGAGAGAAGGTGCAGCTGGTGTGACCACTGTGAAGCTGTTCAGGTTCCTGCAAATCCCCAACTGCACAATCCCAACCTTAAGCCTTCAACTGTATCCACAATTGCTTATGCCAACGGAGATGACCATTCCAACTACAAGCCCATGAGTTGGAAGTGTAAATGTGGCAACCTCTTTTTAAACCCCTAATTTAGTTTCTTTATATATTCATGGCAAATGGAAGCCAATCATTTTGTCAACCTGCCATATTGATATACTTTTTTCAAGTTCAACTTCTTCTCTACTGTACTTTTTATCTCCCAATGTGGAGCACCGAGCGACTAAGTATATGTCTGCTGTAATTACTTCTAAATATGTCCTCCATTTCTCTTATGGTGGCATATGGTATGGTTTATATCTGATTTGGTGATTCTGTTGGGCTAATGCCATACATAATTAAGTTGGCGCCTAAAACCTGTTTCACTTTTGTTTTGCTTTGTCTTTTTGGTTGGTAAAATCTTATGCTGCTGAGAACAATTTGAACGATCCATTCTGTTAATTATTTATGACATTTTTGGAGAGGCTTGTGTGGTAATTTCCCGTTTTTGTGAGAACCAAAAACAATTGATTAAAATATTAACACGTCCATGGGTGTGACGATTTAAGGATCTTTTGCATAACTGATTAAGGGGCTAAGGTTAGGTAAAACTGTTTAAAAACAGCCAGTAATTAGTGAAAAGAAGAAATCCAAGACAAAACGCCGTAGTTGTTCTTTTTCTTTGTTTCTGGGTTGTTGTTCAATAAGACATTCTCTGCAGTCTGCACATGCAGTCATCGTAAGCATCAAAAGAAATCAAGGGGCAAACTTTTTTCATGGTCCTCGTAATTTTCATATTTTTCGGGAGTACAATGTGCTTTATCTGGCTTGGAAATTATTAAATTAGCAAATAAATCATAACTAGAGAGGAAATTAATTAAATTGTCATTACTGAAAAGAATATTTCCTTTTGTTAAAAGAGTATATTTTGAGAATATTAAAAAAATTTTATGGGCTATTTTGTAAAAATGAGAGAAAAAATTTATCTCTTTATTTTCCCTCTTACTTCCTCCCCTCAAACTAAACAAACATAGTGTAATACTTAACAGTCAAATAACAAAAGCACATGGCCAGTCACTGAAGAAAAGCAGGGTGTTCCTTCAAGAAACCTAGGAGAACTGATATTTACGGTTAAACTTTTCTTTTTTTGCTCAACAACGGTTAAACTTTTCAAACCAAGAAAACAAACTGGTGACATTAGGATATTAAATGGTCACTTGAAATAACAAAGTCGTGCGATCTTTTATTTCAATGCTTATGGTGACTAGTGCAGAGTAGCTTCTGTTTAGAGTAGTTTACAAAGTGGGAACTACAGAGCGCTACCATAGACTTGTATACTAATATACGATTTATGCTTTTTGGTAAAAGATTATAAACAGAAAGATTCCATTGTAGCTTCAGATTGAATCACTCATAGCCATCTTTTCTGAGTGACAGCAGAGTGCACATGGATTGAGGAGAATAAGACGAAACTACCTAATAACCAATATGTACAGCGAAGGGGGATAAGAGTAAAAAACAGAGCCTTTTTTTTAATTAATTTTTAAAGGAAAAAAGATCGAAACTTGTATTATGCACGACTTGAACATTTAGTGTAAACTGAGGATAACGCCATGATCTTTCTAGAATTCATTATCGGATGTGAAGAAATTTGATGCTCAGAATCAACAGTATTGAAATTCAAAGTAGCATTTGTCGGGAAGCAAATTAGAAGCCCTTAGCATCGCTTATTGAAAAAGCAGGGCAGGCATCTACCTCACGTACATTTTAAATGTATCCTTTTGTTAGTATGTGGATAACAATTACAACTGTATGTTTGTGGGTTGTGGCAGCAGACACAATAGACATGAAAGAACCACATTCAAATTCATAATAAACCTTTCATTGAAATTAACCTTGTAAAGATAAGTAGAGAAGGAACAAAACCCCATGAATGTAAAAAGTAAAAGGGTTAAGCAGAAGGAATAGAGAGCAAGTAAGAATAGTAGCGGCAGCACTCACGTGAGAAGCGAGGAGAACTGGAGAAGAGCATAAAAGTGAATCACAGACTTAAAAAAGATTAAAAGAGCGAAGAATGTTGGAGCAAAGGTCAAGAGTGAAGACAGAAACAACTGAAAAAGCTTAGGGGGCCACATGAACAAAAAGGGGATTCAGATTGATTCCCATTCCGGGCTAGCTTTTGCTGATATATTTTGGTGTGCTGTAAATATCAGCAACAAGGCATTGAAGTTGTCATATCTCTGTGCCCACCATAAACGCTACTGCACTATACTCCCAAATACACAACACCATTTGAGCAAAAAAATACACAACGCCCAAAACACTCATATCATACTCCACCACACTGCCCTGAGTTGGGCCTCATTAACACCTGAGCATTTTGGTGCATCCATTGACCCTCTGGGTTTGTTCTTCCTTCATTTTAAAGCCTGACTTTGTACCAACAAAGAAAAAAAAGCCTGTCAAACCATTGCTGGTAACTGGTATTTGATTCAATAAATTTATCCAAATCCCTTTGGTACCGATTTCTGTCAGTAATAGTATCATATGATCCCTACCTAACGTTATTGCACATGAATTCATAGACTAAGCTCCAATACACTTTTCCAGCTTAGACTTCGTCATTATTTTGCACCCCTGGGAAACTAGACTTCCGTCATTCGTCATTATATAACATGTGCTCACAGCTCAGCAAGGCATTTACATCGAACTTTGAAGGGCACAGGTCACCGGAGATAATCACAAAACAAGAAAGCAATTGCAGGTTATGATTTGAAGACTCACCACCACCTGGAAGCTTTACTGCTAAAATGGTAAGAAGATCTATAGCAGCTGATGCCATTTATTAATCTCTATCACGTCATCCCAGAAGCTCCAACACAAAAAGTCAATGGGGAAAAAAATAAGTAGCATGGAAAATGATGAACTCCTATTCTTCCTGCAAGATGGCTGCAGTTCCTCAATTTCGGAATCGGCTAAGCTATGTTTCAAAATGGTACTTCGTTACAAGAGCATATTATATTGGGTGTACTTCTATTTTAAGGTGACATTTTATTGGGGGTATTTACTTTTTTTTTTTTATTTGGTGAAGGTATGATCTTGTGAAGGTTTTAAGGGTAAATGGTTTTTTCTTCTTTAATAAATGCGTTTTTTAGAATTTAAATTTATGTTATATTTTTTACAAGTGAGGCGGTTTAATACCCTAATCATGCATATTGGGATAGTTACTAATTTTATTTTATTTTTATATAAAATTTTATAAAAGGGGTTGGATTCAACCACGATCCTAGAGCAGAGCGAAATCTTCCTTTCACTTAGAAGATACTAATATTAGGCAGGGAGAGCTATCAATTACTGTCATACATTTACCTAGGCACCTAAGAGTTAAAATACATCCCCCAGCATCTTGACCAGCTCCAAGATCGAATCCCCTTCTTTTAGTGAGAGTTTTTGATTCCTTTATTAGTCGAACCTCCGGACAAGGGTGAAATAGTTACTATTTTTGATATAAATAGTTACTATTTAGCAATACACATGTGACTTTATTTATGTTTTCTCGATCGGCCCATTACATTTCTCCTTTAGCCGACAAAATATTTAGGCCTAGTCCAGTTTATTTATATTCCTGTAGATCGATCCAAAGATTAGATTATTTTTATAAAAAAAAAATGCTGGCAAAACAGGATTAGATTTATTATATTAAATATTAAAGAACACTTAGAGGTAAGATAAAGCGCTTTCTTATAAAGATTGAACTATATTAAGATCCGCTTTGAGCCTTTATTTATTTAATCGACGTTTTAACTAAGCCTATCTAAGAGAAGATCCTTAATTGCATGTCTTTTGTTGACAATATAATTTTGGGTAAAGGGTTAAAAATACATACGACCTTTGTCCTAAGAATCGCCCAGCACTATGACCTTTTTTTGGATAAAAACTACACATGACGTTATATTTTAGGGTAAAAAATAACACAAACCGTTAGTTGACCAACGTTGACCGTTAACTTGGATGGAAATAAACAGTAACTCGGGTGAAATCATCATTCTGCCCCTAGTATTAATTTTTTTTTAAAAAAAACACTAAAATAACCCCTCCCCGCCGGTGGGCCCCACCACCGCCGGCCGCTGCCCTCCCCACCGTCGGTGACCTCCTTCGGTGGCCTTTTTTTTAAAAAAAACAAAAAACTAAAATAACCCCTCCCTTGCCGGTGGGCCCCACCACCGCCGGCGACCACCTCCAGCGACTTCCTCCGACGGATTTTTTTTTAAGAAATAATTTTTTTAAAAAAACTAAAATACACCGCCGCCGCCGGTGGTGCCAGTGGTGTGGCCAACCGGCGGGAGGGGTTATTTTAGTTTTTTTTTTAAAAAAAATTATTTAAAAAAAACGGCCTCTGGTCGCCAACGGCCGCAAGAAGTGGGGAGGGTGGCGGCCGATGATGGTGTGGCCGGTGGTAGAGCCCACCGGCGAGGAAGGGGACTGACTGAGACTAAAAAGATGCATTAGGGTACTGACTGGTACTGTTAAAATTTTTTTTTCAGGATACTGACTGAGATTAAAAAGATACTTCAGGATACTGATTGACACTGAAAAATATTTTATGTTCTTGAAAATAATTTTTAGAATCTTAAAAAATTATTTTAGAATGTTGACTGGTACTAAAAAAATATTTTACAATGAGCAAATAGTGCTCATCCTCAAATAAAAGGAGCTTTTTAATTTTTTTAAAAAATATTGTATACACTAAAAATTAATCAACATAAGATATTGGTTGTTGAAAAAAATTTCAGATATTAAGTGTTGCTAGAAAAATATTTCAGAATACTGGTTTTATAGGAAAAATATTTTTGAATGCAAGAACATAAATTAATTAATTTGAGATACTGACTTTAAAAAATATTTTAAAGTGTAACATATAATTTATTTATTTATTTTTTTTTTTTTAAAAAAGGTCTTCACCACCAAATTTAATTAGAGGGATGGGGACTAGCTGATCTAGAACAACATGGAATATGAACCCGCGAGTGTACCACTCAAAAGTTGTCAATCTAAAATAACCTATTTTGCCTCGCCTATCATCTATGACCAAACACATGAAATCGCTCAGGGAATATATATGGACATATATGTCAAATCGCCCCATCCCACACGCCCTGAATAATATTTAACGCTAATAAAATATGAAACGTCTCAAATCCATATTTCATTGGATGACTCAAAAGTTGTTATCTCCATCTTAACTCCGCCCATATATTTTGCAGTTATCAGATCTAACATCAGTTTTTGTGCCCAGATCTTCCACAATATAATCAACATCTCTCTGACATTCTCACATCATTCTGTTGCACTTTTCTACTTTAACACACAATTGCCAAAACAACCACCAAATACAAAAAACAGAATACTTGATTCATATCACTTCCATTTCCGGATCTTCGGAGCTGTATGTTTCTTCCGGGTACGTTTAATGCCTTCATGTTAATGCTTTCCCATTTATGTTGTTCCTAAAAACTTTCTTCAATTCTTGTTATCGCATTCCGGTCACTTTAGATCTTTATTGCATCAGAATTTGATACGTAATTTACGACTTTCTTTTATGTTACCGGTCAATTTGGCACTAGAATCCGTGTGAATTGTGATGATCGTTAACTCGTATTCGCCGAGTTGATCTTTGAGGGATGTTTAAAATATAATTATCTCTGTTCAACTTTTCAATGTGCTTTTATATTCTTTACTGATCACTTATGATGTCTACCTTGCATGTTATACTAAAGTTGGTGAAAATTTGTCCTTTTTGTTGCATTTAGTCCGTTGATGGGCTCTGGTATTGTAAAATATGGAATATGCACATTCTTATTGAGAAAACGTGAAGAAGGAAGTCTTGATTTTCATTATTTCTTTCTTAACATCTATATAACGATCCTATGTGACCAGGTGGTTGAGAAAGTTGAATTCTGAAGAGCAAGAAAGATTCAGTTTCAGAGATGTTTAGGTTTTCTCCACGGAGGAATCAAAGATCCAAAGGCTTCAAGGTGAAGCATGCCGTACAACTCTGTCTCCTGCTCGCCGTTGGTCTCTGGATGGTTTTCCAAATGAGACACTCCCATGAAAAGAAGGCATCATATAGTAAAACCATAAAAACTGGCCGCGAAGTTCCGAAGTTGGGGAGGAAGGACCCTCATCATCCTGTAGTGGAGGAAATTCCTGTTGTAGATGTAAGGCACAAAGAGGACAACGAAGAAGAAGAGAGCAAGCATCAAGAACAGCACAAACTCGATGAGATTAATACTCTGGATGATGATGCTCTGTTGCAAAAGCATGAGCAAAACAATGAGGAGGAGTTTGAGCACAGACAAGATCCTATAAATCAAGAAAAAGAGAGTGAAGAGAATTCTGAAAATGTCGCGAAAGATAATGAAAGTGAGGAGCATAATGAGAAACTGAGTGAAGAAAATGACAACAAGGACAAGGGGATTGAAGAAAACAAAGATGTAGTGGAGGACAAAGAGACAGGAGAGAATCATCAGGAGAATGAAGGGACAAATGAGACAGGGAGAGGAGATAAGGAGAACGAAGAGGTCAGCGAAGAGGAACATGTGGAGGATGGTCAACAGCAAGACAAGGAAGATAACCATGAAACAGAAAAATACGAGGAGCACAATAAGATTATGGAACAAATTTCATCGGGAGATCAAGTTCAGGACGAGGAAATGAGCAGTGAGAAGGCCAGAGAGGAGCATTACAAAGGAGATAATGCCTCCAGTGCTGTAGATCATAACACGCAAGATATCTCAGATAAAGTTGATAACAATACAGAACAGTTTGAGAATGAAGGTGAGAATGAGCTTCAGAAAAACAATATCGATAAGAAGGAATCAGAAACAACTGAAGATACTGATTCGATGGTCTCAATCAACCAAGAAGATGGTGTTGAGAATCAGACACAAACGGAGCATGATTCAAAGAAAAGTTCCAAGTTAGAGTCAGATGTGCAGCAGAAGAAGCACAATAAACCCACCACAGATGATGTAGATAATCTGGATTCGCCATTGAAAAATGGGTCAGATGCAACATCTAGTACACTTGACAACCATGTGAAAACATTTGATGACACAAACTACAAGGTAGAGGAATCAAGCTTAAACAATTCCACTCTACCAACGGAGAATTCTGAACCAGACACCACAGAGAAGCAAGACGATTCCACTATAACATCTTCATCAGGAACCCATGACACAGATGTTGCTAGCGTAGAATTCAAGGATAGCTCTAGGAAACCTGACCATGGTGAAAAACATGACAGTACTTCTGCCAAAGAAGGAATAGAAGAGAATGTCTCATTGTCCTCAATAAATGATACATTAGATTCTAACCAAGAGGCGCAACTCACTTCCTCTGATACTTCATCCAATCAGAAGAGAGACAGATCCTCAAAATCAAAATTTAACGGTGATTCTAGTCACAACGATGATGAGAACACTGATCAGAGCAGGACAAGTAGTGATGAAAAGGATGGTGACAATGCATATACGAGCCAAGAGCAAGCCAATCCTTCCGATACTTCCTCCAAGCAGAACCAAGATGAATCCTTCGTCTCGGAAAATAAAAGTGATGCTGAAAATAATAATTTTAATAACGAAGAAGTTGATAATGACCAGGTGAATGCTAGTCAGGATGTGCCAATCAGCACCTCTGATTCTTCGAATCTTGAAGATAAAGAGGCCATTGCAGGGCAAAATGAAAATAAGAGCACCGATCAAAGGGAAACGCATGAAAATGAAGATGGAGGTCAAAATGTGTCAGAGGAATCTCAAAATGAGAAAGAGGACGAAGCAAACTCAAACGACAATGGCAATAGTGTTGATCCTTCAATCCATGATGATATTAAAGAGGCTCGAATGGATTTGGGAACTTTGCCAGAGAGCAACACAGAAACCAATCATCAAAATGATGATACTGCCATGGAGAGATTACTGAAATAAATCAGCTTCTTTCTTATTTATCATAAGATATGTATGATTCATTGCATGCCCAATTTGCTATGAAGATTTTAATTTTGTTAGTCTGATAGGTACAACATTCTTCGGCCTTCTTGCCATTTCGTTCAGATCAGGCGTCCAACCATAAACATCAGAAATACGGCAGGGAGAATTCTGAAGTTATTTCTTTATACATAATCCATTTGATGTACTTCATATGAGGACCAGCTTATTTTGTGGAACCATTACCTTTCTAGTTTTCGTCTTTCGAGTAAAATGGCCCTTTACCAGCATGAGTGTCCTTTTTTCCCCTTACTTTAGTAATCAATCCATTTTAGTGACAATGTATGCTCTATAGTCATCGATTTCGCTCCTACATTATTTCTAAGTGCTGTAGTATTTTGCTTCTAGACTCATCACAATGGACTTTCATATCATGAAAATGATAAAAACCGGCATTGCTATAGATTAATGCTTCACCTTTAATTATGGTTGCAGGACAAAGAATCAATCAATTAGAATTATCTGGCAACCATGACGAAGCCGAATATATATTTCCCAACTTACTTAAGCTGCTGCCGTGTTTTGTCATACGACCATTATATTTCCTTGTTGAGCTAATCTAGATTTTTTTTTTTGGCCCGACTGAACTAATCTAGATTTATTTTCCTAGTAAATGTGATAATATAACTTGTAGCTTATTTTCCCTATTTCTTAGGACCCGTTTGGGATAGTTTTGATAGAAGTTTCTTTTATTTCTAATGGGCACTTGTTTGGCATAGCTTTAAAAAAGATAGATAAGATAAAAAATGATAGAAGGGCATGAATCAAATTCACACACATATATGTGTTGTATAAAATGTGATAATTTGGGATAAAAAATTAAAAATAAATATAAATTTACTAAATAAAATAGTAAAATTACCATTAAAAAAATTACAATACAATGAAGTGCATAAATAAACCTATTTCCTACAAGTTCGTCTCTAAGTTGGTCCCAAAAAAATTTCAATAAGCTTACAATGAGATAATAAACTATAAGTATGTAGCTTATATAAAAAGTACTTTAAAAGCTTGAATGTCATTATAAGATGAAGTCATACCAAACACTTTTATTTTTGCTTTCTCCATTGAATGGACTTCTAATGAATTTATTTTGGCTTTTAATGACATACCAAACAGGCTCTTAAATCACGACCATAGACAAACAATTTATAGCATGTATCCATCATTCTTCATCAAAATTTAGTGTCAAATCATATGTTCCACCGGACGAATCTCAAATTATTTAAACATCCACAAGGAACCAGGACTGACACCCTGAACAAAACACAGATTACATGTCATTCCAAACACTGGCAGGGAGATTGTAGACCAGAGTAAAATTTCAAGAATTTCGATTCTTTCGACCAAAAGATTAAAAAAGACGAGCATAAACAAACAAACAAAAAATTCATCCGACTACAGTGGGACTGATTTCACGTTTTCAATTATACTCCAATAACAGTCTAAAACTATCATCCAAAAAAAAATAAAACATCAAACACTTTCGCCTTATTTTGCCTTCAATCAATTCTTTGGAAGGTGTCTTATAGATTGAACAAGCACAGAAATAAACGATCAAACGTAATTTGCGATTTTATTTTACTTAAAATGCACGGGAAACAAACATGAACATGTATTGCATAGGTTTGCCTCCAACCAGAGGATAACTGTGCCTATAAAAAAAATGTATCACAAGATCCAGATAAGATTTCATAAAAGAATACGAAAATGCCATCATCGGTGTTGTCTCCATTGACAAGGGAAGAGGGATAGTTTAAAGCATCGGTGCCACAAAATATCTTGAGCGTGACACCAATACTAGTGTTTCACTTCAAAAAGACCATCTGGACCTGGTTATCACAAAAGTTTGTGTTAAATAATGTGTTATTTTGAGATCAAATGATAATTAGAAGAAAGCAATTGCCTACAAGTGACCAAGCAATTAGATAGTGGCCAACTTGCCATACATCATACCAAAAAAAGGGTTGAGATAGAAGAAATGAAGCATATAAGAGCAGTGTGTATATGAAGCTTAAAGGACCACCGTGTATCAAAAAACTGGTCTCTAATATGCCCCAGAACGAGCTAGGCTGAGATCCAAGTTCTCACAAGTTATTGGGAGGGATGCAGGTGGCACTTAGGCCAGTACCATATAATCGAAGCAATAAACAATCTTGGGGAAAGGTGAAATACAACCTAACAACAAAATTCTAGGGAAAATGGTCTTGCATTTCAGTAAAGCTAATTTGAAGATCAAATTGAATGTTACTACGTTGTATATAGTCATGTTGTATGTAGTCATGTACGTAGACAGGTTTATAACAGCCATAACCCTTATAAGCAGCACCAAATGCATACGAGTATATTTGAACAGAGATTTTTCAAAAAGAGAAAAAATGCATAAAAGTGTGTGGTGACCATATCCCCCACCACTCAAAATGTCATTATTTTCCTATACGTCTATCATTATGAATGTATATAATAAAATGTGTTTTTTCTAATATACTGATGTTAAAACTTAAAATGCTGCTCTGTACCAACTGTGAAAACTAACTGTCCACGGTAACAGCCACAAAATTATAAATAGAACGAATTATTACAGTAATGGATATTTCAGGCATGATAAACAGTGGACAGAGTGAGATTACCATATCCAATGAATCATAAAGAAATGAAACATACATACCCCATGGAAACTCCTTATTGCGGATGTGTAAATATGGGTATGCCTGCGCAACAAAGAAAAGGATATGCTGAAAAGGTGAATTGCATTGTCATAAACATAAAGCGCACAAGGCAGAAGAATCGGAAAGAGAGCACTTAACAAGGATGCCTGCCAAAGTAATAACAATAAAGAACAGCAAGTGTGCAGAAAGGAAAGCTCACAGGAGGCTCTTCGTGGTGAGGATGACCCTTTGATAGATTATAAATGGATAAAACAGTGCAGGTAGCAATTCCTAGATATGTAATCTTCTCCCACTTGGCCGTCTCGTCTGACACAATTAAAATGAAAAATTAACAAAAGAATGATGTTTAAAAGGTAGTCGCGTCAAAAAAGAAATAAACATTAGGGATCTTCAGAGCTTAGAGCAGAAGTTCTACCAAATTATTAAGATGAAAATCAGCATTTGCACGCATAACAATGGGACAGCAATCGTTTGAGGTTATTACAGCAATTCAAGTGCATCGACAAAACTAAAATTTTGGATAATTCGGGTAGCAGAACGTCTAAATTTTACTTTGCTTATTTATGCCATGCTTCATTTTTAAACATAAACAAGACTATACTACAGCAATTCCAGAAATACATCCACCCTTTCCCTAAAGTATTTACCAAAAGCAACTAAAATTAATCCAAAAAAATTGCAGTTTTGCGAACCCAAACCTCATGTGGGAGAGCTAATCAAACCACAGACGCAATCCATTTCCCACTAATGGGAATGATCCTCTCGAAATTGAAATCGCATGAAGAAAAACAAAAGATAACAATCGGATCTCCGTATATGATGTAAATCAACGCATAAATTGTAACTTAAATAAATGAACGGGTGTGTGTGTTTAGCAGGAAAGAAAGGGGAAAGGAAGGGGACCAACAAGCATCGTCATGATGGGCAGAGGAAGAGAAGTTTCTACGGGGAACGCCGGAGCCACGTCCGCCTCCTCGCAGAGCGGTTCGAAGAAGAGTAGATCTCACCATCGTCGTCGCCATTGCTTAGGTATTAGCCCTGTTGCCGTCTCTCGATTCTCTGTAACCCGTTTCGGCTTAGAAGTTATAAATCACCCCAAGTAGAATGTACCCTCGGTGTTTTCTCCATTTCTTTTTACCCCTTGATTAATTAAAACAACTAAATAATGATCTCGAAGTCGCATTGAGTTAAAGTGAGCCTCAGCATTATTCAGGTAACCAAAAGTGAGCTTTAGCATTTATATTTATTTATTTATAATATGATTTTTCATTTAAAAAATTATTTTATATTGATTGTCTTTTAATGGACTAAAAATCTAAGCATCCTAGAATAATTTAAAAACACTACAAAAATCTGTCTAATTTAAAACCAAATTATATTTTACATGAAAAACCTCATTCTTTTACAGGGATAAAGTCAATTTTTACTTTGAAAGTAACTAAATAAGAGGGTTGAATATCTGAAAGTTTTTTTGAAAAATAATTTTATTCTTAAATTAACCAAAATTAACAATTTTCTATTAAAAATTAGTACAAACCTTAGTAACTGAAAAACATGCGACTTGAATTTCTTATTTATTTTATTTTATTTTATTGGTGTCTGTTTTACTGAGTCAAAATACGTGAGATTGTTCACGTAAATTAGTTCCTATTTTTCTGTTTTAGTTTGTTGAGAGAATAATGAAAGTGCTAGTGTAGTTAGAGAGAATTGTGGGAGACAAGTCCATGGCTCTGTGTTATAAAGAGTCACACTGAGATCGTTAAAGTTGCAGAGAAATAAAAAGAGTAGCACCTTCCCAAAAATCACTTTCGTCTTTTCCATTTTACTTTCCATTTTGTTTTATGGTCTCAGAGCCAGGCTGTATAAACTATCAGACTGTTGCTGCCATGGAAAGCTCAAATGGAGTAAGTATTCAGAATGGGATGGAGAAACTTGTAGGCAACAACTACAAGTATTGGAGAATGTGTATGGAGGCATATCTCCAAGGTCAGGATTTATGGGAGCTGGTAGTAGGTGCTGATATTATTCCCTCTGACACCCCTGAACATGCCAACTCACGAAGGAAGTGGAAGATCAAGTGTGGCAAAGCTCTTTTTGCTTTAAGAACGTCAATTAGCAGAGTTTATTGATCACATTCGTGATGTCACCTCTCCAAAGGAAGTTTGGGAAACGCTTGAAAGGTTGTTCACCAAGAAGAACACAGCCAGGTTGCAGTTCTTGGAAAATGAATTGGCAACATTGACACAAGAAGGTATGTCGATTTCAGAATACTTCTTACGTGTCAAGAGTGTCTGTGCGGAAATTTCAGAGATTGATGAAAAGGAAAAAGTTAGTGAAGCTCGTCTACGTCGTTATATCATTCGTGGTTTGAAGAAAGAGTATGGGCCCTTTGTTACCTCTATACAAGGATGGCCAACACAACCCTCCGTTGAAGAACTGGAAAATCTACTCTCAAACCAAGAGGCGTTGGCAAAACAGATGGGAAGAAACTTTGAGACTGATGTTGTTCTCTTTTCTAAGGGAAAATCAAACACTAGAAATGCATCGGCAGCAAGAATCAAGAAGAAGACACTAATGCAGAAGAAGATGGCGAGACGTACACTAAGAAAACTATCACTTGCTTCAGATGTGGCAGAATTGGACATATAAAGAAGAATTGTCGAGTAAAACTCTCTAAGGCAAATGTTGCATGCACAAGTGAGGAAGGTGATCAGCTTCAATGGGATCATTGTTTTACAGTTGAAGCCATTGAACAAAGCTCAACTCAGACCTTTGCAAACTATGCACACAATAAAGAGGAGGAATGGATAATTGACTTGGGTTGCTCTCATCATGTGACTGGAAATGAAACACTGCTTTCTGAAGTACATGAACACTGTGGAAACCGAGTTATCATTACAGCAGATAACTCTACTCATCCAGTAACTAAAGAAGGTGCAGTGGTGATCAATGTAGCTAATGATGCATCCTCAAAAGGTGTTAAACTACAAGATGTTTATCATGTTCCAGGTCTGACTAAAAACTTAGTTTCAGTTCCACAAATCACTAACTCTGGAAAGTATGTGTTATTTGGACCTAAGGATGTTAAAGTGTTGGACAACATAAAGGACATAGCTGCGGATGTTATTTTCTCTGGTGAGAAAAAGGGTTCCTTGTATGTTATGTCAGCCGGAGAAGCATATGTGAAGAAGACAAGCCAAAATGATAATGTTGCAGTTTGGCACGCTCGGCTGGGTCATGTTGGATATCAACTATTGCAGCAAATTTCGTCCAAAGGATGGAATACCCGACTTGAAGAATGTTCGTGAAGATGTAGTCTGTCAAGGCTGTCAATATGGTAAATCTCATCGTCTCCCATATAAGAGCTCAACAAACCGACGTTCTGCAATGTTTGACTTAGTCCACACAGATCTGATGGGACCAACTAAAACACCTAGCTACAGTGGGCAACGATATGTCATGGTATTGACTATTGATAGATGACTACACAAGGTTCACCTGGGTAAAATTCTTGAAGAAAAAGAGTGAAGCACTATCTAAATTTGTGGAGTTCAAGGAAGCCATTGAAATGGAGTTTGGGAAGAAGATAAAGTGTCTTCGTAGTGACAATGGAGGAGAATATATGTCAGAACATTTCTCCAAATATTGCACTAAAAATGCCATCCTTCGTCAAATGACTTGTCCAGACACGCCACAACAGAACGGGGCTGCAGAAAGGAAGCTTGCACATCTCACTTCAGTTTGCCTTTCATGGCTGCATGATAAGGATCTCTCTTAAGCACTTTGGGCAGAAGCAGTCCAGTGTGCATGTCATGTAATCAATAGACTTCCTCCATGGCCAGGTAAAATCTCCTTTTGAAGTCTTGTATGGGGAAAAACCAAATGTAAATTACTTTAGAGTATTTGGTTCTAAATGCTATGTTTATATTCCCAAAAGTAATAGAACCAAACTTGATCCAAAAGGAGGTGTATTTTTGTTGGCTATGATTCTTAGAGGAAGGGTTGGAGATGTATGGACCCAAAGACTAAGAAATTCACTGTTTCTAGAGATGTAGTGTTTGATGAAGTTTCTGCACTTTTTCCTACTCTAAAATCGACTGCTGCTGATAACAAAGAAGACACCTTAGAGTTTCTATTTTATGAACCTAACATGCAAATGTCAAGTGACGTTGAGAAAGAAAAAGAAATACCAGTAGAAGGTGAAGGAGCTGTCAGGCGGTCAACAAGAGAGAAAAGGAGACCACAATATTTAAGGGATTATGAAATTAACAGTTGCTCGGTAACTGAATGTTTCTTTGCAGGAACACTAACTGTAGAAGAACCAACAAGTTATGAAGAAGCTAAGGGCAATCCAGATTGGGAAAAATCAATGCAAGAAGAGATTGATGCCTTAGATAAAAATGAAACATGGGATTTGGTACCAAGACCAGAAAATTGTGAACCAGTAACGTGCAAATGGGTCTTTCGATTGAAAAGGAAATCTGATGGTACCATTGACAGGTTTAAAGCTCGCTTAGTTGCTCGTGGTTTTTCCCAAAGTTATGGATTGGACTATGAAGAAACGTTTAGTCCAGTAGCAAAAATGGTAACAGTGAGAGCTATCATCTCACTTGCTGCCACAAAAGGATGGAAGTTGTGGCAACTTGATGTAAAGAATGCCTTTCTTTATGGAGAGTTGGATAGAGAGGTATTTATGTAGCAACCTCTTGGTTTTGTTTCTGAGCAATATCCTGGTCATGTTTGTCGATTGAAGAAAGCACTCTATGGCCTCAAACAAGCTCCACAAGCTTGGTATGGTAAAGTTGCTCAATATCTCAGTTTCTTTGCATTTAAAGTTTCTGATTCAGACTCTAGTCTGTTCATAAAGTCTGAATCCAATGTGCATTTGCTGGTATTATTGTATGTTGATGATATGATAATAATCGGGAATAATGAGTTAGAAATGTCAAACTTGAGGGAGAGCCTATCTGTTTGTTTTGATATGAAGAATCTGGGGGAGGTAAATTGTTTTCTTGGCCTAGAAGTAGAAAAATCAGACCAAGGATATTTTGTGTCTCAGAAAGCTTACGCAAGATGTCTTCTGGAGAGTTTTCATATGGGGGAGTCAAAGGAAAAAGCTACTCCAATGGAACCAAATCTGAAGTTGAAGAAAGATGAAGGAAAAGCTTTAAAGGACCCTAGAAGGTTCAGGCAACTTGTTGGAAGTCTAATCTACTTGACTATCACTAGGCCAGAGATTTCATATGCTATAAGAGTTATCTCTCAGTTCATGCAAAACCCAAGAACCACTCACTTAGAAGCAGCAAAGAGGATACTACGCTACGTGAAAGGAACCACTGGCTATGGTCTTCTATACAAGAAGTCAAATAGCCTTACATTGAGTGGTTTCACAGATGCAGATTGGGCTGGTGACGCCAATGACAGACATTCAACTTCTGGGTATTGTTTCAGTACTGGGTCCGCTGCAGTCTCTTGGTGCAGCAAGAAACAAGACATAGTGGCATTGTCTAGCACCGAAGCTGAATATGTGGCAGCAACAATGGTAGCTCAAGAGTGTGTTTGGTTAAAAAGGTTGATTGAAGATATGCAGTATAAAGTTGACTACGCTGTGGAAATCAGATGCGACAATGAAAGTGCTATCAAACTCGCGTCAAATCCTGTCTTTCACGCAAGAACAAAGCACATAGAGGCCCGTTATCATTTCATGCGAGAGAAAGTTTTGAGTGAAGAAATCAAGCTGACAGGTGTTCAAACTAAAGCCCAAGTTGCAGATATATTTACTAAAGCTTTAGTGAAGCCCAAGTTTCAGAATCTGCGAAGCATTCTGGGAGTAGTTGATGGAAGGTTTGCACTAAGGGGGAGTATTAAAAATTAGTACAAACCTTAGTGACTGGAAAACATGTGACTTGAATTTCTTATTTATTTTATTTTATTTTCTTTTATTTAATTGGTGTCTGTTTTACTGAGTCAAAATACGTGAGATTGTTCACGTAAGTTAGTTCCTATTTTTCTGTTTTAGTTTGTTGAGAGAATAATGGAAGTGCTAGTGCAGTTAGAGAGAATTGTGGGAGACAAGTCCATGGCTCTGTGTTATAAAGAGATCGTTAAAGTTGTAGAGAAATAAAAAGAGTAGCACCTTCCCAAAAATCACTTTCGTCTTTTCCATTTTGTAAAGTTATATTGACACCCCCTTATCACCACATTAGGGAAAAAAAAGGGAATGTGACATTAAAATCTTATTTAAAAAATAATATCTGAAAAGTCTCAAAATATATTAATATTAATGATAATTATTCCACTTATCAATGATTACTGATTATGCTTTCACTACTTATTAATATATGGGACTATGCTATTATCATTCCTTCGATTAAAATCTTAGTGTCATTTTCCAAAAAATAATAATAATTGCTTCCGTCATCTTCTTCCCTCCCTCCCTAATGCCACCACCCATGGCAAGCTGCGGCCAAAAAAATGGCTTCCCCATTATTTGATGCGCTTGTCAGCATCATCGTTCTTGTCCTTACGGCTTCTGAAGACCAGCTCCCGTCGAATTTTTCATCTCGCTGACAGTAGACTCGATGAGATTATGTTCCTTCCAAATCCAATAAGAGATGAATGTCTTGAGTAATTCGTAAACGCATGCTAAAGATGGAATCAAAACAAAAAAAAAAAAAAACCAAGCCTGGTCAACAGTAGACTCGATGAGATTATGTTCCTTCTTAACGGAGTCCAGCCATATCATTAACGAAAAAATAAAAATCATCTAACGTATAAGAGTCAAGCGGAATTAATGTAATAGGAAAAAAAACGCTGTTATTGCATTTGCAACTTGATTATGCATGCATATAAGTAAATAAGAAGGAGACAAAAAATAAACAGTAGTAAAATAATGACGCGCTATTTTGTCACACATTAGCTACATTATTATCCCAACATGCTTTTACCAAGACTTGCACGCAACAAAAAATCACTGGAATTAGGAACGTATCAGTTAAACCACTTGATGTGTTCATATGATCAGTTTTAGGAATTTGATTTTTATGTTTTACTATAACTTCCATATGTGTAAAATCATGCTAGAGAAAAAGAGAAAGAACAAGACGAGTATGGGAATGGAAAAAGCGTGACCGATTATTTTAAGGTACACTCACAATTGGATGCCGATCGAGCAGTGTTGAGTTGCAGCGGTAAAATCTAATGGAGTGTAATGTAGCTTATCAACGTACACATCTTAATTTGCGCGTACGTGATGCACTGACCTATTGGGCAATCAAGAACTTGTTGTATTTCTGAAGTTTCTCAGTTATCATCACCAACCCTTAATTTCTCTTTTTTTCTGTCCCATTCTAATTCTAAATATATAAATACTGGTTATTGTCAATGCAGAGACTTAACGATTTCTTGCTAGCTAAGAATTTGAGCTGAGCTACTGTGTTGCGAAAGAATGTAGAGATGTACCATTACGTACACGAAAATAAGTGCATGGCCATTGAAATGGAAAGAGTGATCCCACTCTACGAAATCTTCCGTCAGAATTCTTGCTAGTGTTGCAGCCCCCTCTCTTTTTCGGAATTGGCTAGCGTCCTTTACCCCCTCAGTGTCCGTCCGCTGCGTCCTTTGCGTGAAACAATGACCTTTTTTTTTATATAAATTTAACACACACTCATTCCTTAAAAAAAAAAAAAAAAATCAGAGCATAGTCATCCAAGAGACCGACTCTTTTTCATTTAGACGCAAAATTAAAATGCTCCTTGTGTGTAAGGACGGTGGTGCAGTAGTAGTGGACTAGAGAAGGCTAAATGAAAAGTCAGCCTGAACAGCTCACAGATTAGAAAATGAAGGAAATAAGATTAGTGTGCAGTGGTTGGAGAGAAAAAAGGCCACGTTCATTCAATTCATTGATCGCCTCCTCCGATAATATCAGTGGAACCTGTTATAAAACTGAAGGAATTCTAGAGAGAAGTCAGAGGAAATTCTAGAGAGATGAAATCCATTCAAGTGTAATGAATAGTTACAGGAGACCTCTATTTATAGAAGGATGCAAATAGTAGATTACTATGCGTATATACCATGTCATCCTGTATTTGGAGATTATGGGTCAATGGACATCCACATAATAAGAATATTCATAACACTCCCCCTTGGATGTCCATTTATGAATGTGCCTCGTTAAAAACTTTAACTAGGAAAAACCCAGTGGGATAAAAACCTAGCCAAAGAAAAGAGTACAACATCCATTAATACACTATCCAGTGCTGCCTCATTAAAAACCTTTCTAGGAAAAACCCAGTGGGATAAAACCCAGATAAGGGAAAAAGAGTACAGCGTGTATCGTCTCCCCCTCTTGATTACATCAGTGTTACTCCCCCTGATGACTGCATTGCTTCAATGTCTTTCTGAGCATATTATTCTTTCTGTCATCAAATATTCTGTTAGAAACGCCCAATTTGATTGTTCATTATATACCTGCAAGATCTAAATCTGTCAAGTAAAGTCATAATAATCTTTTCATAAATATATATGTGCATATAGAAATTCAATAAATGTTTATTCAGATAATGATGCTATATACACTATCATCTTTTGGGACATATGTGTTTCTGGCGCCTTATGTGCTTCTAGCACATACAAATATATTGTGGCTTATGATCCTCATTATCATTCATTGCAGCATATGCTATCATAGATATTATTAACGTCGACTTCATTTTCAGTCCCATCGGATTTCATTCATAATTTATTGAGATCTCATTATATTTACATATATTAGGTACCTAGGTCTCTCTTGGACCACAATACACTTTTCTTGTAATATCTCTTCTGGAGATAACATCTCATCAAAAGATAACTCTTCTGGAGCTTTACTTAATTATCCTCGACTTGATCATCTATATTTTATAGCTCCTTTTCTCTTTCGAGGATTTTTATCTTTATAACCGATGGACCAGCAACGCTTCAGGCGTGCTTTATAACAATTCATATAGGAGCATTTGCAGTTGGGACATGTGACTTTGTCACTTTAGGTTAGTAAATGCTTTTAGCATTTGATTAGCTAAAATCTGCAAATGAATTATCTTTTAAACTTTTAGTGCACATTTCTTTGTATGAGGACCAATATGAGCCAATGATAATTCATTTCACTTTATCTTTACCCAATCTGCTTATTTTTCTCCCCCTCATCAAATCATCAATTTTCTTTGTATATCCATCTATGTGCATTGTAATAGATAAATAATCATTACACATTTAAAACATTTCAAGATGGAATTAATCTGGCTCCTGACCAAAAGCCAATTATACGGGGAGAATTCTGTTGGCTTATATAATTGCTGCAAATATACACAACATATAAATTTTGTTCTCATAATCATTGATCTATCCATTCATGGATACTTTAATACATTATTTCTGGATCATTCAATCTGGAAATTGCGCGCATAATATATTGCAAACTTCTGGTTGCAAACATCACTGCAAACTTTGCAAATTTATAATCTCATATGTAAACTTTCAATTTGATATATTTCCAGAGATCCATTTCCAATAATTAATTCTATCTGAGAACATGCAGCACATAATATATGACTCGGATGATCAAACAAGTCATGCCAACATTTCATATGATTTATCATCAAACCTAATATTCATTTTGGGGGAATCAACATAGAAACATTCACAAAGAATTATCACATAAATATTCACACTTGATATATATCATTATCATTCTCCCCCTCAAGTGTGAGACCTTAAAAATTAATTTATGAAATTTCCATACAATATTCCATGATAATAGCATATATGATATCTATTTCATTAAAATTCCACATATTTCTAAATGCATTATCAATGCATAATTTTGTTACTTCTGGTAACAAAATTTCCATTTTCCAGAATCAACAAATATATATTAAATACAAAATCATCAGGTGTATCTTTGCAGATTTACGAGCGCAATACTGTGTAATCACAGGCACATCACTGTGGAATCACAGGCGCGACAACTCAGATTGTCATATACATATAAAGTCAAAAAGATTCCAGGCTCGTGCTTTATAGGGAGCAAATCTGAGGCACATCACTGTGGAATCACAGGCGCGACAACTCAGATTGTCGTATACATATAAAGTCAAAAAGATTCCAGGCTCGTGCTTTATAGGGAGCAAATCTGTAGAGATTTAACAGGACTACGCAAATCTGCAGAGATTCAATAGGATTTAATTCAACTATAAATAAAGGAAGGCAAACGAACATGCCTCACAAACACTCAAGCATCTGATAATATCAACTACCAGATACTCACACATATTTCTCTAAATTCTATTGCCATGGCAGGACCAAGCAGTTTTATCCCAGTTTCTGATACATCCGAAACAGCATTACTTGATGCTTTGTTGTATGATGATCAGCATAACATGTCATTTACTTCTTTGTTATCTCCTAATCCCTTTGAAATGTTTATTCCTCCTTCTACTATTCCTCCTTCTGCTTCAAATGTACCTACTTCTCCCCCAAGAACAAGTGTTCTTCCTCAATCTACAAGGATTGAAGGTACAACTGAAGCAGGTTCATCAAGGAGGCCTGTTAAGAGGTGTAGAACTATGGCAGAACTAATGGAATCTACCAATCCAGTTCAGCCAATAGTGTCGGCAGTTAATCAACCAGCATTCACTAGCCAGCAAACTATCATCAGTTTGCCAGCAACAACCAGCCCGACAACAACAATCAGCCTGCCAAAAACCACTAGCCAGCCAGCAACAATTAGCCAGCCAACAGCTACAAGCCAATTAACAACTACTAGCTTATTGGAATGTAGTTGCTGTCATGTTTTACGGGAAATTATTCATACCAACGGACTTCAGTACCATAAACTTGAAGTTCACGGAAGAAGAACAGGTATGATTACCCATGCTGTTTTATTTGAAAAAGTACAGGATAAATCTAATAATACTGACAGGCTTCCAATGTTTGATTTCACAAAGAAAAATTTTGAAGAAATCAAACAATTTCTGACACAGTATTGTATAGATTTACAAGCATCAGGATATATCTTGATGCGTGATCCTGTATTAGCCTATCATGAGGTTCTCTGTGTTGGTTCAGAATGGGCTATAAATCCAAATGACCTCCATGGAAGTTCATTTCAAACCAATATTGAACACTCATTAGGCAAAGGAAAACAACCTGCAGTAAGTATACCCTATGATACTTCATCCCTTAACCAGGGTGAATTATATAGGTTATCTATGGAGCAAAGAGAAAGAATAAAGAAAACAACGCTCCATGATTTAAGAAATTATTTTCACTTAACCCTTGATGAAGCGAGTAAACAATTAAATATGTCTACTCACACCATACAAAAAATCTATCAAAAAGGAGGGTTAACTGAGTGGCCACACAAGAAGCTCAAGAAACTTATGACGCAAATCTCGATATTACGAAGAGCTTTGCCTCATCTGGATCCCATCTCAAGAAAAGCAAAAGAAGAAGACATTAAATATCTTCAGAATGAGATGATTAAGGTTTGTAATGATGTTGAGCCACTCGCTATTAAACTTTGTTGAAATAATATTTCCTTTTGTTTAATTATTTTGTTTATGAATATTCCTCTCCCGTATTCACAAAAATTGTTATAATCATAGAAATCACAAAACAACCATAATAATATATTTGCTTCATTCACTTCTGGGAATGAAGTTGGATAAAAATTCATGATCCATAACTCACTTATTTGTTTGATCATGGCAAGAAATTAATCCATAATATTTCTTGACTTTACCACAATATTTCTACTACAATAGCAAATTGAATATATTTATTTATAATATCAATCATGATCATACAATCCCTTGTCTCATAATTTAAGGGAATATTTAATGCCAAATATATAATTTTGAGACCTTTATACAACTGATGGCATACAAAATTTATGGATCAAATATTGTTTCATAATTTGTCACTTGTTATCAGGCTAACTTGCCTCTTGGCTTCAGGCTATCTTGCCTCTGAAATTAAGGCTATCTTGCCTCTTGGTCTCAAGCCAATTTATGCCTCATTTCTCTATGGCATTTTGATCTCATAATATATATGGCCTTTTAACAGTTTATCTTCAGGATAAATAAAATATAAACATAATAAAATAAATAGATGGAACCCACTAATATGTATATATTAGTGTCGTTGCCATAAATAATAAAAGGGAAGGGGGATTTATATAAAGCAGTAAATAAATAAATAAAAATAAAATAAATAACTGGAAATAAACGTGCTAAATAAATAAAAAGAAGATGAAATAGGAATGGGAGTAAACTCACAGCGAGACCTATCTCATTCAAAGGTAAGAAAGAAGATGCATATGCAAATGTAAATATATAAAGCAATTAATAAATAAATAAAATAAAATAAATGACTGGAAATAAACATGCTAAATAAATAAAAAGAAGATGAGATAGGAATGGTAGTAAACTCACAGCGAGACCTATCTCATCCAAAGATAAGAAAGAGGATGCATATGCAAATGTAAATATATATATAATATATAGAAGGCAGTAAATAAAATTTAAATAAATGGAGTCCACTATATCAGTGTTACCACCATGAAAAATAAAGCAGTAAATAATAAAATAAATGGTGCCCACTATACTAGTGTTGCTACCATGAAAAAGTAAATAAAGCAGTAAAGAATTAAAATAAAATAAATGGAGCCCACTATAGTGTTGCAACCATGAAAAATAAATAAAGTAGTAAATAATTAAAATAAATAATTGGAGCCCACTAATAGATACTTAGTGTGCCGCCATGAAAAATAAATGAATGTTAGGAACATAAAAATAAATGTCAGTAAAGTTAGTAACAATAAATGTAAATATTAGCAACATAAAAGTAAATCTAGACTTCCAATCTAGAGTCAAATTAATAACAATAATAATAAAAATAGAATTGAAAAATCTACTCATCTTGGATTGTCAATAGCTTTATCTCTTGCCCCCATTTTTTTTTAAATAAATAAATATAAAATAAAATAAATAAAATAAAATAAGATAATTTTTTTTTTTTTTTTTTTTTTTGGGTACTATTGTGTCGGCAAGAATTTTTTTATATTATTATAATAATTAAATAATGGGAGAAGGTGGAAGTCACGAGCAATAGACTTCTTAACTGCAAGTCATGGGTTGGATTAGGGAAGGAAGGATCTGTGGAGTATTATTATTATTATTATAAAACATGTAGGGCCCATGGATTTTTTTTTTTTTAAAAAATAAAACTTTGGTTTGGTGTCAGCTTTCTAATTGAGAAGATAAAAGCAACCGTTGAGCAAAAGAAGATAAAAGCAACCTCCCAAAATGTATTCAAAAATAATGTTTGTTCAGGGAAAACAAAAAGGTCCCAAGTCCTCTCAATGTTTTTGTGTCACTCAGATTTAACACCACTTTGCTTTTTCTTATTCATTTCTCAGATTCCTTTCTAATCTTCCTCTTCATTTTCTCCTTCTTCTTCCCCTTCGCTCACAGTCTTGCAGGCATCATAAAAATTAAAATCAACTATCAAAAATTTAATAGAAAACATACCTGAGTTAAGAGATCACAGAACCACCGATCTGGAAAATAGCTTCTTAATCATGTTGGCTGCGGTTGTAATTTTCTAGGTGCTTTATTATATATATATTTTTTCTGCGTGTGTCGGCAGAATCATCATCTTTCCTTTCCACTTCCACTTGAGCATCCTTTCCCAGAAATACTACTCTTGCGAAGCCCATCTCATTTTTCTTGGAAATGTGTTCATCTTCACCGAGCAACGATGGAGGGACAAGTGGACCCATCGGTAGAATAGGACACAGATCGGCCATGGAGTCTATGGCGTCCTTCTCGAGTTCATAGAACAAATTAGCCAATACCCACTTGAGATTCTTCATGTTTCGAAACATCTCCAATAGCACCTTCGGCACGCTTCCGAAAATGTTGGTCGGACAAGTTAGTTTTTCTGTTTTCCTTTCTCTCTATCTCTCTCTCCTTCCCTCTGTTTTTGTTCTCTGCTTCACCGAAAGGATAATAGAGGATAAATGGAAGAAGATGTATATGTGTATATTTATAAGAAGGTGGTAGAGTTTGATCGGAGGACAAGGATAGAGGGTCTTCGGCTATAGACTCAAAAACTGATGAAGGCGTGTTCTTTGTTCAGCGTGATTTTGCTTCTCTGCTCAAACCATGTTCTACAACCCCGCTGACAAGAAGGTCCTCCTCCAACACAAGAAAAATAGGATTAATGGATTGATGTTAAGCTAGGCAACTACAGACTCGAGGATCGAGTAGTTTGAGAAAAACTAGTTGTTCATTTGGAAGATTTCCTTGGCGTCGGGAGGAGAGGAGACCACGACAACAGTGTTAGAGCCGAGGTGAACCATGGTGATGATGAACGACGCAGAAGAATCAGTTGGTTAGAGAGGAAGAAGATATCAACAATCGTGCTGATAACGTGTTATAAAACTGAAGGAATTCTAGAGAGAAGTCAGAGGAAATTCTAGAGAGATGAAATCCATTCAAGTGTAATGAATAGTTACAGGAGACCTCTATTTATAGAAGGATGCAAATAGTAGATTACTATGCGTATATACCATGTCATCCTGTATTTGGAGATTATGGGTCAATGGACATCCACATAATAAGAATATTCATAACAGAACCCAAATTTTTTATGTACTCCCATTTGTGTGGCTATTGACTTTCTCTCCTGTGGGCCCACTATTTTTTTGGTAGATTGTTCTCTTCCTCCTTCCAAATAACCCAAACAAAACAATGTTGCATGTAGAGCTGGGAATCAGGGCTGGTCCGTGAAGGGCTAGGGCTTAACAGAGCCAGCCCTCCCAGGCTTGTAGTAAGAAAAACACTTGTTTTTCAAAGCCCGGCCTGACAGTACCAGGGTCAGCCCGTAGGGCCCAAAAATTATTATTTTAAATTTTAACTATTTCTCCTCCACTTTTTTTTTTAAAAAAATATAATTAGTAAATTACAACATGAATTATTCAATAAATAAACACAGTCACTAATTCATAATCAAAAGCAAACTATATTCACAATTAACTCACATAAAACATAAAAAGCATATCACTAAGTGACATTAGTACAATGACTATTATTGTTGTCATCTTCGTCACTATCATCAATTTTAACGACATTTGATTGTTCTTCACTTTGAGTAGTAGCCTCTAGATCATGAGTAAGAATATCATGAAATTTCTCTCCCGTATCATGAACACATCCATAATCTTTATTTGAAACAAATAATAAATCAAATTATAAAATTAGAGTATAGTTATTATGTATTTGTAGTTAAATGGATAAATAACTCTATAACAAATACAAAATATATATAAATTTAAAAATTTAAAAAGGAAAAAAACAACAGCGAAAATGGCCTACAGGGCTGGCCTAAGGCCCTTCAGGGCTGGTCTATTTAAGCCCGAGACCCGTCAGGGCCGGTCCTTCAGGACTAATTTCAAATAAATCGAGCATTTTTCAAGCCCGATCCTTAAAAGGCCATGGCTTAAACGGGCCGACCTGATAGGCCTGACCTATTTTCCTGACTCTAGTTGCATGCGACTCCTTTGTTATATGCACCAAAATTGTTTGACATAAAACTCCATCTTTCCTTCAATCTAATTTCATTCTTATCCCTACCTTTCTACACAATAGAGTGTTACCAGCAACAAACATCAGTCATGAAAGTATGAAGTAGTAGGTGGAGAGAACAAAAGATGGTCTAACTAATATGATTCATTTTGAATTTCGATTCTGCTCTCATAATCACAACGATCCACCAAGAGAGTACACCACGTCGTCCGTGCTCCATCCCGCACGCAGCAACTTCCCTGACAAAAGTCGCAAGTGCCGAGCCACTGCCTCTCGGGCTTCTAGAAGCCCACCCCTCTCCACCTCATCATCATCCCCACCCTTCATCATCTCCCGTATCTCCTCCTCCCTCCACCCTCCCTCCCTCAATTGACAACACGCGCCTTCCAAACAAATCCCCACTTCTTCCGTTGCCCCGCTCCATAACCTCTCCCGGCTCATTTCGGCCACATCGGACCAGAACTCCACTATCCTTGCCGTCGTTGCCGCCCACACCGGTTCGTCCCATTCCCAATTATCCGTCCAAAACCCGGCCCCTCTGAAGAACCCCGACACGTCGTTACACAACAGCCGAACGTCTCCCTCGTGATCCACGTAGAACACAGGATTTCCCGCTAAATTCGGAGACGATGCTATGTAGTAATGCCGGTAAATTGGGACCAGGGCAGGCACGTCCTCCAAGAATCGGCGCGCATAATCCAGAGCCATGCCCCTGTCCCGAGGCCGAGTCCCCCAAGAAGAGTGCCAGAAGTTGTTCTTCGAGACCCGTCGCAGCAGAGAAAGTATGGGGAGGTCTCGCAGGAGCTGGAGCTGCTGAGCAGAGGAGGAACGCCAATTGGGGAAGCCCGGTGACGTCGGCAGACCTAGCTGGAGTATAGAACGGAGGTCCGGCGGAAAACACAGGTTGAACGACGACTCAAGGTGTGAAATCTCAGAGTCGGAAAGTCCTTCCTCCACGGCTATGTTGGAGGCCTTGAGATGCTCGATGAGAGTATTGGCATATGCAGCAAACGAAAAGCATATCCGCTTTGGTCTCGGGGTCTTGGACTGAGGACGATTATTAGTTCTGGCGCAGAAGGTATCGCCGGCTGTAGCTATAGCGGTGGCCATGAAACAGGGCCTCCGTTCAGCAAACAAAATCAAGGATGTGAGGTATGAAGGGGAAAATTGGGTGCGCCGAGTCCCTAAATTCTGGGGATTCAATTTTGTGAGTGGGCCATAGCGTAATGGAATGAAGACTGTTTTGGGAGCGAAGAAGTCGGTTTGGGTAGATTGAAATCTTCTGCGCAAGCGAAGTTGGTAAAGGAGAGAATCGGAGAAATATATATATAGAGGGATAGGAGAGAGAGGGAGGACGTTTGAGTCTTGACTGTGGCAGAATCATCCCATTCCCATGCTGGTCACGTATTCTCAAGGATTGGCCTATCGGGGCATTATCAGCCTTTTTTTAATCTCCGGTTATTCTCCCTGTTAATAATATTTCTTTAAGGTAAAAACAGTGCTATTAATGTTTCACACAAATTAAAATAAACCTTAAATTTCATTAAATCTGATTTAAAAATTAATTTTTCAATTTTATCTCTATTTAAACTTCAGCTTTTTTAAAAAAAATAATCATCTATATAATTTTTTTTTAAAAAAAAAGAATTCAGTCTCAATTTAATGGCGGATATAGCTATTGTGATTGAAATGATTTAATTCCTCTCTTATATTTAAATTTAATGAAAAACATATGAAGAAAACAATATTTAGTGACTTATTAAATTTTGACATATGTAAGCTAAGTATAATTAGGAGGAGGAATGGAATGGAAGCTTCCGGAAGTGTTTAATTTGAAATTCCCATTTCCATAGTGTCAAGTTGCAAAGACGTGACCTGGGATCCCCAGTTCCACGGCCACGCTTGTACAACTTGCCAACAACGGCCCCGAATTCATCCCATTTTAACATTTAATAACTTAAGGGTTACCATTCTGGACCTATTTATAAATTCATTTTTAGCTAAATCTCACATACCAAAGAGAGGTAGTTGACACAATGATTATGTGTATAAATTTTCAACTTTACCCTTACTTATGATTGAGTATTTTTCAACTACTCTCTCTGGTCCTTATTATAAGGCACCAACTAGTAAGTTTATTTGTTCCTTTTTATAAGACACTTACTTGTTCCCAATGAACATTAATTATCTTTTTCCATGTATGCCCCTAGTTAATAAAGGTAGTGGGTGAGAGTAATAATTAATAGAATATTAGAATTTAGTGTAATTAGTAGGGGTAATATTAGAAATTACTTAAATTCTAGGATAACTTTATTGAATTTAACTGTTTTTATTGGTATGTGAGAATTGTTAGTTGGTGCCTTATAATAAGAACCAGAGGGAGTATTTCTTCTCTCTATCTTCATAGCTACAATTAATATGGGTAAAATTGTCAAAACCTCATTTATTACATGAAAATGGACTTATAAATAGAACCAATTTTTTTGGTCAAAGTGGACTTATAAATAGGACCAGAGTGGTAATGTGCAAAAATACATATGAGTTTTGTTTTTAGGAGCGCCCAGCTCCACATGTTTTTTTAAAACAAAAATACACATGTGGTTACCATTTTTAAGCAAGAGCCACATCTCACTGTCATGTTACTGTTCACCGCCGTTATGTTGCTGTTCACTTCATCGCTTTTTCTCTCATCACGGTGAACAATAATATAACAGTGGGATGCGACTTTTACTTCAAAATCGTAACCACATGTGTATTGTATTTTTATTAAAAAAAAAACATGTAGTGTTGGGCACTCTTGAAAAGAAAACTCATATGTATTTTTGCACCTTAACACATACCACTCTGGTCCTATTTATAAGTCCCTTTTAACCAAAAAATTTTGTCAGTCCTCTTTCAAGTAATAAATGAGATTGTGACAATTTTGCCCACATTAATTGTACCAATGAAATATAGAGAGAAGAAAAAGTTGAAAAATACCAATTCATAAATAAAGGCAAAATTAAAAATTTACCTCATAATCATTGAACTAACTACCTTTCCTTGGTATGTCTGATTTAGTCAAAAAAGACCAGATTGGTAGCTTAATTACCACTATACCCAGATCATATCCCTTATGGCATCGACTCTGTTACGTTTCACATTTTAATTGCCTCCCCCTTTCTTTCTTTCTATTCCTCTACACCCCCATTCATTAATTTATCATTTTCTACATATTTGCTGTTTCAACGTTGTACATTTTTTTCCGTCCCCATTCAATTATATACTTCCAAACTTTATATCTCATCCCTATCATTGTCATATATATATATATATATATATATATATATATATATAATATTCACATATTGGATTTTAGTGGGCTAATAATTAATTAATTAATTGCTTATCATTGCCCAGCGCGTTCATTTTAATTAAAGGAGTCATGGCCACTTCACATAATTACCCTCACTCATTATTCGAGGGGGGGGGGGGGGGGGGGAGGGGAAGAAATCGATGGCAATAATATATAATCATTACTTAATCATTCCAAAATTTAAAACCGATTCATTCTAGAAGGACCATGTATTGCTTGCAATGATTTTGCTATCATTGTTAAGCGTGTTCTTAGTTTCTGCCTGGCTGTAGATACACATGGAGGCGCCACGATGGACTTCCCAATTATGATGTACCTCCTTTCTTTGTTACGTACGGACTTCATCATGATCAATTAAACCATATCCATTTTGGGAAAAACACTTCTCATGTTGTATGAGAAGTGTTTTTTTATGTCACACATACACGAAATGGTGGTACCCACACATATATAATTAATTCATATATATTTATATGTGAGTCTCATTATTTCATATCTGTGTAGGAATCTCATTCTTCTCTTGCAACATGAGAAATTTAAACCCCTTTAATTTTTCATTCTTTAGTACTCCTTCTTATTATTATAAGGTATCAATTAATAATTCTTACAAACCAATAAAAATAGTTAAAACCAATAAAGTTGTCATATAATTTAAGTAATTTTTAATATTACCCTTACTAATTACACTAAACTCTAGTAACATAGTATTAATTATCATTCTCATTTATTACCCCTATTAATTATGGGCTTATATAGAAAAAATAATAAATGCTCCTTGGGAACAAGCAAATAACTTATAAAAAGAAACAAATACATTCAATAATTGATGTCTTATAATAAAGATCAGAGAAAGTACTTCTTCATTTTGCCATATACTACACCCTTTCCTAACTATGCAATGAGATCTAAATTTATTTTTTTTTTATTTGACGATTTTTAAATAAAAAATTACTCTATAAAAAATATTAATTAGAAGATTAACTTTATTATAAATTTTTGAACCTTTAAAATAATTTTTTTCTAAAATAAATAAATCTAAACCATAGGTGCATCACCTGCCTATCCTTTTGGATAGAAAGGGAAACGCGTTCCCCATGCAATGTTGCCAAAACAGTACTTCCCCGTCTTCTCCAACCATTTCCGCTTCTGCGAAATATGGAATCTTTTGATAGCAAAGTCGAATATGATTTTTCTAGCGATCCTTTCGACGACAGTCGTGGTTGATATTCGAGAGAAAAAGATGGAGTAGGACATTCGTCAGAAATTCCTTTTTGTTGAACCTTGAAAGCACGAAGTTGAGGAACTTAATTTCCATTTTTATTTTTCTGCTTAAAGATAAAAAGTGAATTTCTACAAGTTATTAATATTATGATGGGGCCGGCCTTGCGATAAGCTTGAGGATGAAGAGATACTGCCACGTAGCTGTATACATGACCGTGAGAATGCTTGCTGGGTGAACTCTCGAAACTAGAAAGCGAAGGAAGAAGAGAAGAGATGAGCAATAATAGTAGTGAACGGAAGAAATTAAAGGAGAGAGATCACAATTATAAACACAAGTGAATCGATCTGATTGTCCTTCCTTTTTTGTTGGATTTCGAAGAAGAAAAAAGAATAATAAAGTATACCCTTTTTTGAGATGGATTTTATCGAGACCCTTAATTGTGAATAGATAGAAGGTACGTAGTTGGCGCAACAAATTAAAAAAAAAAATAGATAGAAGGTAGCTATAATTTATTTATTTCGTGGAAAAACAATTTACTTTTTTTAGTATAAAATCATATTTTTTTTTCACATTTATAATGAAATATAGGATAGAAAATGATTAATTAGGATTTTCGGATGGTTTTTTTTCAGGGATTCCATGGGTTTACTTATTACTATCTTCCTTTGATTATTTGTGATTTATTTATTTATAATAAAATATGGGCTAAAGTATAATTTTAGTCCTTTAAGATTTACATAAGGTGTACTTTTGGTCCCTTAACTTTATAAAATATACTTTTAGTCCTAAAATTCTAACACCGTTAATGTTACAAACGGAAAACGCTGACACAACGAACTCAAGTGATGAATAATAACACTTAATTACACATATTTTATGTATTTTTCAATTTACTCATATTCTTAAAAGCATTTAATTACATAATTATCACTTAAATTTACACCATTATTTCTTGAGTTTGCATTTTCCGTTAGTAAAATTAACGATGTTAAAATTATAGGACTAAAAGTATACTTTATAAAGTTAAGGGACCAAAAGTATACATCTTGTAAACTTAAAGGACTAAGAGTATATTTTAGCCTAAAATATGATATTTAGACCAATAAAGTTATCTCATCATTATCTTCAGATGTGATTTTTTTTTTTTTTTTTTGCCCAGGAGAAGTGAATTTAAATTTTTATTATTTTATTAGGCTTTGTAAAAAAATTTGGCTAATTAGGCGGCAAAAGTACAGAAAAGACCTTAATTAATTAATTAATTACCAAAATGCCACTGAGGCAAAAGTATTAACTCATCTGCCCCTTGTAATCGATTACATACTTTATGTAATTGATTACAGGGGGTCAGATCTCTTTTTTTTCATTTTTTACATTACGTAATCGATTACATCACTGTTTAGTAACCGATTACATAAAATTGGCACTATGTAATCGATTACATAAAATCAAAAGACAAATTTGGCAGTTACCACGCGATGTAATCGATTACGGCATGAGCGTAATCGATTACATATTACGGAATCAGTTTTTAAAAAGGTCAAACGCCTCATTTTCCCTCATTTCTCATTTCTCTAACCGATTAGGGCTCCCCTACTCTCATCCAATGTGATTTTCGACCAGAAAGCTGCAGATTCAAGTCGTGGGTTGAGGAAAAATCAAAGATTTGCTCTCATTTGCGTTGATTTCGGTACCCATTGCGAATTTTTCCATGTTTTTTCTGTTTTTCTAAACATACGATGCATGTAATCGATTAGGGTTTGTTTTCTTTGGGTATGTAGTATTTTGATCATTGATTTGAATTGTTTGTTGTTATTTTTGAACAAGTAATAGATTAAATTGATGTTTTTGTTCGTTTCGGAAACAATGTGGGTATGTTTGCATGTGAAACTGATGTAAACAGTGGGATTAAAGCACAAATTACATATTATTGTGTGTATGGATGTTGAAGATTATTAATTACATAGAGTTTGATTGATAGTTGTGCATTTTTCTTTCAATTACACTGTCTCTGTTAACTGATATTGATCATGCATTGTGATTATACCATTAATTATGTTTGTTTCATGTTTGTTGATGGTTTATATTGTATCTTTGTAGGTATTTGTTGTCATCATGCCTCCACGCAGACGAGTTGACCCTCAGAGCGAGAGACGTTCGAAGGCACGGATGGAGAGTAATACACCCGACTCTCAGGCACAGCCGGCAGATCTTTGTTACAGAATTCTCCTGGACAATAATGTAGCATCCCACAGATCATTCGTTCAACACTTTGCAGGCAGACCGTGATCAAGCCCAAGTCACTGGACATGCAGTTTTTTGCAGAGGAGAGATTTGATATAATCCCACTGGTAGAGGCTTTGCATTTACGTGGCTTGGCGGAGTTCGTCAGTCCCTACTCAGAGGATATGGTTAGATCCTTCTACCATAACCTCAATTACATCAATGGAGTGCTGAAGTCGCGCGTCTGCGACATTGATATAGGGACTGCTCCCATATGGGCCCACATGCTGGGATATGATTTTGATGGGGCGGGCACCATTCTGTATAATGGGGATACCAATGTCAACCTGCCTGGATATGACCAAGTCGCCGCCGTCAACAATATCAGGAGGCCTTTAGGTCAAAGAGCCCTTTTCACTGTGGGCCAGCTGACTGTGGAGGCACAGATCCTTTTCTACGTGCTGACCCATATTCTGTTCCCCCAGGCCTACAATCACTCTAGGGTGTTGGAGGTTGATATCCTGATCATGTGGGCCATCTTTCATGCCAAGCCGGTGAACTGGAGACACTATGTTTGTTGGATGATGTATAAGGTGAAGCAGAAAGAGAACGCCGCCCTCCCATTCGCCTACCTAGTCCACCATATATTGCTCTACTTCCGTGTGCCAATGCAGACGTTTGAGATGGTGGACCAGTCGTAGTGGAATGCTGTCTTCGGGAGGCGCCTACTAGAGCAGTGCAAGATCATTCAGAATGCACAGGGTGTCTGGATATGCACTGCCGCTGACGAGGACGATGCACCGCCTGCTCCCCCCGTGGTTCATCCTAAGGTCCCTATGCCGGACGATGACGATGATGAGAATAAGGACATGGTTGAGCCGGATAGTGGATTCTCGCTCCGTGATGTCATGTTGTAGATGAGGCAGATGGACCTCCGACAGAGAAAGCGGTGGAATAGCCACGAGCAGCGGTAGAGGAGCCACGTTGAGAAGAAGAACGAGCGGTGGCGATGGATGCAGAGCCGGATGCACGGGCTGGAGGCCGGACTACGACAGTTATAGGACGGACAGCACTAGGAGGCAGCCGGAGAGGAGGACTAGGTGCCTGATGTCTCCGATGAGGAGGAGGAGGAGGAGGATTCAGAGGAGGATGCAGATGAGATAGCTATGTTTTTCTTTTGTCGAACATGATGTTTGTATTTGGATCTTGTAATTTTTTTTTTACACTTGGTGAAATTGTACTGACTATGACATTTACTTTAGTTATGAATGTTTATGCTTTCAGTTCACATGATTTGAGGTGATGAATTTTGCAAATGATATGTCGTAAGACGAAAAACAGATATAGGGACATCGATGGACTAGGCATAGTGTAGACGGTTAATTGTTGGCAAAAGGACCTTCCCCAAGTCGCATTTGTAGGTAAAAAGAAGTTGGAAATCAATTTCGTCATGCACCAATTCGAAATCTCTTCTTCATTGTGCTTCTGCAGCTGGTGTAATCGATTACACTATGTAAATTTTATGTAATCGATTACTAAACAATGACGTAATCGATTACATAGTGCAAAAAAATGAAAAAACAGAGATCTGACCCCCTGTAATCGATTACATAAGGGGGCAGATGGGTTAATACTTTTGCTTCAGTGGCATTTTGGTAATTAATTAATTGATTAATTAAGGTTTTTTCAGTACTTTTGCCCAATTAGGCTCTGTAAACAGTCAAATATAGTTCCCTATTTATATATTAATTATTGATTAAATAAGATTTTCTAAATATTCCGGTCTCCCCCCTCTCCAATGGCGGATGCATGTAGTGGCCAGCATGTAGTGGCCAACTGGGGCCAAGGCCCCAGCTGACTTTTTTTTATCTTATGTATCTATATATATGTATTATATAATATTTTACTTTGGTCAATAATTTGGCCTCGGCTAAATATTTTATTGTATGTATTTTACTCTTTCTAATAAAGGTAATATTGTGTTTATTAGTGAAAATTTTGGGATTATGATTTTGGGAGAGTCTTGAGTTTTTACAATAGATGACTATATATATGTAGAGGATGATTAATAACTAATTTTAATCAGTTTGGATTTGTTATTTGATTGTCTTATGATTTTATAATGAATTTCTCTTTTAAAAAATAGATTACAATAAGTTATTTGCCTCGCTGAAATTTAATCAGATCTTTATGTTTTTTTAAAATATTTTTTGAGTTCATATTATATTTATTTTATTTTCTCCAATTCTTTTGTGTTTGAGGTTGATGGAATGCATATTTAAGTGTTAATTTTATTAAATTTGATTATAAATATTATTATCATGATTGAGTTTGTGATATATCTTTAGCATAATGTTTGATTGGTTCATGAGTCATTGAGCTGTAAGAGGAAAATAAAATTCTTATTTTGAGATATCTATTGAAAATATTATTATCTTATATCTTGTTTTGATTTATAATTATTGGTTATTATTTATTTATATTTTTAATATTATGTGATATTATTTAGTAAATAGTTTGACATATTTATTTTTTTGGCCCGGGCTAAAAATAATCTTTGGTTCTGCCAGGCCCTCTCCCATTTTTTCTCTCTTCCCTTCCATTCTTGTTGTCTTTCTTCTCCTTCCCCTTTTCAGTTTTCAAATCAATCTAACTTCTATTTTTGAAGTGTTTCAACCCATATATAATACAAGGTCTATAATGCAAGGTTTATTCATCCCACTATACATAAATTAAGAAAAATATGTAAAAAAATATTTTATGTTACAAAATTTTGCCCTTTATTTATTTATTTGTTATCCCAAAGATAACAAAAAAGTGTATCATCATTACATATTCTAACATGAAACAATTTTTTTTTCCCTGAAGATTTAATTGATTAGCAATTAAAATTGAGACTTATTTCTCTAGAGGCAACGGAACAGCTGGTGGATTATAGAGTATATAATATGTTTAGTTTTCTGAAGAGAAAGAAGAGGATTCTGCGATTATTAAATGCAACATTTCGAATGATTGACCAGAAGCAAAATGCCACATTTTGTTCACTCTAATTTTACGTACAACTCTTACTCGTATTTGATTTAGTTCTCATCAGTTGCGAGATCGAGTGGACTGGACAAAGGAAGATTCGGCTGTAATATGAGGCGTTCCGTCCAAAGCTATCGTGAATTCTCTGGGCCTTCATGCTCTGTTTCTCTATTTTTTGCCGAAGGAATAAAAACAAAATTACTTTGACAAGCATGAAAAGCATGCCTTTCTGGGAGAGTATTCTGTCCTTATTCCGTGGTGGAAATTAAAAGGTCAAAAGGGGGACTTGGGGACTTGGGGCTATGACTATTGAAGAATGCAGTCAGAGTCAAAATGTTTGAATCATAATTTGCTCGTCGAGCTTCATCTAGATGCATGGCTAGCCTGTAGCCACTGTGATGTTTTGCAGCTGCACAATGTTCATTTGGTCAATATCACAGTGTAATGCCTGTATCGCTGTACGGTTTGCGTCGGATTCATGTTTACATAATTTTGTTGTATGAAAAATAGAGCATTCAAAACAAGTGAGCCCCATTAGGTCGATCTGTTTAAGCCCTTGGCTTTTAAGGGCCGGGCTTAAAAAATAGACGAGATATTTGAAATTAGCCCTAGAGGGTTGGTCCTGGAAGGTCTCGAGCCAGCCCTGTAGGTCCTTTTCATTGTAGCTTTTTCTTTTTTCCCTTTTTAAATTTATTAATTTATATATATTTTATATTTATTATAGAGTTATTTATCCATTTAACTACAAATACATAATAACTATATTTTAATTTTATGATTTAATTTATTATTGTTGCAAATAAAGATTATAGATGTGTTCATGATGCGGGAGAAGAATTTCATGATATTCTTACTCATGAGCTAAAGGCTACTACTCAAAGTGAACAACAATCAAATGTCGTTAAAATCAATGATAGTAATAAAGATGACGACAATAATAGTCATCATACTAATTATGTTGCTTAGTGATATGTTTTTTATGTTTTATGTGAGTTATTTGTGCACATAGTTTGCTTCTAATTATGAATTAGAAACTGTGTTTATTTATTTGATGATTCGTGTTGTAATTTACTAATTATATTTTTTTAAAAAAAAAAGTGGAGAAAAAATAATTAAAATTTGGAATAGTAATTTTCAGGCCGAGCCGGCCCGACCCTGGTGCTCTCGAACTGGGTTTTAAAAAACAGATGTTTTTCTTACTTCAGACCCTGGAGGGCTGACACCCTTCACGGGCCAGCCTTGAAGGGCCGGACCAGCCTGACCCGTGAAGGGCTGGACCAGCCCGGATTGACAGCTCTAATGAAAAAAGATGAGCACCTGACATGGTGGTGATTTAAGCTTACTTAACATTCTCTTCCATAATAAAGGTCTAACCCGCATATGCATTCAGGACAACCTTAATCCTAACGTGCTCAAAATAAATTTCGACAGGACTCTGCCTTTCCGGTTTCTAGATCCAAAGCAGCTGGGACTGGCTTATAAATTCTGGGGAACAAAAGTCCAATTTTGTAATTACAGTGTATGAAACTCCCACTTTAGACAACTAATTGGGGGCATAAGTAATGTAATGGTTCAAGCTCCACACCGGAAAACAGAGGAGACAATGAAAGCGACTAAAGAGAGAAGACCAAGGAGAGTAAATAGCAGCTAGTACCCTTAAAAAACATCAAATTAAACCATAAAACGATAATTAACTGAAGGTAGAATTTGATAATTAATACTCGTCTCCCTCATCGCCCTCTTCACCTTCTGCAGCTTCCGCACCGACCTCCTCGTAGTCCTTCTCCAGGGCAGCAAGGTCTTCACGAGCCTCAGAGAACTCTCCTTCTTCCATGCCCTCGCCAACGTACCAGTGCACAAATGCCCTCTTGGCATACATGAGATCAAATTTGTGATCAATGCGAGAGAAAACCTCGGCAACACTAGTAGAGTTTGAGATCATGCACACAGCCCTCTGAACCTTGGCAAGATCACCCCCTGGAACTACAGTAGGAGGCTGGTAATTGATACCGCACTTGAATCCAGTAGGGCACCAGTCAACAAACTGAATGGTGCGCTTGGTCTTGATAGTTGCCACAGCTGCGTTCACATCCTTAGGGACCACATCCCCTCTGTACATCAGACAGCAAGCCATGTATTTGCCATGGCGTGGATCACACTTGGCCATCATAGAGGACGGCTCAAATGCGCTATTTGTGATTTCTGCAACTGACAATTGTTCATGGTATGCTTTCTCTGCTGAAATCACAGGAGCATATGATGAAAGCATGAAGTGAATCCTGGGATAAGGAACCAGATTAGTCTGAAATTCTGTGACATCAACGTTCAAGGCACCGTCAAACCTCAGGGAAGCCGTCAGTGATGATATGACCTGGCAACACATCAATAGAGGTTAGAGCGTAGCCTCATGCTATAAATTAATGATGAGATATGGCAAAATTGGCTCCAAATACATCAATAATACACCTGAGAAACCAAGCGGTTGAGGTTGGTGTAAGTTGGTCGTTCAATGTCAAGTGAACGCCTGCAAATATCATATATGGCTTCATTGTCAAGCAGTACAGCAACATCAGTGTGCTCCAATAGGGAATGAGTGGAAAGAACACTGTTATAGGGCTCAACAACAGAGGTTGAAACTTGTGGAGAAGGATAGACTGTGAAACCGAGCTTGGATTTCTTGCCATAGTCCACCGAGAGGCGCTCCAGCAGAAGGGAACCGAGACCAGAACCAGTGCCTCCACCCACAGCGTTGAAAACCAGGAAACCTTGGAGGCCTGTGCAGTTGTCTGCAAGCTTTCTGATGCGATCCAAGCAAAGATCTACTATCTCTTTTCCAACTGGAACAAAACCAATGTAAGAATCTGATATTCTACAGAGTGACAGCTAAAGAGAGAGACTCTTAAAAATGAAAGAATTAGTACTGGTATAGTGGCCACGGGCAAAGTTGTTAGCCGCATCCTCCTTGCCACTAATCAGCTGCTCAGGGTGGAATAGTTGGCGATATGTCCCAGTCCTAACTTCATCAATGACGGTAGGCTCGAGATCTACAAAAACTGCACGAGGTACATGCTTTCCTGCTCCAGTTTCACTGAAGAAGGTGTTGAATGCGTCATCGCCTCCACCTACGGTCTTGTCACTTGGCATCTGGCCATCAGCCTAAAATGCACCGATAAAATGCAGGATGAGAAAATCAGGGAGTGACTAGTTCTTTTTCGTTTGAGAAAGGTCATGAAAGGGCTGTCGAGCGATTCAAACATCACATTTACCAATAACCAATTGCATTCAGTCGGAAGGTATCAAGATGAAATGCGAAGGTATTGTGTGAACTTTAAAATAAAAAAAAAAAAAATGAACAAGAAAATCTAAAAACAAAGCAAGACATATCTTAACCACACAGCGGCAAATCTAATCTCATTACTAAGAAATTTTAGTCATCCTTGATGGAGATCTGTAATATATTCGGTAACAAAACTTAGATATTTGTAATGCCGTAATTTCGAAGCATGTGTGTATAAACCAAATTAATCAAAATAATGGTGCATGGAGATGGGAGAGATTTGAAACAAAGAATAGAAATGCAGAGCGGAAAATGCCTATCAGAAATAAGAAAAAGAGGGAAATACCTGAATGCCATGCTCGAGGCAATAAAGCTCCCAGCAGGCGTTTCCGACCTGAATGCCGGCTTGGCCGATGTGAATGGAAATGCACTCTCTCATCTTCGGCAAAGGTTAACAAAAGCGAAGAACAAGAGAACGGAGGTTATCTTAAGAAAAGGAAAGGGACAGTTTCAGAGAAGGCCGTTTATCAAGACGCCTCTCTGGTGGAAATGTGCGTGTGTGAATCCGAGACGCTGGGCGCTTTTATAGCGGTGCCGGTCGGGGAAGGGAGGATGAAAATTGATTTATCTAATTGGTAATTACCAGTTTTGCCCCTGCGGTTTTTTACCTCTTTCCTACCTCAATCCACGTGTAAAATTGCAAGCATCATATAATTAAATCCTCCAGATAGTATTAACCGTGGATAAAGTCAATTCCAACCCAGGTAAACAATATGATTTTAGGAAAAATGTTAGTCAAATTTAAACAATTCTTATCACTATTCATGATTTAAATCTTTCTTGCTGTATAATTACTATACAAATCCAGTTGCTGATTTTTTTTTTTTAAGAATAGAATATTCTTACTATTATTTTTTTTGTTACTACCACTTTTTCACCATTAGATTAAAATCTTATATATTTTTATCATTTTTCTCTCTTATTGAGATTCTAATCTAACGATGAAAAAGTGATAGTAACAAAAAATAACAGTAAGAATATCCTATCCAATTTTTTTTTTATCATGTGCATTGTTGCATAGGCTAATTTATTCGTGAATTCCAAACAAATAATTATAATATTTTTCTCATAATACAACCAACTTAAAATGGCAGCAGGTAAGAGAAAATAATTTTCGTTTGGAAAAACATAAACATAATGTAATCACAAAAAGTATTTACAATTTAAAATTTTAAAAATTTAAAAATTTTAAGATTGGTTTCATTTTTGTTTGAGGGCGATTTGGGTGTGGGCCATTGAAATGTACATGCAACTAACGTGATCACCAAAAGTCCAAAACCCAAACGCAGGTCATTGTTGGCAAGGGATGGATTGTTCTTTTTCAGAAACAACCTAATCGCTATTTCTTAATTGGGCAAATAATATTTGATTAGTTCCACGGGTTACTAGAGAACAAGAGTGTTTATCATCATTTTCGTTGCCGCGATGTATTCTACAGTCAGATCCAATCCAACAGCACTCAGTAATTCTATCGCAGGTTAATGGCCAGTTTCATCTTTCTTTCTTTTTCTGCAAGAGAATCGCAGCTTTTCCAAAAGGCGCCGTGCAGCATTGCTTCACTTGGAAGCCAAGCATCCATGAACGTGAATTAAATATCAAAAGCAGATATAGGTTGCTCCATCCCCAAGCAATCCCAGTGACTCCGTTTGAGAAACGTATGGCGTTTGATTATGCAGATAATGTCGTCGCTTGGTGATGTGAGGGCAGATCAGAGTGCGTCTGCTAGTTACTTTAGGTTGGAGTGAAGCAAGAATCGTGATATCGGCTTCTCTAGTAGGCTAGTTGCTGTCTTGATGATGATTTTCAACTGCCCAATTTGAAATTTGCGGAGTTTCGTGCACTGTATCACCAAAAGGCAAAAGGTAAAAGGGAGACTACTGAAAAAAAGCAGACAAACATAACACGACAATGGCTTCGATTTGCAGCATGCCACTATTATGGTATCCTCGCTATTGAGGATCATCATGACCTGGTGTGGAAGAAGCAAATTTCTACACTACACAATGGATTTAGTTAGATGTAAACAAGTTCTCTGACGGAGGAGTGATTTCATGATTGGGTGAGCAGGTGAGTCTTGATTCAGTACACAATAAGGGCCAAACAAGGGTAAATATGCAAAAATGTATATGTGCTTTGCCTTCAGAACCCCCAACACCATATGCTTTTTTTAAAGGCAACAATACACATGCAGTTACATTTTAGGAGCAAAAGTCACATATGTCTATTACTGTTAGCCTGTTAGATAACTGCTGTTAGTTTTCAAAAAATGTTCCTAGCTCGCATTTGACCAAAAAAAGAAAAGCTACACGGGTTATTCTGCTTTTGGCATTGATGGGGACATGGCAGGTCAGAGTTGGTGTCACTGTTCATCACCTTCATCACAACCCAAACCCAAACAGTGAACCACTCGAGGCATCTCCTCCCACACCCACCGCAAGATCGGCGACCTCACCTCCGACTCTAACAACGCCGTCTCTGACAAGCTTCGAGTGCTGGCTTGCGTCCATGGTCCCGACAACGTTCCTTCCATCAGCCATGAAGGACCGAGAGGCTGAGAGGCTTAATCGAAGGCTGAGAGGCTGAGATCGGTCACCAATCGTGACGATTAAGAGAACCAAAATTTCACCTTTTTTTTCTGTCAAGCTTGTTGATAAGAAGCTTTCAGATCCTCCTTCTGTTGGCTTTCAGATCCTCCTTTCGCCTTTTTTTTTCCTGTCAAGCTTCTCTGTCCCTCGCGCTTACTCCCAATTTTTTGTCTTTTCTATTCTATTCATATATGGACTGATTGATTCCTTGAGACTTTTGGTTATATTTTGTGGATGGTTTTTATTTTATTCATTCTTAATCTGTTAATCGATTGGATTTTGTTTTCCCTCCTTCGATGCAATTGCAAACTCTGTTTTAGAGATGGTTTTCAAGGTCTGATGCATATCTTCATCGTTTTGAAACATCTCAATATATTTCTTAATCGTTCTTGATCTGTGTAATTTTTTCATCTGGGATTTTGAGGTTATATATTTGTTGCTGAATTCTTAATCTCAATTTGTTTTCATTTGTAATTTCCTATCACCCTCCGATTTGATTTCGATTTCGATTTTCCCAAATTTCGCCCAGATTTGTTCTTAGCCCAATTTTTTCCACGATTGTGATGCTATTGAGTTGAATTTGTGGTGGCTTTGTTTGCTATTTCTGGGTGTGAATGGTTTTGGGGGCGATTTGAGATCTGAAATCTGGAGGGAGATTCCATCATGTTTGCTCTCGATGGTGGAAGCATGAGGGAGATTCCATCATGTTTTGGATGCAAGCTCTGTTCTTTTTGCTGCAATGGCTTCCGAAAGCTTGCGAGGAGTTCTTCGCAATGGAGAGAGAATAATGGGTTTTGAAAGTGGGGTCCACTGTTTGTGTGTTTTTGAGTGAGTCAGCATCCATGTCAGCAAATTTGAGTCAAACTAGTGGTCAAAGTTTAACATATAACGGTTACTGTGACTTTTGCACCTATTTTTTAATCATATATGTATTTTTTCCCCTAAAAAAATATGATGGTAGGCTTTTCTGAAGGCAAAGCTCATGTGCATTTTTGCACATTTGCCCGCCAAACAAACAACAGGAACAAGCTCCGTTAGGGCCTTAGTGACAAAAAAGAAAAGAAAAAAGAAAAAGGAACCAGGGCATTTGTATCCTTTCATTTAAATTTTAAAAAGGACAAATTAGTTACTACTCTAGTATTATGAACGTTCAAAACACCATTTTGTATTTTCCTATTTTTAATTTTTTGTGTGGAATTTGTTAAAAGAAAAGAAAACACCTCCATTAGCTTTGCAATATTTTACTATTTTATACTCCTGCTTATTCTTTTTATAAGGGATAACTATCAAGATCTTACACTTCAAAATATTGGTTAAAATTAATAAATGGATAAGATATATACTTTTATTTCTAATTATACATTTATTTATAAAACGAGGACATGACAGATAATAAGTAAAAATTTATAATACAAAGATAATGAGTGACATATATTTAACATGGAGCAAAAATAGAAGAATCATTCTCAAATTTCAGACACAAGTGATTTATTTCTTATATTAAGAACCATCCTCATAAGAGAGAAGGTTACTCATAAAAAGGACCGAAAGGTATATTATTAATAGTATGATTTATGTTTCATATATCTTGTTCTTTTGTGTAATATACACAAAAACATATCACTTTGTAAGCTTAATGATCTTTTATCATTTTTACCTCTACTTAATTTTTATAAGAAAGAGAACAATATGAGAATGGTGCGAAAATTATTTTTAAATTAGAGAGAGATAAAATTTTTAATAATAATAAATTTAAAATTTTTTATTAATATAATACATTCATTTCATATGTGATTTATTATGGGGAGTGGTATTTCTTATTTAGCCCCTTTGATAACTACGAATGGACGTTTGTTTCTTGGCCACATGGGCCTTTTCTTCCAGTTTAACGGGCAACCTGTCTCTCTATGGCCCGGCCTATGGGTTTGTCTGCTGAGAGATCAGATATCCTTGCCTGTGTTTTTGCAGGCATGGGCTGAGAAATCCTTCTAAAATCATCAATATATTCACAATAATACTTAATGAGTAATCAATAGGAGTGACCTAGTTGGTTAAGGCGTCGGCCTTTACCTCAAAAGGGAGGAAGTTCAACGACCGTTGGTCGATGTGAGGGTCTCTTTGGTGGGCGATTCATAAATACCTCTGTAAGTTCCCTTTGAGCCTAGAGATATGCCTTGACCGTGGTGGGTTACAGTGTCTATCTCTCCTAAACTTTTTCTTATAAAAAAAATTAAAAAATAATACTTAACGAGTGTAAAATTTTGTTTAGTGAATAAAAAAGAAGTAAAATAAAATAGTGCGAAGAATGATGGTGGGAAAATATGAAACCAAATGGTTACAGGCCATTAATGACGTTAGAATGCAAATCAATGTTCATTGCCCAAAAATCCAAAACCATTAGCCCTGATTCCTCATTTGGACAAGGATTCGACTATCTTCCCATCAAATTCATATATGAACACCCTTATATATGGGATCTTACAATTATTAATTTAATATTTTCCAACCATATATTTTTTAATCCACAAAGAAGTGCCTGGTTCCTTTTTATTTTGTTTGGTCTTGCCTCCCCTCAAGACCGATATTAAATGCGATTTTTTGTTTTCAAAAAAAGACTACTTGATTTTGAGAAAACTTCCAAGTTACAGCCCATAGGTAGGACTGTATCAAGAAGAACAACGCTTGTTAGAACCAGATAAAAATAAAAGAGGATTAGGGAGAATGACGGGAAAAAAAAGAAATATTTATTAATAAGGATATTGAAAATTGTAATTAATTTCATGGACAAAAAATTAAAACATTAATTTTCAATTACATGATTAACCCTAACCAAACTGCCTACATTTTCTCTAAAACCATATAAACGTAGTTATTAAATTTAATAATATCTCTATGTATATTTTGATTAAAAAAACATTTATATACAACTCAATATTTTTATGATATTTCCTCTCATACCCCTCATATTATCTTTAGAAGTTACCCAAAATGAAACAGCCTCTAAAATATAAAAAACCGCGCAAAAATATTATATTATATTTCTGTTAAAAATATGTGATTTTTCCTTAAAAAATTTTAAACAAACGGGATGCACCCCAGAAAAAAAAAAGTTATTATAAGGGCTTTGGTTTTCTCATGTTACATGAGAAAAAAAAGTTTCTTACACACACATGAAATGGTGGAACCCACATATACATATATGAATTAATATATGTATATGTGAGTCCCACCATTTCATGTGTGTGTGACATGTGAAAATGGTTTTCCTATAACATGAGAAAATGTTTTCCCTTATTATAAATATGAAAAGTACTAAAACCCAAAATGTTCTTTAAACATAAATTCCTAAATAAACACTAATATCATAAGAATCTCACTTCCTAAAAAAAAAAACCAATTCATTTTAAGGAGGCACTTGTCTTGTAAGGAGAGATGAGAGAACATCAATTGATAATTAAATGTCAAATAGTTGAGATAGGTTTAGAGAAAATATAAGAAAATAATCAGGCTAGTTTTGTAATTAAAATTTTTTGTTTTTTAATTTTAGTCCTTGAAAATAATTACAAATTTTAACATCCTTATTAATGAATATTTCTTTTTCTCAGCAATTCCCCTAATTCTCAAAAAAAAAAAAAAAGTGGTCTGTTTACGTATTTTCGGCATGGCGGGGAACAGCAGAAGCACGGAGGGGTTTAGATAAGATCAACTTCCGATTTTCCACGCTACCCGATCCCCGCTGCAGGTTACGTCTTCTTCGTCTAATCGTCTTGCTATTTTTTTTTAATTTTATTTTAAAAAATGAAAACAAAAAGAGAAGGCGGAATGGGCAAGCTTCTTATAGGAGATCAATACCGAAGCAAGCTTCGACGGCGAGGCAGCAGCGGTGTTTCGGGATTTAATCACAACTTCATTTTTCTGATTACAGTATGCAGCCATCTTCAGATGTCAACCGACGGATCGCGAGAATCTCCGCGCATCTTCTTCCTCCCTATTTCCAGGTTCTCTTTTCATCAAATTCGAAAAAACGTCATCAATTTCCCCTCCCCCCAAATTTCCTTCTATCCCAGAGAGAGAGAGAAATTTTTTCCCGTTAAATTTATATTTTTGTTTTCTCCCGATCAGCTGGGGATTTGAATTCTTTGTCTATGTAAATGACGGACAATGCAGATGGAGGGGGATGCTTCGTCGAATTTGAGTCGAGCGAATTGCCGGGCGACCGGTGGAGCACATGGGTTCAAAGTGGCCATTCTGGGAGCTGCAGGAGGCATTGGCCAACCTCTGGCCCTGTTGATGAAGATGAATCCATTGGTTTCTGTTCTCCACCTCTATGATGTTGTTAATACCCCTGGCGTCACTACTGATATCAGTCACATGGACACTGGTGCTGTGGTAAGTTAGTTATTCCTTCTCTTGGATCACATCTGCCCTCAGCTATTCATCCTGCTCATAATTTACTTTAAATTTTTTTGAGTGGCGATCTTGGATCTTAACTAATTTGGGAGATTATACCAGTTCTGGCAAATCTGGTTAGTACAATTAACAAAACTCAGATATAAAATGCTAAATTCTATTTCTAAGTTATGTCATTCGACTTGTTCTGATGAGATTTCCGGGTATCCAAGGATTGGAGAAGATAGTACTTTTGTTATTAAATGTATAATCCTTTTCGTATAGCCTACTTAAATAATAAGACGCTTTGGTATATAGGTGCGCGGGTTTTTGGGACAGACGCAGCTGGAGGAAGCCCTTATAGGCATGGACTTGGTAATCATTCCGGCTGGCGTTCCTCGCAAACCCGGGATGACAAGAGATGATCTTTTCAATATAAACGCTGGAATTGTTAGGACTCTGTGTGAAGCTATTGCTAAGTTTTGTCCAAAAGCGATCGTCAACTTGATAAGTAATCCTGTTAACTCCACGGTTCCAATTGCAGCTGAGGTTTTCAAAAGAGCGGGTATTTATGATCCCAAAAGACTTATGGGCGTCACAATGCTTGATGTTGTTAGAGCCAATACATTTGTGGTATGACTATGTCCTATTGGTCTTTTAGTACTGATTTAGAGAATGAAGTCATTTCTTAAAATGAAAGAAAACTTTGCTGCTAGTTATTATGTTTGTCGCTATGTTATTCTTTTGTAGTTTGGTTTCCGATCATTAGTCTAAATTATAAACCTCTCGTCCATCTGTTCCTCCTCTGGGTAACTGCAGGCTGAAGTCTTGGGTCTTGATCCTAGGGATGTGAACGTCCCAGTTGTTGGGGGACATGCAGGGGTCACAATTTTACCTCTTCTTTCTCAGGTCTGCCACCAGTGGCAATTTCAGCTGTGAAGTGTTATTAACTTAAAACCCTCATTTTGTTATTAACTCAATCTTCTAGTATAGTAAACTATATGATTACCTAATAGGGTTACGTGACTTTCAGGTGAAACCTGCTAGTTCTTTCACCCGAAAAGAAACTGACTACTTGACTGATCGCATACAAAACGGTGGAACAGAAGTTGTTGAGGTGAAAATAAACATAATTTTAACTTGCAAGTGTCTCTTTAATCCTAGTTGCAAATATTTTAAACTCAATTACTCACAATGCCCGCATTCTGTTTCTCATCAACCATGGATGTCATGATAGTTTGTGTAAAACTATGTTTATACTGTACCCATTATATAGTGAAAATTTGGCTTACAAGTCTATTTTTCTTCAGGCTAAAGCTGGAGCTGGCTCTGCAACACTATCAATGGTTCGTTTTTTTTAATATAAAATTATTAGATTGCTTTAATTTTCCCTGTTGAGACTTGAGAGTAGGACAACAAATTAGCCCGGAATTAATAAACTCATTTAGCTTTACTCCCTGAATTTTTAGAGTAATTGAGTTTGTCTCTAAAGTTATCTCAGTTCCACGTTAAGATCTACATGGCTGGTAATGATTTGAGCAAACCAAAATTCATTATTTTTCAAAGTTATGAGAAACTTCATAGTGTTTTTCCATATCTAAACGAACGAAAATATGACAAACTTTAAGATATAGAGATAAATGAGTTCACAACTTTGGGGGCTATAGATTGTTAGTTTCCACTTTACATAATAATGACGACGTCTTAAGTGTTGTTGAGTTGAGGTAAATATAACGCAATATGCAATAAAATGCAGGCATATGCTGCTGCTAAATTCGCAGATGCATGTCTTCGTGGCATGAGAGGGGAAGCTGGCATCATTCAATGTGCATTTGTTGATTCACAGGTATATACAGGACTGTTATGCCAAGAGTGTATCCCTGAGTTGCTATGCTTCTTTCCTCTCTGAATCTGGCCTTTCTATTCGTTCGCAACTTGGAGTGTTTATATTTGGTAATAAAATGCTGCTTTTTAATTCATATTGTTCGTATGAACTGACAATGACCATTATAGATAACTGAACTCCAATTCTTCGCGTCAAAAGTGAGACTGGGCCGTGGAGGAATCGAGGAAATCTTACCTCTGGGTCCCTTGAATGAGTTTGAAAGGTATATTAACTGATTGTCCTTTTTGCTAATAATAATGATAATATTACTCCCCTAAATATAAAACAGAGTACTTTTTGGGAGGGACTGGGGAAAATAAATAAGTTATTAAGTTATATCATATGTTATGTATTTTTAAATTATATGTTAGTTTATAAGATCGGTAAAATAATTTGGAAGAAAAATGATGAATATAAATACTTTAAAGTAATTTAATTAGTTTCCTTAATATCTCTGAAAAAGTCAAAGTCAACTCTGTCTTATTTTAGAACTGGAGGGAGAATTATGTAATGATTTATTTTGGCTGAATATTAAGATTTATCTGCCTTAATATTGAACAGGGAGGGCCTGGAAAAGGCGAAGAAAGAGTTGGGGGCGAGCATTGAGAAGGGAATTTCGTTTATCAGAAAATGATTAGTTTGAATGCGTGATTTATTACATACAGGTCCTCTGTTAGGACCTAATAACCAATAAAATGGTTTATTCTTTTTATATTAAACTGATCGAGGGGTAATATTTCTTATTTGGTTATTGTATCTTCCTAAAATGCAACTGCATTTTTTAGCTGCTGCTTCTTAGTTTCTTGCTTTATTTTGCTTTTCATTCCCGTGTATAAAAAAATGCAACTGCATATAGCGATATAGCGTACACAAATTCATAAATATACGCCTAGAGAGAGTGAGAGAATTTGTTAAACATATTTAGAGAATTGATTTTAGTCTTAAATATAAAATAAAATTTTCATATATGTTAATCTTTTCTTACTTTACTGTTATTGATACTCCTCCAATAATAATTAAAGAAGAGAGGGAATAAGGGAATTAAAGAAAATGATTAGGATATTTTAAATAATAAATATTATATTAACTAACTTAATCAATTTTTTAAATCTGATGTAAGATAAATGCCAAAGGTTAGTAAAGAACAAAAATATGTTGGGCCCCACCCTTTCCCAAGCAAACAAACAGTGCAGGGAAATGAGCCTGGATGGGTTCACACTTCACAATAGCTGACCTGTAATAGACTTCGTGCATATGGGCTCAGGCATGGAAGCCCGATTCCTTGTAAGGGCTCTAATCCCGGGGAATTGGAATGTTATTTCGCCCACACAAAAAGTTGCTATAATATTTATTTATTCTAACCGCAAACAAAGGTTGATCAAATTGGTAAAAGGGTTAGCTTATAATCATAAGATTTTGCGTTCAAAGATCATTGATGTAAGGATTTTATTAGTGAACGATTTATAAGTACCTCTTTAAACTCTATTTGAGTCCAAAATCCTGTCCGGATTGAAATCCAACTCACTTAAACTTTTTTTTTTTTTTTAAAAAAAAAAAGGTACTCTAACTCTTTCATTCTTAATTCTCAGTGATAAGTCACATTTTAGAAGTTTTATAATCCTTCAATTAACCTATATTGCTATTTATATTTCTTTTTAGTGTACTCTTAATATGAATATTATTAAGTAATCGTGGTAGAGATGGATTTACATAAATAAGAGAGTTTGATTTAAAATTTGTTGCATCTAATTGAGTAGATCTTTTAAAAATATGGTGTAATTTTAAGAACATCAACTAGTTTTTACTGCCATTTCTTGTTTGTATAAATTAGTTAGCAGTGATTTTGAAATAAAAATGAATGAGTAAACAATTCTAATAATTTGTGCTGCAGATGAATCATTTGACGAACATGTTTTCTACACTGGATCTCAAAATTATGCTCAATTGTCCGTTTATTTCAACCCTTTTTTTTTTTTGAGAAACGCCGTGAAATGACTTTATTAAGATATGAGAAATTCTTGAATATAGTGAGTGCACCATGTTATCTATGCATTATCCAATAAAATCACATTACATTGATGTTATTAAATGCTATGTGTTTAATTTCTTTTCTTTTCCATGTCATTTGGAAATATCCCTCCAATCTCTTTTCTCTCTCCCACATGAGATTCAATAAGATCCATGTTGTTGTGTGATATTACAGAGTAGTTTACAGAGATGATGTTCATACATTAATCTGTCAAACAAAATTAGGAAAATTCCATCAAGGTTTTAAGGAACCAAAGAAATATAAAAAAAAAGTCATGCAAAAAATTCTGATATAAAAAAAGTCTTATTGATTTCTCTTTCAGTAAATGATTAACGATGAGTTTTAATAATTCTTTGAGATCTTTTAACATCAAAATTTTCTCAAAGATTTTCTTTTGATATTTTCTTTATCTTTTAAGATTTTAAAAGATTTTTTTTAAAAAAAAAAATGGGGGAATTTATTTTGAAAGTTGAGGCAATTATTTAGGATGAGTCGTATTTAATAATGTGATGATGTGATAACAAATGAGACAAAAAAAAAAGCAACATAGCGGACCAAACTCTCTGTGGATGATAAGGACAATATCCCCCACCAATTACTATTAGCCATTAAACCCAAAATAAAATTGCGTTTTGTGTTTTTTGATAGGTAGCTGAAACCACAAACTGGCTCACACACAGCTCAACCATAAAAATTTGTTCACGTCACAACGTGGGCTACTGCTCGCCATTCATTCCTAGATTAAAAAAAAAGAGAGAATCTTTATTTTTGTATAAGAAAATGAAGATTTATATTGTTTATTATATCATTGTAATTATTTATTTACTTGTATGAGTTCTTTAAGGCTAAAATATATTCGACGTTTATAAAATTATTGTTTTATCTTTTAGGGTTAAGGTATAAAAATGTACATGTGGTTACAACTTAAGTACAAAAATACTATTTGATCGTTAAATTTGATTTTGATCGTTAAGTTTGATCTTTTTACTGACTGAGCGATGACGTGGCATTTTTACACATGTGTTGAACGCTCTTTTTGCCAAATCACATGTGTAATTTTACACTTTTTATTAAACCACGTGTATTTTTGCATCTTTGAAATGCAACATCATCGCTCAGTCAACAAAAAAAAAAAGTCAAATTTAACGGTTAAAATCAAACTTAACGATCAAACGGTATTTTTACACCTAATTTGTAACCACACATACACTTTTGTACCTAAAAAAACACTTAGTGTTGGGCGCTCCTCAGGATAAAACACATGTGCATTTTTACATCTTAACCCTATCTTTTTTGTATTTACAGGCCAAATTCATTAGTGTTCTGGACTCATATGCTAGGCCTGAAAGGGCCCAATGGCCCAATGTCAAAGTCTAGCATGGAGACCAACCCACACACAGGTAAAATGCTAATCACCTTACATCCCGCCACTAATCCTAGTTCGTGTAGGTAGTGGAGCAGACAAGTGGTGGAACAGCAATAACCGTTTGTGGGGGACCAGAGACAATGCACAGGTGCGTACGTGGAGCAGATGCGTGGTGCACAAGACAATGGATAAACCCTAAAGGTAACCCATATAAATAGTAAGGTTGCCCTCCAAGTACGTGTCCACTTACTCTCTATTTTTACTTCAGTCACACAGTGCACACACCCCACCCCCTCTGTGGCTCTGGCCACCTGGTGTATGCACGGTGATCAGCTATCCGGTGATATCTAAATCTATAGGTATTGTTGTGATATCAACCTCTGTCAGTTATTTATATATAGATAGCAACTGGAGTTATAGTGATCCTAGATAAACACATACTAATCTTTCGGAGGTTAGACATCTGAGTTCTTAGAATAGAACAGTTAGGAATATTTTCTTCTATATATCTTCATATGCAAATGCAAATGATTGTCACGGTCACGAACACTATCCCTGCATCATCTCCATGATTTATGGCTTTCTTTTTTCTCACATAATTCTCTTCCTTTCATCATATTTGCTTCCGACAAAAAGATGCTCTCTGCCATCAATTTATTTTTTTCATTGAATCCCCCCCCCCCATGTTTATTCATCACTTTGCGTAGATAACTCATGAGGAGTCTATTAAAGACCGCCAACTCTTTCTTCTTTTATTTTAATAACACACTCGAAATTTAGAAAGCTCAACCCACAATGTAAATGGATGGTTAGCGGAATTTATCACATTATTTGATTAACCCAGCACAAAATTCCGAGGTGATTTCATTGAAGCACAGCAAAATGTTACATTTCACTCAACTCCCATCGAAACAAGCATGTTTTCTCCTGTGTGCCCTCCGGCTTTTTTAGCATATTCTATGCAGGGGGAAAAAAACTATGTACGTATAATATAAAACAATAAGCCGTTCTAGATCTGTTGTACTGTAGTGTTTCTTTATGTATTGGATTCTACTTGTATAGTGAAGATGAGTATAAATGAAAGCCTAGCATTTAAAGAAGTGATGAAGAAGAGAAGATAGGGTTGCAGGGTGGGGTAAGGGAATCTGGGGTTGGAGCACATAGAAGATTACAAGGGCAAGGGGCTGTATTATAATGACTCTGCATCTGCACCAATAAATGAAGTCAAAGCAGAGTCAGCTCGATCGTAAATCATAATACAATGCCCATATACCCTATCAAGTTTGTTTCTCTCCATGTGCCCTTCAACGTCAACTAACCAATGCCTTAATATGATTGCTGCCACCGCAGACCGTGATTGAAACCCTCCAGCGGTCGGTCACCCGAACCCCAGTTTCAACGAGCAAACTGTTAGGAACTCCTCCATTTTACAGTTTTTAGCTGGTGTTTTTATTATTTACGGTTTGCTTGTTTCATATCATGTTTGTGACCTTAAAAAATGTTTATTTATTTAAATCGAAACAAAACTCCTATCATACCTACATTGTATATTGCAAATTATGATTGAAAAACTGTTCTTAAATGTTCCAATCATTATTCTAGTACGAGATAAATTTGTTAGAGGAATTTTATCTCAGCTTCCGAAAAAGAATTTCTAAAACTATGGTTTAAAAGTTTTCTAAACAGGCACTTAGTTGCCTTATTCTTGGTTTATATTTAAATGTTCATGATATATAGCCCTATTTTAATATATATTTTCATATCTATTTATATGATTTTGTCATTATTATTAAGCTTAAATGTGATTATTATGATTGACTAAACGGTATTGCATAAAAATATGTCATAAAAGGGCTTATTTTTCAATTGATTTTATGATTCCTCTTTATTGGATAATTTTAGGATGGTGCATATAGGAATTTGTATGCTAAGACAAAGACATTGATAGAAGCTCAGAGCAGGAAGAAACAAGGCCTTAAGATTAGTTTTAGGCTAACTTATAAAGTTATAGCATGGTTGAGTCTATACATGTCAACCTATCAGCTATACTATTTAAATAGGCCCTATTACCATCAATTAAGCCTCAATGGCATGTCTTCTTTGATTGATGAACTGTAAACTTACCATGTATTAAGACATAAATTGAGCATGAAATTGATCTAATATGATTAAAAAGTTTAAGAATAATAAGTAAAAAACATGGATTTGATTTTAGACATACCCTCACAAGTATTCTCGTGTTTTTGCAGATTTTTATCTACAAGGAGATAACAAATTGGAAGAGCTCAGAAGAAAGACAAGAAAAGAACCCACAAAGAAAGTAAAAGTTGGCGCCCAGGGTGCCAACTTTCTGTTCGGTTGTCTGGATCTGGCGCCCAGGGCATCAGAAGTGGGAAAAACCTGATTTTTAACTTTTAAAAAGATTTCAGGGCCCGTAAAAGGAAAGAAAAATCAAGATCTTTAGGGGATTTGAAGCCCAATTGGACCTGAAGTATGAAAAGGAGAAACCCTAGCAAACAAGAACAACTTTTTGACAAGAAACAACTTGACAACATTGGAGAAAGAAGATCAAAACATCATTGTGGAGATCAACCTTCCCCAATCTTTAAAGAACAATTCTGATTTTCATCTCTTTTCTTCTTTTGTTAATTTAATCATGCTTGGCTAGTTTTCTTTTGTAGTTAGAGCTAAGATGAACCTATAAGAATTTAAAGTATTTGTTTGGATTATTTTCTTGATTGAATGAATTATCTTTACTTAAAGCTTTTTTTAGGGCTGATCACCTTTTAGATTGTTCATAGGTTGGTGTATGACAATAGAGATGTTGGTGCATTTAACCAGAACCGTTAATTCATCATAGAGTTGCATGACCTAGACATAGACTTACGTGTTTATGCGATCTTATAATTCTGGTTTAAAAATATGATCTTTCCAAACAATACTAAGACATTAAGTTGTTTTCAAAGATAACGGACAAAGGTACCATCAAGACATTGGGATTTAGTCTAACTTTAGAGAATTAATCGTCAATCGTGGGAATAATAATCAATTAAAGATTCAATTCAAAATCTTGGAGGAGCATAGGGAGATTTTAAGTCATAGTTGCGTTTTTCTTGATTACTTATCTTTTCTAAAACACTGTTCTTGAAATTCTTGATCTTGAATTCTTGTTCTTTATTCAATTCTTTAAATTATGTTTGGTTAATTACAACTCAACCCATATTACTCGATTCATCTAACTAAAGTGAAAATAGCGAATTAGTGATTGAAGTACTATTCCTTGTGGGACGATCTTTTTCTCACTACTTTATTACTTATAATGACCAGTGCACTTGCCAAAATCGCTATCATTGACCCTAAAGAGCAAAGGATGCCACTAACAATTAATGAAGGGGCAAATGAGTGATTTCACAAAGCCTTCTTCCTAATCATGTCAAGAAATATGTCACGTAAGCTAATGAAGGATACAAGGGTCAATGTGCATGGTTTTCTCTCCAACAAATACCTAAATGGTGTCAACCAATAGGTCAAAAGAAGAATTGAGCAGTTTTAAGTAACTCATGAATTTAGGAAACTATTTTCAATTCTAGACGTATTAGGATTAAAAATCCTTCACAACCTTGCTTCCTAAGTAACCAAGAGAAAAGTATAGCAGCATTTTATTCATCAAAACAATTTAGGAAACCTTCATTCTAGGCAATTAAGACTCCTGAATAATTTCCTAAAGAATAAAAAATAAAAACTTCAACTTATCCAAGTCAAATTAGGAAACCTTCCTTCTCGCACTTAAAGTTAAGGCGTCTAGTTTTCAATTTTGGAGCAAGCTTGATCATTACTCATTTCCCTTTCCATGTAGCGAATTAGGCATTCAATCAACTTTAGAAAACCTTGGAAGCTCTAAGAAAGGTAAGCTGAACCAAAGCCCTAATAATTACATTTAAATTAGGAAACTATACTAATTTACTCCTAAAGTAAAGGCTAAAACTTTTATATTTTGTGCCTTATATTGACCAACCACCTTCATCACCATTATAACTAATTGATTTCATCCAAAGCACATTAGGAAACCTTGGGAAAGTGCCTTCAAGTGGGTTGCCAGTTCACCTTTCATTATCATGCAAAATTAGGCTATCAAACACACTAAAACCTAGAACACTCAACTATAGAGGCCACCATTTATACCTTAACTTGTTTTTACATTAATGTCACGTGCTGGAGGTTCAAGAGAGGAGGATTTGGACGCCAAATCGTTAGAGGCTAAATTTCTTGTGCTTCTTGGACATGAATACTATGGCTTGAGTTTGAGAACTCAAATAAAGAGAGTATTTGCTTTTCAATTAATTTTCTTTTAAACTTCATGATTTTCCTTCATGAGGAATTATTTTGATTGAAATTTGAGACTAAGATTACGCATTATAATCTTTGTTAGTTGGATTACTGTAATTTGAATTGAGTTGTAAGTCTTTAGTTTTGGTTTTATTTATTTTCATTTGCACTCATTGAAATTGTTTTGTCAAACACGTTGTTACATATGATAATTGATCTATATTGCTATTAAGTGCAATGAGCATTCATCATTAGGGAAGAAAGTTTTATCAACTCAATTTAAACAATTTACATTGCAGGCCAAGTGGTTTTTAAAAGTGACTTGGTTAGTTATTGTTATCTAGCGCTTAGAATAATTATTTGTTAAGAATCACTCAACTCGAACCGTATATGGGGTTTTCAATTAAACTTAGTGAACTAATTAACTCCCTTATTATCAAGCAAGCTAGGATAGCTATAAGTTTCCTTCCAATGAGCATTCCATCGTATCATTCCTTAAATTCAATTTAATTTCTCACTTCATCATTTTTAAAAAAATTCACAAAAGAAAAAAGAAAAAGTAGTTTAGGCTGTTTTGCATTTTTTTTTTAAAAAAATCAATTTCAAAACCTCTTTTAATGTTTTTGTCACTTAGTTTAGCCTATAATTTAAACAAAAGACTTCTTGAAAGAACACAACCTAAATTATGCCCTTCACTGCATAATTTTGTTTTGTTTGGGACCAAAGTTCTAAATGAGTGTATGTTAATGCATACTAGGGAGAATATTTGTGATTACATACTTATTTTTTCCAGAAGTTATTATACATCAAAATCTAGGTTTTGGAAAAAGCTATTTTTTTTTATATTTTTCTCTTTCCTTTGTCATTGTCAATATTTTTTCAGTATTAATTAGTATCTTAAATTATTTTTTTAGTACTCTGAAATATTTTTTCAATAGCCTAAACAAAATTTTCAAGATCACCAAGTATTTTTTTTAGTATCATTAAATATCTTTTTACTACCCATCAGTATCTTGAAATATTTTTTCAAAATCCTAAAATACATTTTTAAGACCATGAGAAGTATTTTTTAGTACAATTTAGTATTAATTATTTTTTTAGTGTCTATTAGTACCTTAAAATATTTTTTCAAGATTAGTCATTATCCTGAAATATTTTTAAAATTTCATAAAATAAATTTTCAAGATCATAAAATATTTTTTCAGCATCTTTAAATATCCTTTTAGTACCCATCAATAGCCGGAAGTATTTTTTTAATATCATTCATTACCTTGAAATATGTTTTTAATATCATAAAATAAATTTTTAAGATCATGGAGTATTTGTTCAGTACCAGTTAGTACCTTGAAATATTTCATGATTTTAAAAATTTATTTTAGGACATTAAAAAGATATTTCGGGTAAATACTAATCTTGAAAAAAATATTTCAAGTACTAATGGGCACTAAAAAGATACTTAATACTAATTGGCAATGAAAACATATTTCTTTTGGACCTAAAAATTTATTTTATGATTTTAAAAAAGTATTTTAGGGTATTGACAATCTTGAAAAAAAAACATGGTACTAAAAAGATAGTGAAAAAATACTTCATGATCTTAAAAAAATTTAGGATGTTGAAAAAATATTTCAGGGTAATGACTAATCTTGAAAAAATATTTTAGGGTATTGAAAGGTACTAAAAAATATCTTAAGCATACTTATTGCTATTGAAAAAAATACTAATGATGGCAAGGGAGAGAAAAAAAGCTTAAAAAAATAGCTTTTTTTACAAAATATAAGTTTTCGATCCTAAACCTAAGTTTTGATTTAGAATAGCTTATGAAAAAAATAGGGGTATTTGGTAAGCTTATAACAAAATTTAGGTTTTGATAAAGAATAATTTTTTTAAAAAAATAGGGGTGTTTGTCAAACTTGTATTAAAATCTAGGTTTTTAAGTAGAATAGCTTCAAGAGAGTTTTGGGTGTTTGGTAAATTTTCATGAAAATTTAAGTTTTGAAATTATCAAAATACTATCATTTTTATTTAACAACTATTTTTAAAAAATCATTTTTATTTTATAGATTCCAAAAACTATTCCCTAAAATCTATACCAACCTCCCCTCTCAAGGCCCTAGTAAGAGCAGCAGAAGCATGGAGACGTATCGTACAGAGCACGAGGGTTAGCGTCTTCAACAATCCTGTTCTGTCCTTTTCATCAAAGCTGATCAATCACACACACAAATAGTAAAAAGCAAAAGCTATGCGTGTCAGCTCAACCAAAATTTCAAAAAGGAAAACACGGCAGAACCAAACAGAAACAAACAGATCTGCCTGTAGCGCATGAGACAACAATTGCCGAGTCTGTCTTTCACTCGCCTACCCTTCTTTTCTTAGATCTTCTTAAAGTTACTTGTTTTTTAGGAAGCAAATCACTTCTTCCTCATCCCGCCTTTCCCTTTCCCTTTTCATTCTTTTATTTATTTATGTGGTAATCAACTCCAGAAAGTTAAAATTAGCGTCATTATTGAATGCCTTTTACTAATACTCGTCTTTATTTATTAATACTAATATAATTGAATTAGACTCCTTTTTTCATTTCCAAGGGATGCAGAAGAAACTCCTGCAGATTGGATCTATCAGTAGATTAATGGATTGTTGCTGTTGTTTACTATTGAAATTAGCATCAAATTCCAAATTTGTACAGGTTCTTTACTTTAGTAATATTATCATCAATTGTATTGTTGTAAGAAACTAGGGTATGTTTTTACGTTTTTATTATAATGATACGTGTTAAAACGTAAGTAAAAATGATTTTCAGTAAAAACGTTGTGTAAAAGTAAGTTTTTACCCTTTTTAATAAAAAAGATTGGAAGATATATACAAATTAGATGTTGATACCCTTGATGAGGAAAACTTGATTGAAGTTGAAATGGGGGAACTTATGAATGATTATGACAAAAGCTTGATTGAAGTTAAAGTGAGGGAACTTATAAATAGTTATGATTTAGACATTCTAATTTTTGTAAATAAACTTATTATAAGCAGAAGAAGAGGATATTGAGGACATGTATTTGATAGAAAATTATATATATGATATGAATCAATTGATGTAATTTAGAAATTATTAAATTTTATTTTGTTGTTGAACTTTTTCTGTGTTTTTGGACTCATGTTATATAATTATGCGACTTATATCTTTTAAATATGAAGTTGTTCATTGAAACTTGAGTAGTAATTTATATTTTTTTTATATGTGTTGTATGTATATAAAATTTTATATCCTGACTTTAAATAATAAAAATTTTATCTTTTATGTCGTTTAAATGATTTACGTTTTTGTTTTTAAGTAGAAAGTCGATTTTAATAATATTGATAAAGGCAACAGTCAGTTGCTAGTATATTCTTACATTCCTTTCATATTTTTACTCTGCCAAACATGATAATGTAAAAATGTTCTTGTGTTATTTAGCACGTATCAAACGAGATAGTAATTAAGTACTAATATATTCTCATTCTCATTTCTATTCCTACCTCGTTTTCAACCCTTTATAATTTATTCTAGCCAATCAAGCAACCACGTGGAGCTTAAAGTCCAACTCATTTCTACGAAGAACAGTGTCCAAGCAACGACTAGACCACTTAGGGGAAGAGTGTTTTCCCCCCCTCTTCCAATGAAATTTGTTGTGTGACATAGTGCCAAATTTATCTTGCCCCAGAGGGAAGGGGTTTTTTGAAATACGTACGAGATTTGTGTTCTGTGTTTGGTGTGTAGTCTCGAGAGTTTCTCTGGAGAATCCCATGTTCAAAGCATCGAATTAATGAATCGGACAGAGTCACAATATCTATACTTTGGAAATCTCAGTATGATAGTTTAATGGGGCATGTACTGAATACTGCCATGGATATCTGAAATTTTTCCCACCTCCAATATTAATACCTTACTAATTCTGATGTTGATACACACCATTCTACTTCTCTTCCCGTCTACCTACTGGGCAATGGTATAATCTCAATTAAAAGCTGAATGCTAAATACTTTTATATATCTCTTTAAAGGGAATCTGAGTAAAACGAAAATCTATGGAACTTTTGCATGACTTCTGAAAAGAGACCTGAAAAGAAAAGAAACCATTCACCCAACAGATTTCCAATAAAGTGATTGAATTTTTCAAAAAATAAAACAGTACAAAAGCAGATGATACGCAAAAGAGATTCCCTTCTAATCCATATAAGAGACAGGACTCAATTAATTGTCCGTGTCTGGATCTAATTTAACAAAAAGATATGTACCTTTTCTTTTTCCACGACTAATGGATGGCCCAGTAGATTCCATTAACACACCATCCTTACCGTAGCAAGGCAAAATCAGCCCCTCTGCTGCTTGACTCGTTCTAGAGTTACCCATTTAAAATTAAAAGCAGCTTTAAGCGAGGGGAGTCTAAAGATATCATCTTTTAAACTAGAGATTAGTAACTCATTCCAGAAGCGTTGGATATCTGATACAGGCACAAAGCTGCTTGATTTTTAACCCACAGACGAATTTTTCTCGTACTTAATAGGAACCAACCCACTATCATAATCCCATTATCAACGTAACCTCTCTCCACTACATTACCACACATACATGTCAAGTTGCGCACAATTTCAACGTCCCCAAAACCCGATCTCACTAACTCTCTAACAACCCAGAATTTTTGTCGCCACTAACAGTAAGTAGTACAGTGAGGAATCACGTGCATAGCTTACATCTTTAGCCCTTCCTGTTCTGATTGGTCAACCTGTTTAATCTTCGCTTTTTAGACTTACTGTTGTAAATGCTTGTTATACATAAATTTACAGCCATTTATAGATTCATTCTCTTATACCGATCACCTAAACGAAATTTTCAAATATAATTTAAAGATTCAAGGCGGTTTTTAACTCGCCGTTCTTGTCAAACCATTGGCGAAGTTAATGCTCATTACGAGCCTATCCACTTGGATCGTACGTAATTGAGGTGGCCATGAAAGACATATTTTTCAATGCCACCCAATCTGTGTCATTACATTTTCCACTGTCACCCTCTCTGGATTGATACCCTTTCTTGGGATAGACCTTTATCCTTTACACTGTTCCATGGGGCGAGAAGTCAGAAGTAACAGCTCTGATATAAAACCAGTACACTAATGATGAAGACAATGACTATAAGAAAATACCCCACCAATCCTACTGTACAGAAGAAAAAGAAAATTCCTTGCATTTAAAAAACACAAAAGAAGTTAAGAGAAAACCCCACCCCACCAAGAAAAACAGAAGCAAAACACATCAAATCAGTCATGGAAGGCCAAATACACCCGATGAAAATCCCACATTCAAATGCCAAGAAGATCAGCAGGGGGCGATTGAGAAGATTCATCCTTTAATTCTTTAGACTGTGTGCTTGAAGCCTCTGAGGTGTTTGCAGATGACATAGAAGATTCTGTGATTGCAAGCTCTCCATGTTTAGAGTCCGGAGGCTTTGGCAGTTCGGTTAGAATTTGAACAACTTCTCGCATAGTTGGTCTCTCTACTGCCTGCTCTTCGACACACAGCATGGCTACATAAAACACATGCACCACCTCTTGAAGGGGTACAGAAGAGAGTCTAGGATCAAGCACTTTAACGACTTCTTCCTTCTTCGAGTCTGTCATTTTCCTCACCCATTGCACAATGTCCACCCCATCACCGAATTCTCCAACTGGTTTCCTGCCTGTTATAAGCTCCAAAAGCACAACTCCAAAGCTGTACACATCGCTCTTCTCATCTACTTTTAATGTGTAGGCATACTCTGCAATCAAGCATTTACGAATTCAATCACAAACTAGACAAATCACCGACATTTAAATTCATTTAGTAAAATAAAAAACAGAGGAGATCTGCCGTTTTATATGACATTTTTTTAAATCATTATCACTGTTTTCGGTTGTGAACATCTCAATGGTTCCATGATTTATTCAACGATTGGAAGGCTACGGTCAAGCACCATATGACCCATCTACCAGCAACGCTACCTAACATTTACTTTCAAAGCCGAAGCTGGAAGCAGTCAAATTTAGTGGACAGATAATGAAATCAAGAGGCCCCATCATAAAACCTCAAGACAGACATCATAGCCCTTCCTATGACAGTCAGTCAAAGACTTATACCTAATGTTATGGATTATGGATGAAACGAATCGAATAATGAAGTTTGATTAAAAAAAATCAACAAGTAATTTATTAATGATCCTAAACTTGAACAGTACCTGGAGCTATGTATCCATATGATCCGGCAATAGCTGACATGCATTCGGAAGTTCCTGAATCTTGAAGAAACTTGGCAAGCCCGAAATCAGCAACATGCGCTTCAAAGTTGGAGTCAAGAAGGATATTGTTCGATTTCACATCTCTATGGACTATAAGTGGCGAACAGTCATGATGAAGATAGCAAAGTCCCTTCGCAGCTTCCACAGCAATCTTATACCTAGTGTCCCAAAGCAAATGACCCCCTTTCTTACCATGAAGAACTTCACCTAGACTTCCGTTCGGCATGAATTCATAAACCAGAAGATTTGTCTCGTTGTTTGAACAGAAACCCAGTAATCTTACAATGTGTCTATGTCGGATTCTCCCTAATGTCTGGATCTCTGCATTGAACCCATGATCATGAGAAGAACTTCTACTCATAGCTGGTAATCTTTTCACAGCAACCTGATCCCCATTAGGCATTGTACCTTTGTAGACAATCCCTGCACCTCCTTTCCCTATGATGTTGTCCTCTTTCAGGCAATCTAAAACATCATCAACAGAGAAGTCTAAGCGTTGGAATGTAGTTAACTTAAATGCACGAGCTTCGCTGGCCTTCTTCAGTGACCGAGCTTTTATTATTGCTGCAACTGCAAATGCAATGGAACATGCGAGCAATCCAAGCACCAGTAAGAGCTTCATAGAAGGAGACAGCGGACCTTTAACGTGATGCTGGTGACCGCCATTCGCAACCCCATCTTTGCAAGGACCCAGATACGGGCCACAAAGGTCAGAGTTACCCAGGAATGAAGTGTAGTTGAAATAGCTAAACTGGCCGGTGCCAGGAACCAAGCCAGAGAGATTGTTGTATGAAAAATCAACGGACGTCAAGCTTTGCATGGAGGCTACCGATGAAGGAATGCCTCCAACAAGATGGTTTCTTGAAAGATTCAAGTAATTCAATATTCGCATACCAGTGATTTCATTTGGAATCTCACCGGAAAGTTCATTGCGGCTAAGATCAACAAACGTCAACAGCTTGCAATGACTTACTTCCGGCGCAATTGGGCCTGAGAATTTGTTATGACTAAAATCTATCTTTGAGAGCTGCTGCAACCTCCCAATCTCAGGAGGGATTTGACCTGAGAATTTGTTGCCATCAAGAAGGAGCTTCTGTATACCAGAAAAGTTCCCAATCGTGGGGGGCAACTGCCCAGAAAGCTGGTTGTTGGATAGAATGATCTGACCAAGATTGACAGAAACAGAACTAGCATTAGGAAACTGCCCTGAAAGGAGATTGTCCTGCAGCTCAACCTGAGTGAGTTTTGGAAGCCCGAAAAGGCCCTTCGGTATTGACCCATTTAGAAAATTTTCTCCCATACGAATCCTAGTCAATGACTCGCATCTACCGAGCGATTCAGGGATAGGACCAAAAAGAAAGTTTTCTAGGATAATCAAAGTTTGAAGATGATTGCCAGAGCACATATCAGGAGGCAGGGTCCCAGTCAATTTGCTTGACGATAGATCGACAAATACCAGCCTCCCGTTCTTTCCCAGGCCCTGAGGAATGCTTCCAGTGAAGTTATTCTCCCAAAGCTGGAGCACCTCCAGCGACGGCAAATCCCCAATAAACTCAGGAATGGCTCCATGAAGCTTATTTCTGAACAGGTTCAAAAGCGTTAGGTTCTTGAGCTCACTAAAGCTATCCGGAATCTCACCCGTCAGCATGTTATTGGATAAGTCCATGGATTTTAAGCTCTTCAGGCTCCCAAGCTCTGGCGTCAGAGAACCTGAAAGTCCATTCACTTGAAGAAACAGAGTATCGAGATTCTGAAGCCTCCCAAGCTCCGCTGGTATCTCGCCAGTCAATCCACAGTTAGCCGCGTCAAATCTGACGAGTTTGGATAAGTTTCCAATCTCAGGTGGTAGGCCACGCGTGTAATTGTTGAAGTATCCGATATAGAGTTCCCGGAGGCTGGTCAAGTTTCCGATCTCCGGCGGTATGGTGCCATTCAGCTCGTTGCCAGAAACAGCCAAGTATTCCAAATGTTCCCAACGTCCGTACTCCGGCGGGATCTGACCCGAAAAGAAGTTCCCGCCGAGATGCAAATGCCGGAGATTTGGCATCTCCATCACCACGCGCGGAAGGGATCCACTCATGTTATTGTTATAAAGGTCGAGGACCTGAATATTCTTGAGCTGAGAATATTCGGGAGGGAAAGTGCCATTAAAGCCATTGTTTGAAAGGTTTAGGAATCGAAGGCTAGCAATGGCAGAGATCCCCGGGGGAAGGGGTCCAGAGAACTGGTTACCGGCGAGGGAGAGGTTAGAGAGGAATGGCATATGAGCAAGGTCGTTGGGGAGTATGCCAGACAGATTGAGACCGGTAAGGTCAAGAGAAGAAACATGTCGGCGGGAGTCACAGGTGACGCCGGACCATGTGCAGTACTCAGAAGAGGAATTCCAGGAAGAAAGAGCAGATTGGGGGTCATCGGAAATGGAAGCCTTGAAGGAGAGGAGAGCACGGTGCTCAGAGACGAGCAAAGAAAGGGAGTGGTTGCAATGGAGAAGAAGAAAGAGCAAGAGGAGCAGTCGCATTTTGGGTTGGGTTGGGTTGATGTTAATGGAAGAAGGACAGAGGAAGGAAGAAGATGATAAGGAGGAGGGTGAGTGAGTGTAGGTACAGAGTGTGGGGTGAATGAGAGAGAGTAAAGGAGTAGGCAGTCATGTTCTATGTTATCGTCGGAATATAAAAAGCAGAGAGGGAAGTCCGTCAATATGAATTATTTGGCCTTTTTCCCAGAATCACTGTTCCATCAATGTATTTTTTTTTACCTGTGACATATATAGAAAAGTTTTAGAAGTGGTCGACAGCATTCCCCCATCAAAGTTAGGGCACGATTCTGAGTTTTATGAGCACTTACTGGGGACTTACGAGATCACCTACTAAAGGAGTCTCATCAATGTATTGATATATAAGCATAAGGCAATTAGGCCCCGCTCGTTATGGAAATCCATGCTTTTTTTTTTTCCTTGCAACAAAAAATAATTCAAGCCCACAATGTCCTGAATTTATAAGGGTTGTATTTAAGATTTTTGCATAAAAAAATAAAAGAGTGCTGGGGCAACCTTGTACATGGTTAAGGTATAAAAAGGTTAGTCTTATAAGCTTCAGGGTCAGCCCTTTCAAAATTGTTTGTTTTTTTGAATTATTTATATGATAATATTATTGATTTTTTATATTTTGTTGTAAATATTTATTTGTTATTATCTTTTTTATAATTAAGTTTTATAAGAACATCTTGTATTAAAAATTTAAAAAATTAAAAACTTCAAAAAGATATTTTTCATTTCAGAAGTATTCTTACTAATTTTATATTTTTTAACTTATTTTGTGGCAAATGATTTGTTCATGTCTTGTGTTGTTTATTTTTTTTTAACTATTTACACTTTTTAAAACATATTTATAAGAAGTATTTTTAATTTCGTTAAGTCTTCTCATTAATTATTTGTAATTGTGGTATGTGAACAATAGTTTATCTTTAATTATGACCTAGTAATTTTATTTGTTTGTTGCATGATGCTAGTTGTTTAAACTTTAATATTAACAACATTTATTTGTCAAATTATAATTTTAATTGTTGTAATTTACTAATTATATTTTTTAAAAAAAAACACAAAAAAATAATTAAAATTTAGAAAAATAATTTCCAACCTTAGCCTATACCTCACAAGTCGAGTTTTGAAAAATATATGTTTTTCTTACCTTGGATCTAAAAAAACGTCCCCTTTTAGATCTAACCTTTCAAGGGTTGACCTTGATTCCTAGCCAAAATTCAAAGTGAGTGTTATATGATTTTGTTTTTGTATATTTATAACTCGAGAGGTGAGTCAATGGGTTTGTTAATACCAATGAAAAATTGTTACTCCTCGTTTTTGTTTACTTTATACTTAATTGAATGCAACAAAGTATAATATGTTCGTTGACACATATTCATATAATATTAATGGAATTATTTTAAAAATATGAATTGTTTCTTAAATTTTGTAAAACAATTTATAGAAAGAAAGATAAAAAGCTATTAAATAAAAATAATATTTTGTATAAAATTAAATCTAGACCACTCAGTCAGTCAACAATAAAAAAGAAAAAAAAGGGGAATAAGAGTGGTTTCAAATCGAACAGTGATAACAGAGGAAGGAAGGCATGGTGTTAGGGGTAATGTCATTGACTGTCTCTTTTATTGGTGTCTGTTTGGATTAGTAGTAGAAACTACTTTTTCAATATGATTTATGGTATATGAGATAAGTTTATAAAAAAAGTTTTGTCTCGACCTATGTAAATGTGTTTTTCCAACGCAAATAACCCTTATTCGGACCGCTTTCTTATAATTTCCAAGTGAAAACATTTTTACCCGCTTTCCTTCCCCTAGTGGCTAGTGCAAATAGCAAGCCCTCAACACAAAACACAACTGTAGAAGTTCACTATGTTCTTAAGATAATCACAATTGTGCACAATATAAACTCATTTTTCAAAGTAATAAACAAGGAATTCCATTTATTACACCAAAGTTTTATCTTGATTTTTTGTGAACATGATTTTCCAACATTAATTCAAACATGTCCGTAGTTTACCCTCACAACAGTGTCAAGGTTGAATGAAGGTGTCTCAAATAGGGTAATATATACCTAACTACGCAAAACCACTTTTAGGGTGTTTTGTTTGAGGAAAGGAGATATAATGTGATAGGAAGGGACCTCTTTTTTTTTTCATTTGATTTTTTAGGTGGGAAGGAAGGCACAATTTTGAATTAAATTCCCTTCCAAAATCAAATAAGGTGGCATACCTTCACTTCTCTTTCCTCCCATCCACTCCCTCAAACCAAACCCCAAAAGTCACAAAACCTCGTGTTATGTTTCTCCCCGGGCAATGTTCCCTCCTCCACTTGTAATACATAGGAAAATGAAGTGATTATTTGATATTATGTTTGTGACTCTTAAAAATATTTACTCATATAAATCAAGATAAAGTTTCTCTCAATATTTGTTTTATATACCGTAAGTCATAATTGAAAAAACTGTTTTTAAAGGCTCCTATTACTACTAAAAAAAATCACGAAGCAATCATTTTAATGAATCCTGTAACCTTAGAAAGTGGGTGTGCTTTGCTCGGGATTCATGTTTGGATCGTGATCACTCATAAAGTTCGGGTCTTGATAGATCTTGACCACATTATCTATCACCATCCCTTGTCTCAAAGGATGGAGCTTGCTTGGAGTGATGCAACAATACAGAGCTTAAAGTAGTGCTATAATTTGCTTATTCAGGTTCAATAATCACTAGTATTGAGGTGACCGAGATGCATGCATGTGGTCAAGATTGTACTCAGAATATTACAACTTCAGCAATGCCGCAAAACACGTGGCCTTGCACCCAAACCTGTCACTATTTTATCAGTTTTACTATATGACTCGATCTCTCTCTGTGGGGATGCTCTTTCCTTTTGTCTTCTCTTACCTCTGGATCCTCTCATCCTTCACGCTCCCTGCTCGACCACTTCACTTTCTTCACCACTTTCCAACCTCTGCCTCCTCCTTATTACACACATACAAACCACAAAAACACGAGTCAGTCCTTTATGTATTATTCAACCTTTTCTAATTATTTTCTTTACAAGTATTAGTAAGCTCCATTTTTCTACTATGAACAATAATTCATGTATCAAATTACTACGTTCGCGGCTACCTAGCTAGCTCGGTCAATAACCAATATTGAATTAGATTCTGACAATTGCCACTGGGAATTGGGGATAAAGAGAACTAGCGGTGTGTTATTGGATGCATGTTTTTGTCCTCTACTACGTTGGATAGTTTGTCAGTATGAAAAGCTTTCACATAGAACGATAACTGAGATTTATTCATACTTTTCCATGTGTCTATATTATATATTTGGGTCCACCTGCAAGGAAGAATCAAATTAAGGCGGTGAAATTTGAATATTTCATGGAGGTTGTTTACAAGTCCAAATGACCAAAAGTGGTATCTTGTTTCTTCTGTATTAGCCTATTAGACCTATCTATGTCTTAAAAATAGTTTACCACCCTCATGCATCAACCATGAACCTCGAGAAAGAACACAGATATTAAGTACAAATTAATTAAAGCATTTGTTGTTAATAACTCAATAGAGAACATATCTCTCCCCAAATACTTAACACAAACACAAACATTGAATATAAGACAAAGCCTGGGCCTAGCTTAAACTTCCTACAGGATACTAGAACCAGGTAAATTTTTAAAAATAAGATAAACCCTGGAATACAAACACGAAAAATGAATCCTTCGTGACAAGTTTCTATTCGATATACAGGGTAAACAAAAAAAAAAGAAAAAGAAAAACGTTACAGGTCCAACCAAGGTTAAGTGAAATGTTGCAAAATGAACCTGAAACAAACTTTTAAGTAAATATCCACTTTAGTCTTTAAGCTGCCGACCTGTTCAAAACAGCCAAATGAAGGCCAAGTTCATCCCCGAATTCAGCCAGGTCAGAAACTCTCTGTAAAGTTGTTTTGTCAGGCAGGTCAGAAACTACTACTTCTGGGTGTTCTTGTCGTCGCTTTTTTCGTACTTCTCTCCCTTGAGGATGACTGATAGCCACCCTTCCACCTAAAGAAGGAGCCCAAAGTCAGAGAATCATCTTGACGGTAAATTAAGATAAAATAACAAAAGTAATCTCCCAAAATAATAAAATAACGTGAACACAGTGCCCCAACACCCCTCCCTCCGAAGCTACATGTTTATCTCAGATTTAAGATGCAGGATATGTGAAAACATGATGAAATACAATGATGGCTCAGCTCAGAAACGTGAAGAAGCTACATTTCGTTTCCTAATCACTACCATAGGATTTGCAACAAAGGTAGGGATAAAAAAGGAAGAACATATTTTAGCAAGAGAACCCAGAATCTCGTCAACTTTGAAGGGCAGAGCAGGCAGGAAACAAATAAACACAACATCCATGGGAGCCCATTTTTCTGGAACATATATAATTTCTCCTTGCCAAAACTTAATCAGGTCATATTTCTCTTTAATACCAGCTAACATTAAAAGTGAATCGTGGACAAGAAGCAGAAATTTGCTTGGAGATGAATCAACCAAGCGATCCACAAATTCTTCAGAACTAATTGAAACCAAACCCCTTGAAGTTTCTTCAATCTTTCCAGCAGAAACAATGCGGTCAATATTACGATTGAATTCCTCCTTGGGACTGAATTTATCATAATCAAGTACTGACCAATCCTTCTCTATAAGTTTGTCGAAGTTAATAACAGATATGGTCCCCTCAGGAAAAGAAATTGGAGCATCAAAATTTGAGCCAGCGGATGAACCAAAATTGGCTTGCTGAATGAAGATGTAAGATAAGTAGAAGACAATTCGAGACCACTGCAACTCTGATTGTTAAGACAAATTAGGAATGCTTATGTATAGAATAGTCTAGCTGTATCATTCTTTCTGTATTGTAATATTCCTTCCCTGTATTCTGTTATTGCTGATACACGTGTACGATTTGTATTGGGCAGCTGTCTCTATTAATACAATGGAATAGTACCTCTCAAGCATAGAGGTCTTTCTGTGCATTTTGTTTCTTCTTTACGATTTCTGATCTGAGCGTGATTTATAACTTGGTATCAGAGGTTTCAGATTTTTTTTTCTTATGGCTGACTCATCTTTGTCTCAGTCCTCTCAAAATGCTGCTCAATCATTTGTTTCTCCTTCCTCTACCGCAGCTCCTACTCTTCCTAAAACAAATGCTCTCTTTAGCTCCTTCAATCAAGTAAGCTCGATCAAGTTGGATCGCAGCAATTACTTGTTCTGGGAATCAATCATTTTCCCACTTATTGAAGGTAATCGGCTTGATGGTTTATCACCACCTCCTCCTCGTCTCATCTTAGATGCTGCTGGGATGAAGTTGAATCCAGAGTTTGAGGAATGGCACGCTATGGATCGCTGTCTTGTTGGCTGGCTTCGCAACACCATGAGTGTTGAAGTTGGAGCTCAGCTTTTACATTGTCAAATGGCTCGGGATCTTTGGACTGAAGCTCGTTCTCTGGCTGGTGCCTCCACCAAAGCCAGGATTATGGTTTATCATTCTGATCTTCATCGCACTCGGAAAGGAGGGATGAAAATGGTTGACTTCTTAAATAAAATGAAAACCATTGCTGATCAATTAGCTCTTGCTAGAGCTCCACTGTCCACTGATGAACTCATTGTTCACATCTTGAATGGTTTAGACGCAGAATATAATGCCATTGTCGTTAAGCTTATTGATCAGACTCACCTCTCTTGGGTTGATTTTCAGGCTCACTTACTTGCGTTTGAAAGCCGTCTGGACCAACTTTCTCAGTTTTCTACTCTGGCCATTGATCCCTTTGCTAATCTTGCTTACCGTGGATCCACTCCTTGGCCAGACTCTACTTAGTCACCACATCCTTAACGTGGTGGTCGCAGCTCTTGAGGATCATCTTCTCGTGGTCGCGGACGTTCCTCTCGTGGTCGTTCCACTGGCCGCCCTTTTTGCAATTATTGCAAACGCCATGGTCACGACATTTCCAAGTGTTTCTACCTTAACAATGATGGACAAGCCAACTATGCATCTACTCGGAGTGTTGTTGATCCAGCATGGTATCTCGATAGTGGTGCTAACTACCATGTTTCTCCTTCTACTGATTCTCTCGATCAATCGTCATCCACTGGTAAGTCTTATATTTCAACTTGTACTGGTTCCAAGGCTCCTATTCTAGCGATTGGCTCATCTGCGTTATGCCATAATATTACTCTTAATCGTGTTTTGGTTGTCTCCTCATCAACGAAGAAGCTTCTCAGTGTCTCTCAACTAGTTAAGGATAATCCTGTTTTTGTTGAATTTAATGTTAATGGCTGTTTTGTGAAGGATCGGCAGACAAGGCAACTGCTGATGCACAGGATACCAAAACAGGGCCTCTACCTAGTGATCAGTAACATGGCTCCAGCTAATACTCTGAATGATCCTTCAGCTTAAGCTTGCTCGACATCTGCTTCCCCTAGTTGTGATTTTCTGTTATGGCATCAAAAACTTGGACATCCTGACAAACGCGTGTTTAATCAGATTATGAATAAATGTAATGTTAAAATCTGGGGCACTGATTTTGAATTCTGTGAAGCATGTCAATTTGGTGAATCGAAATTGCAACCATTTTCCCTTTCTACATCTCATGTGTCTGCTCCTCTTGATCTGATTCATACTAACTTATGGGGATCTTCCCCTGTTTTATCTACTTCGGGTCATCGCTTTTATGTACACTTTGTTGATGATTTCAGCCGTTATACATGGTTATATCCTTTAAAACATAAGGGTGATGCGATTACAACATTTAATCACTTTCATGTTCAAGTTGAAAATCATTTTAACACTAAAATTAAAGTCATCCAATGCGATATGGGGACTGAGTACAAACCAATTGCTGCTTTTGCCAATTCGCATGGAATTAATATGCGTTACACTTGCCCATACACATCTCAGCAGAATGGACGAGCTGAAAGAAAGCATAGACATATCGTTGAGACTGGTCTCACCCTCCTTGCCCTGGCTAAAATGCCTCTCCACTACTGGCTTAAAGCTTTTCAGACTGCCATATATCTTATTAACCGAATGCCTACACCAGTGCTAAATGGTTCTACTCCCCTGTTTTAATTATATAAAACAGAACTTGACTATTCACGTTTGCAGCCGTTCGGATGCGCCTGCTATCCTTGTTTGAAGCCTTATAATACGAATAAATTCTCCTTCCACAGTCAACGCTGTGTTTTTCTTGGATACGCATCTCAACAGAAAGGCTTTAAATGCTTGAGCTCTTCAGGGCGCCTGTATATTCACGCCATGTTGTCTTCGATTCTTCAGCATTTCCATTTACTACAGGTTTTCTTCATCGCCGTCATGTCACAGAAGACTTTGTTGCAGTTCCTTTGGTTATTCATTCTCCGCCTCCCGTCTCTATTTCACCTCATGAGATGTCTCCAGCTCAGGCGAGTGATGTGTCTGTCCCATCTTTGTCATCTAGTGATATCAGTCCAATCTCTACGTCTCCACTTCAATCTGTTGAGACTATTCCTACTACATCGTCATCCAGTTCTGATAGCCCAATTCCATCTCAAGCTGCCAATAGGCATTCCATGGTTACTTAGGCTAAAAGTGGCATTCACAAGCCCAAATACCCTTTTATTGGGCTTTTGTCTACTGAAGATCCAACTCTGTTAAAACGTGATGTTGAGCCTGCACACGTACAAGAGGCACTTTCCTCTCCAGAATGGTTGGCGGCTATGGTGGATGAATTTCATGCTCTGTAGCGGAATACCACTTGGCATCTAGTTCCCTTCGATGGTACTCAGAAGCTTATTGATTCCAAATGGGTGTTTAAAAATAAGTTCAATCCAGATGGATCTTTGCATAAACGGAAGGCACGGCTTGTAGCAAAGGGATTTCAACAATCGCCGGGGATTGATTTTTACAAGACCTTTAGTCCAGTGGTTAAATCCATGACTATTCGCACAGTATTAACCATTGCTGTTTCTTTCAATTGGGTTATTCGATAGCTGGACATAAATAATGCATTCTTAAACGGTTTCCTGTCTGAAGACGTCTTCATGCGGCAGCTTGAAGGATTTGTCGATAAAACTCGTCCTAACCATGTTTGTAAGCTCAACAAAGCTCTGTATGGCCTAAAAGAAGCACCGCGAGCCTGGTACGATCGTTTATGCTTAACTTTACTTCAATGGGGTTTTCAAAACACCAAGAGTGATTCTTCCCTATTTGTGTTTAGAAAGAATAAGCTAATTGTCTATGTCCTAGTATACATTGATGACATTTTAATCACTGGCAACGATCGTGTTTATCTGGATTCATTTGTAAAAAAGTTGAATGTTTTATTCTCTCTTAAAGATCTTGGCAATGTCCATTACTTTCTGGGTATTGAATTCTTTCGGGACTCTTCTGGTTTATATTTAAATCAAGGCAAATACACTCTTGATCTGCTTCGAAAGTTTGGTATGACTGATGCGGCTCCTATGCCAACGCCTATAGTGTTTGGAAAGCATTTCTCAATCAATGATGGTAATTTAATGTCTAATCCTACCCTGTACCGACAAGCCATTGGTGCTTTGCAATACTTGACAACAACAAGACCAGATATTGCTTTTGTTTTTAATAAATCAAGTCAGTTTCTTTCTCGTCCTACTGATGTTCATTTCAAGGCTGTTAAGAGAATTCTCAAATATCTCAAAGGAACGTTTCATTACAGCTTGCATATTAAATCTTGTTCTAATTTGAATCTAACCGGTTTCTCCAATGCTGATTGGGCTACTTGTGTTGATGACAGAAGGTCAATGTCTGGTATTGGTATTTATCTAGGGAGTGCTTTGGTTTCTTGGTCATCTCGGAAACAACGTGTTGTATCACGTTCTAGTGCCGAATCTGAATATAGATCTTTATCTGATTGTTCGGCAGAACTTATGTGGTTGTGTTGTTTACTTGATGAATTAGGCTTTTATTGCAAACGGCCTCCTATTATTTGGTGTGATAATGTTAGTGCTAAGGCTCTTGCTTCTAATCCTATGCAACATGCTCGATCTAAGCACATTGAACTAGATGTTCATTTTGTATGAGAGAAAGTTTTAGCAAAGTAGTTAGATGTTCGATATGTTCCTTCAGAGCAGCAAATTGCTGATGGTTTTACCGAGGCTTTATCTCATCCTCAGTTTTTTGTCTTTAGATCCAAGCTCGGATTGGTGATCACCCCTTCTCGCTTGAGGGGGAATGTTAAGACAAATTAGGAATGCTTATGTATAGAATAGTCTAGAATTGTCTAGCTGTATCATTCTTTCTGTATTGTAATATTCCTTCCCTGTATTCTGTTATTGCTGATACACGTTTACGATTTGTATTGGGCAGCTGTCTCTATTAATACAATGGAATAGTACCTCTCGAGCATAGAGGTCTTTCTGTGCATTTTGTTTCTTCTTTATGATTTCTGATCTGAGCCTGATTTATAACTTTGATGGTGAATATGTTGACATTTTATTTGAAGGCGTGGATGGGACTAGAATATCAGAGGAGAAATAAGATGGAAGGAACCAAAAGAAACAGAACTCGTGGAGGAAACAACTGATTTCCAGTTGTGGTATTATTGACTCTTGACTTAGAAATGACGGACAGTTTTCAAGCAGTACGTTTGCAAAGAACTCCTCAAATCTGTTTCTTAGAAAGCGTGTAAAGATTGATTACTCACTAGTATCCCTATTGAAAAAACCAATCATCAAAAAACTTGAACTACCGAAAATAGCAAAGAATTTTAAGATGCATGGAGTTCATAATTTTCAGGAAAACAATCAGGTGAAAAACAAATATTTTGAAGCATAGGAGGACCTATATGTTACACACAGTGGGGGCATTTGCACCTAATGAAATCTTTGAAATATGCACAATTGATATAATACCTTTTTAATTTTTGTTTACTTTGACTCAATGAATGTAACCGACCAACCTAATAGTGATGAAGCTTTGCTTTTGTCATTGTCCATACTTTAACACAACTGGACTATGTCTGATTGGGTTAGTGATAGAAACTGCTTTTTCCAATTACACTTTAGGAGTTAAATATATGAATGAGAGGAGTTCTCAACTTGTGAACATAAATTCTTGAACGCTAACCCAACCAGTGCAACCAGCCAGTTAGAAGATTATATAAATCACAAATACCTTGAGATTTTTCTAAATGGAAGATAATATAAAAAGAATAGTAAACAGATTGCCAATACACAACAAATCCCACATTGCAAAACAACATAATCCAAAGAATACAAGAAGCTGGTAATCAAAATGAGGAGGCCAGAAGTATAAAAGCCAATTACACACCATTCAATCAAATTCTAGCAAAAAAGAATCTCAATTAGTAAATATTCGCAAATTTAAGAGTTAATATTGAAACGATAACGACCAGATACAAATCCAAATTAAAATGAAAAAATTATGACAAAGCTAAAACAACCACGCAGGGAACGGATGTTATCATTCGGCGAGCAAAATTAAATCTAGAATCAAAGCCAGATTGAACAAATCAGTGTCACCGGATTTTGAGAGTAGAAAAAGCCCTAGGGTTCGGACCTTCTTCACTACTTGCCCGAGAACAACCATGCAGGGCTAACAACGGTAGACGGCGTTGTCGGAGTGCCAGCAATGTTGGAGAGCTTAATGTTGTTGAACAGGAAGATAGATGAAGAAGATGGAAGGAGGAAGCTGAGTGTGGGTACAGACTACAGAGTGTGGGGCGAATGAGAATATGAGAGTAAAGGACGAAGCAGAGATCCTATTTCCTATCCTTTTCCTCTTCTCCAAAATCATTGTTCTTCTAATTCTAATACGGACAGGCAGTAGGCATTCGCTGGTCAAGGAGACATGAATGTTTTTCAAATTTTTATGCAATAAAATATATAATTCGGAGTGTGTATCATATTTTTTTTTTTGGTAATTTTATAAATATATGATATGACAGTAGCTAATGTATCAAAACAAGGAAATCGCCAGGCAGTCACACAAGAAGAGTAATTCTTGATTGATACAATCACACATATTTAATGTAGCCTTTCATTTTCGGAAGGTAATAAACCGGGGATATAACGGTTTATTGAGATTCTATTCCAAGACCCTTTATCATAAAATATCCACTTCTGAGGAAGGGAAAACATGTCACCCTCAAAATAATGTAATTAAAGGGTGACTGAGATGTGTTTGGGATGATGTTTTTTTTTTTTAAAAAAAATGGGACCAATGGTCCGAGCAGGATTTAAACCCTAATATAAAGGCTAGATAACTCAGCGTCATACCACTGCACTACATTAGTGCTTGGTGTTTGGGATGATATTTGATACTGCCTCATATCATATACATTTGTTAGTAGTCAAGTTATCTTTATAATTACATAATGTTTAGATGAAGAAAAAAAAATAAAGGTGGAATACTAAAAAGTAAAACTTTCCTAAAATTGGTAAATTTTTTTTATTATTTTTGGAAGTTTTACCTCATCTAATTGTAGAGTTCGAGTTATGCTGCAATTTATGTTGTGTTTCCTTCCCTCTTATATTTGATAGAAAAAATGACAATGCAACCATTTTAATAATCCTGTAGCCTTTCATAGAAATTGGGTGCGCTCTAGTTTTGTGCTACTTAAATTCATTTGATTTGGATTAAGGGTGTAAAGTTAAAGATGAAGGCATGAAGCTGATCACCCTTGTGACCCTGTTTGGATGCCGATGACTGATAAAGTATCGATCTTGACAGCACAATCATGATCCCCTGTCTCAAAGGATGATGTGACAAATACAGATCGACCCTACTATAATTTGCTTATTCAAATTAAATAGCCAGCGGGGGTTGAGGTGACCGAGATGGGTTATGTATCCACCTGCAGTATGTGGTCAATATTACACTCAGAACAACAACCTGATTCTCGTGGAGGCTGTATACAAGTCCAAAAGACCAAAAGTGGCATCTTGTTTCTTTTGTAGGGAGGCTGATTGTTTTGTGTGGAAGAGTGCTTGAATTTGAGTGACATATAGGAGTGAATAACGACCTTGTGCGTGTCTTTAAGGGGACCTTCAGCATGTAAGTAAGACCAGCAGGCTGATTATTGGTAAAGTGACAGCGTCTTTACGAGGTAGAGACAGGTTTTGTAGAGCTTAGTTAGAAGCTAATTCAGATGTGTTTTTGGAAGTTGGATTGAAGAAGCCTGAAGGGAGGGAGGGGAATTGGGAGGGACATATGAGTTAGGGCGTGCAAGTGGGGGAGGCACAGGGACAACTAACTGTTTCATAATTGCAGAGCAAGTGAAGCAGAAAAGAATAGGCAGTGAAATGGAGGAGTTATCACTATCTGTGTGTTGGATTAGAAGCATGGCATGGAGGGAGTGCTTAATGAGGAGATTGCAAGAGACAAAAATGGCAGAGTCCCGTTGTGGTGGATTTGCTGTTTCTTTATGACCTCTCGTCCTTTTCAATTTTGTCTCCCTTCTTGTTTTTATGTCTGTTTCTCATCTTCCCAAGTCTGCTTTGAGCATGGCCGCTATCCAATGCCATTCCGTTCCTGGTTTGAGACTTTCGAGAATATTTGATAGCAACAAATTTACGAAAGAGCAAGAAAATATCAAAGTAACTCATGCCGTAATTTTAATCGGAAGAGTCAAATTCTTAGACTAAATTATTCATATCTTGGTTTTTCATGAATAGACTCAGAGGTGGTTCGGCTGCCCACGACGTGGACTGGTGGAGGGCTAAAATCACAACAAAGCTAAAGCTAAAATGAGTCAAATGTGCCATATTTGTTTTAGTCTCTTAGAAATGTTTTTACTATATTTATAAGGAAAATATGTGAAAGGAATTTCATTTCGATTCATGTAAGAAAACTTCTGAAACAAAGATTTGAGAGTTTTCCATACAAGAACTTGTCTTTAGTTTGTGAGTTATCTTCCCTAAAATGGAGGAAAGATGTGTATAATTCAAAATTTTTTTAAAAAAATATTATAGACGGCTTCTCGGCTTAATGACCCAAAATATTGTCTTTGGACCCAGAAAAAAGTTGGAGTGGAAGAGGAACCTTCCAGCGACACAATAGATATGTAAAGCCATTTTTCTAATTTTGGGCCCACTAGATATTGAAAAGTTTCCTTGGACCCAAAAAATGTGGCCCAATAACTTTTCAAGAACACTGGTGAGTGGTGTTATCGTGTCAACCTCAAATCTTTGCTTCGTATGAACTAGGAACCTTCGCGATGACTCGGGCATCGAAAACAAATTATAGCCATCCGTTTTTTCTATGAGCTAATAGTGTTTTCCTACATAAAAAAAACATACTCCTAACTAGCCTCCAGGTTTTGAACCAAACGACTTTAAAGGAAAGGAAATAAAGAGTACTACAGTTCAGTTCTATAGAAATGTACGTAAAGTCTGGCTTGATTATTAGCAATTGCATTAATTTTAAAAGGCCCCCACGTTCCGCCCACAAAGTTGGCTGCTCTTTTAATTTTCTACTCCTACTACGCATGAACTTTTAATTTGAACATTATATGATAAGCAAATGGGGTAACGTCAGCGCAGAAAAAGACCACATGGACAACGAATATGATGAAGTAAAATTAAACAGATTAAAGCAGAAAAAGAACGTGCCATTGATTAATTAAAATGGATTGACATTATAGAAGACTTGCATTTCTGGTCACTTGGATAATTGGATTCTAGCAAGAAGACTGGCTGGGGAATCAATCAACTTTAATTAGTTACCCAAAGCAACCCTAGCCCCCCCCCCTTTCTTTCTCTCTTCTCTCCTGCGCTCCCATCTGCAACTCGCCCTCTTGCCGGTGGCTTATGATGAACAAGTCACCGGCGAATCTACTTTTGTGTCACAGATAAATTAGAGGTATAGTTTGGAGTCCAGATCTGACATCTGTGATCCTCTCACTTTGAGTTTTGTCGGTTGTGGTCTTCTCTCGTTCTTATGGCGAGTCTTCTCCTCTCCTTCTCCAGATCTGATCTGCTGATGTGAGATTTATCTGTTTTTTGTTCCTTTTTTTGTGGTTTTGGGTTTTATGGTGGTGTTTTTGTCTAAGGAAATAAACAGGTTTGTAAGATCTGCGTTCTAATCCTCTTGGTTTGATGACTGTTTGAACGTTATTAGATCTGATTATTTCTTGGTAACTCAGATCTGCGTTCTTGGGGGAAGATTTAAAGAGGTGTTTATCGGTGTGTGGTCAAGGTCATCGGATCTACTTGATCAGAGGAGCAGAAGTTTTATTCAGGACATTATGGGTCTTCTTCTTTCTGAGGTTGAGTTTTCCAGGTTCTTTACCCCAATATGAGGTGTCTGTACAGCTGCTCTAATTGCAGCTAATGCTTATAAGGATGTGTGCTCTTCAGGGTGGGTTTTACAACCAACACTTCCTTTGTCGTCACTTCTAACCTTAGATATCGATGAGACCGCTATTGTCTATGAGTTTTCTTCTACTCTTAAATTTGCTATGTACTCTTGGCTGTTTTTATATCTAGTTTATTTGGTTGTATTTAAAATTGTTTTGTTTGTATTTGTTTTCATTTATTGTATTAGTCTCAAGTATTAATATATATTTAGCTTTCGATAAAAAAAAAAAATCAACTTTAATTCGGTGGAGTAATGTTGTTATTACCACAGAGCAGGACCATTAAAAAGAAAAGGTAGAACTCACCTACAATTCCTTTCCAATGAGGGAAAAAAACACCCACAGACCAGTGTTCTATCAACTTGTTCTCAATGAAGTGACGCTTGCCCTAAATTACTTTAATTTTTGTTGCAGTGTCCCTATCCGCCCCTTATCAAATGCATGTAAAACTGTGCAAATAATGACATATATGGTGTCAATTACTATTTTAAAATTGTTACACATAAATAATGGTGTACATATATTATATATTGTCTTCTCAGATAGTTTGGTTAAGCCCTATGTGTAATTGACTTGTGAATAAATATATTAAGACCCGGTCGTTTGAGTCATTTCGAAATTATTTCCACTTGTTTTTATAATAAGCTTCTTCTCCATGATTTTATGATTTTTGTTATAAAGTCTTTTGTGAGTTGTTCCTACAAGTATTTTCTTGTATGCCCTTTATTAGTTAGTACTATTATTCTGCTCCTTAATATAAGATATATTTACCTAATTTGATTATATTAAAGAAGTTAGTTAAGTTAGTTAAATGATATGTATCCACCCATTCCATCTCCTCATTGATTATTTTTTAGGGAGTATCAATAGCAGTAAATTAGGAAAAGATTAACAAATATGAAAAATATGTATTGTATTTAAGAATAAAATCAATTCTTTAAATATGTCTTATATTAAGGATCGGGGGGAGTATACTGTATATAACCAAGCAAACAATCTTGTAACTAACTCATTTTCTTCTATTTAATGAATTAATTTTATTGAGGATAATTTTAAAAATTTATAAGCATTAGCTAATGTTAATTAATTAAAGCCTTTAGTTTATATATTAACAGGTTCTTCTAATAAAAAGTAGGGCGATTCTATAATATAAAGGCACAAGTAGACAAAGCACAGATTTAGCTAGAAATACATTATGAATTTACTTGGTATATTTATATATAAATTCTTAAATATGTATATTTAAAGAAATATATGTTCAGTGTACAAGTATTTTTTTGGGTATAATTTCATGATTTTCAAAACCTTAACCAAAACCTTCTGAAAATCCGGATAAATAAGCTTTCACACTCCTATTACCTAGCGTGTGGGCGCAAGGTAATGGTCAAAACACGAGTGAGCGAGTATTCGTTGTTAAGTCAATCATGGCGGATGTGCAATTATGTTGAACCTTGGCATAAAGGTGGTGGGAAAACGAGAAGAATTGAAAACGAAGAAAATTGTTGAACTTATTTGAAACGAAATTAAGGAGCTGGAAATATATATACGGTGTGTGTGTTAAAGAGCTGGAGATAGATAAACTAATGATATCTACAATGCATCCAAATTAAGTTATTTCGTTATTACGCACATGAAAGATATCATCTTCAATAAATTAATAACAAAAAAGCTTGCCCTACAAGAACCGAAGCTTTTGTTTTTTAATGGATTGCAAGCTTGGCGAACATATCGCAATCTGTCGTATCGGGACCAAGTCGTTTAATTCCAATATTAAAGGGAATATTTCAATTAGCCCTTGGCAGAAAATTAGTTCAGCCAACTTCTAAAACTTTTTAAAATTTCACTATATCTTTATGATCAAAATAAAATTAATTTTTGTGAGTGAATCAACAATGATACTCTTAATTTATTTATCATATAAATTGTCTTATTTGTCTTGTAAATACCCATAATTATCTTGTGAAATTATATATTTATCTTGTTAATGACCAAAAAGTTTTTAATTACCAAGGTTCTTTTGAATCCCTTATAAATATATATTTTATAATTAAATAAATGTAGATTTTGAGATATATTTGATTAAATTTATTAATATTTTGTATTTCTATCCTATAATTAAAAATAGGATAGAAGGATATTTTGATATAAAATACACTCATTTGCTAATTTATTTTTGCAAGATATATTTTAAGATTCAAGTGAGAATAAAATATCGATATAATATAGCTATATTATACGATAATCGATTAAAAAAAAGGGATAAATGAAAATATAGTGATAGAGACGCACACGGTAAAAAAAAAAATATACCTATATATATACTAGGCGGAGTTAGACAGAGGGTTGTAATATCCTTCATTTCCCTTATTTGATCAAAAAATTCATTAAGCAAATTTCATACAAAGTTGAGCTTTGTACTTCACTAGGCCTACACTTCTAAACTGAATAATGCATTATAAAAGATCCAATATTTACTAAAGTATTCAAAATGAACTTAATGTGACAATATACAATAATCCAACATATATAATAAAGATGGAAGCACTACTGATAGTAGAAATAGCTTAGGTTTATGAAACCTTTCCTAGTAAATTCACACGAGAACTATTACCATAAAAATGTTGATAACCATCAATATAATTTATTACGAATGTTGATATGTGCTCGTGAGGTGTCATATGGAACACTTTATATAACAAAGTATTATAAATAAAATTTTGTATTATAACTTCTGTATCAAACTTCATATCATAAATCTCATATATACCATGGCAAAGCAAAAGATTGATACTCTGACCATCCTTATTACCCTATATCACCCTTATAACCGCTGATTGGAGCCATAGCTAACAAACAATTCATCCATTTAATTAAATTACATATGATTCCAATCGTGTGGTGTCACTTGGCCAGGGTTCTTAGTTTGTCATGATTAGACTATGACTTCTCTCCTTTTGATGAAATCAAGGAGGGGTTACTGTCTCTTGAGCTAACCTTTAACCCGGTCAAAAAAAGGGTGATGCCAATGGCCCTCAAAATGTTAAAGTCATTCACTGTGTACTGAGTGATAACATACCAGGTGGTATTTATATAATATCTCCCATCACTACTCCACATCTATCATTGCTCCACATCCATCGATATGCAACATTGACAAACAATCATAATCTTAGCATGTGAAGATGAGTTACAAATGAGATTTATAAAAAGAATACATCCTCCCATATAATCATTAAGATAACTATTATTTCAACTCACAAAATCATAACAAAAGTGTATTATCAAAAGCATATAATATCATAATTTTCTATCTCAATGACTATTTTAAAGTATTAATTGATATATATTAAATCAATATCCATATATTTTCATTCTCATAACCATTTTAAAAAATACTCACAAGCAACATACTAACATACATAACAAGCGGAAAGTGGTTGGTTACCTTAAGTCCTTAACACAAGAACTAAACTTGAGAGAAATCACGTCCATTCTAGAAACACACACACACGTTAATAGAAAGGTTAAATATTATTTTTGCCATGGTCACTCGAATTGCCATGGAAGTTTACCTTAAGGAGTCCTGGTCACTCGAAAGTTTTTTTGATCTCATTTTTGCTTTGGAAATTTAAAAACGTAACAATTTTACCTATCTATTGATCTTGACTATTGAATTGTTGCTCTTCTTTATAAATTTCTAAGGGTAAAATTGCTCATAAAAAAACTTCCAAGACAAATTTGATCATATAAAAAGCTTTCAAGGCATATTTGCTCCATTTTTAAGTTTCTAGGACAAAAATGAGATAAAAAAACTTCTAGGTGATTAGTACTTCTTAAGGTCAATTTCTATGGCAAAAATAATATTTAACTCTTAATAAAATTAATAAAAATACCAACTAATACAATGAAAATAATTAGTTAAATTATGACTGGCTCACTTTAGTTTTCTTAGAATGAAAATTTTTATCTATCCATCAAATCATTATTACAATCTCATTTCCTTCCTCTATAATTTATTTCTCACTTATTATAATCATCAAAATATCTTTCCTTCTTTTATAAATTATTTCTCACTTATTATAATTATCAAAATATCTCCATAATCTTAATTTAACCAAAATACCCAATTTAATTCTTTTCATAAAAGTTTCGCATAAAAATTTCAAATTCATTCGTTTATAAACTTCAAATCCAATCCATCAAATCCTCAATATAACCTCCAATAAACTATAACTCAATAATAAAATACCTATTATCAAAAACATAAATTTTACAATCTAATACTAACTTATATAAACATAACCCAATTTATCAAACAAATCTTCAAATCTCCACATAATTAAAATCATATCAATTTCTAATTTAAATTCCAAATCCCAACTCATAATTTCATATAATTCAAGATTTAGCAAAACTAAACTAGTTAAACATACAATAATACCTCTGGTAATCCAAATAAATACCTTAAATCTCATTTAATCGGTGAAAATATCTTATAAGATATAAATATGAAATTCTTTCAAATAGAGAATTAAATTTAAATTCATACCACAACTTATCAACAAATCTAAACATATTAAAATTAATTATTAATCATCCTTTACATATAAATAGTTATCTATTATCAAAACTCGAAACTCTCCTAAAATCCTAAGCTCAAAATATCCGTTAACCAACACAATATTACCCACATGGAAAAGAGAAAAAAAAAAGTGAAAATGCTTTCATTAAGGAAGTTTGTTGAAAAGAAATCAATTTGACTACTTAAATAATTTTATAAGATAAATAACTTCCCTCATAAAACTCAAATATCCTCATATTCTTCTTCTCTTCTCCACTCCTTCAGTTTCCTCTGAATCTCTCTCTCTCTCTCTCTGAAGGGGTAGGCATGGAAATAGGCTAAGTCTGGTCAGACTTTGGCTAAATAGGCCTGAGCCTATAATGGGGGCATAAGACTTGAGCTTGGGCCTGAGCCTCAATTCAGGTTTTTTTTTAGGTTTAGGCTTGAGCCTTCATAAAGCCTGGTCGAGCCTGAAGCCTTTTTAAAGGTTTACTTATAATGTAGGCCTTTAAAAGGGTCTCATATTGTAGGTCTTGGAGGCCATAAATAGGCTTTATACACTTTGAACCTATCAAAATCTATATAAACATAATTTGAAATTAGAATATAAGAATGAAAAATAATAAATATTATGTTATTTATATGATATAAATTTAATTATATTTATTTAATATATAAACAGGCCAGACCTTAACAAAATAGGCCTAACTTATTTACATAGTTAGACTTTTAAACAGGCCTTGGCCTGTCCTTTTTGACAAACAGGTTAAGTCTAATTAGGCCATAAACAGGATAGGCTGTAGGTCGTCTGATAGGGGTCTGATCTATTCTCACCCCTAGGAAGGGGGTGCAATTATGACTCCCCTTTTTGTCAAATATGGACATGCTTCCCACTCTATAATATATAATTTATTATTAGGTTTTAGTTTTCTCATGTTGCATGAGAAAACTAAACTTCCTACACACATATGAAATGGTGGGACCCACAAATATATATATGAATTAATATATGTATATGTGGGTCCCACCATTTCATGTGTGTGTGACATGAGATAATTTTTTTCCTACAATATGAGAAACATTAATCCCTTTATTATTTTATTTTCATTATTATTTTTTATTTAAAAGATGTTACAAGGGTGTTCTATTTTCCTACTTGGTGACGGGCAAGTCGGCAACACTAGCGTTCAAAATTTAGATGAAGGGAGATTTAAAGTTTGGGAATGTAGAAAATTTAGCATTGAATTTTTGTTTCTCCTTTCTCTTCTCTTCTTTCTTTTGTATTTTTACTTTTTCTTTGGTTAACTATTATTTTAATCATGACAATGTTCAGTTTATGTAGCTAAATCTTTGTTTTGAGTTATCTAGTTTGATTATGCATTAGTGGATGATGATTTCTTATTTTAATTGCTTTATTATTATATTTGTTGATTTAATTGTGTGTTTGATGATCCTAAAACAAATGACATTTGATTGTGATTATTTTGGTGTTTTAAAGGATTCTGAACGTAGGAAATTTTGATTAGACCTTCAATTGAATTGTGTAGGATTAGATTTTCGGATTTAATTTGCTTGTAAGATAGATATGTACCTATCAACCCTATATAGTTTCATTAGTCTTGCACTTAAATTAATCCAATTAAATACTAATTACCTAAGACTTTAGAGATTAATATAATTGGAATGTCTTTTATTGAATCGAAAGTCACTCTTAGGTAAATAAGAATCCTAGACTAGCAAATATAACTTTAAATGCAATTAAGTGGAAAAATTTGACAATAAGAAATAACTAAAGGTATAATAATCTAACTCACCACTTCAAATCTAAAATCACTCTTGTCCTTAGTCTTAATTATTGTTAAATTTATTTTTTATTATTTTTAGTTAGCTTTTATTCCTAATTTCTATTTAAATTATGTTGACTCAATTTAAGCTAATGTGTAAAGTTATTGCTTAATGTGATTGTTGATACTAAGCTCTTGTGGGAATAATATCTTATTTATTCTCTATTGCTATGCACTTGTGGAGTTCTTAGGCTCTTTAGTTTGTGCCTATCAATCCCTTTTTTGTCAATTTTATAAATATCTTTATTTGTCTTGTAAATATCCATATTTTTTTTAATTCCTTTATTTGCCTTATAAATTTCTTTATTTATGTTGTAAATGCCCTCATTTAACTCATGAAGCTCTTTTAAAAAATGATAAATGAAGGGTATCGTTATCTTTTCACTAATAAAAATTAATTTCATTTTGAATTTGGGTCTGTGAAATTTCAGAAAGTTTCAAAGATTGGCTGGAATTCGGGCTAACTAAACTTTTCACAATATTAAAGTGAAGTCGCAACAAATCAAATAACCTGCACGTGGGCCCACATGCCAAATATCACTCTTACGTCCAGCGATGTTAAAAATGAAGTTAATTAAACTAATTCCGTTGACTCACGCTGGCTTGTGGATAATTGAGACCCCACTTGCTCCTTGTCACTTTCATTCATACGAAGGCAAATACTAACCGGTATATTTAAATAAACCATTTAATTTTCTAAATTCCTTTAGGCTTGTATATATCGGGATGTCGTGGATCCGGGATATCTTCACACATAATTGAATAAAAGATGATGGTGCGCTAGAACAGCCAAAACCCACGATCAGATACGCAGTTCATATTTTTAGTGGGAAAACGACAGAATGTCATTAATCAGAAATACAAGTACACTAGATTGAGGAATATTGTATTGATACATAGAACGACATTGTAAATATAGTATTGCTACATAGAACGACATTGGAAATATAGAAATTAAATGAAGTGATGCCTGCTAACTCTGTCCAACCAGACCCTTTTCAATTTCACAACGAGAAAGAGGAAAGAAAGAATGTGGTTGTAGTAATTGAATAATGACGTCCTCTCAAAAATATTCTATCCCAACAATAACAAATTGAAGCCAGACGAGCCATTTTGGGTAGGTTAACGTAGCGAATCGGTGACCTATGCAACCGTCACTCTTCAAACTTGGAAGCAATTCAAGGCCTCTCTAATTCCGCTAAAATCCAGATAGACGAAAAAAGGGAGAAGAAAGCAAGAGCCATGGTTAAAATTATTTTTAACAACTGTTATTCTGAACCATATCGTCCAATATTTACAGTACAACGAAGCACGAACACATCACGAACTGATCATTAATTTAAGTGCCTGATCAGACCCTGCCTTAGGCTTTTTACTATATCCTTTGCAGTCACGCACTCTTCATTGTTCATCTACAACAAATTGACGCAACTCGTAAGTTAAAAATAGAAAGTGTTGATGCAATGAAAAAATGTTGAGCCAAAGAACATAAAAATGAATTTACCTTTGCAACAATAGTAATATCAACAGTAGTATTGCCAAAGGGCAAGAAGCTGCTACTCTGAACAGTGAGATTGAGGTGTTGTAATTGGGAGAGTAGGGCGGTGCAACATCCATTCTGTTTGTCGCAGTGGATTCTGATGAGGACATCCCTGCCTGATACTCTTGCTTCGATCTCCGGCAGTGGCTGGTCGGAGCGGATGTTTGAATTTTCATCGGAGGAGGAGCCGTCATCATCGGCATATAGAACAGATCTTTTCACAAACACCGTTGTTTCCACTGCTTTCTTCTTTAACTGTTCCTCCAGAGTTTTCACCCGCTCCTGCAGTTGTTTTACATGGTTGATAGCATCTCCTAGGACTGAAGCCTTATCCATCTGCACATGAATGTCAGAAGATGTTGGTTACATTCTAGACATTGGACAAGACCAAAATATATGGAGTGAGTAATTAATTAACATGAGTGTTAAAGCGTGTATACCTTTTTGAGGCCGGGAAGAATGGCGGAAAGAGCAATAAACCGCTGGCTGAGCTTCTCCCTACGTTTTCTTTCTGCCATGACGTGATCTTGAGCTTGAATTGGATTTCTGGCAATGGTGGCAGTTTTTTTCTCATGTTGGAGCGAAAAGGAATCCGGTTTGAGGTCATAGGTGGGTTGAGAAATAATGGAGAACGGAGAGCCGAAATCCAAGTTTTCAATGGAGAAAACAGTCTCGGTTTTAGGCTTGACAACAGTACTAGAACCCAAGCTGTAAAATTGGTTTGAAGCGACATCTGGGGAAGAATTATTATTAGAATTCTCAAAAGAAATGATCTGGGAGGAAGAATTTGAAGCGGAATGGTTGGAAGGGACGATGGGATCGGCCATTGAAGTGGTGCAAGAGGTCCAGCTAGTAGTATTGTTGATGCTCCTGAGTTGCTTGGTTGCTCTTTGTTGGCTCACAGATTCTGGTCTCTCCACTGGGAACCACTGATCATCACGGCTTCTTTTGGAGGTGAAAGATGAGTAACTGTCGCCGCATCCCGACAAATCCTGAAAGTTATCAACATCGTATGCCAAACAATCCACTGGGTACTGCTGGAAAATGCTTGGGTCGTCCATGTCCTGTCGTGTGTTCAAAAACTGATCAGTTAAAGATCCAACCATGTGATATTCCTAAATTAAGTTCAGAAGATCCATGCCTCTGCATGCTTACCAGCTCGGCTAAGTACTTGGATGAAATCTCCATTTTAATCTCCTTTACTTTGCCTTCAAGAGTAGTAATAATCAAGACCGAAAAAGCACCTGCTAAAAATATCGATCCGGGTAAAGATTGTGTAATTGAGTTTCAAAACTCAGATATAGAGCTGAGGGAGAAGTTGAAGATTAGTTGAGGAAGGGAAATAAAGCAGAACCACAAAGTTTGCGTGCTTACCTTGAAGGAAGAGAGAAGAGGAACAAGATCAAATGAAGATTTTAGTTTGTTTTGCCAAGGTTTCTTCAGATGGGGAAGATCTGAATTTGGCGAGCGGCTTACATAGGGGTACCGTACACACTTCATACACATAAATTGTACCAACCAGGTATGAAAATGGACTCCCAATTATTTCTCTGTTGGCCGAAGCTATTCCTACTCGGTCGCTCACTTATACTCTCCTCAATTCACTTGTTTAGTCTGGTCAAATTGTGGGTTCTTTCTTTTGTTTCCTTTTCCTATTGTGCTTTTCTTTTAGCACCCAAATGAAGAATCCAGGTAAGAATCATGATAAAACCATTTTTGGGCTAAAATGCCAACATAACTGTTTATAGTACAGTGTAATTCAACCAATGTTGTTGACCCCAGAGCAATCCGTAAAAACAAGCATGGTTGAGAATTGAGATAAGAGATCGAGCCAGTTAATTCACCCAATATTATTCAATCATGCTTTTGTGTTGGGGTGCTCATGTTAAAGGCAACACGTGAAAGACGTGTTATGAGGGGGAAGCAGGGTTCAAAGTTCAAACTGGGGAGTGGGAACAGGAATTGGAGAGGGGTTGACCGAAGATGGCGCTTTGGGAACACCTAGACCAATTCATTTTCCCCTATTATTTTAATTACTCATATTATCTTATAATAATTTATTAATGTATATACATACTCATTGCCTTAATTAAAACTGCAATGGAAGATAGTTTGACTGAAACACGGAGTGGACTCCGAGTGGGAAGGTATTGAAATACGAATGCCCTCCCCCTCCCATCAAACGGGAATTCAGTTTCTTACCGACCATTGCGACTAGCGGTGGGGATTGGTGGTGGTTGAAACCTAGTGTAGATCACATTTTCTAAATTTATAATTTTCTTGAACTCTTGGTATTGATTAAACATGTTAAAAGGGTTTTCTATTAACAAATATTTTCAATCCATTTATTTATATGGCAATTCTAATTTATTTTGAAATGAAATAAATTAAAATAAAGGAGGGCATTGTGCGTGGAGGAAGACATGCAAATGCAACGAGCTTATTTAAAAAACTCCCAAATCATCGTTTCAAAAAATGGTTTTAAAAATGCTTTTAGACAAATTCAAACAAATCTGTTTTTTTTATACATATTTACCTTATAAATCATAACAACTATTTTAGAAAGCTAAAACGACACTAAGGAATAGAGAGGAGGCGGGTGGATTCTGTTTCAAGGTGTGTGCGTGCGGATTTGGGGATAGGTCAAACATATTGTTACGGATATCTCACAAATGGGCCCAGCCCAATAACCAGAGAGCCTAGTCAAAATGGCTTCAGTTATGCTCATAACCGCTTCCTTGAAAATAGGAGTGGTTTTATCAAGAATATCTATCGTTATGGTAACCGCCTATGAAAGAAGGAGATTATTCAAAAACGCATATCTTGATATCCCTAAAATAAAGGATAAATCCAACAGATTAAGATAGGGCCCAGATACGCTTATAAATAGGGTAAACCCCTTACAAGGTACACACTTCGGAAACCCTAGCTTTTCTATTCACACAGCGCATACACACCACTCCCTCTGGCTATCATTAGCCTGCCGTATACTCTCGAACTATGTGGACTTTGATCCACACTGTGGTACGTGGACTTTGATCCACACTGTGGTACGTAGGACCCCGGGATTTCACCCCAGGCCAAGTTCAACCCAACTTGTGATCCACACCGGATCACATATGTCTTGGAATGTCTCACATCCACACAAACGAGAGCCGAGGACACCCGTCCATGATTTTATGCTACTCTCGTCAAGCATCCGCTAGTGCTCTGGCCCTTCCCCAGTCCCCATCATTTCTTCCTTGGGGTTGGTACGGTGGTATGAAATGGGTTGGTGCCAGGCTTGATGTCTGGAGATAGTTTGAAGTAGTTTAAAATCAGAGAAAGTTCCAATAGGAGGGAAAAAAACACCGGAATGTTTAGGTTGAGCTTTAAATTTATTGGTTTTTTTTTTAAACTCCTAAAAGAGGGTAGTTTTTTTTTATAAAAAGCTCTCAGCTTTTTAATATGAGCCTTACAACTTTTATCATTATTAATCCAAACACAAATCATATTTACAACATGACTTTTTTAATGTCAGACTTTTAAAAAAGTAAGATAATAAATAAGGTACCACTCCTACTGCTAACTCAAACAGGCCTAATATTACCTTTTATGATGTTTGGTGTAAGGGATTGTTAATAATATTTGGGATTGGAAATGCCACAAAAGTGGAATTGCCATTAAACTACCCATTTCCTAGTATATTGTTTACTAAGTCCTATGATTGAAAATTTTGAAAAAAAAAAATGTCCATGTTTATGACAAATTTTGGACAAGTATACCTCTCTTAGATCTAATATAGATTTAGACTCATCGCTCTTCATTGCCGTTGCTCTTGTTTTTTGGTTACGGTTGTCGATCTCCATCTTAATAAGTCTAACTATTGCATCTTTATTATATATCCACGTACAGTTGCCTATTCCACCATTATTGAGGCCATAAACACAATCTTCCGGTGATGTGCAGTAACTGTTTTTCCTATATATCCCTGCCTCTGCGAATTAAGAAAATCGATTTCATCAAAAGCTTATTTGTTTGGGTTTGGGGCGTAGAACTTTAACAAAACCCTTGCAAGGTTATTTCTTGTCTTCTTGCCAACTCCCATGATTGCTCAAAGGGTAATATTTTTCCTAAAGCGTCAATAATTTAGTTGTATTTATTTTAATTTGGGAACACCCACATAGAAGGGTAGTAATTTGAGTTATGGTTCTGTTCAGAGGGGGAGATTGGGGAAGAGAGGGAGCCTTTTGGCTCGGTAAAGAAGGGATGAAATGTTTTGTTACAATGTTTTTTAAAATTCAATATAAGGCATAAGGGGTATGATAGTCTTTTTATAAGTTATGAATAATTAAAGGTGAAAGGGATTGTATGATTTAAAAGATTAACAATATGTTGTAGACAACTTGGATTTCTGGGTCTCTGGGATTCGAGTTCGAGGTAGAAAAAAACAAGGTGGGAGACAAGTCAACTTCAATTGGGTGGAGTACGTAATAAAAATAAAAGCACAACACCAGGACTATGAAAAAGGAAAAGCAGAACTCACCTACGATATATTCTATCAATTAACTTGATATCAACCCGCGGAGGTTGGTTCAAGTGGAAGGGATTTGAGTCGCTTAAGTAAGGGTCTCGAGTTCGAGTTCTGGGAGAGGTCCCCGCGTATGCGCCTGACAGAACCTCGATCCGGACTAGTCAAGGCAAAACTCTGGTGAACCGGATACAATAGCAAAAAAAAAAAAAAACTTGATATCATTGGAGGGACACTTGCACTATACATTAATACTTCAATTATTGTTCGAGTGTCCCTATCTGTCGCCTGTCATATGTTAATTTTTCTAAATAACATACGCATTTGTCAAGTGATAATCAGGAACATGTGTTAGGGTGCGGGGGCCATTGGAGAAAATCACACATTGCACCTTTCAAAATTTCATTTTCCGTCTTTAAAATATTTCATCTGTTGTCTCCCCTAAAATTTTGCTTGTCCCTCTAAAAAGTTTCACTTAATTATTTCCATGCCTTTAAAACAATTATTTGGCCAGAAATCTTATCCATGTATCATATAGGATTTTGTCTGTTGTCCAAAATTCTTTTCTATATACTCTTCCCCTTTAATATTCCTCAACTAGCCAATGAGAGTTGGAACAGATGGTAAGGGGTCCAGGACTAGGCCCTTGGGTTGTGGGTTCAATCCCCTCTGTCGTCACTGGGACTCCTTTGGTAGACGATCTCGTAAGTTCCAGTAAGTGCTCATAGAGCCCGGGGCCGTGCCCTGGCTTTGGTAGGGGACTGATATCGAACCCTTCCAAAACTTTCTTGTATCAAAAAAAAAAAAAAAAATTCCTCAACTAAATAAACAATCTCTTAACTCATTAACAAAAATTTCCAACTCGTTGTCCTCTAGCTAGCATTGAAGTTCATTGACGTTAATTATATGTTATCAAATTTTAATTGAATTTCTTACTTAATATAGAATGATATTACTTCATCCTATTCTTTTTTATAAAGAACAATATCTCTCTTAGGACTGGTTGTTTATATAAGGAACAAATCATTTTTTCTATAATTTTAAAGTTGTCTTCCTATTTTTACTTATATTAAATATATGTCAATCATCCTCTCTCTGGAATAAATTTCTATTCTTTATCAAGTATTATTTTTATCAAAAAGGGCATCGTTGATTTTTTTTTTTAATGTATTCATTATTTTCAACTAATATTTTAAATCCCGTAATTTTGATTGTTTTGTACTTTTGTTCCTTATAAAAAGTGCAAGAAGGAATAACAAATCTTTATAATAAGGAGGTGAGGAGAGTGTGAGCATAAATAAAGAGGCACAAACACATAAAAATCACACATTTTGAAGTTTGATACTCTCAAGTACATTAATTGTTTTAATACAAAAAGTACTAATACCGGTATTGTGTGTGTATATAAAATTTTGTCTTATGCATCTGGCAAAAAAATTGTCTTATGCATATAAAGATATACGTAGCCAGCAGTATACAATTAGCTTGCGCAGGTTTTCATGAATTTTTAAAAACATAATCAACTTTAAGAAAATCCAGATAGTTGAGATTTTCACACTATTCTACAACATCACAGATGCGTGTCCCTTTGGATTAGCGGTATGAGCGGCCTGATTTTTGGTTTATAAGATAAGTTCTGAGAGGAGTTTTATCTCAACTTACGTGAACATGTTTTTTCTAACGCCAATTCAAACAGATACACAAAGTAATGGATGAGAAATGATTATTTGTGGTCAACTCTCATCTGTCTCCAAAGTTTTCATACCTACATGTAGAACCGGTAATATGGGTTTTTATCATGGGTCAAACCTGGTCAACTCTGAAAAATGGGCGGTTTTGGTTTTGTAAAAGTGAAACTGTTTTGATGCAATTTTTTCCTTTCCCCGAACCTATATGAGCCCAACCCATGGTTGGATCGGTTTTTTTTTTTTTTATATAGTTTTTTTTTTAAAAAAAAATCCGTGACTTCTTTGAGTATTATTATATGTAACCTAACTCCATTAATATCAACTAATTATTAATTGTATTGAATATTAATGATAGCTTTTGGATTTATGTTTATTTTGTAGTGTGTGAACTTGTGATGAATGCTTAATTTTAAAGTTTGAAACTTTGAATTTAATGTTTTATTATCATTTTATGATTTTGTATTGTATTTTTAATCTTTTTATGATTTAGGTTTGTAAGAAAATTTCTGTGTATATATCGTTTAAAAAAACGTTTGAAATACGTAGTATATTTTTTTTAAATGGAAATTAATATGGGTTGGGCGAGCTTGGGTTGGCTAACTCTCAACCTATATTAATGTGGTTCTTTTTTATTCAAACTCATATGATCCCAGCCGGTCGTTAGTTAGTCCGAACGCAATAGTCCAACCCATATTAGTATATTACCCTCTACATACGTGCAAGTCTCTTTGGCATAAAGATGGTCGGAAAATGCGAAGATAACGTAGAATCACGTTAAAAGGGAAAAGCTGCTTGGATTTAATTTGAAACAGTGTTAAAAATCAATCACGGACCATTACACATGGATCAGTTGAGTGTCGAAGGTTATAATTCACTGTACCAAAAATAACCCCAATAGGCTATTCATGAATTATACTGCTTCCTCCCCTCAATTTAATACCCATTTTATGAAGGCAAAAAAATATAATATCCATTTTATAGTTTTTATTTATTAAGGTGGATCATATATATATATATATATATATATTAAGAAATGGGGTAATATACTAAGAAATAAAAAAGAAGTAACCCAAGTAGATCAGGTAATAATTAAGAGTGAGGTGGGGATAAAGATCGATAATTCAAATATGTATAAAAACAAATTATAGACATAGTAAAACATATATACTTTTTTTTTTTTTTAAAAAAATATTATCTGTCCAATGACATGGCTGAGAGGGTGTCTTAGGTTACACTTAACAGGGGACTTAAATGATGTGCGTTTAATTTCCAGCGTGTCCGATCATATACGCTGATGACAATTATCATTAATTGCTATCGTGATCACGAACAACGTCAGCAAGCGGAGAAAGAAAAAAAGAGTTAAGAAACAAAAGAAAAAGAATTCTTGCATTCTTGCTGCCTCCCACAGAAGCTTCGTGTATATCTGAACGTGTCATTTGACAAATTCTAATAATGTACTTGTATTTCAAAGCTGGTTATATAGACAAATTAATTATATCCACGCTGGATCTTATTAAACTATTTCATCATGAAAGATGCATCGTCAATAAATTAATAATGAAAAAGCTTGCTCTGGAAGAAACAAAGCTTTTGCTTTTTAATTAATGGATTACAAGCTTGGCGACCAGATCGTGATCTGTGGTTGGGACAAAGTGGTTTCTTAATATTAAAATGAAATAGCAACAAATTAAAGGACCCGCACATGGGCCCACACGCCATATACTCCTACTACTATTACATCCAGCGATGTTAAAAATGAAGTTAATTCAACTTCCGTTGACTCACGCTGGCTTGATGCTAATCAAGATCTTGTCACATTCATTCATATGAAGCCGGATTAATCAAATATATTGAAATAAACCATTTAATTTCTTAAACTCCTTTACGTCAGCTTGTAATATCTGGAAGACGGAAGTCGTCGATCCTGGATATCTTCAAACATAATTGAATAAAAGATGATTAAGTTAGTGAACTATATAAATGCCAGAACTCACGACCAGATACGCAGTTCTTTTTTTTTTTTCCTTGAGAAAACAACAAAATGTCACTAATCAGAAACACAAGCATACAACCTGAATAAGGAATATTGTATTGGTACAAGGAACGACATTAGAAATATAGAAATAAAGAGATGTACGTGCTATGGTCTATCAAACTGCACCCTTTTCACAACGGGAACGAGGGGAAAAAAGAGGTGTGACTGAATATTCACATCCTCCCAAAAACCCAGCCCTATACAAATGAAGGGACGAGCCACATTTTGGGTAGGTTAACGCAGCGAATCAGTGATGAGCTTAGCTACGCAAAAATAAGGAGAGAAACCCTTTGTGGCGTCACCTTTCAAACTTGTCTTCAAAACATTACCAGGCTAACTGATAGACGGAAAGAGATAATATATACTCATCACGCTGGTCTCTATTTCCTCCAAAATCCAGAGATGGACGGAAGAAACAAGGAAAGAAGAAACCACCGCGGTAAAAATTATTATTAACAGTTGTTATTCCCGATCACGCTACGTACGTACACTACTACTTTGCACGAACACGTCTAGAACTGATCATCAAATTAATTGCCCGAGACTCTGCCTTAGGTTTGTTACTATATCTTTCGCTGTCACGCTCTCTTCCTTGTTCATCTGCAACAAATTAAGGCAACTTGTTAATTAAAGATAACGGATGTTAATGAAATGCAGAAATATTGAACCGAATAACTTATTAAAGATAAATTTACCTGAGCAACAATAGTAACGTCAAGGGAGGTATCCCCGAAGGGCAAGAAGCTGCTACTCTGGACGGTGAGGTTGATATGTTGTAGCCGGGATAGTATGGTGGCGCAACATCCGTTTTGTTTGTCGCAGTGGATTCTGATGAGGACGTCCTTGCCGGAAACTCTTGCTTCGATTTCGGGCAGCGACTGGTCGGAGACGCTGTTGGAATTTTCATCGGAGGAGGAGCCGTCATCGTCGGCATAAAGAACAGATCTATTAACAAACAGTGCGGTTTCCACTGCTTTCTTGGCTAACTGTTCCTCCAGAGTCTTCACGCTCCCCTCCAGTTGTTTCACATAGTTGATGGCATCTCCTAGGACTGAAGCCTTATCCATCTGCTTGTATTGATGAACGCAAGATGTTGATTAGATTGTAGACATAGGACAAGATCAAAAGATCTAGAGTGAGTAATAAATTGACATGACTGTTAAAGTTGGGCTGGGTCGCTGCGTCCCTGTTGTGCCTCAAGAGTAACTAATTAACAAGACTGTCAATTAACAAGAAGCTACACAATTTTGGAGTTTAGATCTTTGAAAAGTTATAAAAAATTGAAAACAATTCCGTTTTTTCCTCATAAAATACCGAAATATCATCAATTTTATTTAGAATCTAATGGTTAAAAAATCAAGAAAAAAATATTTGGGAAGAGACCCAAATTTGAGTAGCAGATGAAATGGCACAGCTGACACCCCCAAACAGTTAAAGTTCATACCTTTTTGAGACCTGGAAGAATGGCGGAAAGAGCAATGAACCGCTGGCTGAGCTTCTCCCTACGTTTTCTTTCGGCCATGACATGATCTTGAGCTTGAATTGGAATTCTGGGAATGTTGGCAGTTTCCCTTTCACGCGGGAGCAAAATGGAATCAGGCTTGTGGTCATAGGTGGGCTGAGAAATAATGGAGAATGGAGCACTGAAATCCAAGTCATCAGAAGAGAAAACAGTCTCGGTTTTAGGCTTGACGACAGCACTAGAGTCCAAGGTGTGAAATTGGCGAGAAGCCGCATCTGGGGAAGAATTATTAGAATTCTCAAAGGAAATAATCTGGGAGGAAGAATTAGAAGCTGAAAGATTGGAAGGGACGATGGGATCAGCCATTGTAGTTGTGCAAGAGGTCCAGCTAGTAGTGTTGTTGCTGGTCTTGAGTTGCTTGATTGCTCTTTGTTGGACAACATATTCTGGACTTTCCACTGGGAACCACTCATCACGGCTTCTTTTGGGGGTGAAATTTGGGTAACCGTCGCCGTATCCCGACAAATCCTGAAAGTTGTCAACCTCGTACGCCATATAATCCACTGGGTACTGCTCGATCATGCTCGGATCCTGTCGTGTTTCAAAACTTTGATTAGTTACAGATCGAAACCCACTCGTATTCCTCTATTAACCCCACAAGTTCAATTCCTTTCAATTCTTACCAGCTCAGCGAAGTAGTTTGATGAAATCTCCATTTTAATCTCCTACAACGGGCAGGACAAGCAGCTTGCTGTTACCTTCGAGGAAGAGAGAAAAGGAACAAGATCGAATGAAGATTTTGTTTTAATTTCCCAAGGTTTCTTCAGATGGCGAAGATATGAATTTGGCGAGGGGGATATGTATAGGGGCACCGTACACGCTTCATACACATATATTATTGTATCAACCACGTGTGAAAATGGTCTCCCAATTATTTCTCCAGTTGGCCGTCGCTCTTCCAATTAGGTCCCTCTTGCAGTCTTCCATTCACTTCTTTAATTTAGTCAAATTGTGGGTTCTTTCCTTCTTTCTTTTATTTTTGTTTTTGTTTTTCCACGGCATCCAAATGAATAATCCAAACAAAAGAATCATGTCGCGCGAAACCATTTTTGGGGATAAAATGTCAACTTGACTGTTTATATTATGAACCGTATGATCGCAATAATATTACATATACAGTTTAAATTCAACGTTGACCCAACGCAATTTCGTAAAAGTAAGTATAATTGATTAGAGAGCCAGTAAGTTTTAATTATTCAATAATCCAGATAGATGATGCTTTTGTCGAAGTTGTTGTCCGTTTTGGTACCGACTAAAATGTTGTTGGGGGAATTGAAATATATAAATTCTGAGAGCCTGATGCAGTCAAATCTATGAAAATTAACTGTGCTTCTAATAACGTAACCATGAATTTGTAATGCGTCCGTGCAATGCAAGGGGTGCATGTTAAAGCAATCAAGCGTATCAAATTTAAAATCTTGTTGATACAGTGTCTTCAATTATCATATTGTGTGTCTCATGTCTTCTGTGCGGTTTTAATTTAATTTGTATGTTCTCTTTAATTTAAAGCGTTAGGAGGTGTTGTGTTCTATTTTAATATGCACCATTCTTAACTAAAATTATATGTGATCGATCAAGAAATTAAAAGGAATTTACTTAAAAAAAATATACACAATTACACGGGTTAAATGATTGGCCGTATATAGCATAACAAATTATATTTTGGGAGGGGATATTAAAGAAGAGGATCTTGAAATGTGGTAACTGGCGGGATCCGATACGTGAAAAGCGAACACGGGACCTGTCTAAATTAGTTAAGTAGTTTTATATTAAGAAACACATTTACGACATGTATATGTTGGTGTAAATTAAAGAGTACAATATTTACCACACTATGCAATGGAAATGAAATCAATACAAATAATTTTTTTGGATGCGCCCTTTTGACCTGAATGCAGATCACGGTGGGGAGGGGATCCGATTTTAGTAGTTTAATCAATGGGGATATGTTGAGATTGTGATTTATATAAGAATAATATGTTTGGTTTAGTATTTTTGTGGACTGTGTAATTGGGCCTTATATATTGGTTTACTATAGGTGTGGTTGTGAGTTTATAAGTACAATACTCTAAATTTATATTATGGTTGGTTGATTCAATAATAGAATACATTATTTTCTCAACATGGTATCAGAATTAGGTTATAAATAAAGCTTTGACTTTAGAGGCCCAAAAGTAAGAACCAGCCTTAAGCTTCGATCTTTAGAGGTCCAAAATGCAACTAGTGTTATTTACTTAGGATTCGTCAATACCCTAAAATACATTTTTTTCTTATAAGAAGGGTAACTAGTGTTGTTCTGCGTGAAGACGGCACAGTTTTAAGAAAACCATGAGAGCAGCGGATTGTAAAGAGCAGAGAAGGGAAGCCGGATCATATTTAGGGGTGGGCGGTAACAGAAAAGACAAAAAATGCAATTATTGTTGCAATGTCCCTATCCGCCCCTTATCACATGCATGTAAAACTGTCCAAATAATGACATATATGTTGGTGTCAATTACCATTTTAAAATTGTTACACATAAATAGTGATGTACATATATATATATATATATATGTATTATATATTGTGACAGTTTGATTACGCCCTATGTGTAATTGACTAGCGGATAAATATATTAAGACCCGGTCGCTTGAGTCATTTCGAAATTATTTCCACTTGTTTTTATCATAAGCTTCTTCTCCATGATTTTGTGATTTTTGTTACAAAGTTTTTTGTGAGTTGCTCCTACAAGTTTTTACCGTATGCCCTTTATTGCTTAATATTATTCTTCTGATTCTTAATATAAGACATATTTATCTAATTTAATTAGATTAAGAAAATTAATTGAGTTATTTAAATGACATGTATTTTCAAAAACATCCTAATCATTTTTCTTAATCCACCCATCCCCTCTTCTCATTTATTATTGTTAAGGGAATATCAATAGCTATAAATTAAAAAAAGATTGACAAATATAAAAAATAAGTCTTATATTTAGAACTAAAATTAATTCTCTAAATATATTTTATATTAAGGACCGGAGGGAGTATCTAACTAAGCAAACAATCTTGTAACTAAATCATTTTCCTCTATTAAATGAATTAATTTTATTGAGGATAATTTTAACAATTTATAAGCATGAGCTAATGTTAATTAATTAAAGCCTTTAGTTTATATATTAACAGGTTCCTCTAATAAAAAGTAGGGCGATTCTATAACATAAAGGCACAAGTACACAAAGCACACATTGAGCTAGAAATTAAATACATTATGAATATACTTGGTATATTTATATATAAATTTTTACATATATATGTCTAAAGAAATATATGTTCAGCGTACAACTATTTTGGGTATAATTTCATGATTTTCAAAACCTTAACCAAAACCTTCAGAAAATCCGGATAAATAAGCTTTCACAGTCCTATTATCTAGTATTATCAAAGTAATGGTCGAAACACGAGTGAGCGAGTATTCGTCGTTAAGTCAGTCATCTTCAAAGTTGGCGGATGTGTAACAATGTCGAACCCTGGTATAAAGGTGGTGGGAAAACAAGAAGAATTTGAAAACGAAGAATTCAAAGAAAGTTGTTGAACTTATTTGAAATAAAATTAAAAATCAATCACCGACCCTTTACACTCGGATCCGTTGAGTCAAGAGGGGCTTGATTGAGTCTAAGATGAGTATCGATGCAAAGTACGTATGAATATTAACATCAATGAAAGCTGGAGATCAAATGAATCATAAAATTCATCACACACGTAGTAGAGATCAATTTCAAGTGTCGCTTCTGTTTTAGAATTGTTACCTTGGTACGTGTGTTTCATTATTACGGTAGTTCCCTGTGGATAATCGCTTAATGAGCAGATTAAACGATTAAGCGTTTAACTCATTCGTGGGGTTTTGCACCTTTGTCCGGGGGAGGACTAAAGTTGCAAGATTTAATACTGTTAACAATATTTTTAACCATAAGCTAGTAGTAATTTATTAGACAGGCTAAATTTCAGGAATTGAGTAACAATATTGAGTTACAATCGAGTTGAAAGTTAATTAGGGGACAAAATGGTTAATTTTTCATAAAAGGTTAACGTTTTGATTTACAATTAAACAGGAAAAAAATATTTCTCTTTCTGTCCTATAAATAGGACGAGACAGATGCGGAAGATATCAACTATCAGTTTTAAATATAAAATATAATTTATTTTTTAAAAAATGTTAAAAAAATTAATTAAGTTACATTAAAATATTTATATTTATGGGGTTTTTTTTTTCAGACTATTTTGTTTAACATATAAACTAATATATAATTTAATAATAAACAATATATAATATGGTGAAATAACTTTTAACCTCTTAAAAAAAATTTAAATATATCTTATATTTAAGACTGAAAGAAATATTAATTATCAAAACTAATCATTATCAAGAACATTCCCGAAAAAGAACACTTTATTATACTTTTAACAATTCTGAGCCACTTGTTCAGAAATTTTTTGGCATTCTTGCCAGGCGATGTCCCCCATAACCAAAGTTTCGTGTCTAAACGTGTCATCAGGGTTCAAGCCAATAATATTATACACACACATATATAAATTAATGATATATAACAAAAAAGTTAATGATATCCACAATGCATCCAAATTAAGTTATTTCGTTATTACGCACATGAAAGATATCATCTTCAATAAATTAATTAAAAAAAAAAAAAGCTTGCCCTAGAAGAACGGAAGCTTTTGTTTTTTTTAATAGATTGCAAGCTTGGCGAACATATCGCAATCTGTCGTATGGGGACCAAGTCGTTTAATTCCAATATTAAAAGGAATATTTCAGTTTGCCCTGGGTAGAAAATTATTAATTTCAGTCAACCCCAAAACTTGTTGAAATTTCACTATACCCACATGATCAAAATAAAAATAATTTTTGTCGGTGAAAAACAAAGATGCCCTTTATTTATCTTGTAAATTGTCTTATTTGTCTTATAAAAACCCATATTTATCTTGTGAATTTTCATATTTGTTTTATCAATGACCAAAATGTTTTTAATTTCTGAGGTTCTTTTAAATCCTTGATAAGTACATATTTTATAATTAAATAAGTGTATGATTCTGATATATATTTGATTAAATTTATTAATAGTTTATACTTATTTAATTATATTTTATATATTTTTCTATCCTTTAATTTACTATATGATAGAAGGATATTTTGTTATAAAATATACTCATATCCTAATTTATTTTTGTAAGAGATATTATAAGATTCAAATGAGAACAAAATATCAATATATATATATATATATATATATATATATATATATATATATATATATATATATATATATATATTATATTATAACAATAAAAGAATGAAAGATATAAACAAAAATATTGTGATGGAAATTCACACAGGGAGGTAATATATACCTATATATACACTAGGTGTAGCAAGAGGGAGGGGTGTTCTATTTTCCTAATTGGTGAAGGCAAGTTGGCAAGTGGCAACACAAGCCTTCATAATTTAGAAGGAGTGAGATGAGTTTTTGTCTCTCCTTTCTCTTCTCTTCTTTCTTTTGTCTTTTGTCTTTTTTCTTTGGTTAACTATTATTTTAATCATGAAAATTTTCTATTTATGTAGCTAAACCCTTGTTTTAGATCATTTAGTTTGATTATGGATTAGTGTACTATGATTTCTTCTTTTAATTGCTTTATTATTATATTTGTTAATTTAATTGTGTGCTTGATTATCCTGAAACAACAAACATTAGATTGTGATTATTCTGAGCTTGTAAAGAAGCCAAGATGTAAGAAATTTAGATTAGACCTTCAATTCAACCGTGTAATATTAGGTTTCCAAATTGAATTTTCTTGTTTAATAGATATATACCTATCAGCTCTTCATAATCTCATTAGGCTTGCACTTAAATTAATCCAATTAAGTACTAATTACTTAAGATTTTAGGGATTAACATAATTGGAATGTCTTTTAATTTAGTGAATTGAAGGACACTCTTAGGTAAATAAGTATCCTATACTAGTAAATATAACTTTAAATGCAATTAAGTGGAGAAATTAGACACTAAGAAATAATGAAAGCTATAATAATCCAAGTCATCACTTAAAATCTATAATTACCCTTATCCTTAGTTTTAATTATAGTTAGATTTTATGTTTCTTTCCTTTTTAGTTAGCATTTAATCTTACTTTCAATTGAAATTGTGTTGACTCAATTTAAGCTAAAATGTAAAGTCATTACTCAACAAAACTGTTGATATCAAGTCTTTATAAGAATGATATCTTACTCACTTTTTACTATATGATATAACTTGTGCACTTGCGAAGTTCTAAGGCTCATAATTTGGGTCTATCAATCCCTTTATTAGTTTTGTAAATGCTCATATTTATCTAGTGAATTTTTATATTTGTCTTGTAATAGTCAAAATATGTTTAATTTCCTATATTCTTTTGAATCCTTTTATTTATCTTATAAATGCTCGTCCAAAAAAAATAAAAGAAAAGCATCATTATCTTTTCATTTGTGCATATTAATTTCATTTTCACTCGTGTGAAGTTTCAGTTTCGTGGGCTGTCTAAAATAAATTTTCCCAATATTAAACCGAAGTAGCAACAAATCAAATAACCTGCACATGGGCCCACATGCCGTATATCACTGTTACGTCGAGCGATGTCAAAAATGAAGTTAATTCAACCAATTCAGTTGACTCACGCTGGCTAGTTGACAATTGAGACCCCACTTGCTCCTTGTCACTTTCATTCATACGAAGGCAAATACTAACCGGTATATTTAAATAAACCATTTAATTTTCTAAATTCGTTTAGGCTTGTATATATCGGAGAGTCATGGATCCGGGATGTCTCCAAACATAATTGAATAAAAGATAATGGTGCGCTAGAACAGCCAAAACCCACGATCAGATACGCAGTTCATATTTTTAGTGGGAAAACGACAAAATGTCATTAATCAGAAATACAAGTACACTAGATTGAGGAATATTGTATTGATACATAGAACGATATTGGAAATATAGAAATAGAACGAAGTGATGCGTGCTAACTCTGTACAATCAGACCCTTTTCAGTTTCACAACGAGAAAGAGGAAAGAAAGGATGCGGTGGTAGTGATAGAATAATGATGTCCTCCGAAAAATATTCTATCCCAAAAATAACAAATTGCAGCGAGACGAGCCATTTTGGGTAGGTTAACCTAGCGAATCAGAGAGCTATGCAAAAACAAGAAGGAAAACCCTTTGTGGCGTCACTCGTGAAACTTGGAAGCAGGGACTCTATAATTCCACTAAAATCAAGATAGACGAAAAAACGGACAAGAAAGAAAGAGCCATGGTTAAAACTATTATTAACAACTGTTATTCCAAACCATATCGTCCTATATTTACTATACAACGAAGCACGAACACATCACGAACTGATCATTAATTTAAGTGCCTGATCAGACCCTGCCTTAGGCTTCTTACTATATCCTTTGCAGTCACGCTCTCTTCATTGTTCATCTACAACAAATTAACGCAACTCGTAAGCTGAAAATAACAAGTGTACAATGAAATGAAAAAATGTTGAGCCAAAGAACAAAAAAATGAATTTACCTTTGCAACAATAGTAATATCAACAGTAGTATTGCCAAAGGGCAAGAAGCTGCTACTCTGAACAGTGAGATTGAGGTGTTGTAATTGGGAGAGTATGGTGGCGCAACATCCATTCTGTTTGTCGCAGTGGATTCTGATGAGGACATCCCTGCCTGATACTCTTGCTTCGATCTCCGGCAGTGGCTGGTCGGAGCGGCTGTTTGAATTTTCATCGGAGTAGGAGCCGTCATCATCGGCATATAGAACAGATCTTTTCACAAACACTGTTGTTTCCACTGCTTTCTTCTTTACCTGTTCTTCCAGAGTTTTCACTCGCTCCTGCAGTTGTTTTACATGGTCGATAGCATCTCCTAGGACTGAAGCCTTATCCATCTGCACATGAATGTCAGAAGATGTTGGTTACATTCTAGACAATGGACAAGACCAAAATATATGGAGTGAGTAATTAATTAACATGAGTGTTAAAGTGTGTATACCTTTTTGAGGCCGGGAAGAATGGCGGAAAGGGCAATAAACCGCTGGCTGAGCTTCTCCCTACGTTTTCTTTCTGCCATGACGTGATCTTGAGCTTGAATTGGATTTCTGGCAATGGTGGCAGTTTTTTTCTCATGTTGGAGCGAAAAGGAATCCGGTTTGAGGTCATAGGTGGGTTGAGAAATAATGGAGAACGGAGAGCCGAAATCCAAGTTGTCAATGAAGCAAACAGTCTCGGTTTTAGGCTTGACAACAGTAGTAGAATCCAAGCTGTAAAATTGGTTTGAAGCGACATCTGGGGAAGAATTATTATTAGAATTCTCGAAAGAAATGATCTGGGAGGAAGAATTAGAAGCAGAATGGTTGGAAGGGACGATGGGATCGGCCATTGAAGTGGTGCAAGAAGTCCAGCTAATAGTATTGTTGATGCTCCTGAGTTGCTTGGTTGCTCTCTGTTTGGTCACAGATTCTGGACTCTCCTCTGGGAACCACTCATCACGGCTTCTTTTGGAGGTGAAAGATGAGTAACTGTCGCCGCATCCTGACAAATCCTGAAAGTCATCAACCTCGTGCGCCAAACAATCCACTGGGTACTGCTCGAAAATGCTTGGGTCCTCCATGTCCTGTCGTGTGTTCAAAAACTGATCAGTTACAGATCCAACCACATCATATTCCTAAATTAAGTCCAGAAGATCCATGCCTCTGCATGCTTACCAGCTCGGCTAAGTAATTGGATGAAATCTCCATTTTAATCTCCTTTAATTTGCCTTGGAGAGTAGTAATAATCAAGACTGAAAAAGCACCTGCAAAAAATATCGATCCGGGTAAAGATTGCGTAATTGAGTTTCAAAACTCAGATATAGAGCTGAGGGAGAAGTTGAAGAAATTAGTTGAGTGAAGGGAAATAAAGCAGAATGACAAAGTTTGCGTGCTTACCTTGAAGGAAGAGAGAAGAGGAACAAGATCGAATGAAGATTTTAGTTTGTTTTGCCAAGGTTTCTTCAGATGGGGAAGATTTGAATTTGGCGAGCGGCTAACATAGAGGAACCGTACACGCTTCTAGTCAAATTGTGGGTTCTTTCTTTTGTTTCCTTTTCCTATCCTATTTTTCTTTTGGCACCCAAATGAAGAATCCAGGCAAGAATCATGATAAAACCATTTTGTTTATAGTAAAGTCCAATTCAACCAATACTGTTGACCCAGTGCACTCCGTAAAAACAAGCACGGTTGATATAAGAGATCGAGCCACTTAATTCAACCAATATTTTTCAATCATGCTTTTCTGTTGGGGTGCTCATGTTAAAGGCAACACGTGAAAGACGTGTTATGATGGAGAAGCAGGGTTCAAAGTTCAAACCGGGGAGTGGGAACAGGATTTGGAGAGGGGTTGACCGAAAATCGCGCTTTGGGAACACCTAGACCTACTCATTTTCCCCTATTATTTTAATTACTCGTATTATCTTTTCATAATTTATTAATGTATATGCGTAATCATTGCCTAAATTAGAACTGCAATGGAAGATAGTTTGACTAAAACACGGTGTGGACGCCGAGTGGGAAGGTATCGAAATACGAATGCCCTCCCCCTCCCATCAAACGGGAATTCAGTCTCTCACCGACCATAGCGACTAGCGGTGGGGATTGGTGGTGGTTGAAACCTAGTGTAAATCACATTTTCTAAATTTATAATTTTCTTCTACTCTTGCTATTGATTACACATTTTAAAATAGTTTTCTATTAAAAAATATTTTTAAACCATTTATTTATATGGCATTTTTTTTTTATTTTGAAATGAAATAAAATAAAATGTTGTGCTTGTGCTTGTTTAGGAAAGCCTTAAATTATAGTTTCAAAAACACTTTTATACAAATTGAAACAAAATTATTTTTACATAGTTACTTGGTAAATCATAAAAACACTTTATAGTTAAAACAAACAGACACTAAGGATTAGAGAGGAGGCAGGTGGATTGATCTGTTTGAAGGTGTGCGTACGGATGGGGAAGTTGGGCGGGGACATTGGATTTGGGGAGAGGTCAAACATATGACTTGGAATGTCTCATCTCCACACAAACAAGAGCACGAGGATACCTCCGTCCACGATTTTATGCTACGCTTGTCAAGTATCCACTAGTGTTCTAGCCCCTCCCCAGTCCCCATCAATTCTTCCTTGGGTTGATACGTGGTATTAAAGGGATTGATATTAGGCTTGATATTAGTATCGCCCTTTTGTGATGAAGTATGAGGCACTACAACTAACTTGGGGATTGCTAAGAAATTTCCCATCCCCTAGTATTGTTTTCTAAGTCCCATGAATGAAAATTTTGAAGATAAAAACATCTATGTTTACGATAAATATTGGGCAAGTATATATACCTCTCTCAGATTTGACATAGATTAAGACTCATCTCTTCTCACCGCTCTTCATTGCCGTTGCTCTCGTTTTTTGGTTATCGTTGTCGATCTTCTTCTTACTAAGTCTAACTATTGTATCTTTATTATATATCCACAGTTGCCTCTTCCACTATTGATTGAGGCCATAAACGCAATCTTCCTGTGATGTGCAGTAACTGTTTTTCCTATGTATCCTTGCCTCTGAGAATTAAGAAAATCGATTTCATCAACGGCTTATTTGTTTGAGTTTGGGGCGTAGAACTTTAACAAAAGCCTGGCAAGGTTATTTCTTTTCTTCTTGCCAATTCCCATGATTGCTCAAAGAGTAATGTTTTTGCTATAGCGTCAATAATTTAGTTATTTTAATTTGGGCACACCCGCATTGTAAGGGTAGTACTTTGAGTTAAACTTCAGTTGTTCTGTTCAGCGAGGGAGCTTTGGCACGGTAGAGAAGGGGTGAAAAGTTTTGTTACAATGTTTTCTTAAAATTCAATATAAGGCATAAGGGGTATGTATCATAGTCTTTTTATAATTTATGAATATCTATAAAATCAAATTAATTTGAGTATTCTGTCCAAATATTACTCTATACCAAGCATAATTTAAAAGTCCTAATCCCAATCCCAGTCCTAATATCAGTCTCAGTACTAATCTTAATACCAATACATCAAACTTCAGTGCTGTGTACTAAATAGCGCCTTAGGTTTTTTCATCTTTATTAATACGAGTACTTGTTTTAAATAAAAACAGTGATAAAATATTGTCTTTGGAGCCAGAAACAGGGCAGAGGAAAGAAGAAAGCTTTCAGCTCCCATAGGAGATGGAAAGCTGTTTTCTTTTGAAAGATGGTGTATTTGGACACAAAATATTAGGTCCAAACAAACTTTTCAAAGCCCCTGGAACAGTTATCGTCGTTATAGTATTCGTCGGAGCAGGGAGGGTGATTTCTAAGGAGCAGAAAGAGAAGAGCCCCATCAATGTTGTTTCTTGTCAACCCCAAGGACCTTGTTATGCTAAAATGAGGCAAGGGAAAAGGAAAATCACGTGCTTCCCACGGGTTGAACCTGTTTGGTGCGCAGCTTCCTGGGGACCACACTTCCCTCGTTTTGCCATCTTCCCATAAAGGAGGGAATATTGAATCCCTAAAAAATTGGCGGGATTGTGGAAATCTTCCCGGGAGAGCTAATTTGGAGGACAAAAAAGCCCCTCATAAAATGGTGCATCTATTCACTAGCTTCGACGCAGGAGCAAAACGAAGAGGGTGCAGAAGGTGAAATCGACAACAGTGGCAGTTCAAGGCGCAACTCAAGTTGGAAGAAGTGAAAATTTTTTAGGTTAGCTCCGATGGTCTGAATTTGTGGTCCGTTACCAGTCAATTCTATGAAACTTGTACTGTGTGTGGATTATTTTGAGTGATGAAAGATGCGAGTTGCAGCTGCAATAAAAACGTGCGGGCTGTTTATTGTTGTGTATGCGTCTCCGTTTGATTGTTAAGTTGATAATAAATGGGATCATTAATGTTTTGTTAGTTATTAATTCAATTGAATGCTCAGTGGCTTTATGTGCAATTAATATGACAGTGGTTTTTTTTTTTGTTCTGTTTACTTTCTGTGTAGTTAATAATTTAGCCATATCTGGTAACCACACAAGTAGGTAAAGTATAGAATCGGTGAGACATTAATTTAGTGAGTGTGATGCTTGCCGTTGTGTCATAAGTGCTGCTATGAAATTAGTTGGCTGATGTGGCTATGTTAATTGCTTCAATGTAAGATGTAAATAGAGGTTGTTTGTAAATAAGAGTAGTACATTATAATCAAGAGGAAATGGGTGTGGACAAAATTGCGTAGGTATGGAGGCATGGTCTCAGAAAATGGTTCCCATGTTGGTGGCGTGCTTAGCTTTGCTTCTAGCAGTAAGGAGGTTGATTTTGTCATTGATAGTAGCAGTGGGAACAAGTAGACCGAGGCATTTACCGGATATATAGGTCATTTAGATTAGATTTCCATGCAAAGAGAGCGAATTTGAGGGCAATGATATATAGTAGTGACACCACTTGCTTTAACCAAATTAGGATGTACCGGGCAACGTTTGATAAATTGTGTTATATGTTAGACAGAATTGGTGGGTTGAAACCAAGTAAGCATATGCTGGTTGGTGAACAAGTGGCAATGTTCCTCCACATATTGGGTCATCATGTTAAGAATAGAGTGATCCAGTTTGAGTTTGGAAGGTCGGGTGAAACCATTAGTAGATACTTCAAACTGGTGCTCAATGCTACGATTAGATTGCAATCATTGCTTTTGAAGAAACCACAGCTCATTGGGGATGACTCAAATGACCATCGTTGGAAGTGGTTCAAGGTATGTCAATTGTGTCATGTGTAACTTGTTAGCCTGAGTTTAATGTAATAAATTGTGGTTTAACCTTATGGGGGACAATGTGGTTGTGTTTTCAGGGGTGCCTAGGTGCATTAAACGGTACACACATACGTGTACAAGTCCCTACAGCACACAAAGGGAGGTATCGAAATAGGAAAGGAGAGGTAACAACCAATGTCCTTGGTGTATGCTCACCGGATGGAGAATTCATTTATGTCTTGCCTGGGTGGGAAGGGTCAGCTGCGGATGGAAGGGTGTTGCAAGATGCAATCAGTAGACCACACGGGTTACGAGTATCGCAAGGTATGAGCCTACAATGTGGTTAATTTTTTGTTGAAGTGAAGTTGATTGGAAAAAACAAATAATGCAATTGCTAAGTTTGGCCAGGGAACTACTACTTGGTAAATGCGGAGTACACGAATTGTAAGGGATTTTTGGCGCCATATAGAGGGCAAAGGTACCACCTCAATGAGTGGAGACAAGGACACAAACCACAGAATGCGCATGAATGCTTCAATATGCGACACTCAGCTGCCCGAAATGTCATTGAACGATGCTTTGGCATACTCAAGTTGCGGTGGGCAATACTTAGGACCTCCTCGTATTACCCAGTGAAGATCCAGAATAGATACATCGTGGCATATTGTTTGCTACATAATTTGATTTGTCGGGAGAGTATTCAAGATCCGCTGGATGAGGAGCTTGACACGTTTGAACCTGTGCATGCTACAATTGACAACACTCCCATAATGCCTATGGAGACCAATGAGTTGTGGACTAATTTTAGGGAGCATGTCGCAAATGACATGTTTGCTGTGTTTGTTGCTCATAGGGATAATTGACCTTGTAACTTGAAACACTTGCTTTTTTGTCGACAAAGCCATTCCAAATTGATTGTGGCAAAAAACAATGCTTTGTTATGTAAATTTCAATGCCATTAATTGACTTGTTTGCTGCGTTTCATTAAAGCTAGTGGTTGTGTTTTCATTGATTGTCGCTTTCTTGTTATATGAAAGATATTGACATATAAAGAATGGTGTGTGCATGAGTTATGTTTGTCTGAACAAGCTGGTAAGGGGAAGATGAAAATGTGGTCTGCAGAGGAGGATAAAGTATTGGTTGATTGCTTGGTCACTTTGCGGGTGGAGCAAATATTCATGGCTGACAATGGGTTCAAATGTGCATATGCCAATGCCCTGCAATTGATGATGGAAGAAAATCTATCAGGCTGCATAATTAAGGCCACTCCACATATTACATCGAGAATCAAGACATTGAAATAACTGTGGCAAGCTGCGTACGACATGGTTTATGGGCCCAATACCTCTGGCTTTGGTTGGGACCCGAACACTAAATTTGTTACTGCAGAGGCAGCGGTATGGGAAGAGTATCTAAAGGTATGTCATACCCTTCATGTGCTCATCTGATTGTACTTCACAAATTGACATACACTCCCATGTTTTTTTATTAACATTATGTACTTCTTTTTTCAGGTTCATCCAAAGGCGGCACATTTTCGCATCAAGTCCTTACCAAACTTTGACGCTATGTGTATTGTGTGGGGAAAAGATAGAGCTATCGGTGATGAAGGAATTTCCCCAAGGCAAATGGAGGAGGAAGTGAATCTTGAGGATGATGAACTTCCTGAGACACCTAATACTGTTCATGGGGATTCAACATTATCACACATTGCTTGACACTGAAACTGATGTCAATCCAACCATTCCTGCTGATAACTCAACATCTCAAAGGAAGAGGCATCTGCTGAACCACTCTGAAGTCATGGCTGATGCTTTAAGAGAGACTGTCAAATCACTGGATAAGACTATAGTGACTGTATTCGAAAAACTTGAGGATCAGTTATCCACCCAAGAAGAAAGGCAAGCACAGAAGCAAGCAGAACTTGATGCCAAGGGGGCTGATGTATTCATGCAGCTGCTGCGTGTTGAGGATCTCACCTGGAACGAGAGAAACTTGGCTCATATAAAGATACTAGCATGCGAGAAACTCCTGAATGCATTTCCCAAGATTCCCCACCCATTTCAGACGTCATGGGTTCGAAGTCTGCTGCAACAGTAGATAATGTTCACACCTGATAATTGTGGCAATAGTGTTTTTGTGCATGTGCATATATGATGCAGCTGTGTATTCTTATTTTGGTCACAGGTCTGCCTTTTGTAGGGTAAGCACAACAAAGTGTACACCATGTGACCTTACTAGAATTTCACAGGTTGACATGGGGAACAGTTTGTGTGTGTGGACCATGCAATGAACCCTATTTTTGTGATGTTGTGGTCATTTAATTGGGGATGTATATTGTCTGCTCCAAGGTTGATATGTAAATTCCATTGGAAGCTTTTGTAATGTAAATCAAGAAAAGGTGTATGTAAATTGATTTACAGTTAATGATAAAAGCAATTTGTAATTCCTTTGCTGTTGTACTTGTTTAGTTTAATGTGAACAACCTTATGTCAATGGTCAGGTCATGTTAAGGCCATGGTCTGTGTCAGGTATCTGACCTGCATAATGCACACATCTGTCAGATATTACGTTCGAACACAGTCTGATACGCGAAGTTTACGTTCGAACGTAATACTAACGTTCGAACGTAAGTTTCCAATTGAACGTTAACCTTTTCCACCACTGCTGACAATTTACGTTTGAACGGAAGTTCGATGTTTGAACGTTGACAGCAAAAACCTGTTATCTGTCTAAAATAAATTTTGTTATTATTTTTAAATTACTTAAATTCCCTTTGGCCCTTACGAATACCAGTTCGAACGACAAACCCCTTTCACACTCACAACGTCTATAACCTTTGTTTTTCACCTTCCCACTAAACCACTCTTCATTCAATTCAAAATCGTGACTCAACCACTCCAATCAATAACCTACAATACCCTAAACCCACGTCTGTTGCTCAATCGCTCAACCCTACTTTCCATAACCCTATTCCCTGTTAACCATTGTCGCCAACTTTCACAAGACACAAATGGCTAGGGTCAAAACGACGGATGACCGCTTGAAGGAGATGGGGATTAAAATGGAGGATGTGAATAACTTCAGAAAACACAGGGCGAGCCTCCGACGCTGTGGAAGGAAAGGTCGCTCAATGTACAAAATGAAATACCCCCAGTGGTATGACGACTATGAGGCAACTGCAAAGTGGAAGAGAGAACTTGAGGCGAAGGAGGCCAAGAAGCAGAAACGTATAGCAAAGAGGAAGCAACCCCCTGCTGATTCCGTCAACTCGACACAATGTTCTCCCTCTGACTCAGACGCAGAAGTTGATAACTCACCAAAAGGGAAAAAACAGAGGCAAAATGAAATGAAGCAGGGGAAGAAACCGGTTCAGGTTAGTGACTCCTCAACTTGGGATGAGGAGGGTGACAGTGAGGACAACTCAGAAGAAGGTTCAACTGAATCGAAGGAGGAAGAGGAGGATAATGCAGTGTCAAGGGAATCGAAGGAGGAAGAGGAGGATAATGCAGAGTCTGATGGGCTTAGGAAGAAGTTGTACAAGAAACTTAAGAGGAAAAAGAGGACAAATGTGGTCCCAGAGGCGAAGGTAGACTTCAACCAAGCCCAACTGGAAGAGTACGACCTGATGTTTGTTGGTAAGAGTTTGTGCAAAATGTGTAGGATAAATGTTGACCAATTTGATGAAGATTTTCCCTTTCGCCTATATGAAATTCTCAGGCCATTCAAGGGTCTTCTGGAGTTGTCACTTCCCTATTGTGAGTTAGTGGTCAAGGTTTTTTACTCTAATCTGAAAATTTCAAGAAAAGGAGTTGTGTATACATATGTTAAAGGCAAGACTATCGAGATAGATGAGAAAAAACTTCTACAATGGTTAGATATTAGGACACCTCTGTCGAATGAGACAAGTTACACTGGGGAAGAAATGGATGCCATACTACTAGAGGGCCATACACCAGAGGATGACTCTGCTCTATACAGACCTAAACAGCTCCCAGATAGATACAGGGTACTGCATTATCTGTATAGTCGCAACTTTGTGAATAAGGGCAGACATTTCGCAACAATGAGCAATGAGGACAAACAGGTGCTCGCTTGTTTGATAAAAGCCAAGCCTTTTCAGTTGGGGAAGAAGATACTGGACACTATGCTAAAGGCTGCCAATGTGGGGGAAAAAAACTCTAAATTGCCTTACCTGTCTCTTGTGTCTTTGATATTGCAGAAGAACAAAATTTGGTATTTGGAAGCAGGAGAAGCAACAATATGGACCCAAGAATTTGATGACGAGGCATTGAACCGGATGCGAATTCGTGTTGATAGAAAAGAAGTCCCCACATCACCCAAGGATGGACAAGACTCTCCTCAGTTCAGCAATGAAGCAGAAAGATGTCAATCTGGACCCAGTGGTCATGAACCAGCAGGTGGGGAAGGAAATGAGGCACTAGCTAAATTATTGGGGCAAATTTTGGAGGACAAGCTTCAGCCATTGAAAACAACAATTGACACTGTAAAAGTGAAGTTTGATGCACTGGTTGAGCAAATGGGAAACATGGAAAAATGATTGACTCGCATGGCTCTTGACGTGGTTGACCTTAGAGAGTTCATTCATCTGTATGAGTCTGAATTCAAGGACTTTGCTGCATACCTGGTAGCATAGAAGGCATCTGCAACACGTGGTATCGAAGGTAAACATAGAAAGACAACCCCTGACATAGACAAACCAATGAGTTCCAAAAGTGGTGACCCTGCTGGTCATGGAGAAGGCTTTTTTGGTCATGGTAGTAAGCATGACTCTCCACCATCGTCTCACCACTCACTGAAGACTGCTGTTAGTCATGAACAATATGTGGATCAGTCAATCAATCATGAACAGGCCTCCCAGGATCATCACACTACAGAGCCACATCATGAGGCAGATGTGGCTGACTGCATTGCTCATGAACCACCTTCAAAGCATGATGACTTGAAAGACCCAGCAACTGAAGATAATTCCAATCCCCAGGTAGCTGATGATGAAGATGTTCCTCAGTCCACGCAAGCTGAAGATACTATCCTTGGTGAAGACACACCTCATGCAGCCCCAAGCTCTCCCCTTCAGTCTAACACTGAAGAGGACTTAGACCCAATCACACCTCTCTCCATTGTGCCTCTCCCAGAACCTGTAAACCCTCCACATGCCCCTTCAAGGACAATAGCAGCTCCTGTGCCTTTAAGAGTGATACCAACAACAAATTTTAGGTTTGGATCAGCAGCTGAGAATTTGCCACATATATTCTCAGCTGCCACACCCATTCCATCTGAACCTCCAACTTCTGCATCCCCCTTATTCATCCCAATCAACCTCCCTAGTTCACAAACAACATCGCCAAGGAGGTCCACTCCCAAGAGGTCCCCAACAAAGAGGAAGAGGAATAACTAGCTAGATATTTTTTTTTCCTTTGCTTCATGTTTTTTAAATCATTTAGTACGCAGGTTTTCATCGTTGTAATGTTTTTATTGCTGCTAAACTCTTGCTGTCATGGTGAAACCTTTGTTGTATTTCGTTCGAACGCTCTTGTTTCGTTCGAACGTAAACTTCAGTGTTTTTTTGCAATGTACCTGACTACTTTTGGTGAACATATTGCTCTAATGTTGGAATATTTTACTTCTGTTTTAACTCATATGCATATGTCTTTTACGCTGTGTCTGCCGATATGTGTTAATTGATGTGGATGATGTATTAATTACCTCTTGTACCAATGCTTTTGTGTTATGTTATAATGGCTATCATCTTTTCATGTATAGTGTTTAGGTTGTTACAAATTCTATCAGATGCAAAATCCTATGATCTACTGTCTTCTGGCTTTTGTGAGCGAGCCTTTGTTTTTAACTCTCAATTCCTCATTATGCAGCATTTGAGAAGGCCAAAAACACTCATTATTGTAATTGCTTTCACCCACATACAATTGTATTAACTTGTTACTTAAATCTGGGTCAATTTGGCATTTTCTTAATCCAACTTTGTCTTCATTGTTCTACAGCATTTGAAAAGGCCAAAAGCACTCATTAATATATTTTCTTTCAACCACTTACGTATCATTTCAAGTGATATCATTGTTGTTTTTCTCCTGCCAACTTTGCCTTCCCTGTTTTCCAACATTTGAGAAGGCCAAATACCCTAATTTTAACTGCTTTCGTTCAACCTTGCAGTGATTGACAATTACTTCATATTTTACTTGCAACTGTATCAAATACCAATTTCTTTGATTGGTAATCTATTTTTTTCAAATTATGTTACTGATCTTCTATACCTCACAAAGTCATACTCATATACATCTTGTTTTCCGTTTGTACTGAATTTTTCCCTTTCTGTGTCCACTTCAACAGGTTACACATGATATGCATAGTGTGGGGGTGTGATAACTTCCTAATTTTAATAGATTTGAGGTATATTTTGATATATTTAGGAAGTCATTAAGACTAAATTAAAGAGATTTTCTTAAGATTTTAAGAGAAATCAAAGTGGTGCATTATTTGTGGGATTTTCAGTTTAAAATAAAAGTTTTTGAGTTTAGGAAATAAATAATAGTAATTAGATTTTTTAAAAAGAAAAAAAAAACTATTTAGTTTTATTATTATTATTATTATATAATTTCTTCTTGTTCAGACCACCAGGCGCATTTCGGATTGGGTTTTGATTTGAATTGGACTTTAATCAAATGGAATTGGGCCTAATGAATGGATTGAGGGCTGATTGGAAGATTCAAATGGATTGGGCCAAAGGTGAATTGAGAAAATGAATTGGCGTGGCCCACAATGAAGGAATTGAATGACCTAAAGGCAATAAAAGGTTCTGGACGAAAGGTAAGAAGGGAAGAAACAGAACCGAAAATTGGAGACGTGAAGGCGGGAGTTGCAGTCTAACGCGCGGAAATGAATTGAAGAAGCTGAGGAGAACACGCAGAGCCAAGACGCAAGGAACCAGAGAGAAGAGGCTGTTGTGTTGCTGATTCTTCTTCCTATTTTTGGTTTTGTTATCTTCCTTGATTAGTTTAGTTTCAATTTCTTTTCATTCTCATGTTTCTGAACCTGGATTTTATTTGCTGTGGTTTGGATATAAGTAGCTAAACTTTTTATTCTAGGATTCTTTTGACCCTTTTGTATGGATTAATATTTGGATAATCCTATCTTTTAGTAGATAAATATTTATATGTGTTGATTTTAATCTATGCTTAATGCTTCTAATTGATTGGCCACCATTTAGATGATTTATTCACTTAAGTTTGACTTGAGAAAGCTAATCTAGGTGTAGAATTTGATTGAAATCATGCTTGTCTTGAAGTTTACTTGATAAATGGATGGTTTGTTGGTAAAATAGAGATATATTTACCAATCTTGCATTGTCACATTAAGGTTGTTGCTTAAATATTGATTCTCATTAATAGTAGCAAGAGATTGTGCATTTTAATGAAAAGAGAAACTTGATATTGACTTGAGAGAGCTTGTCAAGTAATTGAGAACCTTAGACTAACACATATATGTATGGAAATACTAAGAGGGAGGAAATTAATTCAATATTATGAAATGCAATAAGGGGAAAAAGAATCCTAGGCTTTTATTAAATGTTTGAAAATCCAAAAATCATTTGCTTTTATTAATTTTTTATTTTTAGGAATAGTCTTTAAACATTTTCATTTCTCATCAAAGCTTTGTTTTAGCTCAACTTAAACGAAAGTGTAAAATCAATGCCTCACTAAAGTTGTGGATACTAAGTTCTTGTGGGAACGATACTTTACTTATTACTTTATTACTTGCATGACTCGTACACTTGCGAGGCGAACAAGTTTTTGACGCCGTTGCCGGGGACTTATGTGCCATAACCATCTTGGTTAGAATTGATTGAGCATTTATAGTTTACGTTTGAGTTCGTAAATATTTTGTTTTATTTTTAAAAGAAAAAATTGAAAAAAAAATGGATTGCACATGGCAACCAACTGGTCTTAATATTGAGAAGGAGATGAATTTTTCATCTTCAGCCCAAAATGAACTGATTGTTATGTTAAATTCTTTGAATTATAGGCAATATAGTAAGAGCATAATTGATTTTAAAATTCCATATGTTGATTCTTCTCAATATGATTGCATGACTTGTGCTTATCGTGGAGGGAGTCATTTATATGTGAATTGTCCATATTATCCAACTTGTCATTATATGAGAGATGATTTCACTAGGAACCAAACTGATTTTGATCATTCATTTTATCCTAGTGAAAGTTTTGAGCAACAAGAGTTTGGGGATCCATATGTCTATTGTTCTCATGAAAATACTCATCCTTTTTACTCTTATCCTCAAGTTGAAGAACACACCATTGAGTATAAAGAAAAATCTAATTTCGAACGATTACTTGAGGAGTGTGTGGAAGCATCAGAGAGACTTAATAGAGAGCAAAAAGAACTTGCCGCTAGATTTAAGTCAAGGGCAACGAGTCAAATTGTTTCAACCCTTGAGACTGTAAGGCAAGATAATTCCTTAAGTTTGACAACCACTTACTCTGTTGATAATGATTGTTGTGAAATAGTTGAAGGTGTGGAATTTCATGAACTTGTGGATAATGTAAAAAGTGATTTTGAGCTTGAAATTGATTTAGATGAGAATAATGGATGCCTGGAAGAGGTTTCGGCTGTGGAACCTAAGGATTATAATTATGGTGATCAAACTGATGTAGATGTCCCAATTGTTGTTGCTCATAACTCTCATATTGAACTGTTGACTCTTACTGATGAGAGTCAAGTTGATTTTGTTGAATGCTCTAAATTTTTGGAAGTGTCTATATTTATTTGCAAGGCTATGAATGTTGTGCTTAATTTGAATTCAGTGAATGCTTATAGTCCACGATTGTCTATGATTGAGGAAGTACAAGTCATTAACTTGAATGATCAATTTTTGTGTGTGACACCTTGTTGCTGGAAAAGGGATGAAGACAAGGTGATTATGGTGTTTGACACTTATGATTAGTGGTTTGTTTTGAGAAGTCTGGCTGAAGACTTTAAACTTAGCACTTCTTGGGAGGCAACCCAAGGTGTCATTTGATGCTTTGTTTGATTTTGTAGGACTGTTGAAAGCCCATAATGAGATGTTCCACTTTGGTAGCAAGGATTGAAAGCACAAGTCAAAGACAGATAGGGGAGTTTCCTTCTACTTTTCTTTGACTTGGTCTATTTGATTGTTGTGATATATTGCTTGAATTGAGTGCTGATCTTGGCTGGATTTGCATGTGATGACTATTGAGTAGCTATTAGCACTTGAGTTGTTTGATTAGTGGAAATTTGAAATCTTTGTAATTGGTATTACCCTTACATTTAGATATGGTTGCTCTTCACTTCTATTACTTGTTGTTACTTGTTCACATTGAGGACAATGTGACATTCAAGTGTGGGGGTGAGGGTATCCTTGATTTTACTTGTCATATCTTGTCCTCATTTTTTTTTCAAAATTCAGGAGCATTGTCATGCTTGGTTTAATTTGAACATGAAAAGACGTGAATTTGAGTAGAGATTTATTCTATGTCCTTTGAATGTTAGTAAAGAGGCAAAAGATTTGGTTTGGATACTTTACTTTAGGATGTCAAAGAACTTGTGAGGAATTTGAGCCTAAATGTTCTTCTTTCTAAGAGGGAGTACACCTATTGTGACTTTATCTCTAGAACTTGTCTTGAGTCTCTTTTGAAACTTGAAATCCCCTTGCATGCACAAAGATGATTTAGGCATTCATTCCATAGCTAGTTTGGCCAAATGTCCATCCTTATCTCATGAAAATCTTTTGTTACCTCATTTGAGCCTTTTTGAAGAAATTTGCATAGAATAAATAGCCCTTTATTTGATATATGCAATTCTCCGTTTTCCCCCTCTTTACTTTAGCAAGTGCTAAGTGAGACAATTTAAAAGAGTGAAGGAGTTAGAAACTCAATACTATAAGGTAAGTGTAGGTGGTTTAAAAAAACAAAAACAAAAACAAAAAAACAAAAATGGCGAAAAAAAATGAAAAAGAAAAGAGAGATCAAAAAAGAAAGAAAGAAAGAAAAAAGATTGTCGAGGTCAAAAGAATAAAGGTTGTATATATATAGTGTTAGTGAGTTTGTTTTTCTTGATGGTTATTCCTTCATTCTTCATCATGAATTTCATTAAGTTGCTTAGCACTAGTTGAAGTATTCTCCCATATCATTTGATCACATTCATTTCATTATCCTACCTTGACCATTAAAACCTATAGAAAGTCCTTTTGATTTGAGTGTGCAATGAGATAATATATTTAGTAGAGATTGAGATGATAAACAAGCATATGGTAGATGAGGTGTAATAGGTGGAATTGAGTGAAACACAAGCCCTTGAATATCTTGAGAAATGAGTGTAAACACTTAATTTGTGAGAGACGTTCTATTGTGATTTATCTTTGTCAAATTAATTGTCTTGCTACTTGCATTTTTGGAAGATGGAAAAGATTTCTAAGAAAGTTTGTTTCTTGAAAGTTTGAATTAACTTCAATTTTTAGTGCTTGCCTTAAAAATCTTGCTTCCATGATTTCTTTGAATTTGATTGTTTTAGAATTTAAAATCTTGAGGACAAGATTTGGTTCAAGTGTGGGGGTGTGATAACTTCCTAATTTTAATAGATTTGAGGTATATTTTGATATATTTAGGAAGTCATTAAGACTAAATTAAAGAGATTTTCTTAAGATTTTAAGAGAAATCAAAGTGGTGCATTATTTGTGGGATTTTCAGTTTAAAATAAAAGTTTTTGAGTTTAGGAAATAAATAATAGTAATTAGAATTTTTAAAAAGAAAAAAAAAACTATTTAGTTTTATTATTATTATTATTATTATTATTATTATTATATAATTTCTTCTTGTTCAGACCACCAGGCGCATTTCGGATTGGGTTTTGATTTGAATTGGACTTCAATCAAATGGAATTGGGCCTAATGAATGGATTGAGGGCTGATTGGAAGATTCAAATGGATTGGGCCAAAGGTGAATTGAGAAAATGAATTGGCGTGGCCCACAATGAAGGAATTGAATGACCTAAAGGCAATAAAAGGTTTTTTTTACCAAAAAAAAAAATAAAAGGTTCTGGACGAAAGGGAAGAGGGGAAGAAACATAACCGAAAATTGGAGACGCGATGGCGGGAGCTGCAGTCTGACGCGCGGAAATGAATTGAAGAAGCAAAGGAGAACACGCAGAGCCAAGACGCAAGGAACTAGAGAGAAGAGGCTGCTGTGTTGCTGATTCTTCTTCCTATTTTTGGTTTTGTTATCTCCCTTGATTAGTTTAGTTTCAATTTATTTTCATTCTCATGTTTTTGAACCTGGATTTTATTTGTTGTGGTTTGGATATAAGTAGCTAAACTTTTTATTCTAGGATTCTTTTGACCCTTTTGTATGGATTAATATTTGGATAATCCTCTCTTTTAGATACTTTACTTATCACTTTATTACTTGCATAACTCGTACACTTGCGAGGCGAACACTTGGCAATTGAATTTCCCCATATTTTTTCATGAATTTCTATTGCTGACCTCTAAATTCGTTCAATGCCCAACGTCGTCCTCACATCCCGCCACAGGTCTCGTCATCACTCATTGATATGGCCTCCACGTCTCCTTTAATTTTCCATAGCAAGCTTTACGACAGGGTTCGATAATGTTGAAATTACAAGACCCAATTTTTTTCTCATTTGTTTACTTTAGGGGCATTTATGGAATTTAACTCTAACCTCCCACTTAACCAACACACACTTCTTTATACCAAACAATTGATTTTCCTTCAACTAAACTTTCTTTTCCTTGTGTACCAAACAACACATACATGTTCGTCTTCCCTCTCAATTCTCCCTTCCTATCCTTTGTTTAATCTTCCATGTACCAAACAGGCCCCAAATGTTTCTTTGGTGTGATCCTGGATCACTGTTTACGGCTGGGGAGAACGGCAGACATTTGGGACAATGACTTTGGGGCTTACGGACAAACCACAGTACGTCAAATTACTTGTGGTCCTCAACTTCACCATATTAGTGAGTATTATACTACTACGTACCAAGCATTTTAAAAGACGTCCACGTCCCACTCAAAAAGTTGGGTCTTCTTAATCAATTCTCTAGATATAATTGAACAATCAATGACAAAATGGGGTAACGCCAGCACAGAAAAAGACGATAATGACAAAGAAGGGGGTGACAAATCAAACTAAAGGTGACAGGGATAGTATGATTTAAAAGATCAACAATATATTGTAGACAACTTGCATTTCTGGGTCACTAGGATTCGAGCTCGAGGTAGAAAACAAGGTGGGAGACCAATCAACTTCAATTCGGTGGAGTACGGAATAAAAATAAAGCACGACATCATGACAATTAAAAAGGAAAGGCAGAACTCACCTACGATATTTTCTGTCATCAATTAACTTCATATCATTGGAGGGACACTTGCACTATATATATACATTACTTCAATTATTGTTCGAGTGTCCCTATCTGTCGCTTGTCATATGTAAATTTTTCCAAATAACATACGCATTTGTCAAGTGATCGGGAACGTGTGTAAGGGTGTGGGGGCCATTGCAGAAAATTACACATGGCACCTTTCAAAATTTCATTTTCCGTCTTTAAAATATTTGATCTGTTGTCTCCCCTAAAATTTTGCTTGCCCCTCTAAAAAGTTTTACTTAATTATTTCCAGGCCTTTAAAAGAATTATTTGGCCTGAAATCTTATCCATATATCATATAGGATTTTGTCAGCTGTCCAAAATTCTTTTCTAGATACTCGTCCCTTTAATATCCCTCAACTAAATAAACAATCTTTTAACTCATGGACTAAAGTTTCCAACTCATTGTCCTGTAGCTAGCATTGAAGTTCGTTGACGTTAATTATATGTTATCAAGTTTTAATTGAATTTATTAATTAATATAGAATTATGTTACTCCATCCTGCAATTTTTATAACAAACAATATATTTCATAGGGGTGGTTGTTTATATAAAGAACAAATCATTTTTTCTGTAATTTTAAAGTTGTCTTCTTGTTTTTACTATTAAATATATGTCATTAACTATCTCCCTGTAATAAATTTTTGATCTTTATCATGTACTGTTTTTATAAATAAGGATATCGTTGGGGGGAAAAAATATTTTACTTATTTATTATTTTTAACTAATATTTTAAATCCCATAATTTTGATAGTTTTGTTCCTTATAATATGTGCAAGGAATAACAAATCTTTTTAATTAATAAGGAGGAGAGGAGAGTGAGCATAAATAAATAGGCACAAACACACATAAAAATCACACATTTTGAAGTTTGATACTCTCAAGTACATTAATTGTTTTAATACAAGCACTAATACCGGCATTGTGTGTGTATGTGTAAATTTCGTCTGATACATCTGGAAAAAAATTGCCTTATGCATATAAAGCAATACATAGCCAGCAGTGTACAATTAGTTTGCGTAGGATTTCATGAATTTTTAAAACCATAACCAACTTTCAGAAAATCCGCAAAGTTGAGATTTTCGCTCCATTTTATAAGATCGCAGACGCAGAGTAATGGTGAAGAAGTGAATATTTGCGGTCAACTCTCATCCATCTTCAAAGTTGGCGCACGTACGTCCAAAACTGGTAATATGAGTTTTGAATAGTGACTTCAATCCGCTTAACTTAAAAACAAATTATAGACATATATAGTAAAACATATATACACTTTTTTAAAAAAATATTGCCTGTCCAATGACATGGCTGAGAGAGGGTGTCTTAGGTTACACTTTACAGTGGACTTGAATGATGTGCATTTAATTTCCAGCGTAGTGCGTGATCTTATACGCTGAAGACAATTATCATCAATGGCTATCGTGATCATGAACAACATCAGCAAGTTGGCTAAATAAAAAAAGAGTTAAGAAACAACAGAAAAAGAATTGTTGCATTCTTGCTGCCTCCCACAAAAGCTTCGTGCATATCTGAACGTGTCATTAGACTAACTCCAATAATGTACTTGTATCTTAAAGCTGGTTATATAGACAAATTAAAAATATCCACGTTGGATCTTATTAAACTATTTCATCATGAAAGATACATCTTCAATAAATTAATAATGGAAGAACCAAAGCTTTTGTTTTTTAATTAATGGATTGCAAGCTTGGTGAAAAGATCGTAATCTGTGGTGGGACAAAGTGGTTTCTTAATATTAAAATGAAGTGGCAACAATTGGAAGAACCTGCACATGGGACCAGATGCCATATACTCGTATTACTATTACATCCAACGATGTTAAAAATGAAGTTAATTCAATTTATTCCGTTGACTCACGCTGGCTTGATGCTAATTAAGACCCCACTTATCACACTCATTCATATCAAGCCGAATGAATCAAATATATTGAAATAAACCATTTAATTTCTTAAACTCCTTTACGTACGCTTGTAATATCTGGAAGTCGTCGATCCGGGATATCTTCAAACATAATTCAATAAAAGATAATTAAGTTAGTGCACTATATATATGCCAGAACTGACGACCAGATAGGCAGTTCGTATTTTTTTCTTGAGAAAACAACAAAATGTCATTTATCAGAAACACAAGCATACAACTTATTTAAGGAATATTGTATTGGTACAAGAAACGACATTAGAAATATAGAAATAAAAAAGAAGTACGTGCTATGGTCTATCAAACTGCACCCTTTTCACAACGGAAGAGAGGGGGGAAAAGAGTTGTGACTGAATATTCACATCCTCTCAAAAACCCAGCCCTAAAAAACTGAAGGGACGAGCCACATTTTGGGTAGGTTAACGCAGCCAATCAGTGATGAGCTTAGCTACGCAAAAATAAGGAGAAAAACCCTTTGTGGCGTCACCTTTCAAACTTGTCTTCAAAACATTACCAGGCTAACTGATAGACGGAAAGAGATAATATATACTCATCACGAAGGCCTCTATTTCCTTCAAAATCCAGAGATGGACGGAAGAAAAAAGGAAAGAAGAAATCACCGCGGTAAAAATTATTATTAACAGCTGTTATTCCCGATCATTCAACGTACGTGCACTACTACTTTGCACGAACACGTCTAGAACTGATCATCAAATTAATTGCCCGAGACCCTGCCTTAGGCTTGTTACTATATCTTTTGCTGTCACGCTCTCTTCCTTGTTCATCTGCAACAAATTAAGGCAACTTGTTAATTAAAGATAACGGGTGTTAATGAAATGCAGAAATATTGAACCGAATAACTTATTAAAGATAGATTTACCTGAGCAACAATAGTAATATCAAGGGAGGTATCCCCGAAGGGCAAGAAGCTGCTACTCTGGACGGTGAGGTTGATATGTTGTAGCCGGGATAGTATGGTGGCGCAACATCCGTTTGGTTTGTCGCAGTGGATTCTGATGAGGACGTCCTTGCCGGAAACTCTTGCTTCGATTTCGGGCAGAGACTGGTCGGAGACGCTGTTCGAATTTTCATCGGAGGAGGAGCCGTTATCGTAGGCATAAAGAACAGATCTATTAACAAACACTGCGGTTTCCACTGCTTTCCTGGCTAACTGTTCCTCCAGAGTCTTCACGCGCCCCTCCAGTTGTTTCACATAGTTGATGGCATCTCCTAGGACTGAAGCCTTATCCATCTGTTCATATTGAAGAACGCAAGATGTAGATTAGATTCTAGACACAGGACAAGATTAAAAGATCTAGAGTGACTGATAATTGACGTGACTGTGTTAAAGTTGGGCTGGGGTATTAGCTCTGCCTTCTTGCTGTGTTCCTGTTGTGCCTCGAGTGTAATTAATTAATAAGACTGTCAATTAACTACACAATTTTGGAGTTTAAATCTCTAAAAAGTTATAAAAAATTGAAAACGATTCCGTTTTTTCCTCGTAAAATATCAACATGGCACCAATTTCATATAGAATCTAATGATAAAAAAGAACCAGAAAAAATATACTTGGAAAGGGACCCAAATTTGAGGAGCAGCTGAGAAGGCGCAGCTGACACCCCAATCAGTTAAAGTGTATACCTTTTTGAGGCCAGGAAGAATGGCGGAAAGAGCAATGAACCGCTGGCTGAGCTTCTCCCTACGTTTTCTTTCGGCCATGACGTGATCTTGAGCTAGAATTGGATTTCTGGCAATGGTGGCAGTTTCCTTTACACGTGGGAGCAAAAAGGAATCAGGTTTATGGTCATAGGTGGGCTGAGAAATAATGGAGAATGGAGCACTGAAATCCAAGTCGTCAGAAGAGAAAACAGTCTCGGTTTTAGGCTTGACTACAGCACTAGAGTTCAATCGGGGAAAATTGTGAGAAGCAACATCTGGGGAAGAATTATTAGAATTCTCAAAAGAAATAATCTGGGAGGAAGAATTGGAAGCTGAAAGGTTGGAAGGGACGATGAGTTCAGCCATTGTAGTTGTGCAAGAGGTCCAGCCAGTAGTGTTGTTGATGGTCTTGAGTTGCTTGGTTTCTCTTTGTTGGACAACAGATTCAGGACTTTCCACTGGGAACCACTCATCACGGCTTCTTTTGGACGTGAAAGATGAGTAACTGTCGCCGCATCCCGACAAATCCTGAAAGTTGTTAACCTCATACGCCATATAATCCACTGGGTACTGCTCGAACATGCTCGGATCCTGTGGTGTTTCAAAACTTTGATTAGTTACAGATCGAACCGGCCCACACATATTCCTCAATTAACTCCACAAGTTCAATTCCTTTCAATGCTTACCAGCTCGGCGAAGTACTTTGATGAAATCTCCATTTTAATCTCCTATAACAGGCAGAATGACAAGCAACTTGCGGTTACCTTCGAGAAGAGAGAAAAGGAACAAGATCGAATGAAGATTTTGTTTTAATTTCCCAAGGTTTCTTCAGATGGCGAAGATTTGAATTTGGCGAAGGGGATATCAGGATATGTATAGGGGCACCGTACTCGCTTCATACAAATATATTATTGTATCAATCACGTGTGAAAATGGTGTCCCAATTATTTCTCCAGTTGGCCGTCTCTCTTCCAATTAGGTCCCTCTTGCAGTCTTCGATTCACTTCTTTAGTTTAGTAAGTTGTGGGTTCTTCCCTTCCTTCTTTCTTTTATTTTTCTTTTTCTTTTTTCACGGCATCCAAATGAATAATCCAAAAAAAAAAAAAAATCATGTCGAAACTATTTTTGGGGATAAAATGTCAACTTGACTGTTTATATTATGGACCGTATGATCGCAATAATAATACATATACAGTTTAAATTCAACGTTGACCCAAAGCAATTCCGTAAAAGTAAGTATAATTGATTAGAGAGCCAGTAAGTTTTAATTATTGAATAATCCAGATAGATCATGCTTTTGTCGAAGTTGTTGTCCATTTTTGGTACCGACTAAAATGCTCTTGGGGAAATATATAAATTCTGAGAGCCTGTAGTCAAATATATAAAAATTAACTTTGCTTCTAAGTTCTAATAACGTAACCATGAGTTTGTAATGCGTCCGAGCAATACAATGATCATATGCTATCGATCATTGTGTGTTAAAGAATTTAAAATCTTGTTGTTGATACAGTGTCTTCAATGATCATATTGTGTGTGTATGTCTTCTGTGCGGTTTTATTTTGTATGCTCTCTTTAATTTAAAGCGTTAGGAGGTGTTGTGTTCTTTTTTAATATGCAACGTAATATTGTCTCTTCTACACATTCTTAACTAAAATCATATGCAATCGATCAAGAAAATAAAAGGAATTTACGTAAACACACACACACACGGCCGTGCTCTCCTTCCTCGTAAAATTTCTTCTGCCTGGCTAAATGCTGAGGTGGTGCTCCATAATAACTGATTTGCACTATTTTTTTAAGATACATATTGTTGGAAATTATGTCCTAAAGCTAATCATTATATAACTAAAACTAATTAAGATATCGTATTTCATATTTGATTTATGAAAATAAATCAATTATATATCTAATTGGTTAGATATATATCTTTTCTCAGATTTAATTTATAAAAGATTAATTAAATCTGTAAGCTTTTAATTTTAGATTAAATAAATAGATTAGATTAGATCTATTAGATAGATTTAATTAATGCTATTTAAATCTAAAATTTGAATTCAAGATTAATTGAGATTAATCTTGAATATTTATCTGATTTAATTTAAATTAAGATATAGTATCTAAGTTTTAATTAAATAGATATATATCTTTTATCAGATTTAATTTATAAAGATAAATTAAATCTATAGGCTTTTAATTTTAGATTAAATAAATAGATTAGATTAAATCTATTAGATATATTTATTTAATGTTATTTAAATCTAAAATTCAAATTCAAGATGATTTGAGATTAATCTTGAATATTTTAATACGGCCCAATTAGGGTTTTAGAAACCCTATAAATAGACATTAATCTAGTCGTATTAAAAAGTGAGTATAGCCGCAAAAGAAAACCCTAGAGAGAAAAAGACGTAAGACGCAAAAAGTAAAAAGGCGCTAGCACGCCAACGTTCGTGTTGAAAAAGCTATTCGGTGTGGATACCGGTAGAGGAAGGCGATTTGAAGAGTTGACTTCTGTTGATCGAGAAGGTAGCTCACCAGTTCAAATAAAACGAGACGAACACGAGCTTTTGAAAGGTACAATTTCTTATAACGAACCTTGATTTAAACGCGGTTGAGCGATCCTCTTCGGGATTCGTAAAGTTTTTAATTCCACTGTGTGTGTACGAATCCCAACAGTGGCATCAGAGCCAGGTCAACCGAGCGTTTAAATTGAGTTTATGTTCTTAATGTGATTATATATGAGATATATATTTATATTAATTGCGTGCAGTTTACTAAATTCGATTTGATGCCTCGTTTAATTTATTAATTCGATTTATGAATTTATGAATTAATAAATTGAAAGTGGATTATTATGTCACGTAGTGGATTTTTTTTTCCTGCCCGGAATGTTACGTAGTGGATAATCATCTTGATATTGTCACATAGTGGATTCAGCAACGTGAATTATATTTGTCACGTAGTGGATTGCGTTGCATGTTTTGGGCTCATGGTCTTATTGGTTTTTGATATATTGTTGATATATATTTTGTTAATAATATATGTTATGATCAATTTTGACATCATGTTATAATTATCATAATTATTAATGGATGGAAATTGAGAATCGACATCACATTACAATTATTATAATTATTAATTGATAAAAAAATATGACATTTTTTTCATATTATATGAATTAGTACCTGTTGTAATTTGCCTTTCAAATGTTGTTTAGGTATGGTGAACAACATGTCTTATAGAGTTTTGCAAGTGTTGTAAATTTAAATATGGCCTGCAAGCCATGCCTCTCTCTGAATATTCTTGATGTATATTCTCTTCTCATTTCACTCCCCTCGTATGTTGAAACGAGGTTTCTCCTATGTATTTCTCTTTTATTATTTAGAGAAATCCTCTTATTGGCTTGAGAGGATTTTAGGATAGATGAGTCATGTTGTGTCACGAATTTTAATTATGTTTTGATTTGATCACTACATGATTAATTTATATATTATATGAGATATAATAATAATTGCATTCATATAAGTAGAATTAATAGGATTAATTAGATCATATCAAATAATACCCTTTAAATAAAATCTTAAGTCACAATGCCGTCAATTAATGAATACTTGTCAAAACCTAGATCATCCACTTGCATGTTCCACCAAAGTAAATGCATCTGAGTTATCTTGGTAAGACAAGAGTGAGTAATGGTGATACTCAATATTCATTATTGTCTTGACTTAATTGAGATCATCAAAACAGTTTTGGATCTCAAGGCATTATATGGGATTAAACCTGCCGTTCATATGATGATCGAATCCCATAAAGATCTAAGAGTTACATGTGATATAATTGGCAAAGGAGTTGCCTACCTAAATAACTTGATTTTAAGCGTCCGGCCAAAGTGGACTTAAATTTAAGTCAAATATGGATCTTAGCCCACTAATTATAATGAGGGTTGTTAATTCAGTGGGAGATTATTAATTAATTTTGCATATTTTTTATTTGTAGAATCATGTCGACTAGTAACATCGCAACACTATCACTGCGATCAGTCCTTGAGAAGGACAAACTTAATGGGACAAACTTTCTTGACTGGTTCAGGAACTTGAGAATTGTTCTCAAGCAGGAAAGAAATGTTTATGTCCTTGATCAACCCATTCTTGAGGAGCCTGCAGCCAATGCTCTAAGAGCTCAAAAAGATGCTTACACGAAGCATCAGAATGACTCTGTGGATGTAGGATGCTTGATGCTTGCCACCATGGTTCCAGAACTCCAAAAGGATCTGGAACATATGGAGGCTCTTGAGATGATTGTACATCTCAAGGAAATGTTTCAGCAACAGGCAAGGCAAGAGAGGTATGAGACCATTAAGGCCTTACATTCCTGCAAGATGGCTGAAGGTGCATTAGTTAGCTCTCATGTTTTGAAGATGAAAAGCTACATTGATCACCTTGAAAGGCTTGGATTTCCCATAAGCCAGGAGTTAGCTACAAATATGATCTTGAACTCACTCCTGGAAAGTTATGACCAGTTTGTCATGAACTACAACATGAACAACATGGAGAAATCCATTTCTGAATTGCATGGGATGCTCAAAACAGTTGAGCAAAGCATTAGGAAGAAGCCTAATTCTGTTTTGATGGTTCAGAAAGGAAAGGGTATGAAAAAGAAAGGCAAGGGCAAAAGAAAGGGTAAAGGCTCAACTGGTAAGACCAATGAGTCAAACACGCTTGAATCTAAGCCTGCAACAAAGAAGGCAAAGCCTTCGAAGGACGGGGTCTGCTTCTTCTGCAATGAGTCTGGTCATTGGAAGAGGAACTACAAACTCTACCTTGAAGATCTGAAAAAGAACAAGAAGGATGGCAGGGCTATCGTTTCAGGTATCTATGTCATAGATATTCATTTTTCCACTTCCTTTACATAGGTATTAGATATTGCATATAGATCTCACATTTGTACAAATGTGCAAGGTCTCAAGGACAGTAGAAAATTGAAAATGGACGAAGTTGACCTACGAGTTGGAAACGGAGCAAGAGTTGCTGCTTTTACCGTAGGCACTTATGAAATAGTTTTACCCAGTGGGCTTTTGTTAATTTTAAACAATTGTTTTTATGTTTCTGCTTTGAGTAGTAACATTGTTTCGCTTTCTTATTTGGATAAGGAAGGTTATACTTCCATTACTAGGAACCGTAAATGTTCAATTTATCATAATGACATTTTTTATGTTAATGGTGATTTGCATGCTGGTCATTATGTACTTAATTTAGAACATCCTAATAATGGGCGAATCTATGACATAACTACTAAAAGATTCAAGTTAAATGATTTGAATCCGACCTACCTGTAACATTGTCATCTAGGTCATATAAATGTGAAACGCATTTCGAAACTCCATCAAGATGGATTTCTTAATTCATTTGATTTTGAATCATTTGATACATGTGAGTCTTGTTTATTAGGAAAGATGACAAAGACACCTTTTACTGGACATGGTGAAAGGCCCACCGATTTGTTGGGCCTCATACATACTGATGTGTGTGGACCAATGAATATATCTACCAGAGGAGGTCATTTGTACTTCATTACATTTATAGACAATCTTAGTAGATATGGGTATATCTATCTAATGAAACATAAATCTGAATCTTTTAAAATGTTCAAAATATTCCAAAATGAAGTGCAAAACCAACTTGGCAAAACAATTAAAGCATTTCAATCTGATCGGGGTGGTGAATATTTGAGCCAAGAATTCATTGACCATCTTAGGAGTTGTGGGATCATCTCACAACTTACTCCTCCAGGAACACCTCAATGGAATGGTGTTTCTGAACGGAGGAATCGAACTCTATTAGATATGGTTCAGTCTATGATGAGTCAAACAGATCTTCCACCGTCCTTTTGGGGCTATGCTCTAGAAACAGCTACGTTCACATTAAATTGTGTTTCATCAAAGGCGGTTGAAAAGACACCATATGAAATATGGATTGGGAAGAACCCCAGTTTGTCATTTCTTAAAATTTGGGGATGTGAGGTTTACGTTAAACAACAAACCTCAAATAAATTATCATCCAGATCCTCAAAATGCCTTTTTGTGGGGTATCCTAAGGAAACTATGGAATACTATGTCTACAATCCCATGGATCACAAAGTGTTTGTTATCCACAATGGTATCTTTTTGAAAAAAGAGTTTATCTCTAAAAGAACCAGTGGGAGTAAAGTGAACCTTGAAGAAGTTCTAGAGCCATAAGACAACGTAGAACCACAGATGGAAAATGGAGAAGACTCACAACAAATTGTTGAGCCTACTTAAGTAACACAAGGCCCACGAAGGTCCGATAGAACACGGCAACGACCTTAGAGATATGAGTTTCTGATTACCGTAAGTCATGATATTTTGCTTATTGAGCAGAATGAACTAACCACCTATCGAGAAGCCATAGTGGGACCTAACTCCGAAAAATGGCTTAGTGCCATGAAGTCTGAAAAGCAATTCATGTACGACAATAAGGTATGAACCTTAGTCAATCCACTTGAAAGTGTAAAAACCATTGGGTGCAGGTGGGTTTTCAAAGAGAAAACTGACATGGGTGGCAGAGTAAATGTCTTCAAGGCACGACTGGTTGCAAAAGGATTCACTCAAACTCATGGTGTAGACTATGATGAAACTTTTTCCCTAATTTCAATGGCCAAATCAATCAGAATCCTTCTTACCATTGCATCATATTATGACTATAAGATATGGCAGATGGACGTCAAAACAGCCTTCTTTAACGGAAAGCTGCTTGAGGATGTGTACATGACACAACCTAAGGGTTTTGTGTGTCCAGAGGACTCTGGTAAAGTTTATAAGCTTCAAAGATCCATTTATGGATTGAAGCAAGCATCTCGAAGCTGGAATCATCGTTTTGATGAAGTAGTCAAAGAGTTTGGATTCATACAAAACATGGATGAACCTTGTGTTTACAAGAAGGTTAGTGGGAGCACAGTTGTATTTCTAGTGCTTTACGTTGATGACATCCTATTCATTGGGAATGACATTCCTACCTTGTAGAGTGTCAAGTCTTGGTTAGGAAAGTCCTTCTCAATGAAAGATTTAGGTAAAGCCACTTACATCCTTGGGATTAGGATCTATAGAGATAGATCCAAGAGGCTGATAGACCTAAATGAGAGCACATACATAGACAAGATACGCATAGATTTAGTATGCAGGATTCTAAAAGGGGTTATATGCCCATGTCTCATGGCATCATCTCAGCAAGGATTTGTGTCCTAATATACAAGATCAAAGAGACCGCATGAGTAAGATTCCATATGCCTCCGCCATTGGATCTATCATGTATGCCATGTTATGTACTCAACCAGATGTGTCATTTGCCTTGAGTATGACTAGCAGATATCAACAAAATCCCAGTGAGGGTCACTAAACTGCTGTCAAGAATATCCTAAAGTACTTAAGAAGGATTAAGGAGTTATTCTTGGTATATGGTGGCTTGGAGGATGAGCTCTGTGTGACTGGTTACACAAATGCGAGTTTCCAAACTAACCAAGATGATCTAAGATCATAGTCAAGATATGTATTCCTATTAAATGGTGGTGCGGTAAGCTGGAAGAGCTCAAAGCAGAGCACTGTAGCTGATTCTGCAACAGAAGCTGAGTATATAGCAACATCAGATGTAACTAAGGAAGCCGTTTAGATCAGAAAGTTCATTACTAAACTAGGGGTGGTTCCTGTCATCTCAAATCCAATAGACCTATTCTGTGACAATAGCAGAACTATTGCGCAGGCCAAGGAACCTAGGTCACATCAAAGGACCAAGCATATACTCAAGCGCTTTCATCTTATTAGAGAAATCAATGATAGAGGTGACATAAAGATATTCAAAGTACAAGGAGAAGACAATGCTGCTGATCCCCTTACAAAGCCGCTTGCACAAGCAAAACATGAGCGTCATGTTAAGACAATGAGAATTAGAGTAATTAATGATTGCACCTAGTGTAAGTGGAATTCTATTTAAAAGGATAAGTCATTGTACTTTAGACGTTTATGTTATTTAAAGTATTTTCTTTTAGTTATCATTTCATTTGCATGTTTATATTGATAATCCTTGGATATATCATATAGATTATCCTAAATGTCCCTGGTCGATCATCTACACAGGAGCAAAGATGAGATAAGACCAGTATGACTTTGATGAGGTATGGAGATACAAATCAAAGTTATAGGCACTTGTAAGAGTACAAAGTGCTGAACCGACCCACTATGAGAAAACTGCATGGATTTAGTTATAAGCTTATATCATGTATAACTGCGTCACAACGCCCTATGACCTGAGATCATCATGGATTCCTACATGATGAGTCACTGATCTTTGACCTAGTCAAAAGTCATCTTTAACCAGGTGATGATAAAGGCTTGGATCGAGATCAGTGGTTTTCATGCAGAGGAATGTGAGTGGTCAAGATGGAATTTGTCCCTCACATTTGTAGAGAGATAATACTGGGCCCCTCGATGAGTGAGTCTGAGAAACGTATGGCCATACTACGGTGGAAAGGAGTTTCCATTTCAATTATTAGACTACTCAAGAATCGAGAAAGTAATGATCAAAAAAAGGAAGTTGACATTATCTATGCCTCATCCTTGACCAAATTATCGCGTGACAAAAGGGGCGTGACATGGTTATACGATAGGTTGTATCGTGCCATCGATCCCCATATGAATTGGGTAGTCGCAATGTCTTGCTAGAGGCCGCTTGCGACTTATGGGCTGGTACAATATTAGCCCACTGCCAATCTCATGTGGGCCTGCAAGGTCGCACACAAGAATAGCCCAACACGAGCAATAGTGTCCAAATTCATTGAATCTTAGATATGTCTAAGAATCAATGAATACGTTTTATTTAAGGAGGATATATATATAATGATTACACCTAGTGCAAGTGGGAGTGTTGGAAATTATACCCTAAGGCTAATCATTATATAATTAAAACTAATTAAGATATCGTATTTCATATTTGATTTATGAAGATAAATAAATTATATATCTAATTGGTTAGATATATATCTTTTCTCAGATTTAATTTATAAAAGATTAATTAAATCTGTAAGCTTTTAATTTTAGATTAAATAAATAGATTAGATTAGATCTATTAGATAGATTTAATTAATGCTATTTAAATTTAAAATTTGAATTCAAGATTAATTGAGATTAATCTTGAATATTTATCTGATTTAATTTAAATTAAGATATAGTATCTAAGTTTTAATTAAATAGATATATATCTTTTATCAGATTTAATTTATAAAGATAAATTAAATCTATAAGCTTTTAATTTTAGATTAAATAAATAGATTAGATTAAATTTATTAGATATATTTATTTAATGCTATTTAAATCTAAAATTCAAATTCAAGATGATTTGAGATTAATCTTGAATATTTTAATACGGCCATTAGGGTTTTAGAAACCCTATAAATAGACATGATCTAATCATATTAAAAAGAGAGTATAGCGGCAAAAGAAAACCCTAGAGAGAAAAAGGCGTAAGACGCAAAAAGTAAGAAGGCGCTAGCACGCTAACGTTCGTGTTGAAAAAGCTGTTTAGTGTGGATACCGGTAGAGGAAGGCAATTCGAAGAGGTAGAGGAAGGCGATTCAAAGAGTCAACTTCTGCTGATCGAGAAGGTAGCCCACCAGTTCAAATAGAACGAGACGCATACGAGCTTTTGAAAAGTATAATTTCTTATAACGAACCTTGATTTAAACGCGATTGAGCGATCTTCTTCAGGATTCGTAAAGTTTTTAATTTCTCTGTGTGTGTACGAATCCGAACACATATAATCCTAAAATCATATTATATAGAATGCTTAAATAATTGGCCGTATATAGCAACAAATTATACTTTGGGAGGGGATATTAAAGAGGAGAAGGAGGACGATGTTGATATGTGGTAACTGGTAGGAGCCGATGTGAAAAGCGAACACGTGATATGTCTAAATTAGTTTAGTAGTTTTATAACAAGGAACACAGTTTCCACATGTATAACGTTGGTGTGTAAATTAAAGAGTATATATAGTTACCACTGTGCAATGGGAATGGAATCAATACAAATAATTATTTTGGATACGCCCTTTGACCTGAATGCAGATCGATCACGATGGAGAGGGGATTCGATTTTAGTAGTTTAATCAATGGGGATCCATGGATTACACCCCCGTGACATGCCGTTTACATCACCATCCATCTAATTTTCATGCAAGTTGCTCAAAATCATGCTCCCTCTTGTCTTAAACCGCTGTCCCTTTTAAAAAAAATTTAAAAAAACTAAATAAATTATTTAATCATATTATATATATTATGTATCATTAGATTATATATCAGTTTATAAGTAAGAAAAATTAGTTTGGAGAAAAACAATGGAGATAAATATTTTAGAGTAACTTATTTAGCTTATTCAACCTCTAGAAAATTTAATGTTGTATTATATTTAGGATGGAAGGTAATATACTATTATAATTAATTATAACATATATATATAAACACACTATATACATTTAAGAGTTAAGGTGTAATTTTATCAACGAAGCTTTTGTTGAAGGGCGTCTCATATAAATAAGTTTTGGAATTGATAGAAATATTAATAAATAATTTAAAAGTGTGTAAATTTACCAAACTGCCCTACAGACTTTAAATTATAAGAGAGAGAAAAGCTAATTATGAAATTTATCCTATTTAATACTAAAATAGACGGCATCATATCCAATTTTTTTCTGGACTCCTTGTTCCCACCCAAAAAAAGAGTTTGATGTTGAGAGACCATCCCTATCAAAGAATATACATACATACATAAGTTATGTATGTATATCATAAATTTGATTCAAATTTCACACTTGTAATTAAGCAAATCGGTAGAAAATTAAAAACTATTAATTGAATAACGTTTTTCAAAATTAAATTATTTACCAGATAATGAATTTATGTAAAGTTAAAAGATAGAGTAAAATAGTCTAACCACCCTTCTATTTTATTTTTTATTACACAGACCTCTCTTCTATTTTGAAAACCTATATAGACCTCCTTTAAAACTAAAATATATGCTACATAAACTTCCCTTATATTTTGATATTCTATTTACATCCAGGGGCGGAGTTACATTGGTTTGAATGGGGGCAAGTGAACCCATAAAACCAATGTAACTCCGCCCCTGGATGTAAATAGAATATCAATATATATATTGAGAGAATTTAATAACAATATGTGTGGATAGTATGGTTGATTAAGACTTCACATCTTTAACTTAAGGTCACCGGTTCGAACCTTCATCTTCTCTTTTACCTTTTTTTCCCTTTCCCCTTTATGTAGGTGTTTGGTGTTGAACATATTGAAAGTGCCGTGCTCTCTAGTGGATAGCCTTTTTTGAGGCATGCTAAAGTTGGAGTGCCGATTTGTAACTATCCTTCTCTTATTCCTTTGCTCTATGGTGAAAACATGATAATAAGTCTTATTTGTATTGAATATTGGCATGACACAGCTTCCTTTTCTACTTTCTTTTGCAAATTGACTTGCTTCAAGAAATAACTTTATCCTCTCGAATCTTTTTGGAGGTTGATGCAGCACTCAAAGCTAAGCAGATGAAGGCTGATGTAAATGAATATTTAAAGGTAATACCCCACCTTGTGATTTTTGTTTATGATGAATTGAAGACGAAGCCAGCATTTTGGTTTGCTTGCCCACCTTCTAGTTATTATAATTCTTCATTCTTTGATTTCTTATAAGTTCCAAATTCCAACATGTTCTTTAATCTTGTTAAACTTTTTTCCTTTCAGAAAATATCAATGATACAATCTTAATGTATTTAAAACTTTTCTTAAAAAAAAAAATTCGGGGGCGCTGCCCCCAGACCCCCAAACCCCTATACTAATTGTGCACCCATTAACTTTAAATCCTGGCTCCGCCCCTATTTACATCCACCAAACCGTTAGTTGATCTTTAAGTATGAGTTTTAAACTTTTGTCCTGCCAAAATTCCTTATTTATTATTAGAATTATTTAAACAAATATTTTGTATGTGGGCAAAAAAATTTGTACCACCAAATTTTTATCCTAACAGATATTTTTAACTTTCTAATATGTTAAGAATTTATGAATTTTGAGATTATAAAATTTATAATTTTAATTTTATACCATATGTATTGAAATTTATTTATTTTTAGTTTCTTAAATGACTAAAAATATATTTCAAATTAAAAAAAAATTCTATTAGATATTATAAAGTATACATGTTTTAGAGATTGTATTAAGTCATTTATATTTAAATTTTGATATTTTTTCTACAGACATTTAAGAAACTTACTCAAATTCTTAAAAGTTTGTGATATTTACAAGTTGTCAATTAAAATTTAGGATTTAACATTAAGGGTAAATCAGTAAATAAATATTATTTTTATATAAATTCATTAGGCAAAAAAAATAAAATTTAGGATTTAACATTAAAGGTAAATCAGTAAATAAATATTATTCTTATATAAATTCCAATTGAAATATATCTTTTTAGAATATTTTTAATAGACTTAACAATTTGGACTTAAGCATAAGCGGACCGAGGTATACAAGAAGGGGGGCACATGCCCCCCCTTGATTTTTTATACAAAATTATAAAAATACCCCTCTCTCTCTCTCTCTCTCTCTCTCTCTCTCTCTATATATATATATATATATATATATATATATATATATATATATATAATTTTTCCCTTCTATGCCTTACTCAACACACACGGCTGACTTTGCTCATTGTTTTTTTATGACCTACCAAGACGGGGAAGTGCCCCCATGATTGCTTAATGCCTTATATTGAAAAAAATATATTTGATAGCATTGATAATAAGACAATTATGATAAAATTTCAAAAATAATACCTAGAAGGATGATATTGTATTGTAATATACTTTTGTTATTATAATACATATACTTAAACTTATTTTAGTGCCCAGCCTTACTATTTATAACCGCATTTAGCCTTATTTTTCATTTTATATTCTTTTGTTTTTTTAATGCATTTAAAACTTTGCTTAAAAAAAAAAAATTCCAAGGGCGCTGCCCCCGAAGCCCCAAATCCCCCCACCAATAATGCCCCTCCTTCAATTATTTTCTGGGTCCGCCCCTGGACTTAAGTGCATGTTTTTAAAATAGAAGGGACATCTGTGTAATTAAGATAAAACAGAAAAGTGATTAGAGTACTACTTTACTCAAAAAGATAGGGTTAATGAGGAAAATTAAAGGGAAAATTGATTACAGGGCCCAAGGAAGCAAAATAATTACAAAAAAGGCCCAAGAAACATTCACATGCCAGAAAAGGCCCTGGCCTTTTCTGGCATTTTTTTTTAAAAAAGTGTACGGACATAGTTGCTAATTGCTACAAATATAGTTGTTAATTAGACTAATTTAGTTGTTAATGGGGACTGATATAGTTGTTAACCGCTACTGATGTAGTTGCTAACGTTTTTTGAAAAAATGCCAGAAGGCATGTGAATGTTTCTTGGGCCTTTTTTGTAATTATTTTGCTTCCTTGGGCCCTGTAATCAATTTTCCCAAAATTAAAATACCCATAAGCTTTTACTAAAAGTGCAGTTAGCACCATATGTTTTTTGGAAATACAAAACTACCCAGAATATTCAAAATAGGAGCAAAATTGCTATGACTGTTAGATTTAACTTAACACCATTATTTTTTGTATTGAGACACATATTATTTTTATGAAAGTACTAAAATGTCCTCAACTCTAAAAAAACAACTTGAAAAAATAACGGTGTTAGATTAAATTTAACGATCATGACTTTTTTCTCATATATTGAATGTTTAGGGGTATTTTTACATATCTAAAAAGTATATAGTGCGGAGCACATTTTTAGTAACAACTTAAGAGTATTTTTACAACTTTACCCTAAAAAATAATTATTTTGGAAACAAATAAGGACTAAGGAGGGTTTAAGATATCAGGTTTGATGAGTTTAAAGATAACGGGACAAATAAATAAAGAGATAAGTGTTATAAAACTGAAAGAAATCTAGAGAGAAGTCAGAGGAAATTCTAGAGAGATGAAATCCATTCAAGTGTAATGAATAGTTACAGGAGACCTCTATTTATAGAAGGATGCAAATAGTAGATTACTATGCGTATATACCATGTCATCCTGTATTTGGAGATTATGGGTCAATGGACATCCACATAATAAGAATATTCATAACACTCCCCCTTGGATGTCCATTTATGAATGTGCCTCGTTAAAAACTTTAACTAGGAAAAACCCAGTGGGATAAAAACCTAGCCAAAGAAAAGAGTACAACATTCATTGATACACTGTTGAGTTTTGCCTCATTAAAAACCTTTCTAGGAAAACCCAGTGGGACAAAACCTAGATAAGGGAAAAAGAGTACAGCGTGTATCGTCTCCCCCTCTTGATTACATCAGACTTGCTCCCCCTGATGACCACATTGCTTCATTGTCTTTCTATCATCAAGTATTCATTGTATACCTGCAAGATCTAAATCTTTCAAGTAAAATCATAAATATACATGTGCATAAATATTTATTCAGATAATAATATCACATGCACGATAAATGTTTCATGCTACATATGAATTCACTTAATTAATTATTCTCGAGAATTTGATGCTCCTAGCATCTTGAGTCCTTCAGGGACTTATTCTAGCGCCTTATGTTCTTCAGGAACATGTGCTTCTGGCACACACTAATATAGTATGACTCATGATCCTCATTATCATCATTACAGCATATGTTATCTTATAAACATAAATATCATCAATGTCGACTTTATTTTTCGGTCCCATCGGATTTCATTCATAATTTATTGAGATCTCATTATATTCACATATATTAGGTACCTAGGTCTCTCTTAGACCACAATACACTTTTCTTGTAATATCTCTTCTGGAGATAACATCTCATCAAAAGATAACTCTTCTGGAGCTTTACTTAATTATCCTCGACTTGATCATCTATATTTTATAACTCCTTTTCTCTTTCGAGGATTTTTTATCTTTATAACCGATGGACCAGCAACGCTTCAGGCGTGCTTTATAACAATTCATATAGGAGCATTTGCAGTTGGGACATGTGACTTTGTCACTTTAGGTCAGTAAATGCTTTTAGCATTTGATTAGCTAAAATCTGCAAATGAATTATCTTTTAAACTTTTAGTGCACATTTCTTTGTATGAGGACCAATATGAGCCAATGATAATTCATTTCACTTTATCTTTACCCAATCTGCTTATTTTTCTCCCCCTCATCAAATCATCAATTTTCTTTGTATATCCATCTATGTGCATTGTAATAGATAAATAATCATTACACATTTAAAACATTTCAAGATGAAATTAATCTGGCTCCTGACCAAAAGCCAATTATACGGGGAGAATTCTGTTGGCTTATATAATTGCTGCAAATATACACAACATATAAATTTTGTTCTCATAATCATTGATCTATCCATTCATGGATACTTTAATACATTATTTCTGGATCATTCAATCTGGAAATTGCGCGCATAATATATTGCAAACTTCTGGTTGCAAACATCACTGCAAACTTTGCAAATTTATAATCTCATATGTAAACTTTCAATTTGATATATTTCCAGAGATCCATTTCCAATAATTAATTCTATCTGAGAACATGCAGCACATAATATATGACTCGGATGATCAAACAAGTCATGCCAACATTTCATATGATTTATCATCAAACCTAATATTCATTTTGGGGGAATCAACATAGAAACATTCACAAAGAATTATCACATAAATATTCACGCTTGATATATATCATTATCATTAGGTGTATCTTGGCAGATTCACGAGCGCAATACTGTGTAATCACAGGCACATCACTGTGGAATCACAGGCGCGACAACTCAGATTGTCGTATACATATAAAGTCAAAAAGATTCCAGGCTCGTGCTTTATAGGGAGCAAATCTGTAGAGATTTAACAGGACTACGCAAATCTGCAGAGATTCAATAGGATTTAATTCAACTATAAATAGAGGAAGGCAAACGAACATGCCTCACAAACACTCAAGCATCTGATAATATCAACTACCAGATACTCACACATATTTCTCTAAATTCTATTGCCATGGCAGGACCAAGCAGTTTTATCCCAGTTTCTGATACATCCGAAACAGCATTACTTGATGCTTTGTTGTATGATGATCAGCATAACATGTCATTTACTTCTTTGTTATCTCCTAATCCCTTTGAAATGTTTATTCCTCCTTCTACTATTCCTCCTTCTGCTTCAAATGTACCTACTTCTCCCCCTAGAACAAGTGTTCTTCCTCAATCTACAAGGATTGAAGGTACAACTGAAGCAGGTTCATCAAGGAGGCCTGTTAAGAGGTGTAGAACTATGGCAGAACTAATGGAATCTACCAATCCAGTTCAGCCAATAGTGTCGGCAGTTAATCAACCAGCATTCACTAGCCAGCAAACTATCATCAGTTTGCCAGCAACAACCAGCCCGACAACAACAATCAGCCAACCAACAACCATTAGCCAGCCAGCAACAATTAGCCAGCCAACAGCTACAAGCCAATTAGCAACTACTAGCTTATTGGAATGTAGTTGCTGTCATGTTTTACGGGAAATTATTCATACCAACGGACTTCAGTACCATAAACTTGAAGTTCACGGAAGAAGAACAGGTATGATTACCCATGCTGTTTTATTTGAAAAAGTACAGGATAAATCTTATAATACTGACAGGCTTCCAATGTTTGATTTCACAAAGAAAAATTTTGAAGAAATCAAACAATTTCTGACACAGTATTGTATAGATTTACAAGCATCAGGATATATCTTGATGCGTGATCCTGTATTAGCCTATCATGAGGTTCTCTGTGTTGGTTCAGAATGGGCTATAAATCCAAATGACCTCCATGGAAGTTCATTTCAAACCAATATTGAACACTCATTAGGCAAAGGTAAACAACCTGCAGTAAGTATACCCTATGATACTTCATCCCTTAATCAGGGTGAATTATATAGGTTATCTATGGAGCAAAGAGAAAGAATAAAGAAAACAACGCTCCATGATTTAAGAAATTATTTTCACTTAACCCTTGATGAAGCGAGTAAACAATTAAATATGTCTACTCACACCATACAAAAAATCTATCAAAAAGGAGGGTTAACTGAGTGGCCACACAAGAAGCTCAAGAAACTTATGACGCAAATCTCGATATTACGAAGAGCTTTGCCTCATCTGGATCCCATCTCAAGAAAAACAAAAGAAGAAGACATTAAATATCTTCAGAATGAGATGATTAAGGTTTGTAATGATGTTGAGCCACTCGCTATTAAACTTTGTTGAAATAATATTTCCTTTTGTTTAATTATTTTGTTTATGAATATTCCTCTCCCGTATTCACAAAAATTGTTATAATCATAGAAATCACAAAACAACCATAATAATATATTTGCTTCATTCACTTCTGGGAATGAAGTTGGATAAAAATTCATGATCCATAACTCACTTATTTGTTTGATCATGGCAAGAAATTAATCCATAATATTTCTTGACTTTACCACAATATTTCTACTACAATAGCAAATTGAATATATTTATTTATAATATCAATCATGATCATACAATCCCTTGTCTCATAATTTAAGGGAATATTTAATGCCAAATATATAATTTTGAGACCTTTATACAACTGATGGCATACAAAATTTATGGATCAAATATTGTTTCATAATTTGTCACTTGTTATCAGGCTAACTTGCCTCTTGGCTTCAGGCTATCTTGCCTCTGAAATTAAGGCTATCTTGCCTCTTGGTCTCAAGCCAATTTATGCCTCATCTCTCTATGGCATTTTGATCTCATAATATATATGGCCTTTTAACAGTTTATCTTCAGGATAAATAAAATATAAACATAATAAAATAAATAGATGGAACCCACTAATATGTATATATTAGTGTCGTTGCCATAAATAATAAAAGGGAAGGGGGATTTATATAAAGCAGTAAATAAATAAATAAAAATAAAATAAATGACTGGAAATAAACGTGCTAAATAAATAAAAAGAAGATGAAATAGGAATGGTAGTAAACTCACAGCGAGACCTATCTCATCCAAAGGTAAGAAAGAGGATGCATATGCAAATGCAAATATATATATATAATATATAGAAAGCAGTAAATAAATAAATGGAGCCCACAGTACTAGTGTCGCTACCATGAGAAATAAATAAAGCAGTAAAGAATTAAAATAAATAAATGGAGCCCACTATAGTGTTGCAACCATGAGAAATAAGTAAAGCAGTAAATAAATAAATGGAGCCCACAGTACTAGTGTTGCTACCATAAAAGATAAATAAAACAATAAAGAATTTAAATAAACAAAGCTTTAAATAATAAAATAAATGGTGCCCACTATACTAGTGTTGCTACCATAAAAGATAAATAAAACAATAAAGAATTTAAATAAAATAAATGGGGCTCACAAAGTGCACCACCATAAAAGATAAATAAATACAATAAATAAATAGAGCCCACTAATAGACACTAGTGTGCCTCCATGAAGAATAAACAAAGCGGTAAATAAAATAAAAAAAAAATGGTACCCACTAATATTAGTGTTGCAACCATAAAAGATAAATAAAATTAAATAACATAAAAGTAAATACATAAAAGTAAATGTTAGTCACAATAATAAAATTAAATTAAAACAATTAAAAGAAAAGATTAAATATAGAAATTTAATTAGAACTTACCTGGATCAGAGTGTCCTACTTCGTTTTCTTCGGTTTGACAAATAGATTAAATAATAATAACAAAAAAAAAATAATAATAATAAAATCTTAAACATAAATAATAAAATTGACGTGAGAAAGAAAATATTAATATGAAATATATTATAATATAAAAATAATTATAATTAATCAAAAATTTTATTAATATAATATAATACCCACCGACGTTAATGTACTATTAATACACACATAATAACATTACGTATTATAGGTTAGTTAAATGCGATTTTTTTTTAATATAGAATATTATAAAATATTTATTATGATATCATATACAAACACCTAGGACCCAGTGGAAATTTTTATATCTCCGTGAATCAATGTATAAATCAAAACGTGTGGACCCCGCTCAAATAAAAATGTAACTTCAAATTGCAACTTTCATTCACGTCTAATTATGCAATCAATCAAAATACATAAAACAAAATGTGTGGACCCCGTGCAAAGAAAAATGCAATACAACATTACTTATCTCCTGGTCTCTTCCGAACAGTACACATTAATCACCTACTCTATGATCATGCTTTAATAATTCATTGCTATTGTTTTCTATTAACTATTCATGTTTTGTCTTACTATATTCATCAACTTCAATCATTCATACATTGAATCAGAAAACGTACCTAAGCAAAGAATCCTCCTCCGTTCTTTCTCATCTACTTCTCAGAAGCCCTCACGAAGGACAAGAGATGAAGCTCCTTGGCTATTTCGGTATCTTGAATTCTGCAGGCTGAAGAAAAATGAGAAGATGAAGAGGTTGAGAAAAAGAAGAAACAAGTCCTCTGCGGGATGAGAAGAAGAAGATATCAGCAATCGTGCTGATAACGTGTTATAAAACTGAAAGAAATCTAGAGAGAAGTCAGAGGAAATTCTAGAGAGATGAAATCCATTCAAGTGTAATGAATAGTTACAGGAGACCTCTATTTATAGAAGGATGCAAATAGTAGATTACTATGCGTATATATCATGTCATCCTGTATTTGGAGATTATGGGTCAATGGACATCCACATAATAAGAATATTCATAACAATAAGAAGACAATAGGAGGGTTTTTCGACGAAAAGTCAAAGGGCTAGGGCGAGGGGAGAGCAATCACGGGATAAGCGTCGCTCATGCACCCTTTCAAATTTATATTATATTGCTTTTGAATTTGATGTGTGAAAAAGTTTTTCTTCTTGAAAGGAAAATAAGATAAATTATTTTTCTTGTATTGAATAAATCTCCACGTGACTATATATATTCTTTTATTTAGCAGACAGAGTTTTCGCATTCTCATCTTTTATCTAAATTATTGCCGTTCCCGTTAATTTTGTTATATTCTCTTATTCACTTGCCCCCACCTAATAAACCGAAAATTCATATAAATACTCAACCCGTTGCTTTTTCTTAATATTGAAATAATATGGATTTCATGTATTGCTTGTAATGTATGAAAGAAGTTGTTCTGTTCAGAGTTTTATAGGAGTATATATATATTAGATGTTAGAATAATGTCAGTCTAATAATTCTCATTTCCATTATGTTTTGAATCTGAAATACGGGAATTTATAGTATTTTTCTTAAACATTGGGAGTTGTTTTTGTTCTTTATAACTAAAATATCTCTGAAACTAAGAAATTACCAAACAAAATAAAGCTGAATATTTAATGTTTTTGAAAACATTAAAGCAACATGCTCAAAGGTGATATTTGAAGTGCTGCTCATAATCTTGAAAGTCAAAAAGAAGGAAGCTTCCCATCCCATATTCAAAGAAAAAACATGGGGGGTTGTCAGCAACAAAAGGTGTGGGTATTCTATATGGACCACGTGTTTTGCACCCTCTCAATTCTTTTCCAACTCATCAGGAGCGAACAGAGAAAAGACAATCCCTAGTCCTATTCATAATTCACTTAATATATACGTACTATATATTGCAGGGATTCATATTATATAAGTAATAACTTTGCGTTAGCCCCAACACAAATAGCTGGTTCCCACTGTCCTAATAAAATTGTAATTTGCGGGTAAAGGAAGTCGCAAGTCTCAATTCAACTTTAGGGGGAACCAATTCGCCGTTTGGGTGCTGCCTCTGCACGCATTGTTCTGTTTCTTCCCCCCTTCCTCCCTACATCATGCGCACTTTGAGCTCATCCCACTCCTCACCGTTACTGCAATTTGCAAATGCCTTTATTTATTTAATATACATATATACATACATGTATATGTATATATATGTATAACGTTGACATCAACTCTTTCCAGAAGCCTACACCCTCAGTTTCCTTCTTATTACTCTCTCTGGTCCTTATTATAAGGTATCAACTACTATTTCTCACAAACCAATAAATGGAAGTTAAGTCATTAAATTGGTTCAAAAATAACAAATATTTCTAACTTTACCCCTGCTTTAATTATATGAATTTAAATAGTTAGTTAAAAATGAGGCTATAATTGGAAAATAGTAATAAATGAGTTAGTTAAAGGTAGTTTGTGTCTTATAATAAGGACCAAAATATTTTGGTAGTTGGTGTCTTATAATAAGAACCAAAGGGAGTATTAAATATATACTACTACCCCTTGTAGATGAACAGTGGTTGGTCCTAATAACCATCTTACTTGACAATTTAAACCAATAAACATCAACAAACTATGCAAACTAAGAAAAAGCAATCCACGTCATTCATTAATTAATTTTTTCAAAATAAGTCTTCCTTCTAGCCATCTTTCGTTTATTCCCAATTGGGCTTACACATGCGTATCCTGCAGAATCATTTATTGCCCAGCATATTCCCTGCATATCCCTCTATTCCCCAATCCACTTGTCAACAAATGCATATTCCACATCAATAATGACATGCAAAGATATCTCATATTGGTTGTCGTGGACAGTATGTGGTTTTTCATTAAACCCTTCCCAACCATGGATACATAAAACCAGAGAAGAAAATTGGACTGGTCATACAATGCATTGGTTGTTTACTTCTTGAAAGAAAAAGTAAGCAAGTAGTCAGCAGACAAAAAGCCACCCCAGAGAGATACACTTTGGAGTCAGCAAATGGGAATACATCCTGATGAGCCTTAAATTTATCATGTTTTAAGACACAAGATTAATATGAAATTGATCGAATATGATTAAAATGATTAAGAATAATAAGTTAAAAACATGAATTTGATGTCAGACATACCCTCACAAGCATTCTTGTGTGTTTTTGCAGGTTTTATCCACAAGAAGAAGCTATTTGGAGACTCCAAAGAAGGTAAAAAAGAGAAGCCAATGAAGAAAAACAAAGTTGGTGCCCAAAGTGCCAACTCTCTGCATGCACCAGTAAGTTGGCGCCCAGGGCGCCAAAAATGGCGCTTAAGGCGCCAGAAGTGCGAAAACTCTTATTTTTAATTTTTGGAAAGTTTTTAGACCCCGAAAAAGGAAGGAAAATCAAGGATTTTAGAGATTTGAAAATCCAATTGGACCTGAAACATAAAAAAAGGCAACCCTAGTAAGAAAAGGAAAAACTTTTGGCATAAGAAATAACTCTACGGTATTGGAGAAAGGAGATCAAAGCAATTGTGGAGATTAACCTTCCTCAACCTCTGAAAAACCATTCTATCTTCATCTTTTCTTCTTTATTTTGTTAATCTAGCCATGCTTGGCTAATTTCCTTTTTGTAGTTAGGGCTAGGATGAACCCTATGCAAATTTGAGTATTTAGTTGAATTCTTGTATGAATCTTGATTTCTTTGATTGAATGAATTTTCTTTGCTTAATGTTTTCTTGAAGATTGATCACCTTTAAGATTGTTCATAGGTTGATATATGACAATAGAGATGTTGGTGCATTTAATCGGAACCTGTTAATTCATCATAGAATTGCATGACCTAGACATAGGCTTACGAATCTATGCAATCTTATAATTCTGGTTTAAAGATTTGATCTTTGTAAGCGATACTAAGACATTAGGTTGTTTTTAAAGATAAACAGACTAAGGTAGCGTCAAGATATTGAGACTTAGTCTAACTTTAGAGAATTGATCGTCAATCATGGGATTAATAATTAATTAAGGATACAATTCAAATTCTTGAAGTAGCATAGGGGGATTCTGAGTTCTAGCTACGTTTTTCTCGACTGATTATCTTTTATAAACATTCTCTTGCGAATCTTGATCTTGAACTCTTTTCTTTCTTTAAATCCTTGAAATTCCTGTTTAGTTACAACTCATCTCTTTTTACCTCATTCATCCAACTAAAGCGTAAATAGCGAACTAGTGATTGGAGTACTATTCCTCGTGGGACGATACTCTCTCACTACTTTATTACTTATAACGACCGGTGTACTTGCCGAAGTCGCCCTATCAGATCCCTTTCCTCAAGCATCCATATCTGAACCAATGCCTCATTTGTCTGTCACGCGCAGCTCAAGAGGAGGAGATTACTCCTTTTGTCCGCGTTGGCATTGACTATAATTAGCAATAATGTTTTTCCCCCCCTGAATAATAGAGAAGCTGGTTGCACGGTTGAATCATATAGATTTATCAACTATTAACTAATTTATTTAAATTTTAAAATATTTGATTCCCAAGATTCTATCAATTCCCATATCTTTCCTCCACTCATTTTTCAGATTTCAAATTCAAATCCGACCAATATAGTTTTTAATACAACAAAATCCTTCTTTGTCATTTTAAGTATAACAAGAATTCAGTTTCAAATTTCAAATTCAAATCTTTCGTGGAAAAAAAATCCAAATCCTTCCATCATATTAGGCTTAATTATAGAAAACCCCACTGAACTTTGGGGCATATACTAGTACAAAAAAAGGCTTTAAGCCCGACTCGTTTAGATTGGAGTATTAAGGCTCCGATCTAAAAAGTATGATCGGTGGCAGTTTCATAAATATAAAGAAATTATTAGACCGGATTATAAAGAATTAGGTCTAAAAAGTATGACCGGTGGTAGTTCCATAAATATATATAAAAAAACTTTTTAGATCGGATTATAGAGGATTAGGTCTTAAAAGTATGACCGGTGGCAGTTTCGTAAATATATAAAGAACTTTTAAGACCTAATAGTTTAAAATTCCGGTCCAAAAAGTATTTTCGGTGGCTGTTTTGTAAATATAAGAAAAGTCTTACTTTTAAGACTGGATGTTTAAAAAATCTAGTTTAAAAAGTCTAAATTTAAGACCAAATATTTAAAAAGTTCAACCTAAAATGTCTAAAAGATGAGTCTTCTATTTTCCCACTCTTAAAATTGAATTTCGTTCTCTAAACCTCTCTTCGATCTTGTAAATCTCACCTCATTGTCTTCAACCCTGTCTCATCTTAAGCACCTCACTCACAAATTTTCTGACGACACGAAAATTGCTCTCGCGTCCTTTGCTCTCATGGTATCTTGTTTTGGTTCTAGTTTCTCCAGGTTCGTAATTTTTACTTTGTTTTCTTCAATGTATTTAATTTTTGCTTTTTCAACCTGGAAAATTGTAAGATTAAAGAATCAACATTGTTGATCGTTCTATGCCATTCTCTTACCAAAACTTCCCTTTCTTCCTTGCTCTTTCTCATCCTTCTTCTCTCGCTCCTTCTCTACCTCTCCCCTATTTGGGTCTTGATGCTTTCTTAAATTGCTTTCATGAAATTGGAGCTTATGAATTTTTTATGGTATATATGTAAGCATCACATTAATTGCAACTAGATTCAAGCGTCAAGAGGAAAGTGATGAAAGACCTTTGCAGGTATAACTCAACTCATTCTCTTCATTTATGCTCATCAATTGTTTATTTATCACTAACTCTGTTTTTTTTTTTTTTGTTATAATCACGTGCAAGTCAACTAACATATGGAGATACAACTACTGGTATCAAGAGGAGACCCTCCTCTTTCAATGATAGACGATGGTTTGGTTGAGATCTCTGAATTTTTAAGGAAGAAAGGACGCTTACGCTATCCATGGATAGAGTGATAATCTACAGTGTCCAGTTTTTAAAAAAAAAAAATTAAAGAAAGGGACTTTTAAGATCGGATGTTTATTCACATCCGGTCTTAAAAATCCAATGGACTTTTAAGACCGGATATATTTTCACACCCGGTCTTAAAAATCCTTTCTTTTTTCTTTTTCTTTTTCTTTTTTTTTATAGAAAGAGACTTTTAAGACCTAATATTCTAAAAATGTGGTCTTAAAAGTTTGACGTTTAAGACCTCATATTTTAAAGGTACGGTCTAAAAAACATATTTTAAGACCAGTTGCATATCTAGTCATAAAAAATAACAAACTTTTAAAACTGCCTGTATCGAGATCGGTCCCAGATCTGATCTTACGAGGCATTTTTTGTCCGATCTTAAAAGCCTTTTTTGTACTAGTGGCAGTTGCACGTAACTCCTTGGATATTTTAAAGTTTAGATTTAACCTCCCTAATCTTTTATTCTTTTATTATAAAACCCTTGCCATTAACTTTTTAACGAAATTTTCCACATCAGACTAATGGAAGACACCTTGCATCCTAGGTGGCATCCTGTATAAGCTAATAATAACTTTATAATATTTATATAATTTTTACTTATGGGTTAAAATCTTATTTTTATCATTAAAAAACCATAATTTTCATTGAGTCTCCTTGATGCCGCATACTCTTCCACTTTTCAATTCTTGAAACAGTCTCTCGATCTCCTATGAAGATGTCGGTATTATATCTAGCTATGTCACACCCCTTCGATCATCGCTTCTTTATTAATGATGCCTAATTTATTCATAACAAGCTTAGAATGAAACAAGACATGTGTACAGTGCATACACACAATGACGCGCGTGACAAAGTAGTTGTGGAAATGCAGTTGAAGCAGGGAGGCTCCCATGTGAGCTTCATTCTTGATGGCTTCAACCACGAAACAAAGGACAACAAGACAAGAAGCTTTCTTCACTTGGATAATCAATCTGGTATGAGGGTCTTTCAAGAACTGAAAGGTGAAAGGATATGGGGTATCAAGGGGCTCAATGAGAATTAGGGTTTTTTTAATGATAAAATGACATTTTAATTATCATTGGTTTTATCTTGCTTACTAACAGCATTCTATTGAAATATCAAAACTTATTCAAATCAATTTTATATTGATTTTACTTTCATTTCTTTTAAGTCCGTTTCTTTTTTAAAAATTTGACTCAATAGAATTTAACTGTTTAATATCTTAATTTTGAATTGTAATATGAAGTTTGTGTAGTCTCTATTATTAGTGTTTAATTTCAAGGTTGTTTAATGAATTCTAATACATGATGGAGTGGTGTTTGAATTAAATATAAGTTAATTAGTAGAACTAATTTGGGTAATGCACTGACGAATAAGCTAAGGAAGATATATTGATTGGAAATGAAAGAACCCCTGGCATCCACGGGGTTTATTTAATGATGACCTAAAGAAGTAAGGGTGGTTTTAACTTTTGATAAGTTAGGATCTAATCTTCCCAATGTTGGAGTGTTGATTTTTGCATTAATGATGAACAGAAAAAGCAAAAGTGGTTCTAACTTTTTCAGAAGTTAGAATTTATATTATGTTTGAAAATTTTTTATTAGTTAAGACTTGGTCTTTCCAATGTAAAGACGGTTTGAGAACATAAGACTCATTGTATCACATTTTATAATCTTTACAAATTAAGTTTCACGTATATGTTAAACTCACAATGTATTTTGTCTTGAATAGAATTGAAAAAAATCTCTTGCATCGCGCAAGAAATTATAAAATGTGATACAATGAGTATTTCGATCTTAGGATGTAAGGATTTAGTTTTTCCAATGTCAGGATGTAATTTTTTGCATAATGATCAACTGAAAAAGTAAGAATGGTGAAAATTGAGAAGTTAGGGTATATTTTATTTGTTATTAGAGGTGTTTAATTGTATTTTTCTAATGGCAACTAACTATATCTTTACGATCTAAGTTTTATATGTCCGTGCAATAGAAAGGGTATTTTGTCTTGAATATAAGTGAAAGAACCCTCGCATCACTTGAGGGTGCCAAGGGGACCTATTATAGAAGTGAAAATATCCTTGCATGGACATAAATAAGTGTTGGAGAAAAAATTCTAATTCATCGTATGGATATGAATCTTTTCGAATCAAAGTTACCATACAAGCAAACAATTCTTGATCATTATTTCATTCTCAATGACAATAAAAAAAACCAAAGTTCATCTAAGTAAAATGTTAGCTTACACTTTATGAGTCTGATTTTTTCACATAGTTAAATATACGTTGCACTAGAGTTTTATTAAGTTAAAATTACTCATATTGGATAAAAAATAGATATATGCTAACATGATGACTAACATTATTTACAATGAAGAGTTTCAAAACCTAATTGGATACGGATGATGTGATTCAAACATATGATGGTATTTAAAAAAATTTATAAAATGTTAATTATAGTTATTCACGCTTTCATGTGCATAATATGATTGAAAATCTATTGTTTCAATGTTGAAATAGGTTATTACTACATAATATTTGACCATAAAGAATAATGGCAATTGGGCAATACACAGGATCGTTTGTCTTGTTTTAACTTCAACTTGTCCTTAACTAAAAAAATAAAAAATTAACTCAAGTCTTGAAATGACTTTATCGATCACTATGAAATTCTTAGGATTTAACTTGAAATTACTTTTTATATTGAAATTATCTAAATGCCCTTAATTTAAAATTTGGAAAACAAAATGATAACAGAAATTTAACAAGTAACAACTTTAATTTATCAAAATAATAATGACAACTAATTTAGTGACAACCAACCAGTTTCACAAGAATTTCTTACTAAATGTTAATGACACCAACAATATAACAAGTAACAGTTTTAACTTATCAAATACTCAATAACTAAGACAATGACGCCTAATTCCATGAGGATGATTAGGTTATTTCACAAAAAAACTTAATCATAGAATAGTTTCAAAAACTTGATTGGAATCAAGTCATTTCGATTATCATTTTGAGGTTCACATATTTCAATGGTAATTTTTTAAAAAAGTTTAATATATTTTCTCAAGGTTTTTTATGGGCTTGACCCATCACACGTCATGACCCAACTTTATTTACAAACCCAGAATGCATATTTTTTGGTACAATGTAAGAAAAAGGAAAAAAATAAAGAAACGGAGAATTGTGGGCCTGAGCTGATTCATTCTTCATTGGTAGTATGATAACTAAAGCCTGGAAATCTATAATGGGAGGGATTAGTCGCTGTTACCAATGGTAGATGCTTTGGAACTACCAAAAAAAAAAAAAAAAAACCATCGGCTATAAAAGTTAGAAAAATTTGCAGAAAAAACTATACGAAGTGGAACTTAAATGAAAGAAAATGGTTCATTCTTTCTATTGTTTTGATTAAAAAAAAGAAACAAAATGTAAGAGGACGGAGAACTTGAGAATAAATCATAATAATGGATATGGATGCTGACTGAGAAATGAGGCTACCTTATCTCAAACAAAACAGACCGAGTCACTATTCATGTTATCGTCAGAATCCCCAGCCTCGGTTGCGTCTTCAATGTATTGCTGAGGATGAGAATGCGTAATGGGTGGGATTTTATCTTTTTCTAGTTATAAAACTATCTCCTAGCTCCTAAATTATGTTAGGAAAACTACTTGTCACTTGCCTGACAATGTTCCAACCCTTATTATTCTCAGGTAAACAAAAAAAGAACGTTTATTATTCCAATTTTCCAAAACATTTCTTGCAAATAATGACCTGAATACTTTTGAAATGCTATTCTATTCCTAAAACTCTACATTAAACTGATCCACTCATACAACTTGATATTGGGCCCGAATTAAACTAGACTAAATCAATATTCTAACCAACTTAATTGTTTTAGCATAACAAACAAGAAACAACGCAGACAAACTTTGTTTTTGGGGTTTGTTTTGATCAGTTCAAATTGATTCTTTTTCATTATTCGGCCACTATTTTGGTTTGATTCATTCCCATTAATTGGATGGGTTTTGAACCCCTCTGATTGTCTTAACTGTTGCTTAACAGGTAAACGATCATCTCAAGAGTACGCACCCTCCACAAAGAGTCATCTTTGGCAGCTATTGTCTGTAGAGAAACTAGTGATTATATGCCAATCTCCTAAACTGACTGCCTAAAAATCCATACAAAAGCAGAAGCTTCGGCTTCCAGCATTAGTCAGGGTCCATGCTCATCAACATTTTCATTCAACGAGAAAAAATTGAGATACCCAGAGATCTTCTCTAAAATACTACAGTTGCTATGCCTACTGGGCGGCTTTGAAGCCCTCTCTGTACAAAATGGGATTATTTCCTTCACTGCTCAGATTCTCTTCTTTACAACGAAACCATCAAGAATTTTCTACAATACAAACAAGATCATTCTTTCTGTTGAGTCCAGATCTTCACAGTTTTATCATTGCCAAGAGCACCAGAAGCAATCATGCTCTTTGTAGGGTGACATGAAACAGATATAACAGTATCCGAGTGACCTTCCAATTTTTGTACTATTTTCCTTGTCTGTAGTTCCCACAAGTATATACAACCATCTTCGGAACCACCCACCACAAACTTTGCATTTGTCAGTGAGAAGGAGGAAGAAATGCAATACTTTGAATTAACATGACCCGCATACGTCTTCACACACTTCCCAGTAGAATAGTTCCAAAGTCTCTGTAGATGAGGGAAAAATAACAACATAAGCCCAAGTCGTGAAAGTTCAAAACTAGCCAATGGATTCCAAAGCAACCTGGCCGATTAAGATTTCAAATTTTGCTACTCAAGGAAAGGGGTCAAAATGTCCAATTGGTTGCATGCAATTACAGCAGTAGAGCCCATTAGACAAACTCAGCATGAGAACCAATTCATATTGCTTTTACGTGCTTGAGGAGTTTTAGACTCTAGCATAGCAATTTTCACACCCAAGTTCACAAGTACATTTAGCGCTCAAGAATATTTCTACATTTCCAACATACAGGTGAAAGAGTCAATTAAAAGAAAGCCGCTAAATTAAGGTTCAGCGTCACAGCAGTCAGCATAGTCTTTCTAGTTTAATTACAACATACTGCTTTATTCTTATCCAAAAACCCGGGGGTAAGTGCCTAAAAAAAAACAAGCCATTCGTGTTTTGAATATATTCAAACAAGAGTATTAAACAGCTCTACTATTTTCTACACCGTACGATTTTCCGCTTATCTTTGCAGCCTAACGATGAAAGCAAATCGCTCAGGAACATCATTTTTTCCTTCACCGAATCTCAGAATCAGGATTTGACCAATCTTTCAGAGCTACTTCCTTAGACTAGAAGTTTCAGGACATAACGAAACAAATTTCCACACGTAAGTGCTGAGTTCATAATACTTGTTCTAAATGATTCATGTTCCCAAAGCCGATAATAAAACCCGGAAAAGGGCCATATATGACTCATAAAAGAAGCATATTGTGGCCAACCGAAAAAGCTAATCATGCGAATTAAATACGACGAAGAAGTAATTGAATTACCATAGTATTGTCCAATGTGCCAACGAGGATAAATTTTCCATTGGGCGAGAACTTGACAGACGAAACGGGGGGATTGATCTCATTATCGATCAAAGTCTTAACACATTGCCCAGTTGAGGCATCCCAAATCCGGCAGAGCCCATCGTAGCTGCCGGAAACAATAAGAGAACCGTCGCGATTAAAGTCCACGCCAGTAACAGGGTCGGAGTGAGCCGGAAGGACCCTCAAACACTTTCCGGACTTAACATCCCAAACTCGAACAGTCTCATCGAAGGAACCAGAGACGACGATGTTGGACTGAGGATTGAAATTAACACAGAAGACGTAATTAGTGTGGCCTTGGAAAGTTTTGATAAGTGAAGCAGTAGGAACATCCCATAAGCGAACAGTCTTGTCGTCAGAGGCGGAGACAAGAAAGCGGGAGTCAGAAGAGAAGGCCAAATCAGAGACGCCCAGATGATGGCCTTGATACTCCTGCATAGGTGACAGATTCAGGCTTTCGGAATCTGAGTCGGAATTGGTGAAGCCATAACTGCGGAGGGTCTTGTCGGCGGAGGAAGACGCCAGGAGACGGCCGTTCGATGAGAATTTAACGGCGGATATGGCGCGCTCGTGACCAGATAGGGTTTGTGAGAGCGCGTATGGCGTGAAGGATTCTAATGATTCTGTCGACATTTCCTATTTTCTGGGTTGCAATCTAGTGATGATTTGACAACGTGAAGAATCACCGGTGATCAGGCAGAGGAGCTTTGGCGGCGGATTCAGCCTCCAAACTCCAAACGGTTTTCACTTTAATTCTCTCAGCCAATTTCTTTGATTCATATCACTTGTTGAGTCAAAGTAGTCAAATACCGCTCAGAGGCTCAGTGAGCACTGGCACGGTTTCTTGTCCGTTTCTTGTCACCTTTCTTTGTTTCTTTCTTTTTTTGGCCGGAATTTCTCTGTTTCTTTCTTTTTTTTACCTGAATTTCTTTCTTGGTTTTCTTTTTTGAGTAAAACTGGATATCATTGCCATTCAATCAGAAAGCAAATATAAGAGTTCAAATTCCTTTACTAAAATGCATCATTAGATGGAGATTGATCGAAGATACAAAAGACTCGACTCAAGTATATGACATCTTAATTAAATAATTTGCTAAAGTCAAAAATTCCCTAGAACTATGTAGTAGAATAACCTACCAATCCATGTGTAAAATTAACCTGGTGTCCCCACTAATATCCCTATCTGGGTGCTTTTCATCACATCCCCTAATATAAAAATCAATGGCTGCTATGCAACAAGTGTACACAATAATATTTCTGAATCCTCTGATCCAACATAGACTCAAACCATTCAAAATCCCTAGCATTTTCAGCTATTGCAGGGGAACCGATGTAAGTTTGCAACTGAAACCACAAATCCAAATGCCATCCTCCTCTTTGATAGCCCACCACACCCACTCATTCATGTTTGAAGTGCAGAACCATCAACCTCTGCTTTAACATGACCAGAGGGAAGGCTCTATCTCTTGAGTAGTCTGCAGTGTTCTTTTCCCATAGAAGATGAAATGGTCAATCAAGTCTTTATCCCAACAAGCCCTGTAAAGAGAATCATAGGCATCCCCAGAAATACAAACATCATCAGAATTATATAATATGTCATACCGTGTTGTCCGTATATCCTATCAAACATATCCAAACAAAGTTGCCAAGGGGATTTTCTTTATTTTATCTGATTCTGCTTCTCGCTTAAGATTCCATTTGGGCCAAGCCGCTCCTTGTAGAGAGAAAAAAGCTTCCCAGTGTATAGGCGCTACAATTGATTTCCATCTCTCCGCTGCACTCAAACAGTCTCTCATCAGGTGCATAGGGTCCTTATCCTCCCCCGCAACCATATAGGTAGATTGCAGTGTCACTCAGGTCCGTCCTCTTCCTCAGATCTGCTATATGTATGCGTTCATGCGTAAATACCCACATGAAAGATTTGATCTTCTCTGGCATTCTCCATTTCCAAAGTTGCTTCCATATGTTGCCAACCTCCGGTCGTGTACTTGAAAAAAGAAGATGGTATGCAGATTTCACTGTAAAGAGCCCATCAGTGGATGGGTGCCATATATATTTATCCTCTCCTAGTCTCCTCTCTCCTCACGGAGTGGGTATGCACACACAATATACTCAACAATATTGTAGGGGAACCAAATTAGAAGCTTATTCATGTTCCAATTTCCCGCCATGTCCACATAGTCAGCCACTTTTTCATTCCTGCTGATCAAGCCTTCCCAACCTTAAACTAGGTCTATAATAGGATACCTAAGCTCAGACCAATTCTCAAACCTGAAGGAGGTATCTTGCCCATTGCCAACTTTCTTTGTTTTATTTGGCATTTCTTGTCCATTTCACGGGATCCTCTGCTCTTTTCGTTTTTGGCCAGTGGGCGCTTCTGCTCTTGTAAAGATTTCTTTAGCCTATAAAAGAACTTCTACGACATTCAATAAAATAATAATAATAATAGTAATATTTTCACAATTGTTCTTTGACTATTTTATCTCTCATAAATTATATTTAGAAGAGAAAATTGAGGGTGACTGTTAACTTTAATTAAAAGAAATTTTTGAAATATTTTGATGACTTTTGAGAAAATAATTTTTTATAATCAATTTTGACTAATAACTATATCTTTTAATATGTGTGATTTGGTTAAAGTTTGTTTTTTTAAAAAAAATTAAAATAAAATAAAAAACTGCGGATTGATCCAACATTTGCTAGGAATGGAATGTGGAGTTCTTAGCAAAGGCACAGCTTAATGCTCCAAGCCTCCAATAGACATGCAGGTGCTTGTATCACCCCATAGGACCAAGATGCAAGTATGTAACTAGCAATAGATACATTATTTTGAGAAGCCAAAAAGAAAAAAGGGTTTGTTAATACTGAAAGTCTGAAACAGGAAGTGACGCATTATTTCATGTCCATTCAAAGATCCAAGCAGATATAACTATTGGAATTTATGAAGCTAAACTATGATGTGCTGCATAGATGGTTTATTGCATATTCGAGTTCCACCATTATTCAATTTTCACAATGCCCCTTTCAAAAGCTAAATCTTTCCAAATCCCTTGGAGAATAAGATCAAAGTTTCCGCAGCTTGCCGCTCAAGCGTGAGTTCGTTATCCATCCCTTCCTCCATCTCCAAATTTTGATCATAGGATCCAGAAAGCGACGCTTCCACATCGTCTTCCCTTGCTGGTTCCTCATGCGCTTCTTCATTATTTCCATGGTTCCCAACTCCATCTGACAGCCCAACAACAACACCATCATGAAGTGAAAGATCAAGATTTACCTCTGGTGAATTGACCTCTCCTTCGTCATTTGCTTGCATCACTTCAGTTGTATCAGAGCTGTAACTGTATCCTCCAAGGATAATTGCTTCTACTGAAGAAGACTTCGCACCTGGACTGTCAAATGTGTGAATTTCACCAGGGGAATTGTTAACACTGAAGCACTTGCCAGCTTCATCAACTCCTCCTGTGTCTTCTCCTGCTTGAGGACAAGCATTGGGATCTAATGAATGAGTCTTCTCACTGGATCTATTTTCTTCCTGCGACAAGTAGGCTACGCACTAAGTGAAATAGGTTTCACTGCATAATGAATAATGACATAAAATGCACATCCCCAAATTACTCCCTCATTGATTATTATTGTCAGGCTTTCACTATGACAAGTTGAATGATCCACAATTTCATTGAAGAAGCATATCAATTATTATTTTCAAGAGAACACAGAATGAGTGAAGGAAGCAGGAGTGACACATTAATGGCATAATCAACCCACACCCACATCATAATCTAGACAAAACGTTGGAAACTTCAACCATACACTATCTCAAGTGAGCGAATTTATATTCTAATCAAAACTCCGACTAAGCCATCGAGAGAAGGAATACATAATATATTTGTAGCAGATTAAATGCCACAATAAAAAGCAAGTTTATCGAAGTTGATACCTTCAGAGAATTTGGCAGTGGCGCTGAGCTGCCAACCTTCTGCCCTCTAAATACACCCCATAAGAATGACAAACTGTTTTGACCTGCCAAATTAGGAAAACAATATAGAGATGAATGTAAACATTATGAGCAGGTGAATCTAAAAATGAGAGAGATAAATGTTAAAAGAGCTGAAATGTAAACTTTCTGAGCAGATCATTTCTTACGTTGGATTTGCTCAGGCAGAAGGTTGGATGGAAAAATTAATAGTTCATCACCATCAAAATTTCCTCTAAGAGCCAAATCATTCTTTGTCATGCACTCCAGTAATCTACTATAGTGCGTTCTATAGCTGAAGGGAACTCTATGTATAAGTAGACACAAAAGAGTGAGCATATTAATAATGAAAACTAAGAATTAAACAAACCTATCAAGATCTGTTGCAAAAAAGTATAGAGCAATATGATCTTCTATGGCTTGATGTTCAACAAATTGAGATGGCCATGTCCTCAAGCGAGGTAATTGTTCAAGCATGATAATCTCAGGAAGCTTGTCTACTGCTTCAAGAACTTTACGTAATGCAAAAGTTGATAAATGTGCTTGAATTCCATCACAAGAGCTTTCAAGTCCTTCACTACTGTACAACTGAAATGTACCTCTGCACGATTTATCAGACATCTTCACACATGGGAGTTTAAAAATGGCAGGCCTTTAAAGGAAATAAATTAAATAAACTTAATAAAAAATGACGTTGTCAAAGTTAAAAGAAAGAGTAAGGGTCATACATCCATATGTAGTCAGGAACCTCTGCTTTCTCCAGAGCATTGCAAGATATTTGAGGCTTAGAGTTAGTTTGTTTGTATGCTTTCATCTGTCCCTTTTTCAAGATGAAGGAGGTCTCCCTTTGAAGCAAAGACTTGTTCATATTGGGTGACCTTGGAGGCACAACCCTCACTCTGATGGTCTTTGTTTTTTCCACAGACTGAGCTTGTGAAAGGGCTCCATGCCTCTTTGCTGGTAACAGAGATGTTACATCACTTGTTCCCTTTCCACCTGAACACGAAGATCTAATTTTGATTTTTGAACCACTCCTAGATTCAATATTTACAGAACTTCCAGATCCTTGCCATTGTGGATGCCCTAGCAATTTTCCAGTCGTCTTTTTGACTTTATCTTGTTCTGGTTTCTTAGCATCTGTCCTTAGAGCACACTGTTCACAAGTCCATCCGCCTTCAGGAACTTTGTCCAGCATAATGCGCATACAGTAACTGTTGAATCAATGAAAAACATAACTCCACAATTTCACTTCCCAGAAAACAAGGAATGACATAAAGGAACATAGATGGTACAATACTAATTTTCAATTTTTTTTTTTCCTTTTTGAATAAGAAAGAACATAACCGCACTTTTGGTCCCTCTAGCTGCAAATACACACAATTTAGTCTCCCTTGCCTCAATTTAATCATAAATGTCCCTCTAATTATTATTCTTAAAGAAATTATAAAACAAAAATTACAAGAGGCAATAGCTTGCTTCCATTTACAAGTTATTCAACTAATTAGAAGAGCAGGATTGCTCAATTTGAAACATAGAGACTGTATCCTATTCTGCAATGCTAGAACCGTCAAAAGGCAAGATTAAGCCTAAAAAGTACAAGATGCAAAACATTATTTACTTACATGTGTTCTGCCCCATCAGGACACTTTCTGCAAACTGCAAGTTTCTCCTCCAGACCCACATCCCCACATATAGCGCAAACTCTATCCTGCAAGCAAGTGGCATCAAAAAGTGCAATAAAATTTCAACCTGGAATTAGGAAATATGCTGAGGGCAAAATATATAAAATTTTACTCTTATCCCACCTCTCACCTACCTTCACTAATGTGTACTACAATTCAGGCGTTTAATTTCATTAAACTTTCTGAACTTATTGCTCAGGATACTGAGCTGGAAACGTAATTATAGATTAAAAACAAAACATAAGATCAACTGAAGACGAAGAATTGAATGGATTTACAGCACTGCAGTAATTACAGATATTTACCATTAGTAAATATAGTATATTCTGAACTGCTCCTTTCTCTCTCTCTTTATTTTTCCATAATCAGCCCATCACCATTCATCAATCAATTGATTTCCTCATTAACCAGCATTCCATTTTAGGTATATCCCTTTTATAATTTAAAAAAAAAAATTAGGACATTGGGTTGCTGAAATCCCCAAACACCACATCACATGAAGACCTTTGGGATACTGAACTTTTAATTGCTTGGTCATGTATGTTTTGATACCATTCCAAAAAGTACTACTACAAAAGCTTAAGCCATTAAGGTCAGCCCCTGAATTGGTTTTAATCTTAAAATACAATAAAGAATGCATAATGACACACAAGTCAAAAGTTAGAACAGTGACAAAAATATTAATCTTCCAACAAGGTTATCTCACCATGGCTTGACTCAGGACCCAATATGTGAATGTTATTAGATTACTGAACAGCACCAACCACCAGGAAGTTGACTGAGGAGTGTGATTTTCATCCTTTGGCCAAGGATGCCTTTCAATTGATCATATAACTGGTCAATAAGCATTAACTATGTATAAACTTCATTTTGATAGCACTTGACTACTTGTATAGCTATTTTTTGAGGCTAATGTTTTCATCTGGGGAAACACTTCTTACATTCAGCATGGACAACATGGATAAGTGTATTTTATGGATTTTGAGACACCATGTAAGTCTTAGTGTTGAGAAGGCAATATCATATACCTCTTTCTCCATTAAGTTTGATGAATCCTTGATGTCCACAGACCGAGATCACCCTTTCGTAGTGTTGTTTACAATAATAGCAGCACACTTTTGGAAATGCCTCTTGAAGTACAAATGAAGTTCTGTTTCAATTGCTGAATCTTAGTATTCAAATGAGGATGATCTTTCCTAAATGTAGAGTAACTGTAAACACAATCAATCTGGCCACTAAACCCAAATATGGCTACTGCTGCGGCTGTTGACCCCTCTCGTTCATCTAAGCACACAAAATACTCTCCCTGAAATTCAATAAATAGAATCAACTTCAAACTCAACAGAAAAAAAATCTGACAATTACAATATATAAAATGAGTTATACACCTTTTGTGGGATAGCACAATTAAAGAAACTTGGATAAACTACTCCTTTCCGTGGAGGATTTTAAATGAAGTTTTGAATATCATGGTCATTTACATTCACATCTACACATAGGGAAAAAAAAGTCTATCATTCACATCCTTCTCAACTACATAAAAGTAACCAACTGATGATAAATTGTAAGACAAGCTCTTTAACATAAAAAAGGCGGCTTAGTGCATAAGGCTCTCACCAGATGAGGTATAGGGAGAGTCAGATGTACGCAACCATACCCCGCAAGGGTCAAAATTACCTATTGTCAAATATATGTTGCCTGATCCTCCAATGCGCGAGACACTATCACCAAGGATATCTAACCCTTTATGTTTGTCAAGTTGATTTGAGAATCTATCATTATCAAATTTGATCAATCCTCCGAGAGTGTCACTAGATTCTCCAATTGATCAAGCTTTTCAACAATCTTCACAAGGATCAGAAACCCAAAAAGTAGCTTGCCTTTCTGCAATTTCAGAGAATGATTTGTGACTTGAGACATTAGCGATGTTACTCGCCTCACTGCTTATATGCCCACACTCGCATTCACAATCCAATGAACGAGGGAGCATACTGCCATCATTGGAAGATTTTTTATAGGGTTTCTTCTCTTGAGAGGCTTTATTGGTAAAGTTGTAAGTCCTCTCACCCATTATCGCCCCCACTCGTTCAAAATGCATGTACGATGAACGCCACATGGCACACGAATTGCTTTTTTGAGATTTTTCTTCCATTTGAAAATTAGATGGCTATAAAGAGTGAAATCAACAACATGGTAATTAATTAAGATAATAACATATGAGAAATACTATAAGAAATGGCAAAGTCTATCCACAGAGCCAAAAATAAATCTTAGGAATGCCAATATCCTAACAACAACAACGACAACAACAAAGCCTTATATCACTAGGTGGAATTGGCTACATGGATTGCACAACGCCATTGTAGTCTATCAACAACCAAACTTTTGGATAAATTGTTGGTAAGGAGGTTCCACTCTATCAACAATGTGAATATCCTAACAATAGAGAAAATGAATGAATAAATTTAAATAGAACATGAAGCATAAGAGATCGATCAAAATTCAAGTGACAAGACAAAAGATTGAAATTTCCTATATGAGATATATTTTGTGACAAAATAATATCATTGAAGCAGCACTTGGTATTGGATTAAGATAAAATTAACTTCAATTATGCAATGTAATGAACAATGATACATAGAAATGCTGATACCCAACAATTATTGAAAAATCACCCGGCACAGTATAACTAGAACTCATAAACTAACAAATCTCAATGTTTGATTATAGATGCTTCATCTAGAAGATCCTATGTTAAAAATATTGGAAAAAAGTAGAACAAGTATTAGGATGGGGAAATATTATCACAATTATTTATCTCAAAAAACCAAGATAAACTGCGGGGGGGAATACAAGTTATAAAATGTATTATAAATTACAAACCAAATGCTTGTGAGATACTTCAACATAGTAGAATCAGTGAATCATCTATTTTGGCACACCAAAAGTTTTGAAGAATCACATATACATGACACAATTTACTTGGAAAGGCATCTTAAAATAATTACAAAATGAGTAATAGAACTCAATGCCCTTTATTATTAATTTGTTGGCATTAAATTAAGGCAGTTGAAATAATTCTCTTCTTCCATTGTCTCCAACCAAAATCTACTTCCTCAAAATAAGACAACACAATTGCCTCGACAAGTTCAAAATGATTAATGCTCCAAAAGTGACTTGGTAGTATAATCATCCATTAGAAGCAAAAGGACAACTTAATTTTCTTTTTTCTTTAAAAAAATGCATTATTTGTAAATGCATCAGATATGCTACAATAACTCTTTTGGTTTTCACTAACCACTCTAAAGGATGAAGATTCATCTACTTGTTTTTCAATGCTTTAGGTGATGCAAACCATCTTTTGGTTTCATTTTGACCGAAGCAAGTGCTCCAATCCAGCATCAAGCATCAAACTGTTGTGGTAATTTATCAGAAACACCGATATAAACCGCGAATTCAGTGCTGCATATAATGGAAACTATGTCAAAAAGTAATCTGCAGATAGATGAGCAGGAATTTTGTTGATTGTGATCAAATAATATTAGCTGTCGTGAATGGTTGACTAAGAACAAAAGAAGGAGAAGGAGTAGAATTTATCACGTTCTCAGCTATATGAACATGTTATACATAACTCAGACTTCATGCAAGTAACTCTGAATGTCTGGCTGAGTCTTTTTTCACTACATTTTAATTTTTATGTCCTCTCATCCTTTTTGTCTTCTTCTATGCAACAGATCCCTTTTATTTCTAAGTTCAGGAACCTGCATTTAATTTGTTGGGTGATTATGCCGTCAATCTCTTACATATTTGTGGATCTTAATAATTAAACTATCCATCCACATAAAAGATAAGAAGTTATGAGGCCTTAAAAAATGAACATGTGGATCTACAATTTACTAAATTGCTTTTTTCAATTTTAACATATTGGTTTTCTGAATCAGGATAGCAAGGCAGGGGAATCGATTTTAAGCAAGCAAAACGCTCAAACTTCAGAAATGTAGTGATGAAGACTAACCCTACTGTTAGTTTCTCGGCCTCAACAATTCATTCCCCTCAGCCACTATATGATAGTAAAAGATATGCAGCACTGCCCTTCAACTCTATCATATTGTTACTGGGAAAAAAAGCCACAAAAGGAAAAGAAAGCCAAGTTTTAACTAACACCAAAAAATTGTAACTAAATTTTCTCAAACGAATGCATATATGAACAAATTTTCGGAATCAATGACCAGAGAAAACGACCTGCACGAACCTCGGGAGCAAAAATAAACAAAAAAATCGCAAAGATACCTTTTTCTTAAAAACAAACAAGAGGATAAAACTGAATCATAGAAGAACGATCAAACTACATAAAGCTAAATAAATCAACAAATAGAAGCCTGAATCACCATAGCTATATGATCTTAAACAGGAATGAAAAAGAGGAGACAGAAGGAATACAGAGAGTGCACACCTGAGTTAGCACTAACTCTGCATCACTGCCATCATAGAGCTGTTCCAAAGTCCTTAACTCGCCCATCTCCGTTGCCTCCACCACGGCGACCAGTGAACCAACGGAACATTACACGTGGCGGGGGGAGTGAAAGGCAGGAGTTTTACTTAGGCATATAGTTTACACAGCCCACAATGAGCAGGCGCCATGCTTGTCTTCTCCATAGCAGCATCTGTATATTGGTGTCATCGCTGCCAATTAGAGCCGACTCAATACATTTTAATTTTGGATACAGATTGCTTCTTGAATCTTGACTTGATGCATGTAGATTTTTCTGACGTGGCACTCCTCCGTTTCTCAAATGGTGTCGTGTGTGGGAGGGAGGGGCCAGCGCGCTTCTAGTGGACCCTCACGCAGTAGATTTTGCCGATATATATGGGAAAATAACAGAAAAATAACTTTAAAATTATAAAATCTTTTATTACTTAAAATTAATGAGCAGCGACAAGACTTGATCAGTGCATTTAAAATTAAGTTTATTATTTCTAATCACTTAATAAGAAGTATCTAATTCAAAATTTTACAAATTCAAATGTTTTTTCTGTCATTTTCCTTACTAATAAACACAGAAAGTGTAAACTTGTAGTTAACATAAAATATGAGGCGCGTTCCCCTCCTGCGTCTCAGGGCCGCATGCCCGCAGTAGTACAAAATTGCGTACTGAGATTGCATTCTTATTTTTGCCAGGTGAAACAGAAATACAGTCCAGCTTTAAGAAAACGTTACATTAATTAATTGCAGATATTAACAATTTAAGATAGTAGCATTCTACTCATACACATTCATAATATATATATATATATATATATATATATAAAGATTTCTTTCTTTTTTTTTAGAGAAAATCACTTTCGGGTCCTAAAGACAATAAAAAAGCACGAAAAAGTCTCATACTGAATTTCTCTATTTAAAAAGTCTCTAAGGACTTTTATGTGATTAGTTGTCAATGAGAAATAGCTAAATTAACCCCAAGGAATAAACAAGGAAAAGGCACTTGAGAAAGAGGCTCGTACGTGCATTTCAGTCCTTCGCTCATTGCTCCTTTGCAGTCCTAAAGTCCTTGGCTCCTCTGAACCCCAAACCTCTACTGATCCTCTAAACCCTTAGCCTTCATCGCTCATCGGAAACCCCAGCCTCCATCGCTCGTTCAAAGCCCCGCTTCCATTGCTCACTAAAGCCTGAGCCTCCGGGATCTAGCTTTCCTTCTATACTTATTATCATCTTTTTCCCTTCTTTTCTTTTTTGTACTGTTGGATTAAGATCTCAACGATCCAAATTTATCATATGATTAAAATATTGTTAAAAGTAAAAGGGAGGGAAAATGATGATAAAGAAAGATGATAAATCTGGATCGTTGGGATGTTAATCTAACGTTACAAAAAGGAAAATGAGGGAAAAGGATGGTAAGGAGTATAGGAGGAAAACCAAGTCCAAGCCTCCATCGCTCCTTCGAACCCCTAGCCTCCATCGCTCCTCTAATCCCCCAACCTCCGTCGCTCTAAATACCCAGCTTCCATCACTTTTAATTTGCATTTTTCTTTGATTATAAAACACATACACTTGTTAATATGACTAATGAAGTTATAAAATAAGGTTGAAGAACTTGTTAAAACACAAATTAGCTGTTGTAACAGACTATCTGATTATAAAAACTCATGCATTTGTTAATATGAATCATAAAGTTGTAAAGCAAGGCTGAACAACTTGTTAAAACATAAATCAGCTATTGTGATAGACTCTTTGATTATAAAAACTCATGAAGCTGTAAAACAAGGTTGAACAACTTGTTAAAATACAAATAAATTGTTGTGACAGACTTTCTAATTATTAAAACTCATGTACTTGTTAATATGACTCATGAAGTTATAAAAAAAAGGTTGAACAACTTATTAAAACACAAATCAGATGGTGTGATAACGCATACACTTGTTGATATGACTAATGAAGTTGTAAAGTCAACATGAATAAAACACAAATCAACTATTAATATGACTCATGAGTTATTTTCGGAGGATCTTTCATAGCAGTTGATTTGTGTTTTAACAGGTTGTTCAACCTTATTTTAAAACTTCATGAGTCATAATAACAAATATATGAGTTTTTATAATCAGAGAGTTGTAAAGAATAACTCATGTACTTGTTAATATGACTAATGAAGTTGTAAAATCAATAGGAATAAAACACAAATCAATTGTTAATATGACTCATGAATTATTTCTAGAGGATCTGTCACAACAATTTATTTGTGTTTTAACAGGTTGTTCAACCTTATTTTACAACTTCATGAGTCATAATAACAAATTTATGAGTTGTTATAATCAGAGAGTTTGTCACAACAACTAATTTATGTTTTAACAAGTTTTTTTGCCTTATTTTACAACTTCATAAGTCATAATAACAAGTGTATGAGTTATTCCCAGAGGATTTATCACAAGAGTTGATTTGTGTTTTAACAAGTTGTTTAGCTTTGGTTTACAACTTCATGAGTCATAATAAAAAATGCATGAGTTATTCTCGGAGGGCCTGTCACAACGGCTGATTTGTGTTTTAACAAGTTGTTCAACTTTATTTTACAACTTCATGAGTTATATTAATAAGTGTATGAGTTTTTATAATCAAAGGGCCTGTCACAATAGTTGATTTGTGCTTTAACAAGTTGTTCAGCCTTATTTTATAACTTCACGAGTTATATTAATAAGTGCATGAGCTTTTATAAACAGACTGTCTATCATAATGTTAATTTGTGTTTAACAAGTTGTTTAGTTTTGTTTTACAACTTCATGAGTCATATTAACATGTGTATGAGTTTTTGTAATCAAAGAAAAATGCATATTAAAAGTAAGGAAAGCTAGGTGTTTGAAGTGATAGCTGGGGTTCAAAGGAGAGAGGAAGGCTGGGGTTCATAGGAGCGATGGAGGTTGGGGGTTCTAATGAGCGACAGAGGTTGGGGGTTTGGAAGAGTGACGAACTAACAAAAGACTTTGGGACTTCAAAGGAGCGAATGGCGCACTAACAAGCAAAGGACGTAAAATGCATGGACAAGCCTCTTTCTCCTTTGCCTTGTCCTTGTTTATTTGTTGAGGAAATTTAATCATTTCACATTGACAATTAATCATACAAAAGTATGTGGGGATTTTTTTGACAGAGGAATTCAATATGAGACTTTTTTGTGATTTTTTATGACCCTTACAGTGATTTTTCTTCTTCTTCTTCTTTTTTTTTTTTTTTTTGTTAAGAATAGACCAAAAAAAAAACATGAAGGGCCATCCAAATCCAAACTTAAGAAAGAGCCAAGGAGAGGAAGAAATGACGTTGACTTGGTTTGATCCAGCAAGTTATGCTCAATCGGTCCTCCGTTTCCCAGTGCATCCTCTTCGAGTCATGGAGCTCCTTCTCACCCTCACTCACTACCCTCCTTCTTCGTCCTCTTCACCTCTTCTACGTCACCACGGCGCCAATAATCTTTTCTATTTTCAACCCAAGATCAAGACTAAGTTTTTTCACGGAGGACCATTCCTCACCGTCCGATCCATCAAAGCTTCTGCTGAGCCCACCACTGAGAGGATCCACCACGTTGAAACCCCTCCTCCTTTCAACAACCCCTCTGTAGAGGTTCCCTCTTTCAATTCCGCTCTTAACGATGCTGACTTACCCGTTTGGGATAAGATCAGTGCTCTCGTCAGGCTCTCCTATGGCATCGGTGAGTTCCTTCGGATATTTTTGATGACTCAGACTTAGAAAGCTTGCCTTTTTGGTTCATCACTCTGTCTAACTGGGAGATTTTGCCTAACTACTTTTTTTGGGGACGTCGATTATAAAGGTCGTACTGGGCAGTAAAGGAAATAAACGCGTTTGCTTTTAGGAATGATATGTAGTTCACGCCTTTATACCATGTATACTTTAGCTTTTCCTTTTCAGAGTTTACTTAACTGACGTTCTGGGAATTTGCTTGTGTTAGGGATATATGGAGCCATGGCTGTGGCGGGAGGTTTTATATGCTCGATCACTGGTATTGACGCTATGGGGGGTTTTCATCTGTCTTCAGATTGCATTTTGCAAGGGCTAGGCTATGCTGTTCCACCAATTATGGCTCTTTTGTTTATACTTGATGTAAGTGTGCTTGTCAAAAGATATTTTTATTGTTCTCTGAGATGATAGTGGTATGTAATGAGGATTCTGATTAAAAGTGGGAAACCTATGGCTTGCCTCCGTTCTGTTTGATGTAATGTGTGAATGAATTAATGAACTGACAATAGTTAGTGTTATAGGATGACGTTGTGAAGCTTTCACCCCATGCCCAAGCCATCAGAGATGTGGAGGATGAAGAACTCTGGAATTTTTTTTATGGTATGTCCCCTTGGCAGGTAATTTTGTGGAACTTGTTTGATTTGGATTAGGTCTTCATTCTTATGCAAGGATCAAAATCAGCTTGGTCACTGTGCTTTTGTAGTTTATACTGATGGTTGCTGCAAGTTCAGTGGGAGAGGAGCTCTTCTACAGGGCTGCTGTTCAGGTTTGTTCAGGAGCTCCGTTGCCTTATTTGACCATATCTACTTAAAGAATCATTTTGAAGGATTAACTAAAAATTAAAATCATAGATTTTGTATATGAGCCATGTATAATCCAGATCATGGGTTAATTCACTATATGTTGAATGATATTTTATACATAATAGAACAAGACTAAAACTAAAATTAAGTGGATTTTGCTTCGGAGTGTTAGAGCAAAATAGTGATTAGCATCCTGAATTGGGTTTATTTCTTAGAACACCTTCTATCATTTGGTGTGACAATCTAAATGCCAAAGCACTTGCAACTAATCCTGTTCATCATACTCAAAGTATGCATATTGAAATTGATATCCATTTTATAAGAGACCAGGTTCTTTCTGGACAAGGTGATATCCAATATGTCCCTTCTACATATCAAGTTGCTGACTGTTTAACAAAGACTCTATCTCATACTCAGTTTAATTATTTCAGAGGCAAACTTGGTTTGTGTCCTACACCCTCAGGGGAATGTTAGAGCAAAATAGTGATTAGCTTCCTCTGTAGATAATTGTTAATACATATGGTTTTACAGCTGTAAGATTTCTTCTGATATTCTCAGGACACGTGTATGGTGTATATTGCTTTGTAAAACCATATTCTGTTGTACAGTACCTCTATATAATACAAGAAGGTCTGAGCCATTATATTCATTCAGCCTTTATTTCCAATTCTCCTCTTTTTGTTTCTCGGAGAATAATAGAACAAGACTCGGGATAGTTTTGGATTCTACATAATCACCAGTCTTGCTTATATTCCTTTTTTCGCTGGGTTTTCTAAAATTGTGATTTTAGCACTTGGGTATTCCGATTGATGAAATTCCACATGATCAACCATCAACATGCTTTGAAAAATCTAATATTGGGCGTCACTGCTTATATTCCTTCATTTTTGTTCTTTCTCTCTCTCTCTCTCTCTCTCTTTTTCAAAAAAGAGCTATTCAAAAGAGAGACCTCAGTTTCTGCGATTCTGTATCTCAAAAATCTCGAAATTGATGAAAAGCTTGCGTTTTAGTTTGACTCCCAACTTATTCAGAATATTAGCAACAAGAAAGTTTCAAGATGAACAAGACTTAATGTCTAATAAGTAATGACTCGAAACAAAGAAGAAAAGCAAGGGGCCTAATATTATCATTATTATTAATTTCTTCTGGAATACTATATCTCAACTTGAAACTAACAATCCCACATTCCCCACAGGGGGCATTGGCTGATATATTTCTGCGAGGCAGTAATCTCATGGCTGGTTCTCGGGGAATGGCATCTCTGGTATGTGTCCCCCTGCGTCTCTCTGTTTTTCTTTTTTTTTTTGTTTTTGATAATTTCTCTATCACTCCTTAAATTTTTACTATCTCTGGTTCTAAATATAAGATCTAGTTGATTTTTTTTAAAGAGATTAAAAAAATTAAATAAGTTACTTAATCATATCATATGTTGTGGATGATTGAATTATATATCAGATTATCAGTTTATATGTTAGACAAATTAGTTTAAAGAAAAAATAAAAAATATAAATACTTTACAGTAATTTAATTAGTTTTCTTAATCTCCTTAAAAAAGTCAATTGGGTCCTTGGCAGCGGTGGACAGGGCTAGGCCCCCTAAAATTACATAAAACAACCTAAAGTTTTAGGAAATTCTCTTTCAGCCTCATAAAAATTTTATGATTTTCACTTTAGTCCCTCAATGTTAATGTAATGTTGCATGAAGGGACTAAAATGAAAATATTGAAATGTTTATGAGGTTGAAATATAGTTTCATGAACATTTAGGTTCTATTCTATAATCCCCCTAAATTGTCATTCCTGGTTCCGCCCCTGGTCCTTAGTAATATCTGAAGCCATATGTCCCGTTCCAGTAAATTAATTGGAGATTTATTTGCAAAATGCAGACAGGAATACTACCAGCACTTGTTCCATTTGCTCAGGCATATGCTGCTGTACTTACTGCTGTACTCACCGGTTCCCTCTATTTCATGGCCTCCTCTCCCAAAGGTTCACTTTTCAAGTCTTCACAACATTTTCCCTTTTCTGCAAATTTGCTTTTACTTTTGCCCCCACCTTGTCCAGTAATTGTTTCTCCTAAAGGGTTCTTCTTTGTTCTGTTCACTATCTTTCTTTCAGATCCCCATTATATTGTATCTCCGGTTGTACAATCTCGCTCCAACCGTCAGGACTTGAAAAAGGTTTTGGAAGGTTCAATTCTGGCCTTCTCTCGGCTAAAATTATCTTTGGTCCTTTTAACTTTTTGGCAATTGAATATTATCTTCATGACTTTTTAGTAGTGGGCACAGAAGGGATTTACAGCATGTGTTTGTGCAGCTTGGTATAAGAAAAGGCAAATGAGGAAGATCTATTCCCCACTTTTGGAAGGACTCTTGGCTCTCTACCTAGGCTTGGAATGGATCCAGGTAACATCACTACCACCTTAATGTGTGCTTATTTTAAGTCGATTTCAAGCAAAAATATGTCTGGGGGTGATCCAAACTGGTACTCAGTTTCAGTATTTGAGTTTCCAAAGCATGAAACTGACGTGGGTTTTTAATTTTACTGCCGATGGTCACAGACAAATAATATTCTGGCGCCCATTATAACCCATGGCATATATTCGACCGTTATATTGGGACATGGCCTGGTGAAGATACATCACCACCGACGTAAACTGCGTCAGAGACTTCAACAACTCCAGTCGGAAGAAAGAAAGAAAGTGTAACCTTTATTATTATTATTTTTGAGAAGTTTTGATAATAAAATGTAAGGGCCTGTTTGGTACGCGTAACAGGTGGGTAGGGAAGGTAGATAAGTAAGTTCTCATATTTGGTATACTTTTTGTGTTCAATTAGCCTCGGAACTTAAGTTTCTGGGTCCACCCATCTATCTTCTTTTAAAAGTAGGAAGATAGGATCCCACTAAAATTGGTGGGAATCCAATTTCTCACATGAACAGTGATGCTTTCAAACATATTTACTTCTCATAAAATATTTTTTCTATAATGCAAGGAAATATGATTAAATTTGAATTTATGTGATAAGTTCAAATTTGGTGGGAACATGTTAGACAAATTCATATTTGACAGGAGAATATTTTAGATAAATTTGAATTTAACAGGACCATAGTTTGAACAAATTTGAACTTAATAAAGAGATATTTTTTTAAAAAAAATAATATTTTAGAAATTTTTTTTTTCTTTTTCATTTTGAATCAATTACTTTTGAAGGTAACTTGTGTATTTTCTGATTCTATACCAACTATCACCCTTTATGTTTTTTTTACTAAATAACTTATCTTTCTTCAAGTCATCTTTCCTCATCGCACAAAATATTCCCTTCACATCCTTTCCCTCTTATAAGTTTCTTTCCTTTTCAAATCTTTTTTGTACCAAACAGGCTAAGTTAATTTTGAAATGATGCCTAGTCAGCTAAAAGTTTGTACATAATGCATATTCCATCTGGTTCTTAATATAAGAACTCAACTAACAATTTTTACAAACCAATAAAAACAGTTGAAATTAATAAAGTTGTCTTAGAATTTAAGTAATTTTCAATATTACCCCTACTAATTACACTAAATTCTAATATTATAGTAATTATTACTCTCTCTCACTACCCTTATTAATTATAAGTATATATAGAAAAAACAATTAATGTTCATTGAAAATAAGTAAGTGCCTTATTTATATACTTGTTGGTTGGTATTTTATAATAAGGATTAGAGAAAGTACTAGTTATTGATAATCTTGAGGCATGATAGTGTAATTAGTGATTAATTATAGCAGTTCAATTCAAGCCAAGATATTTTTACACGTCAAGAAAATAACCGAAAGATTTGCTGAAAACTACTTAAACTAATCTGCCTAATTCTGATGAGACCAATATCAGTTCCGTGTGTAAGTACAGAAATTTCTAACATTCTTGAATTTACGGAGTTTCAAAATATATAAACCACTATAATCATATTTATAATAATCGCATTTATAAATTTAAATTACTTAATTCTCATTTGAATAAGTAATTTTTTAATTTTACTTCCGTTTATGAATATGTAAAATTGTAACACTTTCATTTGTTCTTCTGAGAGTGAACTTATAATAAAAACATTTTTAAAAACATATTGGACTTATAAGTAAGACTAAAACGGTAACAGTAAAAATCTTCCTATAAAAATAAATCGGAATATCTTGCTGATAAAATTTTAATTTTCAATGGGAGGCTTTTTCTCAAAATTTCCCAACAATTACATCAATAAGCAACAAGTTAATAGGTGAAATTGGTTAAAAGTAGCTATTTGAAAAAATCTATTCACTGTAAAGGCCTGAACTTGAATATTGATATTTTATATATATGAATTCCTTCGTGGACCGTGGCTATGAAACAGCATGTCTTTACACGCAAATTTTCAAATAAGTATTTTTAACCAATTTTTCAATAATAGTACTAGTACTTACATGTTTTATATTTAAGTTATCAGAACCTTGTCCCACCTAGGGAACCGTTTTCCTATTCATCTTTAATTTGAGCCGTTTAGATTTTATTTTTTAAAATTTTTTATTTTTAAATGAAAACTTATTTTTAAAAAAATGTTAGTTTAGACATTATTTTTATTTTAAATTTTTTAATTATTAAAATATATTTTTTTTAAAAAAAAAAAAAGACTGTCCGTATCCAATTTGTACATAAAAGTGCAGAGAAAATTGCAGTAAGGTCAATCATCTCAAATTTTAAGAAGAAAAGGTAAGTATATTGTCGGGCTAAAAAACTAACTTCCACGCTCACACAAAGACCCTCAGGACCCCACCAATAACACAAGTAATACTACTATATTAGATCAGGCGGAGAGGGCTGTTCAAGAAAAAAACAAATACTGTAATACTGACATCCCAGGAGCACAAGAGATGCGACCGTTATTAGGGGTTTCACAACAATTCCCTCAATCTTCCAACTGTGAAATGATGCTCGCAAACACCCTATAGCCCTGCCACATATCTTCTAAGAGACAGTACTCGTTCTTGGCATGATATGTTGCTAATAGACCTGCACCCATTTCACAAGCACCTGGTAAGACCTTTCGGCAGCACTAGTCTTTTTGATATTCAATATGCATCAAATTCAAATGGAAAGCAAAATTTTATCTTTCTTCTTCATTAAGTAACCATACCGTAGCCGGCAGTTTGCACATCAAAGCCTTCTTCCTGTATAGATAAAAAAAATAAAGAGTTAGTGACGAATGCAAGAGGACAGCTTTGCAAGGAAAATAAACAAAAATGTTCTTTTTTCTTTACCTGCAATTCTCGAATGAGTGGCAAACTCCCAGTAATTGAATAAGGCTTTACGTGCCCAACAGCTTCCTCAGTTGCTTTACATAACACATGAAAACCTCTGGAATCAAGACTACAGGCAACTCCAGAAAAAGCCTCGTCAAAAGTTAGAGTTAGGCTGCAAAAGAGAGCAAGGAAATCTCATCCTTTACCAATATTCCGTGAAAGTTACAAACATTTTATAACCAGATCCAGCGATCCATAAATAATCAAGTGGTTTGAGGAACAAAGATTCCTTCGCTAAATGATGAAGAGTGTACACAAAGTCTCACCTTCCCCGCAAGTTTTCATCTGCAATGACATATTTTGAAACTGGACCCCGCGTTTCTAGCTTCTCTATATTTTCATTAATATCATCCACATATTCTTGTAGCTTCTTCATCACATTCTTCACACTGAAACCAGTATCAGAGGATTGAATAAGAAAATTAATAAAATAACTAGACAGATACTTTTGCGGTGCACGGGTTGAAATCAGAAAGTAGCAAAAGAAAACACATAAATGAATGGAACCAAGGGGTCCTAGATGACAGGTAGTTTAGCCATAAGGTAGCACGCTTCTTACTTGTAGAATGGAGTTAACCTAGAAAACAAACAAAGGAACAATTATGTCATGTGACATGATTCCAGACCAAATGAGTTATGCAAACCCAAGGGGGGAAGAACAAACCTGACATCTCCTGAAATGGTACATTCACCTGGAATTTGATTGATTCCACCTCCGGGGTCTGCAGTAGAGAATATGATTAGGAAAATTGCCAGCTTTTACCAAGCATAAAAAATGTATTATATTAGTTAGGGTGCTCAGAACTTACAACTCCATTGGGTTGGTTTCATGGTTGAAGGAGTCGCAAATCCATAGACCAGTTCCTGAGGATGTGGGGGGAAGTCTCTGTAAAATCGAGACTGGATCTCCTTTAGTGCTTCCATTGCTAGTTCCAGCGAATTTATGGCCTTCATGTGTGCAGTAAGTCTTAATAAGTTGAGTAGTACAATATTCTAGACAATATAGAAATGTGAAAGGGGCCCAGAAAACATTAAAATTTATTTTGATATATACTTGTTAAGATAGCCATTGAATCAACCTGTACTATTTCTTGAACTTTAGAGAGAATAAGTTGCCTCTTTAATGGTAAGTAAAACTCTATTAGCTCTTTCCAACAGCGTAGATGATATATAGACCGTGTAAGTCTTAGATCTTACTGGTGATAATAGTATTTAAAAGGAAGGTCTTCGTCATATTGGAATTATTATGAAAAATATCAACCACAAACTGAATCTTTTACCCCTACTTCAACGATCATTGAACCCAAACTACAATGTTTAAACTCAGCATATGAGAATAAAGAACATGAACCAAGACAAGAAAGTAATGCAATAGCATACCTTATGAGCTAATCCACTGTGAAAGAGTTTTCCCGTGACATGAAGTTTCCAAGGGATCATACCTCCAGTGCCTATGCAAGGTTGTTTATCTGCTGTGTCAATCCAAAACCTGAGTGAAAAGCCCACAAAATTAAACTGGTAAATATAATATAGTTGGAAGGAACTTGAATTTAAGCAACTAATAAAAGGGGACTCAGGCGTCACACTGTTAACACAGACAGAGAACATCTCAAGGTTTCTGATTTAGTTATATATGCACATCAAGAGACAATAGGCACTTACAGAGGTCCTTCTTTTAATTTGTTGAGAAGGCCGCCTTTCACAAGTGCATCTATACCAACCCCGGTTATGGCAGAATTCTCTTCATTGGCAATAAATACAGCAACAACAGTTGATTTCAAATTTGGCTTTTCTTGCCCAAGCTTCTTCATCAGTTCAGTTACAAGGGCAACATGTCCCAAGCAATCAGTAGTTCCACGACCCCGAAGTTTATCCCCATCGATACTCAATGTGAATGGATCAAAATCCTGCACTTGACATATTCAGTCACATATTATTGAAGTCTTGTATATTACTTCGATGTGCCAACTATGTCTACTGTCTTTTTTCCTTTTGTGATGCTGCATATAACTAAATGATCCACGAGATCTGAAGGGTCAGAAACATTCAGCGAGTTTCTCATGAAGTCAATAGTAGGACGAAACAACGAAATGGATATGACAGGGAACAATAACAATTACGATAGTCAGACAGAACATAAAAGCCAACCGAATAATTCTGAAGTTCGCAAAAATTCAAGAGTTGGAGCTAACTTAAGGCATTTTCTACATTGCAAAACTGTGATGGAAAGCGTTTCATATATGATTAGCAAAACGAGTGGTGCTTCGGATACAGGAAACAGCAATTCAAAAATGGAGACAAAGTCGAGAAAAGAAGTTGGAGGAATACCCATTCGTTGGAATTAGCAGTGACGACGTCCATGTGGCATCCAACAAATGAGAGGATTTTGCCGGGTACGGTTCCAGGGTACTCGACGATAAGGTTACCTCTGCAGGGAAAATAAGTGACGTGATTGATGAGCAAGGGTCCGCCGCCTGTTTTGGTGCTAAAGGGAAGGAGAACATCCAAGACGTGTTTGACCACTCTGTCTTCTTCTGGGATGAGGTCTGGTGGGTTGTTCTGCACGAATTTGGATTCGCCGATCAGCTTCGTAAGAAGGGACACGAATGAGTCCCTGTTCAGGTCGCCTAATTTTGCTTTCACGCTTGACTCGGAAGCCATGGTAACCAGATAGATAGATATTCAGTATTCGCAGAGAACAGAGATAAACCCTTGAGCTAATGACTGAGCAGCCTAACATATAAATAACCAGAACGCCGATCAATTCGAGATACAGCGAATCTACAACAGCGTTTGAGACTTGCTGATTCCTCGGCCCTTTCTTCTCTGATAGAGAATCAAAACTTCAATTTCCTATTTTTAAATCAAAAAGCAAGATCGAACTCAAAACTTAGATTTTAGTTTACTTGATCTCCGTTCTCCACCTTGATTCCCATCCTCTACGCTTAACACCTTCACCGACTGTACGTTCCCAAAATAACCTTTTAATTATTATTTTTTATACAATTAAAAATTATCCCATTGATCTTAATTATAACATCATTTTTATAGTGTAATTTATATTATAAAAATAGGTTTAATACTTCTGTCTAATGTAAAAATATTTTTCTATCTCACCCACATAAAAATAAATAAGTCCTATTATAAAAAGAAGAGAGAAAAAATATTAAAAAAAATGTTTTTACAATATAAACATTAATCCTATAATTAATACCAAAGTAATAATTAAAAATCATTAAATTTGGGACGTCAGAATCAGAACTAATCAATTTAAATATGACGAGGTCTTTTGTTTTTATTTTTGGGACCTTGAATCTGATGAGATTTGGATACCTGCCGCACTGCTGCCACTTTAATAAGGACGCCAACTGAGATAAGCCTCCATGCCACATCTTCTTCCTGGGATCCATTTAATATCGGTGAAAAAAAAAATTAATATCGGTGATAAATATATATTAACGATAAACTATATTTTATATTTAGGATTAAAGAAGTATTATTTTCAGGAAATATATACTGTACTCTTTATTATTTTCTTTAGATGAAAAATTATCACTTGCTTTTATATTTATATAAACCCTTAATCGGTTATAGTTCTCTTTAGAAAAAAAAACTCACTCATATATATTATATTCAGTTTTAAATATAATATCTAATTAATTTTTTAGAGAGGCTAATAAGACTAATTAAATTATTTTTATTTTAAAATTAAACTAATTAATTTATCGTATAAATTGATTTATAATATAATAATACACAATATACAATATAATTAAGTAATTTATTTAATTTTATTAAAAAATTAATTAAATCTTATATTTAGAAATCATTCTCCCATAAAACTGGTACCCAACCTATGAAAGTATCTTTTAAGGCACAAGCACGTGTACGATGCAACCTGAACATAAAATTGTCTAATGATGTAAACCGTCACAAGACTCATATCACAACTATCATTGTAATGCATTTAAACTAGGGAAAATATCTCTGAGGTTTTAAGGAAGAGAAAAAAGATCTAAGAGAGGGTTAAGATGTAATTTTACGCATGTGTTTTATCTTTGGAAGTGTCCAGCACCATGTGTTTTTTTCTGGACCAAAAATACACACGTGATTACATTTTAGGAGCAAAAATACCACAACCGTTAATTGACCGTTAACCATGGTAAAATTACCATTTTGTCCTTAGTTTAAAATAATTTTAAAAAAAAAACCTAAAATACCCTAACCTCCTCCCCCAATGGTGGGCCTCACCTTCGGCCATCCCAGACGCTGCCGGCCGCCACCAAAGACCGGAAGCCGCAGCCCCATCGCCGGCGACCACGTCCGGCAAATTTTGTTTTAAAAAAATACTAAGGAGAGGCCGGCCACCACACACTGGCGACCTGTCATCGCTCACTCCACCGTCGGCGACCACCTCTAGTAACTTTTTTTTTAAACAAAGTTTTTTAAAAAAAAAGTCACCAACGGTGGGGCGAGAGGTGACAGGTCTTCGGTGTGGGGTGGGCGACCTCCCCTTAGTGTTTTTTTTTAAAAAAAGAATTATTTTTTTAAAAAAAACAAAGTTGTCGGAAGGTGGTCGCCGACGGTGGGGTCCACCCGAGGGGGGGTTGGGTTTTTTTTTATAATTATTTTAAATTAAGGGCAAAATGGTAATTTCACCATGGTTAACGGTCAGTTAACGGCTAATTAACGGCCGTGGTATTTTTGTTCATAAAACGTAACCACGTATGTATTTTTGGTTCAGAAAAAAACACGTGGTGCTGGGCGCTTCCGGGGGTAAAGCACATATGTAAAATTGCACCTTAACCCTATAAAAAAAAGTCTCAACCCTAAATTTCTTATCAAAAAAGTTTCTAGGGACTTTTTTAGTATTAATTACAAAATTTCCAAATTTAAAAAGTCTCATTGTCAAAATAATTTTTCTTGTTGTCAACATGGTTTTTCCTTTTGTTAAATTTTTCCTTTGAAAATATCATTATCAAAATGGCTTTTCCTGTTGCCTAAAATTTTTCAAGTTTCTAAGATTCTACATGCAGTAGGAAAAACTCGAAAAAATTTTGACAACGGTAAAAGTCATTTTAACAACATGAAAAACTATTTTGATAACAATTTTTTATAGGGAAATTTTAACAACGAGAAAATCTATTTTAATAATATAAAAAATCATTTTGACAACAAGACTTTTTTGATATCAGAATTCCATAATTAATATAAAAAAAGTTCCTTAGGATTTTTTTATAGGAAATTTTTTGTTGGGACTTTTTTTATATTTTTTCTCTTCCTTGAGACTTCAATGATATTTTCCCTTTAAGCTATGTATTTAGCTCCATATCATACTTCTGGCCAAAAAAAGAAGAAGAAGAAGAAGAAGAAGAAGAAGAAGTTTTATGTCATACGATACGCTCTCTCCCGATTCTTAATGTAAAATTTATTTATTTAATTTAAAAAAATAAAATATAAAATATAATCTTTCTAAAATATAGAAAGCATATGTAACATTAGATTATATATAAACTTATAAGTTAGATAATTTTTTTAAAAAAAATAATAAATATAAGAGATAAAATAAATAATATTTTATATTTAAAATTTTGGCTCCAAATTCTAAGGGCACAATTCTGTTGACTTTTTAAAGATTGCTTTCTTAGAGTATGTGACTTCCCAGTCTTAATACTAACATGGCAGTAAAATATTGAGCTCTTTGATTTTCTAATATCTTCCTCTTCATGATGAGTTAATCTATTATTTCTCCAACTGCCACGCGTAATCCTTTTATTGGGTCTTGAGAGACGTAGCCCCTGCAATTATCACACACATCTCAATTCTTGGAATCCCTTACCCCACAAGCAATTGTTTTCATCTAAAAAAAGAGTAATTTGCTTTCGCAAATAAAATTAACTTATCGATTTTATAATATATATATAAATAATAAATGCATGGATGATCCCCCACCATAAACACTCAAACAAAGAGCACAGGGGAAAGACATTTGCCAATATAATTATAATTTCTGAAGGCCTTTGTAATAAATATTATATTGATTCTTATAGGTTCTTTAATATAATATTTCTAAAAAGATATACACGACGACGACCTTACTCTTCGATTCTTTTTCCCATTGAAATAGTTCTGCGTCGTTTGATAGAAAAGCTAGAAAAGAGGTTGATTCATCGTCCATAGCTGTTGGATTCTTTAGGGGCGAATAACTTTATCACCGCACTGGTAAGTGATAAAAAGGGTAATGGCATCAGATTACCGGGGGTGATTAGCCAAAATGTTGTTTTGGAGGAAATTAACGCCATAATATATATCTAAGGGGAGACTCACTTTATTCCTAGGTTTTGAAACCCATACCGGACTGGAAACCGGCTGGTAAACCAGTCCAGTTTAGGGATCAACTTAGTTCAATATTTTTTTTTTCTAAATCGATTTTTTTTAAAAAAAAATCATTAAAATTTTAAATTTAAAACTTTAAAATCTGCAATTTTTCACAGTTTAACTTTGGTATGATCCACTGACCCTTAACCCAATACTTAACCGACTTAAATAACCAGTTTGAGTTTAATAACCTTACTTTATTCCTCCTAGTATTGGAAATGAAGCTATTGTTATTGCTTTAATGCACGAGCACACATGTACAATACAACCCAAACATAAAATTGTTAAATTGTCACAACTATCATTAGAATGCGTTTAAACTATGTGTTTAGTTTCATGTCATACTTTTGGAGAGAGAGAAAAAGTTTCATGCCACATGATACATCTCCTCATCTTTAATATAAAACCTATTTATTTAATTAGAAGTTAAAGAAAGTAAATAACTTATTTAATTATAATACATGTGAAATGATCTCTCTAAAATATGCATATGTAACATTAAATTATACATAAGGTTTAATATTTCTATTTTTGCTGCAAAAATATTTTTTCTATCACACTCATATAAAAGTAAGTGGGTCCCAATGTAAAAAGAAGAGAGAGAAAATATTAATGGAACCCACTCACTTTTATGTAAATGTGGTGGAAAAAATATTTCTGTGGCAAAAATAAAAATATTAAACCCTTATATATAACTTGATAAGTTAGGTAAATTTTTTTGGAAGAAAATAATAAATATAAGAGATAAAATAAAAAATGTTTTATATTTAAGATTAAAACTCGTACCAAACTAAATGGATGAGTAGATAGGTGTTCTTCCACAGTTCTCTTGATTTTTTTAGGATTCCTTTTTCAAGGTATGTCATGCTTAAACATGTGGCTTGTGGATAGAGCCAGGAAATCAGGCAAAGCCTATTGAACCAGCCCGTTTAAACCCTATCTCTTTAAGGGATGGTCTTATATAAAATGGAGTCTTCAAATGAATTCGAACCTAAAAAGGTTAGTGCTGTATGGCTTGGCCGAGGACTTGAATGGGCGGGCTCATTAGACCAGTATATATATATATATTCTCTATTGCCAAATTTTTATTTTAAGTTGTTGTTGTTGCATAATTTGTTTTTATTTATTTATGTCATGGAAGGGTTAGATGCTTAAAACCACTACTAGAAAATAGTCATTTTGCGACGGAATTTGCGAGGGAATAAAATTCCATCACAAATTTGTCCCAAATAGCGAAGGAATATTCAATCCGTCGCAAATTAGAAAATTTGCGACGGAAAATGTTTCTCCGTCGCAACTTTACGGCGGAAGAAAAATTCCGCCGCAAATTTGCGGCGGAATTTGATCTTCCGCCGCAAATTTGCGGCGGAAGAAACCTGCCGCCGCAAATTTGCGGCGGCACCGGGGGTTCCGCCGCACATTTTTGCGGCGGAACCGAGGGCCGCCGCAAATTTGCGGCGGCACATTGGCGCGCCGCCACAATTTGCGGCGGCGTCCCCCGGGCCGCCGCAATTTGCGGCGGCGCGCCCGTGTTCCGTCGGGCCGACAATTTGCGGCGGAAGCGTCCCCGTTCCGCCGCAAAATTTTGCGGCGGAATAGGCCGTTCCGCCGCAAATTTTTGCGGCGGAACGGGCTTTTCCGCCACAGATTTGCGGCGGAATTAGATCTTCCGCCGCAAATTTGCGGCGGAAGATCTAATTCCGCCGCAAATATATCCCCGACCCTCCTTCTTCATTTTCATTCGTGCTCCTTCTTCATTTTCATTCGTGCCGCCTTCCTCTCGCATCTTGCTCTTTTCTCGTCTTGCTCCGTCCCCAGAGTATCTCTCTGCGTCTTTGCTCCTTTCTTCTTCCTCTCTTGCGTCTTGTTCCGTCCTAGCCTCCACCGCCAACGTTCAGTCCAAGCATCCTGGTGAGCCGTCCTTGCTCTTCTTTCTCCATTCCAAGATATCCTTCAAGAGGTATGCATTTTTTCTCCTCTTTGACATTTCCTGAAATTCTATAGTCATTCATCAATATTGCATGTGATAATCAATATGTTTGTTTTAATTAAGATTAGTGCTATTTTCATTTTTTATTGGGATTGATTTATTATTCGTTTTTTTTTGCCATTAATTTATTTTTTGCTCGAATTTTTTTCCATTAATTGACTGTTATATATATATATATATATATATATATATATATATATATATATATATATATATATATATTTGTGTATATGAAAAATTATGATTAGTGCTATTTTGAATATGTTAGCTTTAATCAATATGTTTTAAAATGCATGCTTTTGTGATATATGAATTTAATAAATATTTCTTTGTTAGAACATGAAAAATTATGATGCTGAATTAATTTTAATAATTTAAATTTAAAATATATTAAAATCAAATTTTTGTTATTTTAATTTTGTTTTTGCCTGAATATATTTTCATAACTTATTGATAAAAATAAAATCTTAGAGGTTAACAATTTGAATTAACTATAGCTTTGAACTACTTGTGTAATGATTTTGAGGAAATTCATGAGTTTAAAGAAAAAATGTAATATAATTCTATGTGAATTTAAAGATAAATTAATGAGTACTATTGGATGTAATATAAGACATTCATATATTTATAATTTTTTGAAAAATAAATAAATTAATAACTTATACAATAAATTTATTTTATGTGGTATAACATTTTTATGTTAATTGGTATATTCGTGTATAATTGTTAACACATAAATGTTAATATATTTAAGAATTACATTAGAATAACAATTTGTGTATAATTGTTACTAGATTTATATTTTTAACAACAATAAAAAAAATCATTTAGTTTATATATATTTAGATGTTTTGTCTTTAATCTACTAATTAAGTGATTTAACTATTAGATCCTAATCAACTTAAACCTGAAATCATTAATAAGAGTGAATACAATATTTTATTCTTTGGGAATTTTGCAGGTATTCAGTGTCAAATTATCAACTTAGTTTTAATATAAAAAAAATAAAAAATTTAATGTTTATGTTATCTATCACTTTATAATTATAGGAGAAATATTTGTAGATATAATTTGTAAGTTTGACACAAATAAGAGGAAAAAAATTAAAAAATTATGGAGAGAATTTGTTAAGTGGCCAGTTGTATTTGTCACTTAGATTAGTAGCTGAATTAATTAGTTGGTATTATTGTATTATGTTCCAAGAATTATCGTGCAAGGTTGGGTTGGGGAAGTATGGAAGGCGATCGTGATAGGAGTTGGATGTACAATCGTCTAACTCAGAAAAAACGACTTACTCGAGTATTCTTAGACGGTTTGGAAGAGTTCATCCAATTTGCTTTGGCACACACAACTAATTCAAGTACCTCGATCAGTTGTCCGTGTGTGAGATGTAGGTGTTTCGAATTTCATGACGCGGGAACCGTCAGAATCCATTTGTGTAGAAAAGGATTCATGAGGGATTATGAATGTTGGGTGCATCACGGGGAAGTCCAACAGACACCAAGTGGTTATTACGGAGACAGTACTCATCGAGTCAACCTTAATCAATATCAGCAGTTGGTGATGGATGCGGTTGGACCGTTGATCGGCCAATATTTTGATCCCGTGACTCATGCTAGACCTTCATGCATGGAAGAGGAGACCGGTATGCATAATCAACCATCACATATGGGAGAGGATCCTAATCCGGAGGCCCGTAGGTTCTATCAAATGCTTCAAGATGCCCAACGTTCTTTATGGGAAGGTTGCGAACACATTGAAAATAGTGAATATTCTTCACTATCGGCTACTCTAGCAACATTAAGCTTGAAGACTGGTCACCATATGAGCGAGAAGAATTACAATCAAATGATGCAGATCATGAGTAAGGTTGCTCCCAATGACAATAATTTGCCGAAAGATTTTTACCAAGCAAAGAAAAAGGTGAAAGAGCTTGGGCTTAGTTGTGAAAAAATCCATTGCTGCCCCAACGGATGTATGCTCTATTACAAGGATGATGCTGAGCGGAGTACTTGTAAATTTTGTTCACATGATAGGTACAAGAAGATTAAAGGGAAAACAACCACTCAACCATTAAGCAAGATGTGGTACTTTCCCCTCGTGCCCAGACTTCAGAGATTGTATTCGTCAGAACAAACAGCTGCTCACATGAGATGGCACCGAGAGCATTATAGGGATGAAAAATTTGTCACGCATCCATCTGATGCCGAAGCTTGGCTGAAATTTGACGAGGCGAATCCATCATTTGCAGCTGATCCCCGTAATGTCCGTCTTGGTTTATGCTCAGATGGGTTTGCTCCTTTCAACCAAACCGGTAGGGTTTATTCCAGTTGGCCTGTGATTGTGACTCCGTACAACCTCCCACCATCCATGTGTATGAGAAGAGAGTTTTTTTTCCTCAACGCATTAATCCCTGGGCCATCCAACCCAAAAAAGAAAATAGATGTGTACCTCAGGCCTTTGATAGACGAGTTGAAGATGTTGTGGAGTGAGGGGGTTCTTACGTATGATGTATCATTGAGTCAAAATTTCATCCTGCGTGCTGCCTTAATGTGGACGATAAATGATTTCCCTGCATATGGGATGTTGAGTGGATGGCAAACATCGGGGAAGCTTGCATGTCCGATATGTCTTGAACAGAACATGGGGTTTAGCCTGCCATACAGTCGCAAGGTATCTTGGTTTGACCGGCACCGGCGATTCCTACCCCTCGATCATCCGTTTAGAAGAAACAAAAAAGACTTCAGCAGGAATGTGGTTGAACGATCAGCTAAACCTCGTCGTTTAAGTGGGTAAGAAATATGGGAGAGGGTGAAGCACATTCAAAGTGTTGAAGAAGGAGCTGCTTACAGTGAGCCTGAGGGATATGGCGTTCAACATCATTGGAACAAACGCAGCATCTTTTGGGAGCTACCATATTGGAAAGATCAATTGTTAAGACACAACCTCGATGTCATGCATATTGAGAGGAATGTGTTTTGTAATATTCTGTACACCGTCATGGACACCAAGGGTAAGACAAAGGATACAATCAATGCAAGACTTGACATACAACAGATTTGTAGAAGGCCATCTTTGCATTTGGTAGAGACTGCCACGGGTCGGATTTCCAAACCTAGGGCGCCGTACACCTTGAACAAAGAGCAGAATTTAGAATTGTTGAAGTGGGTTAATAGTGTGAATCTACCGGACGGTTATGCATCAAATTTCTCAAGATGTGTGGACTTGAACGAGGTGAAGTTACGCAATATGAAGAGTCATGATTGTCACGTTTTCTTTCAGAGATTATTGCCGTGGGCCTTCAAGGCACTACCGAAGCATGTATTAGATACTCTGACAGAGTTTTCCTTCTTCTTTACAACAATTTGTGCTTCTGAACTTAATGTCGACAAGTTACGGCAGTTGGAGGAGAGTGTGCCAAAAATGCTATGCAAGTTAGAGATGGTGTTTCCTCCTAGCTTCTTTGACTCAATGGAACATTTGCCCGTTCACCTGGCGTACGAAGCAAGGGTAGGAGGTCCGCAACAATATAGGTGGATGTATCCGTTTGAAAGGTAATATATATTTGTTTTCGCTGTGATTAATTCAAACACACTGTGACATAGGTTATAAATACTCTCTAATTATCCGTTGAAGGTTTTTACGCACACTGAAATATAAGATCAAAAATACAAGATACGTTGAAGGATCTATTGCAGAAGCGTATCTGGTCGAAGAGGCCACCAAATTTGGCTCATACTATTATCCCCCTGAAGTTATATCAAGATGGAGGGGGGTACCTCGCAACGATGATGGCGGTGAGACGAGTGGTCAAATATCAATATTTAATTATCCTGGCCGGGTCATTCGAACAAATTGTAGGTCAACTCTGGAAAGAAGCGATAAGAAAGTAGCGGAGTGGTACATTCTAAACAACTGTGAAGAGGCTGCCCCGTACTTAAAGTAAGATTTCATCTTTTCAGTAACTACTACAGTTTAAAGTATTAATTTCTTTCTTTTTGTTACAGATACTTCTCACAATGGGTCCGATCAATAAATCCTTTGATCTTGGATTCCGACCTCGATGAATTCATGAAGGATAAATTTCCTCATTGGTTACGAGACAACTTCGAGCAAAAAACATGGAGTTCAGCTTATGCGTCAGCTCCCCATGATGTTGTATGGAGTTTAGCTTACGGGTCTGCAACAGCTGTTACCAGGATCAAAAAATATGTAATCAATGGGTATCGGTTTGTAACTGTTGATGCTGACGGAAATACGGAAACATGCAATTACGGTATATGTTGTCGAGGTGGCCAAGTTGACGGGGTGGAGTGCGACTACTACGGCAAGTTAATTGATATAATTCAGCTGGATTACAAGTGGGACAAGTCAGTGATTCTATTTAAATGTGAGTGGTTTGATAACAGTCTGCGTGGTACAAAGGTGGACAAATATGGAAATGTTGAGATCGATTGGTCACGGAGATATGCAGTTAGTTATGACCCATTCATTCTTGCTCAACAGGCAGAACAAGTTTATTTTACATATTACCCTACATCCCGTCAAGAGTGGGTGGGAGTTATCAAAACCAAAGCACGAAATATTATACCTACTTCAAAAGAGTCAGAAACGAATGACGATATGACTGAACCCTTCCAAGCAGATGTGGAACATGTACTTGCCGTAAGTAATGTCGAGGAAGATGTACCTTGCAATGTCTTTGATTCCACTGGAGACTTAGAGCTGATTCCTATCCAAATTGAGAATGCGGAATCAGACGATGAGGAACAAGTGGGTTACTCTAGTACTAAATCTGAATTCGACGATTATAAGACGTCAGAGGAAGAACAGGAATCGTCCGATTGATTTAAGTTAGTTATTTATGACGATCTATTATATTTGATACTCCATTGCTTAGTTATTATTGTGTTAAGTAACTTTCTTATAATTATATATATATTGACATCATGTTTATAAGTGTTCAGAAATGGAGCATCCAGGAGGCCATTCAGGTAGTGGATATAGTAGAGGTAGTGGCCGAGCCCATCCTATCAGAGGGGGTAGGCCGACATCATCTACCCCCCATGTAGTCAGAGGGCTTAGCTCTTCCCTGGAGCTTCCGCCTCTTTATTTTTCATCTTCACCGCCTACTACTGACTCTGTTATGGGCGATATAGGTGAACCTTTCACTTATACATATCCACCACACCATCAGGCAGAGCAGGTTCAGTTTATGATTTCTGACTGATTTACATATATTTTGTTAAAACATCTATGTTCTATATTTTCAATATACTTATTCTTTCAGTACACTGCATCACCTCATAGCCAGGGCGGGCAAGCTAGTTCCTCCAACGACCCAGTCTGGGGATCCATTGATCTTGCGACAGGGAAGATGTGGATCCGTCCTGTAGGGAGCACCGAGTAAGTCATGTAATGTTATGATTTTTTACCTTTAGTTTGTATGCTACTATTTGCAACATTCTCTTTTTTTTCAGGTTTGATCCTTATAAGCCGGTGGCGGATTTCATGGCCGAGCAAATATTTCGTAATTTTGATCAACCTTGGGCCACATGGAAAGCGATTCCTCAGAGCAAGCGAGATGTTTGGTTCACTGAGTTATTGGTAAGTTATGTGATTTATGGTTATTAATTTTTTATTCTCATCAAAATGCAAATTGATTAACTACTTGTATAATTTAGAGCACTAATTGTTTAGTATTGTTTTTCAGGGAAAGTTTAGCTGCTTGCCCGAGCATCTACCAAATTTAAAGAAGGCTTATAACTTCAAGGGAAGCAAGTGGCTATCTGATAAATTATATAAATTGAGGCATGAAAAAGGAAAAAAAAAATTGGATTCAGCCTGAGGTTGCAGGCCAGTTATTTGACAAGTGGGCCACCGACGAAAGATTTTTGAAGCAAAGTGAGCAAAATAAATTAAATAGGTCCCACATGGATGGACCGTCATATGCTGGCGGCAACATTCCAGTTAGTGAGCATCGACGAAAGATTGTAAGTATACGCTATTTTCTACTTCAGCTTTCAATATTTTGTACTTAATCAATAATTAATGAATGATTATCATTTGTGTTTGCAGGCAGCGTCTGGGGAAGTTCCTGCAGATTTGATTCCTTGGACCACCTTTGAGCGGACTCATACCCAGCCGGTTGAGGGTCAAGGCAAGCGTTGGATTAACGCCAAGTCCCAGCAATTCGCGGTGAGATATTAATTGCATTTATTATTTGTTTCAAACAGTAACATCTTTCTTTTATTTTATATGCATTATTTGTGTTGTATGTTTGTGCTTGTAGGAGACCTATCAGCAGCTGACGCAGGAGAGAGACTTACAAATTCAGAGCGACCCGTCGTCCTCTTATTCCGATAACGAGAGTATCTTCCTTCAGGCTGCAGGCGGAATGGACAAGAAGGGGAGAGTCTTCGGGATGGGTGCTTCTGCCAGCCAACTGAAGTCGTCTTCGAGGCGCTCATCCGGCAGTAGTAGAGGTGGTCCTGAAGGTCGAGTTGTACTTTTGTTATCAATCGCAAATCATTACTCCCTCTTTCATATAAATGAAGTATTACAAGTAAATTGACTTCATAATGTTGGTTTTGCAGAGGATAAGAGGGTAAAGATGTTAGAACAGAAGGTGCTGGAGCAAGAACAGAAGGTGCTGGAGCAAGACGAGAAGATGAGGGAGCAAGATGAGAAGATGAGGGAGCAAGGAAATATTATTAGTGAAATGCGAGCACTTCTCCATGCCCTATTGAAAGACAAAGGTACGGGGCTGTCTCCTAGTGGTGACGACGATACTGGCGGTGACGATGGCCAGGCTACTGCTATTTAGAGTTTTTTTTTAGTTCATTTTAGAACATTATAATTTATATAATATTGTGTTTTTATTATGTAAACTTGTATGATGATTGTATAATTTATTTTTATGATATACAATTTTTTTTTATTTTTTATTTTTTTTTATAATTTTTAATGATTTTTTTTTAAAATAATTTTAAATTTTGCGAGGGAAAAATTTTCCCTCACAAAAATTGCGAGGGAAAATAATTCCCTCGCAAATTCAAAAAATTTTGCGAGGGAAAATTTATCCGCCGCAAATTTGGAATTTGCAAGGGAAAATATTTCCGCCGCAAAATCTCTCATTTTGCGAGGGAAAATTGTTCTGCCGCAAAATTTGAATTTGCGAGGGAAATTCCTTTTTTCCGCCGCAAAAATTATTTGCGAGGGCTTTTTTTGCGACGGACAAATTTCCGCTGTAAAATCTGTCGCAAAATAATTTTGCGACGGAAAATGCTTGTTTTGCGAGGGAAAAATTCCGTTGCAAAAAATCAGTTTTCTAGTAGTGAACAATCACTAGTGGGAAAATGTTTAAGACTAAACTATTAATATGTAGTCATTTTTAGTATGATTTGTGTTTATTATTACTAGTTAGTACTCCCTTCGATCCAAAATATATGACAAAATTAAGTTTTTTTTAAAAGATTAATGAAGTTAAAGAAATTACTTAATCATATATATCTTATATTATGTATCTTTAAATTATATATAATTTTATTAGTCAAACTAATTAGATTAGAGGAAAAAAATAAAAATATTATAAAATAATTTAATTAACTTCCTTAATTTCTTAAAAAAGAAAATCAAATTTGTCTTATATGTAGGACCGAAGGAAGTAGTTAATATGGTCTGGTTGGTTAATGGCCCAAAAATAAAAATAAAAATATTTCACTTAATGTATTTCATATGACTCTAATTTATTGAATGTTGAAAATATTTATTTAATAAATTAAAATTTGAGTTGTTGTAATTTACTAATTATATTTCCTTAAAGAAAAAACGTAGAAAAAATAATTAAAATTTTAAAAAATAGCTTTTGGCTTTATAGAGTTGGCCCTAGTCCCATGTTCTTAGGCCGGGATTTTAGGCTCGGACTCTTCAAGAGCCGATCCTAATTTCTAATTCTATTTGTGGGAGGCCGAATTCCCAACCTTAATACCAAGGTAACCAAATATTTTGAGCTCTTTGGTTTTCTAATTTTGAGCAGATAAGTCCATGTTCAAGAAACACCTAAACCGCGATTTCACAATTCTTTTTTTTTTTTTTAAGTCGAGACAAAACTTCTCTCATATATTCATCTTGTAAGTTGTAAAAGTTATTCTTAAAAAATTAATCCAAATATCCGCTTAATTCATTCCTCCTCCAACTGTCACACGTAATCCTTTTATTGGGTCTTGAGGGACTTGGCCCCTACAATTATCAATCAAATCTCTGTTCTTGGAATCCCTTACCTCGGAAGCAATTGTTTTCATCTATCAAAAAAAAAAAAAAAAGAAGCAATTTGCTTTAGCAAATAAAATTAACTTATCGATTTCATAATATATATAAATAATAAATGCATGAATGATCCCCCACCATAAACACTCAAACAAAGAGCACAGGGGAAAGACATTTGTCAAAAATATAATTTTAATTTCTGAATGCCTTTGTAATAAATATTGATTCTTATGGGTTGTTTAATATAATATTCCTAAAAAGATATAGACGACGAACTTACTCTTCGATTCTTATTCCATTGAAATAGTTCCTTGTCGCTTGATAGGAAAAATAGAAAAGAGGTTGATTCACCATCCATAGCTGTTGGATTCTCTAGGGTGAATAACTTTATCACCGCGCGGCATCAGATTACCTGGGGTGATTAGCCAAAATGTTATCTTGGAAGAAATTAAGGCCATCATGTATAACCAAGTGGAGACTCACTATATTTCAGGGTTTTAAAACTTGGACCGGACTGAAAACCAGCTAGTAAACCAGTCCGATTTGGAGATCATCTTGATTCATTTTTTTTTCTTTCAAATTGATTTTTTTAAATTTTTTTGTTATAGAATTTTATATTAAAAACCTTACAAACTTCAATTTCTTACCGGTTTAACCTTAGTTTGACTCCGGTCTGATTCACCAACTTTTACTCAGTACCCGACTAGTTTAGTAATTGGTCTGGATTTAGTAACCTTACTTTATTCCACTTGATATTGGAAATGAAGCTATTGTTACTGAATTTATATTCTTCTCATATTCTCATGGAATAATATTCATTTTCCATGAAATGAATATAACGGAGGTGGTTAAATGGGAATATATTCATTTTCCACTTGATAATGCAATAATATTCGTCTGGGATGGCATAATATATAAGAGATAGCTAGGAAATCGCGATCAGGAGACATGTTGTTTAGAAGAAAAAGGCCATCGTACGTATCATTTAGCAATGGGGAGAATCATTTTCTTCCTCCTCGCGTAGGGATTAATTAAGCTATCATCCCATCATCACTTCATTTCCCTACTTGAAAAAAAGGCATAGAAATATGTTAGGTTAAGTTAAACTTTAGCTAAATAGGCCTAAGCCTGTAATGAGAATATAAAGTCTAAGCCTAGGCCTGAGCTTACATGCAGCCTTCTTTAGGTTCAAGTTTGAGTCTAAATAAGGCTTAATCAAGCTTGAAGCCTTATTATAAACTTACTTACAATACAGGCATTTAAAAAAACTTAATATTGCGGCTCTTGAAGACTATAAATAGACTTTGAACTTACTAAAACCTAAATAAATACTCCCTCTGGTCCTTATTATAAGGCATTAACTAGCAAGTTTATTTGGTTATTTTTATAAGGCACTTGCTTGTTCCCAATGAACATTAATTATCTTTTTTCATGTATGCCCTTAGTTAATAAAGGTAGTGAGTGAGAATAATAATTAATAGAATATTGAAATTTAGTGTAATTTGTAGGGGTAATATTGGAAATTACTTAAATTCTATGACAACTTTATTGACTTTAACTATTTTTATTGGTATGTGAGAATTGTTAGTTGGTGCTTTATAATAAGGAGCAGAGGGAGTATATGCTTTTAGTAGGTTTCAAATATAACATATTTACAAATTGTAAGTTTTAAATATGCTTAAATTGTACATACATACATGATACAAATAAAATTATAGTTTTTATATAAACTTGAAGACTTACAAGTCAAATTTTAGTAAAATAGGCTTGACCTATTACACATTCAGATATTTAAATAGTTTTTGGCTTGACTTTTTTGATAAACAGGTTAGACCCTAAGCAAGTTAGGCCGTAGGCCATTTAATAAAGGTCTAACCTATTTCCATCCCTACTAAAATTGAAATTATGCTCCTTTCTTATTCTTTCATGCGGATTACGGGCCAGGCAGCAAAATAATGGGCCTTCTTTGGAAAAGCCCATACGACGTCCAGGCCTAAAAAAAATTATTGATGTAGTCGCACTGGGGCTTGCAAGAAGTGTATCTGTTCTGTGTTAAGCGAGGAGAACAACATAAGTGAAATTGGGTATCTAATAGAATGTGCGGACTCAGCTGTTTTTTTTTTTTTGGACATTATCACCTAACATTTGATTTGGGCTTCGCCCTCCCTTTCTATAGATGACATTTAAACTCAAGACTTAAAGGAACCCTTAGAACTTACTACTATTACTCTATTTTTTTAAAAAAAAAAAACAAAGAAAGGAAGGTGGAAGCTGATGTAAAAAGGGATAAAGATCAGATAAGAGAAGAAGGGCAGTGGGTAGTGAATGCCTGAATGGCGATTGGGTCGGATAATGGCATGCAGAGATAAGAGGAGTGAGCCTGACTAAACCTAAATCCCATCCCTTACCGCCCCCCTCACTCTTTTAAGTTTTAACACTCTAGAATGTCCGAATCTTGGTCTCTCTATTATGTCCATATATATCACTCGCACCTGTCAGGCTCACCTAATATAAAACAAGGACACAACCCCACGTAATACTTACAAGTTACACCCACCTACCCACACACATATCATAATATACATATATATATATATATATATATATAGAGAGAGAGAGAGAGAGAGAGAGAGAGAATGGAGGATAGGTGGTAGCCAGTGGGGCTTGTCTCCTGATGAAAATAGCAGTATTTGAGTATGAATAGGGGTTGTTGTTGGCGTTTAAATACACTACACATAGGGAGGGGTTAGAGAGAGTGGACACTGAATTCATGGCTGTGAGAATGAGAGATGAGAGAGAGGGGAGGGGGACCAGGGACCGAACACAGAGGTGAGAGTTGAAGTGGTGAATAGTGATTCAGATCTCACAGCCTACTTATAAATGTGTGTAGCTGTCTTCCCCTGTCCTCCTCTGGGACCCACCTAAGCCCGCCTCTCTCTCACAGATCTGCTCTGCTCATCCTTGTCAAGACTCGACAAAGATGCATACCCTCTCTCTCTGCATCTTACTCAGTGATAAAAGGTTTTACAGCAACCTCTCTCTTCAACCCTAATCACTGCCCCCATATTAAACCCCTAATTCCCTCTGCCTTCCACTATCAACTTTGACCAAACCACCCACTCCTTCTTCCTTTAATCGTACGTCCGTTCCCGCCTTTTATCAGCCACCAATTAACCTTTTTTTTCGTGTGTGTGTCTATATGTGTGTGTGTGTGTGTGTGTGGATTGGATTAGCTCTTCATCTCTACTTACCTTACATGATCATGCATGTATGTGCTGTTTGACAGGGAGCTGTGAAATACATTATCTGTCAGAAACTCTTTCACCCTCTCTCATTCATTCGTCTTTAGTTTTACTCTTTCAGCTAACCATCGAACTCACCTTTTTCTTCCACTTATAGGCAGTACTCTTCATGTATAGCCTCTGTTCCTCAACTATTACATTAATGTCTGATTCTAATCAACATATCTATTTTGTTTTCGGTGCATTACCCATAATTCCTTGCAACTTTATATATATATATATAGTACTCCCTCCGGTCCTAATTATAAGACATATTTAATCGATTTTGGGGAGATTAAGAAGAGGAGTTAAATTAATTAATTTTACTAATTTTCCTAAAATGCCCTTATATCAATTTTAAATGACACTAATAAAAGTGAATTAACAACACTTGCAACATACCTCTCTGACAAAAAATTTTCCTTTTCATGTTTTTTAAAATTAAAATGATGGTCTTACTATATATACATATGTGTGTGTACACACACATATGTATGTATTTATATATACATATATCTACACAACACACACATAGACACAGACACACACCTCCCACAGACACACACATAGACATAAACACACACACACATGTGTGTGTAGACATGTACACACACATATGTATATATATGTATATGTATATGTATATGTGTTGTACATATATACATTTATATATCTGTGTGTATATACAGACACTCACATATCTATACATATGTGTGTGTGTCTACATACACATACGTATATACATACATACATATAAACATTGATATATATGTGTGTGTAGACCCACACATATGTATATATATATGTATGTGTGTGTACATATATACATTTATATATTTGTGTGTGTATAGACACACACACTCACATATCTATCACACACACACACATATGCAAAATTAATGTCAGTTGATCGATAAATAAATTAAAATCCAATAATTTAAAAGTTTTATTGACAAAAAGAGTCTTCACACCTACATACATTTACTCACTAAAAACCAAACACATTTGAAAGAATAAAATAAGGGTATTTTAGGAAGTTGACAAAAATAAAAAATTTATCCTATAATTAGGACCAAAGTTAATTCCTAAATATTGTCTTATAATTAGGACCAGAGGGAGTATTGATTATTTATTGAGGTCAATATATTTCTATTGTGCGTCCATATTATAAATTAGTTTGAAGTGAGATTTCTTTGCTTTGACTTCTTAAAGGATTAAGATGTAAAAATACATATGAGATTTTTCCCTATGAGCACTTAGCATCACGTGCTTTTTTTGGAGCAAAAATACATACGTGATTACCATTTTGAAGCAAAAGTCATATTTCACCGTTAAGTTACTGTTCACTTTGATGAGAGAGAAATAGATGAAGTGAACAGTAATATAACAATGGTAAACAGTAAAATAATGATGAGATGTGACTTTTACTTCAAAATAGTAACCACGTATGTATTTTTGTTCCAAAAAAAAAGCACATGGTACTGGTCGCTACTGGAAAAAAAACTTATGTGTATTTTTGCACCTTAACCCTTTTTCAGATTATAATACAAGATCCTTTACAACTTAATGAAGTGAGGGGTTGATTAATTTAATTGGAAGACTTACACCTTGACAAAAACAAATATTTGTTTTAAAATGGTACTACTATACTATAAATGGGTGTTTTTTGGTTTTAGCTAATAATCTCACAAGCTGACACACACACACACACACTAATATTTTAGTTGGTACGATACCTAACTAGCTTACCAGCAAGACGTTGAGTATTTTCACAGCAGGCTCCACATAATTAACGATCTTTTCCATTGTCATTATTGATTATATTTATATGAGTTTACCCTTTTTAGTTGGTCCTATGTTTAAACCCGGTTGGTTTAATGGTGGGAAGAGAATATTTGCTTAATCGGGGCACTATCTAGATGTAAATTCATAGGTCAATAATGTAGGCGAAATCAATCTAATACATTACCCAAAAGTCAAACAGGTAAACATTGTTATTTTGTCATTTAATTTATTACTAATTATTAACAGGGGTTTTAATTTATATTTTTTTTATTTTGATAATTGATTTTTTTATATGCGTGTGTTAAATCCTAGAGTATACGAATATGGTTTTCTTTTTAAAAAATAAATTTACTGGGCACGCAGGAGTTTGAGTAGTAATTTTATGGACGAATAATTTATTTGAATGTTGTGATGGGCAGGAACTAGAGTGTGAAATGTGTGTGTGTGTGTGTGTGTGAACACAGATATATATGCAGGGGTCTCCTACGACATTGGTGGTGGTGGGTGCATTGAGTTGGGATTTGGGATATGAATGAGGTCCGACATAGTAAATATGCTGTGGTCCTAAATAATATAGCTGATAGTAACAGTCGATCATCAGACACATTACGAGTGTGTCTATGTCTTTTGCCAAACCCAGATTTAACAATGCCTTTCCACTTCATCACTACTCTTCAAGGCGCATGTTAACAATCTGCTTCCTTTTTCTTTCTTTTTTTTACCAAAAGAAAAATAATAATCTGCTTCTTCTTCTTTTTTTCTCTTTGAGCTAACCCTTTAACCTGTTTTACTCACCCCCTTACATCTCTTTCAATAATAGTTCCACCAGTTCTTGTTACCCATTGACAGTTCATTATATATATATATATATATATATATATATATATATATATATATATATATATATATAGCACTTGAAATCTCATCAAAATATATTATGAGAATTCATTCACTCCAGGGTTCAGTCCTGTCCCTCGGTGTTCATACTCGATGATAAAAAGCTGGCAAGTAAGAGACCTCCTAGTGGTTTCTGCACATATATTTCTGGTTATAAATTCATACAAATAGAATGAGCTCAACAAATTCCACCAGGTCCATTTGTTGATGAGAAAAATGACATCATCATCAACCAAACCGAAACAAATTAATATCATCAACTGACTAAAATGAAACCTCGATGCATTGAACTAAATTTACTTTTGTGGTTGTTTGGACTCTACATATGGACCACACATGAAGCCGTATATATATATATGGTAACTATATGAATGTGGGTTTCCTTCTCCATGTTGCAGATAAAGATAGCGACCAGATTTGACTATTAATAACTAGCAGCAAGAGCAACACATGCATATGTTCCAGCGATCAACATTGGTCCCCAGCATTATACTAGCGCTACTCCCTCCCAGTACTTAATATAATATATATTTAACTAATTTAATTAGGTTAAGGAATTTAATTAGTTAAAGTAGTTAATATGACATATGTATTTTTTGAAATACCTTAGACATCTTCCTTAATTTACTCCCTCCCTCCCTCTCCTCCTTGCTTATTTATGGTTAATAGAGTATTAATAGGGGTAAATTAAAAAATATTGAAAAATATAAAAACTATGCCATATATTTAGGATTAAGATCATTTTTTCAGATATGTCTTATGTTAAAGACTGGAGGAGTACATATTTTGTTGATAGCAGCTTTGCAAAACTGCAGATTAAGTATCAATAAATTGAAGATTGAGCTTAAAGAGCTGAGGTTTAACGTGAAGGCACTAATTGCCTAAGGTTATAAGTGACATCAAATTAAACTCGTGACCTCCCATTTATAAGAAAGTTTTTATATCACCAGACTACAAAGTCATTTGCGCAACATATGAAACCTTTTTTGTTCTAGAAAAGTACTACTATGTGCTGGATTAATTTTGCTGAAAAAGGATGGGGAGGAATATAATTAATTAATGGAGGTAATCGGATTTAAAGGGAAAATTAAATTAAAGGAGGGGAAGAGAGCTTTTGAAGCTGGAGTAGATCTGAAAATGCAGGCCTAGCTATAGTGGAAGAAAAGGAGTACTCATTAGCCGACTTATTGCAGTTTTGGTTGGTTGCTTTGTTGCTCAACGGAAAAAGGAATCCTTCATCTTTACGCATTCTCCGCTGCTTAATCTGAAAAATCACCATTTTTCATCACCACGATACAGTACGGAGACACCCGACCCAAATATACATACACACAATCTGATATCCATGAAAAATACACACTAGTTCCTCATGAAAAAAAAAGAGAAAGAAAAAGAAATTTAGGCTAGCTCACTAGCTTTTACCATATGACTTAATCTTAGGATTAATTATCAACACGCATCTATGATGATTGCTTGTGTTCAACATTTAGCAAAATTTCTATAACAGGAGAAGTTTTCTGTAATCTAAACATCTTGATTAACCAATATGAAGTTGTTCGGATATTAGTTTGGAGTAACCAATTTTGCAAACCCCGAATTTTATTGTCTTTCTGTTTAGCTGCTTGTGTTAATTAAATTGGATTTTGCCCCCCAAATCTCAGTTTTCCTCCACTGGATTTTCCAAACTGAATTTTCGAAACGTCATTTTCTGCAACTGATTCCACAAATGCACTGAGGAGGCAGGCATAAAAAGTTAAGGAGGTAAAAAAATAAACTTTGAAAGGAAGATTAAGTAATATTTGAAAGATATGGACTTGAAATGATAATTTATTCAAAGTAATATTTGAATTATGGAGAATTGCAAAAGTGACGAGTATTATTTATAATTATAGGAAGTGTTGTTGCCGGGAGCTTTTAAAAAGGATTTGGAGAAAGTATTTGATAAGTTTAAGTTTGCCAGGTAAGTAATCTTAATCTTATATGCTATGTATGACTTTGTATGTATATTTTACCATGATTGTGCATGCATTCAGTGTTATTGTTTTCCAAGCGCTTTGGTACCATAACCCGCTGTGTGCGACCCTTGGCATTGATGTGTACCTTATTGAGCAATCTGTGTTATTTGATTACTTGTTCCGAATTAGGCTTTGTGTCTCGCTGTGTGCGACCTACTGAATGTTGTATGGTTATGTTTGTGGTTTTCTTACATACCTTGATTATACTTTATATATGAGATTAATGGTTACTCGATCTGGGATCCTTCGGGATTCCAGTCTCTATTGCTATTTGTATATGGTATAGTTATTGGATGTAGCTCCCAAACAGATATCAACAAATGGAGGTATTGGACCAGTTCTAGATTATTCGAAGAATTATTGTAATAATTTTACGTAACTATGTTCCAGGTTCTGTAACCAAGATTTTGTAATTTATCGTCAGTATACTATGACCAAACCGTTTTGTTACTGCACTGCACTATATTACTCTAATATGTGATAAAGTATTTGAAGGTTTGGCAGTTGGATTTACTAAATAAGAGGTATCACACTATCCGCCATCTAAAATATGATGAGGCCGGTAGGGGTGTAACATCGATAGAGTTTTCGGTCGAACTCATTGCCATTGAAAAAGGTAACACACAAGCCAAAAGAGAAACAGATACAATTGTATTGAAAGTCGGAGGAGAGAGATGAGACACTATGCTAGAGATGGTCAGTGATAATGTGAGGCATAAAAAAGGAGGAAGACTGAAACATGCAAGCAGACTTATATACACACGCAGAAATTGAAGAACTAAAAAAAAAAATTGAGAAGAATACAAGAAGTCACAGACTTTCCTGCTTTGATACCATGATGTGATTTAACAAGAAGAGAAAATAGAATTTTAGAACTTATTCCATACCCTGATTCATGATACAAGTGTCCATATATAGACACAATAAGTGATAGCCGTACATAATCTCATCTATTCCAATAACATCTAAACTAAATATTTACATCTAACAGTCTAACAACTAATATGTTACTCTAACCAATATATGCATTAATAACTAGCATTTAGGAGTCGTTGGGGTAATTCCCTTGATTTTATGTATGTCGGTTTATTATTCTCTCTATATTTTCCATCCATAAGTAATGCACTTTGCCTTATTAATAAAACATGATATATTCAGAGAGTAAATTTGAATTCGTGGAGATTCTCCATTAGGCTATTACTAGGAGTTGGTGAGATATTGGCCTCCCTTCTTTAATTTAATAAAGAACTTTTATCTTCTTTTCCCTTTTGACCAATATTTATAAACAGGTGTCTACCAATGTTGCATCGGTGTTTATAAGGTAAGCAATCACGACAAAAAACATTGTATTACCCACAAGAAAAAATTCTGTGGGAGATTACGACCTACAGAATTTTGTGGGTAATTTAAGTTACACATGAAAAAAATTTTATGGCAAAAAAAAAGTGACAGAATAAGTAATGTCTTTTTTTGTGATGGAAATTTTCTATAGATAATTTTAATTAACCACAGAATTCTATAGAAAATTTCTTACAGAATTTTTTCCCTAAGTAATTCTGTGGATAATACAATATTGTTTTTGTAGTGAATTCTTAGCACTTTACCAGAAAAAAGTAGATTGGCTGGATCAAGAAAATGAAACGAGGGGCAAACTTGAACCATTCAACACAAAACCCGCAAATAATAATGCTAGAATCACACTTAACAAATGATTGATGAGTAGCAGAAGACACCACATCTTATAACTCAAAAATATAAATGGGCGATGAGCAGTAGGGGACATATCACCCAACGGATCGATGGCACCCTGTACTCAAAACTATAAATGGGCGATAAGCAGCAGAGGACATATTACCCAATAGACAACACCATGTCTTAACTCAAACCCAAGAATATAATAGGCTACGAGCAATAAAGGATACATTGTCAAGTGAAGGACACCACATCTTAACTCAAAACTACAAATAAGGGATTAATAACAGATGACACATCTCTCAGCAGAAGACACCACATCCTAATTTAAAACTACAAATGGAGAATGAGCAGTAAAGGACACTATTTGATGTGGGATGTGGTGTGAAGGTTGAAAACGGTGGTAAAAAACATAAATGGGCGTGAACAGTAGTGGACATCACGTCTTAATTCAAAACTGAGACTCAGATTCATGATTCATTCCACTTTATTATATATTATTTATTAGTCTCAAACTACAGTCATCGACTTAAGTCCACTAACACTTGGACAACCTAACATAATGATTAATATTTTATACATTAACTAGACAAGAACTGTATATAAATCAAATACATGTATGTTTGCAGAGATTAGAGAAGCTAATTAAATAAGTTAGTTAATTGTAGCATATGTCGTGTATTATTTGATTATATTTTAGTTTATAAGTCAAATTATGGTATAAAAAAATATAAGTATCAATTATGTTTGGAGAGATTAGAAAAACTAAATACGTTAGTTAATCATAACATATGTTGTGTATTATTTGATTATATGTCAGTTATAAGTCAAATTATGTTATAAAAAATATAAGTATCAATCCTTTAAAGTAATTTATTTAGTTTTCTTAATTTCTAAAAAAAAAGTCTTATATTAAAACGTAGAAGAGTATAATATTTTACATGATTACCATGGATCATACAAAGTTTCAAGATTTAAATTATAAAGTTGATCAATTTCAAAGAAGAACCAGATGATATATGGACCGATTGGTCGGAATTTCATATCATAGATGAAAACACACTAGAGATCGAAGTCACTTCAAAAGGTTTGATTTAGAGTAAAAAACCATAATTAATTAAATTATTGTTTCTTATAAATAAAAAACACAAGGCGAACTGATAGGAGTTTATGAAAATGCAAAGACTAGTGGCATTAGTTATTATTACAAAAACATAAGTATAAAAAACTCTAATAATCATCAAATCACACTTGCTCACATACTTAATAATATATTAATTAGTAGTGAACAACGGGTAAGATAGATCATTAAGGGTTAATTTCACCCTATAATATGATTAATGTTTCTTCAAGGATTATAATGAATTAGATGATAGTTTTTCTTTCTTTTCAGCTCTTCGGTCAAAATGGTAAATAAATAAAAGATTTCATCTATCCTTCTCGGTTCCTGCCATAAATGTTCTTCTCTCTAGTGCCAGTTACACACGGATGAAAACAAACCAGACAAAGCGAAATGGAAGATGCCAAAGTTGTGGTTCCTTTGAAGGAGAGGGTGTGAACTCAAGATTTACTTAATTACCGGATTGCTAGAAAATATGTAATTCTCACGGAGATAAATATTCAGACCGAGAATTGCTTATATATGTACTGAGACATCTGAAATAGAAAATGACACTCCACTGCAACCATTGTCAGCCCACCCTTCAAAACCCTAATCTTCTTTTCTTATTATTCTTCTTTAAAAATTAACACTTCATACATCTCTTGGTTTACCTTTTAATTCTAAAAATTTGCATATTGTGCCACCTTTTTCCTCAGCCGCTTCCTTTTTCTTCTCCCCCAAATTTAATCTCTTCCACAAGCACCTCTTCGTGACAAACAAATACAATTAATCACACCCCTAATAATGGTAATCAACCAACAAAAATGAGAAATTGAACCCAAAAAATACCCAGAAAATTCTACGAGAGCCAGGCAGTTGGCAGTGTATATTAAACGTCAACAAGAAAGTCTTCTCCACAGCTGCAAATAAGAAGAAGCAATATACATATGTGTGTGTGTGTGTGTGTGTGTGTGTGTGAAAATGACTCAGGCTAAGAACTTAATTGGGTTTTGTCAGGTGGGTGTTGGCCTGTGGCCTAGCCGGAGCTCAAGATCAAGTTCTTCGTGGCCATCAATGGAGGAGTTGTTGGTGGGAAGTTCCACTTTTGCAGAGTTATTAGAGTAAGACGAAATATTACAGCCAGACCGCAGCACCGAAAAAGCAAACTTGTTTGCCGGAAAAGGAGAGATGGAGAGAAGTGTGGAAGGTGATTCTCCACATACATTCAGATCAGCACCGTTACCGGCGGAGACAAAGGTGGGGTTATTATTAGTAGGGGCTGGTAAACGATAGAGAAGGCACAATCCATTATCAGGAACAAGATCTTGTTGTGGGATTATGAATGATGAAGAGTTTGGGTGAACTCGGTGGAGGCGAGCCCGGTCACGGCGGTGGACATTCATGTGGCCGCCGAGAGCTTGGGCGGAGCGGAACTCTCTTCTACAGAAGGTGCAGGTGTAGGATCTGGGGGGCCAAGTGGTGCCCATAACGTTTTGTGTATCTTCTGCAAAAGCTCTAACTTCCCAAGAGTCATCTTCTTCGGGGTTCCACATCGGAGAGGCGTTAGGGTTTGGGTGATTTGGAAGGTTCGCAAGGCCAATGTTGTCTGGAGGAGCCATTTTGGTTGTGTTACTCACGTTTAAGATAATAGAAGAGATAGGAAGATTAGATATATAGATAGATAGAGATAGATATATGTGATGATTGAAATTGTGGAGAGAGGAGTTAAATAGGGATGGGCTAGAAGAAGAGGGAGAAAGTGAAGACAAAATGAAGCCCTACTTCACAACACCGAGTATATCACCCAAAATCTTGATGAACTTAAGCACTGCTTATATCTCAGTGGTAACCTTGACAACTTAATAACTTTACCCCACGCGACGCTAATAGCTAGCCTCTCTCTCTCTCTCTGCCCCTCTCCCCCTGTGTGTGTTGTCCATGCCCCGACAATTTCTCTCTTCGGCTTCCACGCCCTCCTTTATTCAAATAAATATATCTTCTATCTTTTTATCTTTTCTACAGCTCATTCAACACTGTGCAGAATGTGAAAAACAGATTATTAAGGCATATAAAATCCCCGTACATATGAGATAAAATATAGGGAAAATGTCACATGCATGCAAGCAATTTTATTTCAACCATCAACTCCCAACTCTTTAGATCAAAAATAAAATTAAGTTTTTTTTTTCATAAGAGCATTTACTATATAAATAAAGAGATTTAAAAAAGAGTTAATAAGAACATTTTGTCCATTTATAAGAAAAATAAGAGAATTTATAAGACAAATAAAGGTATTTATAAGATAAATAAAGGAATTTAAAAGAATACAAAGACTTAAAAAATTGTGGTCATTTACAAGATGATAGCGACTTCGGCAAGTGCACCGGTCGTTACAGGTAATAAAGTAGTGAGAAAAAGATCGTCCCACGAGGAATAATACTCCAATCATTATTTCGCTATTTACGCTTTAGTTGGATGAATCGAGTAAAAAGAGATGAGTTGTAACCAAACAAGAATTTAAAGAATTTAAGAAAGATCAAGAACCCAAGATTAAGAATCTCAAGAACGATGTTTAGAAAATATAAGCAATAAAAAAAACGCAGCTAGGGTTTAGAATCCCCCTATACTCCTCCAAAAATTTGAATTGAATCCTTAATTGATTATAATTCCTATGGTTGACGATCAATTCTCTAAAGTTAGACTAAGTCTTAATGTCTTGATGCTACCTTAGTCTGTTATTTTTGAAAACAATCTAATGTCTTAGTATTGTTTGGAAAGATCAGATTTTTAAACCAGAATTATAAGATCGCATAAACTCGTAAGCCTATATCTAGCTCATGCAACTCTATGATGAATTAACGGTTCGAGTTAAATGCACCAACATCTCTATTGTCATACACCAACCTATGAACAATCTAAAAGGCAATCAGTCTTCAAGAAAGCTTTAAGCAAAGAAAATTAATTCAATCAAGAATTCAAACAAATACGTTAGACTCGCATAGGGTTTATTTTAGCCTTAACTACAAAAAAAAAACTAGTCAAGTATGACTAGATTAACAAAACAAAGAAGAAAAGATGAAAATAGAATTGGTCTTCAAAGATTAGGGAAAGTTCATCTCTACAATGGTGCTTTGATCTTCTTTCTCCAATGCCGTCAAGGTGTTTCCAATGTAAAAAGTTGTCTTTCGTTGCTAGGTTTTCTTCCTTTTATGTTCCCCTATCCAATTGGGCTTCAAATTCCCTAAAGATCCTCAATTTTATTTCCTTTTTCGTGCCCTAAAATCTTTCTAAAAATTAAAAATCAGGTTTTTCGCACTTTTGGCGCCCTAGAATGTTTCTAAAAATTAAAAATCAGGTTTTTCACACTTTTAACACCCTGGGCGCCAAAACCTAGCTTCCAAACAGAAAGTTGACGCCCTGGGCACCAACTTCACTTTGCCATACAGAAAGTTGGCGCCCAGGGCGCCAACTTCATTTGCTCATCTAGAAAGGGCGCCAACTTTTACACTAAGTTAGCGCCCTGGGCGCCAACTTCATTTGCTCATCTAGGGAGTTGGCTTCTCTTCATGTCTTTCTCTGAGCTCTTCCAATTAGCTTCTCTTGTGGATAAAAATCAGCAAAACATACGAAAATACTTGTGAGGGTTTGTCTGACATCAAATCCATGTTTTTTACTTATTATTCTTAAGCTTTTTAATTATATTAGATCAATTTCATGCTCAATTTATGCCTTAAAACATGGTAAGTTTACGGCTCACCACAAGACAAATAAAAAAATTAAAAAAATAAAGTAAGGCCATCATTGTCTTTTCACCTATAAAAATTAATTTCTTTTTTGACTAATGAGGTGCAATGAAATATTAGAATCATTTAGAGGTTCAATGAAATTTAGTTGTTTCCATGGGACTAAATGATATTTTCGAGCCCATTTTTAATTACCCTGTCCCGTGCCCTAATTATTGCTTAATTTCACTTTGAGCAGCAATTAACTAAGATATAAAGTCGTATATATTTCAATTATGAATGATCTTAGCAGGAGTTCAAATTGTTACTCCTATATTTTAAAATCCAATAAACGAATATCAAAGCATAGACCAACGTAAGTTGCAACAGAAACCTTTTTTTGTTAAATTAGTTTCCCTAGACGTACGTATAGTACGTGACTGTGAGTTGTGAGTGATGTGTGCCAATACTGGCTATGAGTAGCTAGTTAACTATATTTTTATCATATATTCATGGGTTAAGTAGTAAATCTGTCTTGGAAATATACGTCAAGGAGTAATGTTGTCCTGAAAGTTTTTTCAGGTTTAATTTTATCTCAGAAGTCTAAAAATGTAGTAATGTTGCCATTTTTCATTAAAAAACTAACATTGACTGTTAAAAAATTGACGTTAACCATTAACATTTTAACGGAAAAGGGCAACATCGCGACTTCTTTAAATTTCTGGGGTAACATTGAGCCTAAAAAGACTTCCAGAGCAACATTGCTATCAGGTGTGTGTATTTCCGAGGCGGAATTGCTACTTAACTCTATATTCATTTCATTGCCTCCACGAAAAAAGCGATAAATTGATTCAAAATTCTTAATGCATGACTACATTGTTTTTAAGTGGACAGATAATTATTAACAAATCCAGTTGTGGGATCGTCTTCTTCCTCGATCACCGGCCTACTGTAGAGACCTTTAGAAACACGGCACAAATCACTAAAGAAACACAAATCGAATATATATTCCTCGTGAATTACTCAGGACGGGAAGCAACCAAAAAGAAACACTGAAAGATATTCCTTTTCAGACCAAATATTATATGTGTCCGATCCCATAATGACGAATAAAATGCTGTCATTGAAAGTTCAGACATATAAATGGAACACCCACACCCCCCCCCCCTTCGGGGTTTGATGTTGGCTGTGGATCAAACTAGACTGGACTTAGATATTTTATGACCATTTATGTTCTCAATGTTAGCGCTTCAATTCTCGAATTATTTCCTCGTCCAGTTGCCAAATACCTTACAGAAAGGACGTGTGTGTGTGTGAGTGAGAGAGATATAACGCGTTCAAAGGATTGAAAGTGCAAATATTGTTTACCTCATTTTGGCCTTTTGCCTTTAACAGCCAGTGGGAGCGAAGAAAGTGAGGTCGTGCATGAAGAGAGACATGTTAGATAACATAGCATTCCTCACCAACGAACAAACCAAGAAAGAAACAACCACATAATAAACATCCTCGTACCGTCATAGTTCATGTCGTCATATATATACGGGGTCTCATGCATGCCACCAAGTTCCAGTTCTTACAGTTCATTAATTAAATACTTCACTCTTCTGTTTGAAAGCCGAGGGTTCGGATTTATTAAATGTTAAATTGCATATCCTACTTGTTGAACAAGAAAAACATTCACTCTGTATTTAGATGGATTTTTAAGTCAAGTTGGTAACGAAGTCTGGAATTTTATAATATATATATATATACATATGTCCCAGTCGTAGTTAGTGGATTTTAGATATGCATGCATGTCTTGCAATTCCGAAGGTATATCCTTCAATTTGTGCTGGCAGATAAAAAAATCATGCACAATCGTTCTATTGTCAGCATGATTAGTGTAAGTTAATAGAATACAGTCTGTATGAAAAGATGGTTTGGGGTCATGTTTTCTGTCCGTTCATGTTTCTATGTATAAGTCCTATTTTCCATACTTTTTATATTCGTAATTGTTAGTTATTTTGCAAAATATTAATGAAGTATTTTTTTCAGTAATACCGTTATTATGAATATTGTCAAGTAATTATGGCAAAGAGAGTAGTTGGCGTAGACAGGCAAGATTTTATACGAATTAATTGCATTTAATTAATGATATTTTTTAAAAGATGATGAGATAATTTTAGGAATTTTGACTAGTTTAAAAAAATTATATAATTTATATGAATTAATTAGAAATGAACTAATAAATAGGAATCAACCTGTAGGGAAAAAACTATGCAAGACTTTGACAGATTATTTTAAAAAAATATAAAGTACTATGTTATACTACTCAAAGAGTCAGTTATAGTTTGAGTTATTCTAATAGAAAGTTTAAAAATATTGACGTTAAGAAAAATGAGTAGTGGAGATCTGGTTGTTTGACTTTAATTAAGGGTTTAAGCTCTAAGTATCCTCGTAGTTTGTTCTTAAATGTATACGCAATCCATTTAACTCTACAATAGCTATGTTGAAAATATAAAAAATATTATTTATATATATAAAAAAAGAAAATATAACAACTACCGGTAATAAAGAAAAATATTCACATGCTGAAGCAAAAAAATATATCCCCTTCGCCTGGATGATAAACTGATACATAAACGAACCTCGGTTTTGTCTCCCTCCCTCGAAAACCAGAACACAGAATGAGACAATTAGGCGAGACAATCTGAAACAGTTGATCAAATGTGCACACTGGAATGATTGAAAGCTGATTGGACGATACTTGTTCACAACCTTTGTCTCCATGTACTACTTCGTCAAACACGCTAACCTGGGTTCATGTAACTTGCTACATACAACACCTGTGCTAATGTTATCACATCACACCGCCATTTTTTTTCTTTTTCTTTTTTGGGAGATAAGAGGAAACTTTACTATCTTTAAAAAAGAACCAACTCAAAGCTATTTTAGTGGCCAAATTAGCTAGAGGTACTAATATCATGGATAGGTGCTTGAACGATCGACGACCTTGCCATAATACGTAATATCTTAACATATACTTAAATTTTTAGTTCAAAAAAATTTATTTTGATCTAACAAGTTACAAATCACTCATTTTTATAATTCAATGATTGGATTAATATCTTAGAAAATTATATTTTTCTCGTAAAAATTTGATTGACGAATATTGGTAAAAAACTACTAAGGTAATGAACTTTCTGGGGGGTCTAAATTAGACAAAAACATTGGCAAAGCAATTAATTAGACGTTTTTTTTAAAAAAATAACAATTAATTAGACGTTCTGTGAGATCCGCCTAGCTGCAGACGTTGAAGGAGCCCAATGTTGGGCTACGTATAAAACTTATTACTTATATTGCATTGGACTCAAATTTGGGCTTTAGGAGCCAGTTTGGACTTTGGGGCTTAGGCTCTTGTTGTTATGGAAGAGTGAAGTTGAGTTGTTTTCACTTTAGGCATGACCCAAAATAAATACATTGTATCTTGATTTGGAACTAACATGTGGCGAAATCTACTCCTTTTCACAAACTCTAAACCTTAAGTGCATGATTTATCGCTATTCAAGGTGTTAGGTTTGAGCATGCGTTGTTGAATGGCAGGTGGTTTCATATTATAAACCTGCTAAAGATTGGAGTTGTATCTTAAGGATATGAATACCGCACCACACAATTAGCAGTTGTTTTATAATGTTATCTTGACGGAATTATAACAGAACCTTAATATATTTATTAGTTATAACTGTGTAACAGCTGGCAGATACATTACACACTTTGTATATATACAAGACACATATACAGAAATAAAGTAACTCTCATTTTTCCCTGACTCAATTGCTTTTCTCTGTTCCTTCTCTCTCTTGAAGTCACTTCACTCTTCTTCTTCTCCTTTCAGTTTCATACCTGAATACAAAAGACTTCTAGAAGTATTCTTATAACAAATGTTTCTTTTCGAGTTCAGATATACCGACAAAGCAACAACCAACAAATATATAGAACAAAATGACATACGAATTGACTAACTAGTTCAACAATGGTTAGCAAAAATATTCTCTAAACTGATGAAACTAATCATTTTCTGTAATTTAACTCCCAAATACTAACATAGAAATCATTTTGACTTCATGTTATACAAAAGACCATACTGATAGATAGTGAACTTATGATGTTACCTGTGAGTTTTTTTGTTATGTTTTTATCATATTTTCATGCATTTGGACTGGAACTTACCGCTGCTGCAACACAGCAAGATCGCACGGTGCCATTATTGCTACAAGTACAGATTTTTTTAACATCATGTGTGTTGGTATACTCGAATCTTTCACACTTAAGTCTGTGTTTTTTACAATGGTTATGAATTCATGTGCAGATTATGGGGCATTATATTTGCTATTCCCTATATCCCTCTGGCACAAAAGGTTATGTCTTACTTAATATTCAATCCAATCAGGTTTTCATTTCAAGAAATGTGATGTTCTATGAACATGTTTTTCCTCTTACCACTTCTAAATTTCCTTCCCCCTCACCATCTTTGTCCTTACCCCAGTCCTGCCCTTTTTTGGATGCTATGGATGCTGAAATTCGTGCCTTGAAGCTTAATAGCATTTGGGTTCTCACATCTCTTCCCGCTGGTCTGGATTACTTTGATACCTTTTCTCCTATTGCAAAGTTAACTACCTCTTGGGTGCTTTTGGCTCTTGCAGCAGCTTAACATTGACATTTACATCAACTAGATGTCAATAATGCCTTTTTTCATGGAGATCTCAATGAAGAAGTCTATATGACGTTGCCCCCAGGATTTCATTCACCTACTCCCAATCTTGTGTGTCGACTTCAAAAATCCCTCTATGGTTTAAAACAGGCTAGTCGACAATGGTTTCAAAAGCTATCCACTATACTTAATTCGTTTGGTTATGTGCAATCTATTGCTGATTACTCTTTATTTGTGAAGGCCTCTTCTTCGTCTTTCATTGCCTTGCTTGTTTGTGTTGATGATGTTCTTTTGACTGGATGATTTGGTTGAAATACAATTTATCAAGTCTCAACTTGATAATGCTTTTCAAGATTAAAGACCTCGGTCCTCTCAAATATTTCCCTGGATTGGAAATTACTTTTAGTTCTAACGGAATTTCACTATGCCAACAAAAATTTACTATGGAGCTTCTTTCGGGCACTAGTTTCCGAGGTTCCATACCTGTTAATTCTTCAATGGATCATCATTTAAAACTTTCCAGAGAAGGTGGCACTCCTTTAACTGATATTTCATGTTACAGAACACTAGTTGGCTGACTTCTCTATTTTACTAACACAAGACCAGATATTTCTTTCACGGTTCAACAGCTTAGTCAGTTCATGGATGCTCTCGCTGATATTCATCTCAAGGATGTTCATAGAGTGCTTATCCTAAAGCTGCTCCTGCTAAGGGTCTCTTCTTTCCTGTCCAGTCCACCGCATCTGAAAGCATTTGATTGAGCTGGTTGCATTGATACTAGACGTTCTATAACAAGTTTTTGTGCTTTCCTGGATGGTGCTCTTGTTTCTTGGAAATCGAAGAAGCAGCCAATTATGTCGTGCTCTTCTTCTGAGACAGGATATCATGCTCTTGCTGGCACAACTCGTGAAGTTCAATGGCTTCTTTATCTACTTCGTGATCTCCATGTTTCTCTTTCGCGTGCTGCCATCATTTATTGTGATAATCAATCTGCCTTGCAAATAGCTGCTAATCCTACTTTTCACGAAAGGACTAAGCTTATTGAACTTGATTGTCATCTTGTCTGTGAAAAGCTTCAGGCCGGTGTTGTTCATCTCCTACTAGTTTGTTTTGCCGATCAAATTGTCAGTATCTTCACCAAACGACTTCATCTGATTTTATTTCAGAAAAATGTTTCCAAGCTGGGCATGATTAATATCATGGCTCCAGCTTGCGGGGGGTGACGGAAGTATAACATAAGCTTAATGTATTTATTAGTTAGTTATAACTGTGTAAAAGCTGGAAAATACATTACACACTTTGTATATATACAGGACACATATACATAAATAAAGTAATCTCATTTTTCTCTGTTCCTTTTCTCACTCAAAGTCACTTTACTCTTCTTCTTCTCCATTCAGTTACATACCTGAATACAAAAGACTTAAGGAGCATTCTTATACAAAATACAGTAGCTTTGCTAGGAGACTTCAACTATATGTGCATTTGATCTTCTGTTTTTTTTTTTTTTTAAAAAAGTGTTTAGTTGTCAACTTTTATTTTATGAAGATGATGGCAAAATGTAGCTACTGTACACTTTTCTGCATAATCTCTCAACATATGGAAGTTGAACTCCTTTGCCTTTTGTCTATGGCTGTTGTTTAACCAAGATTTGATCGGCATAATTAGTTCACTCCAGAGAGTAAAGAGAGTATGTTGCCAAATATCTTCATCTAGAGATGCCTATGATCAGCTGGATGGTGGCTCAGAGTGTATGTGTCCCTTGGCCCTTGGATTTATGTTCACCTAGAAAGCCAAAATCAATGATTTGTGCCCAACCTCTGGATCAATATAAGACATATATTTACCTAATTTGATTAAATTAAAGAACTTAGTTGAGTTGGCTAATATGAGATGTATTTTCTAAAACACCCAACTCATTTTCCTTAATTCTCTCATTTCCTCTCCTCTTTGATTATTTTTTAGAGAATATCAATAAGGCTAAATTAGAAAAAAGTTAACAAATATGGAAACTATGTCTTATATTTAGAATTGTGATCAACTCCTCAAATATATCGTATATTAAGGAACGGAGGGAGGGAGTATATATATAACATGCCAATGGTGAATAATTTTGATGATGCCACTACTACAAGTTAGAATTTTTTAACTTCATGTGGTGGTATACTCAAATCTTTCACTCTCTAATGTCTTTGTTTTTAATAATGGTCATGAATCCATGTGCAGATTATGAGGCATTAAATTTGCTATTCCCAATATCAGTGTTTCTAAACGGAAAAAATTAAAACCCTAAACTGTGTTAAGTTTCTTCAGCAAATTGTCCAAGGCCTAAACCTCTAATCTGAATAACTTAACTCTGATATGCAGATATAGAGCATGTGAATCAATTCCAACAAGAGATAAGCACCGCGAAGCTTCTCTAAGAGACTCCAACTATGTGCATTTGATCTTCTGGGTTTTATGTAAAAGTGTTTAATTAGCTGTCAACTTATATTTGATGAGGAGCATGGCAAAATGTAGATACCGGTACACTTTTGTGCATAGATAAACAAAGGAAAGTGGAACTCTCGTGCTTTTTGTCTATGGCCGGTGTTTAACCCAAATTTGATCGGCATAATTAGTTCACTCCAGAGATCAATGAAGAGAGTATATTGCGAGATACCTACATCTATAGATGCACTATGATCAGCTGGATGGTGGCACAAAGAGTATGTGTCCCCTGGTCCTTGGATTTGTATTCACCTGTAAAGCTGAAATCTGCGACTTGTGCCCAGCCTCTGGATGTTTTAACTCAATTCTATGACACTTGGAAACTGAACTGACTACGATGTGCATCTTGCTGATGAGTCTTTATTATTGGATTCATTTTTGTCCAATTCCATGTCAAAAAAAAAAAAACTCCAAAAATAAAACAAGAAGAGGACTTGAACAAGTTCTGAAGGAATGTATTAGTATCTTCTTAAACTAGACATGTTAGTTAGTAAACGTATTAATTTTGAACTTGAATAATTATCATACCTCCTCACTGCTTCAGACCAGGGTAAATTTAAATTCTACCCCAAACGCATGAAAGAAATGAACTCAAACTGTACTAGAGAGCTGATGTATGGTGAAAGAAATTGATAAAGAAGATGTCTTATCTCAGAAATAATATTGCATCTCTCAACCTTTGCAAAAGATCATGATCGGAGTTCGCTCAAAACAATGAATGACCAAGTAATCGTCTTATGATCTAAGCATAGTAGGTGCCTGTCCAATGAACGGCTCTAGTATTTATTAATTATATATGAACTTGGATTGAGTCTCTACATGTTGCTCATAAGTTTGGATATAAGAGTGTTAGCTCACGTAGAGAGTTGACTTCAGAATATGTATTTTAGGTTGCATCAAAAGGCTGAGATTATGCGCAAGCATCCCTAAACCATGACTAAACGTAAATTTTGGAGCAGAAAGCTGTGCTTCCAGCGTGCTAACCACTATTGGCTGCTGGGTCCACCACCCTCCCAACTTGTATTGCATTCACATCAGAAAAATTAGTGGCGTCCTTTAGAATCTTGCGGCCCAATAGTAATACTTCCTTCTGCCATTTGTCTCCAACCCAACTTCTTTATCTGTTGACCAACCTAAAAAAACAACACAACAAGAATAAACCCGCTTTTTTATTATTTGATTGTGATAAATTAAAGCGATGTTTTATATATTATATATGCACATAAATGGGGTAGGTTAATGTTTGATTCAGAGAAGCCGTAAATGGTGGTAATTTAAACACACACACATATGTATGTAAAAGGAATAGCCAAATATTGTGAACAGATTCAAGTATTTTCTGGGCAAAGTCATTTCTTTCAGAGAAGTTGGGGACTTGATTTGAGGATTGAGAAAACAAGAATGGATTGGAGAGATAAGAATTAAGATTTAAGAATAGGGCCATGGCCATGCGTCGGTCACGTGGGAGCGTGGAAGGAACAAAATGATTAAGTAGTAAATAATAATAAGATAATGATGAATAAGTCCCCTTGATTTTTGAGCTTCGCGAACAGCACGTGATCACGTGGCTCCTTTTGGTCAAAATTAGATCGCACATAATCTCTACTCACAGGTGTCTCATATATACGAGATATCTATGAACAATAAGCCTCCCCAACACCAACACACGCTTCACAGCACAAATACTAGAATCAAACCAATTCAGCATATGTATTAAGATACACACAAAACGAATGCCACATTCAAACACTGAAAGAAAAACAAAACATTCAAAAAGAGATATGTATATGAATATATGACATGGGGTTTCTTATATTTGGATAAAAGTTTTAGAGGAATTGAAGTGTCAGTGGCACACAAAGTTGAATAGAGGTGCATGAATCTGAAAAGGCAGCAGCATGTGAAGCCCGGAAACTTGTTCAGTCGCAACTTTTTATTTTATTATTTTAATTGAAGCTCCTAACCATCTATCCTGTCTCTTTGTTAGGACCTCTCATAATTATAGAGTGTTCCCTCACAAGGGTGACAACTGACAATCCCCTTACTTCATGCTTCACCCTCTGTCTTAACTTGTTTTACATGAGCATCTCTATGCTCAAATCTTTATCCTCTCAATTCTAATTCACCAGCCATTATAATCCATGTTTGAAGTCCCTCAACAGTTAACACTCATTTTTATTAATTATCCAGTTTTATGTTTAAAGTTTAAACTAATTAATCCATCGTCGTCCTCATTTGTGTGTTCTATACCATGTGTGGAATATAATTTAAATTGATGAAGTTCTTTTTTTTTTTTTTATTTCTATTATATTACTACATGAGAGTAAACATTGATTGGTATTTTATGTGAGTAACCAAAACATAGCTAGCATAAAGACCAGAGAGCTTGTTGAGCATAATTAATGGGAACAAATTAAATAGGGTAATTAATTGTGTTGATGCATGTGCAAACAGATAACCATATCTTGTTGTAAGAACCCTGCAAGTGGGAAAGATAAAGACCACCCTAGACATAATAAAACGACAATGTGGTCATTATCGCACATGGTCCACTCTTAAGACACCCATGATTTTCCTTTAACTTTAGCTTTTTTCGCTAATGAGCTTTCATTTTAAAAGAAATATAAATTAAAAAATAAGAGAGAATCTATGCTTGGAACGGGCGTATTTAGACAATTCAATTTTTAAGGACTAGGCTTTCTCGAAAGGAACAAGGAACACACATAATTTGCTATTGCCGAAGTCGAATATATTAAATATATTTTGTTCACGAGGTGTGGCCTTTAGTATAATGAAGCTGCCTTTTCTTCGAAATGATGGTCTACTTGTTTGTCAATGAGATGATAAGGTTGCAGGATTTGAAGCTCTTTTACAACGTAGTACAGCTCATATTGCCTTGATCTAGGTTTTTTTTCCCCATGCCCCTCTCTCATCAATACTAGGTATCTTTGCCCCTTCGCTTGAATTGACCTTACCATTTACCCTCTCAAGCTTATGACACTTTACATCTTCAAAAGGCCACAGCTTCATAATTCACAGATATATACCTGAATCAAGCCTAATTTAATGCCAACATTAATCCAAACGCACATCTTTAATTAGCCGCTATTTCCTATTCTCATCAGTATGTGGGAATGTGGGATGAAGAAGGACTGGGGGAGAGAGAGATTATGATAGAGTGAGAAGGGAAAAACAAAAGCACAGGTTTCATATGTATATATACACATATAATAAGACGGAAGATTTTTTTGAAGGAGCTAATTAAAATTGTGCCGGCTAGTCTCAATAATTATATCTGCATCGATTAATCCTTATCAATAAGCGGCTGAAATATTACAGTCAACCGAGGAAATATAGAGAGCAGGGAATTGAATTGTAATATATATATATATATATAGTCATTTGGTCCATGAGGTTTTGCTAGTTAAAGAAGGCATAACCCTTTTATATATATATCTTGCTTATTGATTAAGCACCTTGAAACAACCAAGTTTTATGAACCAAAAGTAGCTAGAACTTTTTGCCCCTCTTGTTCTCTCTTTTATAATTTAGTTATCTATACGGGTTTAAAGAATTCAGACGATTTGATTTTGGCAGCTTAACAAGAAACAACCTTTTATCTTTTAATTATACTGCTCTGTTGCGGTTATTTTATATATTTATATCGATCTTTTTAATTTATATTATTTTATTGTGGTTATTTTATTTAGAAATTCTCGATATAATGATTGCACAAACTCGTTCGTTTGACTTCATCACTATGATATCCGAAAATTAAAATAATACTAGTATGCTGAAAGCTTTAATTTATTTTGTATTAATTATAACATAAATATTCTCACTAAGCCGTTTTTCATATAAGTGGTAGCACTGGAAGTCAAGTAGGTAACCTCATTTTTACCTTTAATCTATCCGTCCTTTTCGTCAATGATCAATATCATAATTAACACCTTTTATGAAAGGTAAAAAAAATATTATGGTGCTGCTGTACTGGTTTCCTGGTTAAATTGAAGCCACTATATTTGGAAGCAACTTATATATCTAGACAAAAACAAATTTTATAAAATACTTTCACCATGTAGAGAGATCCAAGCATATAGTCATGAGACTTTTCTATTTATTATTGCAATCACATTGGATACTTCCGTCTATTTAAGGAATAGATCATTATGTAATGATTAATCCAAGAGTGGGAAACATGTACATATATATATTCCCGTGTTTCTATATATAAGCGCTTCTGTTGTCCCAATATTTCAAAATTAATTTAGAAAATATTATACAAAACCCAAGTGCTCATTTTTAATTCCGTTAACTAGCTAGCCAATTCTAAACTGTGGATATAGAGTTCAACTGCATGGGATATCATAATATTGGTTAGAGGGGATGGATCTTGGAGTATAAGAATAAGAGGTGGAAAAGAAATTAGTGCACCATGTCTTTAATTAAGACGTGGGTAGTAATTTTCTTCAAGCTTAATTTGCCCCACCTATATCACCAATCAGCTTATAGTTATGGTGCAATTTGTATTGATTGGCAAATTTCCTATAGGATACAATGAAAATCTTAAGTATGAAGTACACTCTCAACACTCAAGTTAAGACAAGAATGACTTTTCCAAAGTGATAATTTGTTTTTATCATTGTGTACACTCAAAAACTACAAAGATAATGAGTTTGATCTCTTCTTATTATTGTTGTGTGATGTGATTGATACGACATAATAATGGACTGATAGTGCTGGGTTTTATAGACCTTGAAGTGGTGTATGTCTCTCGTAAAAATACCTCTTCAATTAAAAGTCACAACAATTTGTTAAATTCATGAATTTCATACGTTGATTTGTAAATAAACATATAATAAGTTATACATTTATACTATGCATATAGTGTTTTCTCATAAATACAACATAATATTTTACTAAGCGGTGGTTACCACACATGTGTCTTTAGACACTAAAGAGACATAACATTGGTGAGTCTTAATGTCATAACTCTTTATAATTCTTCATATAAATTCCTTAAATTTTAAGAATGTAACTTTATAAAGAACACATCTCTTCATTTTAAAATATTCTAACAATATCATCATATTAATTTTTTTGAACAACCGCAGTAAAATAGTTAAGTAATTTAATTTAACTAATTAATTGAATCTTTCATATATTTTATATGGTTTAACATGCTTTTAGCACTTAAAAATAATTAATTTGTGGGTGTAGTTACATGGAGAGTAATTAGGGCGCAGAACTATATAGAAAGGTGTAAATTCACAAAAAGTTTCATCTTATGTATGATGAGCCAGGTGATAATAACTTGAAAGTTGTGGTCCTTGTAATAATACATAAATAAGATTAAATATTAAAATAATCATGTGTGATCAAACATTTTACTTTGAAAACAGATTAAAGCGAATGGGTGGACCCTCGGATGTAAGCGTGTTATGAGGTTAAGTTAATCAGATGTTTGGTGTCCGAATTAATTAAGTGACAATGTCAAAAGGTGATGTTAACTTTTAATATATAATACAAATATTGAACTTACGTTTTTTATTCTAAGTTATCTTGGAGTCGCATAATGGTACCATCGAATTGAGAATTTAATAGTTTATCGGGTCAATTAAAGACGATAATAACCATGGTTTCTGAGTCATTATATATTGAGTTATATTCAGAGTGATAGTCGTCTGGATTTTTTTATTTTTTAAAAAGAGGAATTGTGTAAGCATGAATTAGACATGGTAATACTTGTTAGGCTGAGATTAGTGGGGCAAAAATATTATATATATATATATATATATATAGAGAGAGAGAGAGAGAGAGGAGGAAACCGAGTTGATATGTTTGAAGTTTCTTGTTGCAGAGGGCAATGTACGTATATTTGTCGGCCACAGCGCTATCTTAAATTTGGGGGTGATGAAATGAACTCGAATGAATTGACTAGAAAAGTCGAAGTTAAATTTAACTAGTTGATAATTATAGGCACACCGTTTATCAGAGAATCGACTTAGCTTCAAGATTAATTTTATTACTCTCATCTTAAACGTAAGACTTAGTTTATAATGTAAATGTACTATAAATTAAATTCTATATTTAGGATTGAACGTAGTAATATTTAAGAATAAATATTTCAAGGAGAAACTGTTTCATAGCTTGAGAAGGGAACCTGTTTCATTGTTCATCATACCGAGAGCACTAAGAGCTCATCATCAATATAGACCATTGAGATCTAATTTAGATGGATCGGATTGAATTTTTTTACTTTTACTTTTTTTCCTGAAAAAAATTATTTTAATGTGTACATGATCTAATATAAAAATAATCTTTTAACTATTAATCTAATTAACAAAAAATAATTGTTTTATCTACAATCATCATTTGAAAACATTAAATTTAAATTATTGAAATCTTATTTGAACGGTATAGATCACTTCATTGATTAGCTTTTGGTCCTCATTATTGTGATGAGCATTGAAACGGGTTCCATTTGGAAGAGCTACTATCAAATGGGCCCAACAATGTTCAGATTTAACTTAGTCAGATAGTCACATTAAAAAATTATAGTAAGATGAGTTGATGAGGAATAGAATTGAGAAGCATGGGAATGTACTCATAAAAGGAGGAATCCACATTAGGTCCTTGTCTTTAGGTCTTTGTTAGGTTTTTTTTTTATTATTATTTGATAAGTATCAATTTCTCTTTCAGACAAAAAAAAAAAGCATAGCTTTCTCATTGAATTTTTTTTAAAAAAGGACCTAATAAGGACCTAAAGAAAAGGACCTAACGTGGACTCACTAAAAGGAGAAAGGAATAAGATGATGAAGATGAAGGCGGGTGAGTGGAAGGCGTGGAAATTTACAGCGAGAGCAAGTGGATCTATCAATATTCAAAATAGGTGAGCAACTAATTTTGTGGGTGTGGAAAATATTTGTTAAAGAATTCTTGCAAGAATATGAATTGTGTTGAGTACCACATTTAGACATGTTAAAAAATACAAAACATATGAAACTTGATCGTTCTTAATTTGTGAAGATGATCAGTGTTGTTAGGTGTGAATTTTTTATTTCACAATAATTTATTCTTACCCCTCCCCTTACCCCTCCCCTTAGATCATTGTTATGAAGAAACAACTAGCTACAAGGCTACAAGCTAGCTTCCTTTTATGAAAACGTATGAGAAATGTCCTTTACTGGAGGGGGAAAAAAAAGTAATATTACTTTTAGTCATAAATATAAGAGTTAATTAACTTTCAGAATATATGAGGTTGTATATTTAAGATCAGAGGAGGTAGTATAAAATAAATATTTGATTTAACTTACAAAATTAGTACTATTCTAAACCTGCGTTATCCGTATTCCCAAAACAAAATTGTATTCCTACTTCCTGGCTACTTGACCTTATGACGGGGCCAGCTATGAATTTTTGTCGTCGCTCCATATTATTATGACAACCTCGTACATTCTGTAAAGGACCTGCCTAACTGTTGATGAGGTTATCCTGAATTGCCACCAATTTGATGTTAGTTGGGTTATGCTAAGAAATAAAGCAATATATATACCCTCCAATTATTGAGGCTATATGAATTGATCATTACGAAGTTTTTCTTTTAAAAAAATATATAAATTATTAATAGAGTTGACATATTTCAAAACGTAATATGAAAGATATTAATCCTGAAACAAATTTAAAAAATGTACCAATGCAAAGAATATTGAACAAATTAATAAGGTACGATAGGTATTCATTGAAGGGGTGATTATTATTGAATTCTTATACTAAAGAATTAACCTCCTTAGAAATTGGCCCCACGCTTAAAAATTGTCCCATCAAAACACATCAAACTGATGCTAGCGAAATAAAGAATCCTGGTACAAATGTTTATTCGTTAATTTTTTGGTCAAACTTTACCAAACTGCAAGCTAGCTCAGAAACCACCAATTTCCTCACATTGAAGAATTACTATTCGAGTTCCCACCATATTGCTTATCAGATAATTTAGTCAGATCGAGCAACAGACAATCAATATATTGTACCATCATACTTAATTGATTTCCTTGGATCGATTAAGATAACAGCCCCAAGTACAAGTCAGATGCAGCCATATAAAGTTACTTTAGTAACTTTAAGCTTATATTAAATTATCTAAGATTCAGTTAACTAATATATCACAGATATAATAGTGATCAGTGCGCCACTAGTTAAAGTATAGTACTTACTGCTTCAAACTATCTTATAATAAACTTGGTTAATTAATTTTCTTGATGTAACACACACGGAGAAAAAGTTGGAAGTTATAAATTTAATATTTGAACACTATATAATTAATAGCAAGGGTAAAGCAAACTGGATGGCCGGACTTTCAACTCTGTATGTGCGCGCTTGCATATATATATATATATATATATATATATATATATATAGGAGTGATGAGGTAATTAATCAGATTCAACTTTCTCTTTGAATAGAAGCAGAGCACAAAAAGTGGCTAATTGATGCCCTAGAGAAGCTTTGTGGTATATATTTGCGTGTGACTTCTCTGATCGCTATATATATGTTGATTAAATTAGTGGCTTGAGTTAGGAAATAGTCAGATCTTATTTAATTGGGAGTATTTAAAATCATATAAACTGGATAGTTATGCTTTGGTGCTTGGAATGGGGTGTGTGTGTGTGTGTGAATTTATCCATATATCGTTTAAGCTTTTTCTCATCAATTATTTTATTTGTGAGACTTCTATTCTCTCGTGCGTAGTTCTTTATTATGTTGCTATAAGTACAAGATGATGAAATAAAATGATCTATTTTATTTTTATATCCTAAACATTCCGAGATATATATCGATCATAATTTAATTATGTGATCATTCAAAGTGAAATTTCATCATATCCGTAATCTTATAGGCTTAACATATTGATTCTTAAATAAAAACAATTATATACATGTGTATGTGTGGTACATGTATTCAAATTAAAAATACATAGGTTTGTATTTGATTTTATTTCTTAATATTTTATATATATATATATATATATATATATATATATTCTAATTAATAATTAATGTTATCCCCACACAGGAGTGAGAGAGGCCACTACGCGCCGTATCACCAAACCAATCTTTCTTAATCCTTTGTCCCACTCACCCACTCCTCCCTGCTCCATCCCTCATGTTATTCAATAAATCTTTCACATATATTATTATTATCTCATTATTAATTTCATCCTCTCTCTCCCTACTCACTCACACACATACACAAAATATTTTTTTTTTATTTAAGGGGGCAAATAATAGTGGACTGAGATTATAAGTAGAGTTCAACGTAACCCATCATCTCCTACATACCAAGTTTTTATATGTCACTAGGTCATTGGCCTACAGAAGTTATTTTTGTCACATAAAAATGTTGATGAGAGTCTTTTCAATGTTGTGTTTTACACTATGAGACTGTAAGAAAATAATAATAATAATAATAATAATAACAGCTGTTGATTATTTATCTGCTTTCTCTGTCTTCTTTCCTTAAAAAAAAAAAAAAAAAAAAATCTTAAGGATTTAACACTGATCCATAATGTGTGTGTAAGGAACAGTATTATTCGGGTATTATTTTTAAACTTGATTCTCTCAAAATGTGCATGTAATGACAATGGTTGAGCGAACTCATATTTTAACGAGTTTTTTAATCCTTCTCCAACCTTTTTTTCCCTTCCGGCTACGCAAAAGATATATCCTTGTAAGATCATCACTTATAATGGGTAGTCATAATGTTACTCTTTTATATATTGTATTCCTCCGACAACAAAACAAAACAACTATGACTTTTCTCATTTCTCTTCTCCACCGGTTTTAAAAGCACTAGTTTATTTTATTTTTTTAGTTTACTATTATTCAATTTTTTTGGCAACTACGACTATTAACTTATTTGATCGTTTGTTTTTATTATTATATATAGACGCACACATGTATATATTCTCTTCTTAAATAATTTTGTTGTTTGCAACGATGTCCAACAAACCCAATAAGAAATTACAAATGCCGTTTGCCAAGTGTATTATTAGATCCAACTAATTATATATATGCATTATTAATTACGTTTGACTTTGTACATATAATTTAGGATAAAAGCACTGAAATCTATACAAAGATCTACTGGAGTACTAGCTATATTTCTCAGTGACAGCTGAGGGTGATTATATATGCCCTTTTCTTATCGTACGTATTACTCTCAATTATCTTGATTTCCTCTCTATCGCCCAAAATTCCGAGTCAAATTTTCTAAACTTTTTATAATGCAAATTATAGACATTGTTTAAAAATATATAAAGCATTAATCATTTTTCTTTACTGGTTTGCTCCTATTTGCAATTAAGTACTAATATGGGTATGTAAATACTACTATATTTGAATTTAATAAAGATAATTTTGAAATTATTATATTTTCTTATAGATTTAATAAATTAATTTTCTTTTAACTCCTTTTCGTAGTCTCTATTTACTTGGGTAACTCGAACTAATATTTTGGACAGAAGGGAGTATGCATTTTAATTGCCCAAACTAAAGATTCCGTACAATTATAAATAAATTTTCTTAGCCACATAATAAGAATGAAACTGCTTTGTTAAGTGGGGTGACAGAAACTTCAAAAGTTAGATATTATTTCAAACACACACACACACACATAAAAAGAGGGTTTTGGTTTAATCTGCCAGATCTGGAGAGAAAAAAAAAAATGAAAAGCTGGACTGATTTCAAAATAAAACAATTTTTGTGAGGAGAAGTTGCAAATCCGAGATATAAATTTTTTTGAGTTTGAAAAAGCATAAAGAACAAGCTACAAAAATAATGTCCCAAATCTTGCAAGATATGAACCCATTAAATTCAAATTAAAATAACATAAAAAATTCTAACTACTCACCATTATAGGAAATAAAAGAAGCAATATCCATGACAAGAATAATGAAGAACCAGCTGCCTGAATAAAATTAAAGAATTGAAAACGAGTATATATCTTAATCCGTTAAAAAAATGTTTACATGTCAACACATAAATATATAACAGTATATGATGGATGGCAGCCCGTGAAATGAATTTTTTAAAAAGAAAGAGACTTGAAGCCGACCAAAACCTTGAGGACTCCGATATGATGGATATTTATTCATATGTTTTATCTTTGTGTTTGCAATATGAGAGTAATATGTGGAGGCTGAGCTATAAGCACTGGTTAGTTTAATTCAACGTCGCGTTCAGTGCAATCTTCACGCATCCAGCAATTAATCACCACTCCCAGGCCAACTTCCTCCCTAGCTCTCCCTCTCTCTCTAAATATACATATAGAAATATATATTTTTTTAAAATCTACAAGCTATTCTCACACTTACAAGTTTTGATCATAGTGAAAAGGGTTACAAAACACCTCTTGAAGAGCTACCCTAGTTAGCTAAACCCAACAATGTTCAAATTTGATTAAATCATATAGCCATATGAAAAAAAAAAGCTAGTTTCATTGAAATGGTTGTAATTAAATAAACAAACACATATGTAGTTGTTTTTTTGGTATATTTAGACCAGGTAGAAGTACCACTCCTCTTCTGTTATTTCTAAGACACTTTCAACATTTTTTTTACACAAACTAAGAAAAACCTTAAACGGACATATATATTCACATGCATGGAAAATTTAATGAGGTGCCCTCAAAATAAGATGGAAAAAATTTCTCTTTCTGCCATAAAAAAAGAACGACCAGAGGAGTATACCATAGGCTAGATAATCACAAATAGTCCTATATATAAGAACTGAAAATTAGGATTATTAAATTTCATGACTTAATATTTCTATTTAAATCATGTTAATATCAATCTTCAATCACAAATTGAACTCCAAAGAAGTAGCTAGTAATTACAAGTCCATCATCACAGTATTTATTAAATATTCCAAAAAGTTCTCAATATATATTAATACTGACAAGAAGCATTTCGTCTGTTCCCCCTCCCAAAAAATGAAAAGAAAAGAGTATTTCATGTTTTAATAATGCAATATTAATCAAATTTAAAATAATATATTATTATAATAAACGAAGCCAAAATCTAATGACAGTACCGTAGAATAATTATAGACTAATATAGGATCTATAATAAATAATGTTGATCACAAACTTTGAATATTATAGCTTTTCTTTATTAGCATACCCAGTACATACGCATGGCGATATTTAATCCCTAACAATCTTTCAGTAATGAAACCTCTGTTATTTTTTAATTAAAAATGTTTAACCATAAATATTTGTTTTATAGGTTCTGTTGTTTTAGTTAACAAATTAGGGTCAAATGAATCGATTTCTTTTTTCTTTTTATCCCCACCAAATGAATCAATTTCACAGCAACCACTTCATCAATTTTATACAAGGTTAAAATGAAAAAATACACATATAGTTTTTTCAAAAGTGTATCAAACACCAAGTGTTTTTTTAAGTGTAAAAGTAACTATGTAGTTATAAAAGCTAAGCAAAAGTACCCATTCATCATTAGTTTGACTTTTTCTGTATTAAAAATGATAACATGGATGATGATATGGATGTTGATGAGTTCTGAGTTGTTATGAACTACAATTCAACCCCATTTCAACAAATTTCAATTTAATCCCTCCATGAACTTTTGAAATTTTCGTTTTAGTCACTGGTCAAAACGCATGTTTTGACCAAGGCTAGGGCGTTTGCTCCTGCTTACCTCAACATTACAGAAGATAGTTTTCAGTGCCACAAAACCATGAGACCAGGACCTTCTTCTTCTTCCCTTCTTCCTTCCTTCCTCTTCTCTTGTCTCTGACAGCTTTCATCTTCCTCACCATTGCCGCTAGCAACTCTCCTCCTTAGTCGAACATAGTTGAACATCACAAAAACTGAGATGGCTCTGCAGATACTGGTTCAAACCAAAGAGTAAAAACTGAGAGCTTGAAAACCACCATCCCCTCCTCTCTCAACTACTATCATCTCGTTCTTCTTCGACCACCATTGTTGTAGAGCTTGAGCAGCAAAGACACAAAACAGAGCGACTGACTCACTATAACTGTATGAGTTTTCCGATGAACTTCTTCTCTGCTTTCATTCCACCACCTTCATCGTCCCCTTTCTCTTTCTTCTTCTAGAGCACCGACAACCACCAACCATCAAAACACCACCAACACTTCTAAAGTCCATTGTTCAGCCTTCCTCTGTTCTCATCTCTCTAGAATCTCTCACCGTTAGCCTCACCAAAAATCACAATCCCTCTATTCCTTTATTCATGTCTTTGTCTCTCCTATATCCTCCTGTTTTCTCCAACTGACAAACCCTTCTCCTTAAATAAAGGGGTTAAGGCGCATATTGGCTAACGAATTATTACACTAGGAGCAGCTAGCATAAAAATGTATTAAGGGTACCAATAATACAAACAAACAATTAAAATTTTTTAAAATATACAATGTCGTTAGTTCCTCGTGTAACGGATGTTTAAATGTATTAATAATAAAACAAAGTCTGAGAATGCTTACTGAGTATTGAAAGGGAAAATGGAAGTTGTCTGCGTGCGCATTTAATAACAAAACAAAGTCATACCCTCAAACAGATCTCAATGACAACAAAGCTAAAGAATTCTTACTGAATTATAGCTAATATATAGTTGAACTTAACGCCTTAGCCAACCGCAAAATAAAATTGACAAAGAATACACTCCAGTTCTATAATTGTCGCACCTGAGGCTCGGTAAACTTAACACCTTGGCGAGCTGCAAGCCCAGTGAGATCATGTTCCATATACTCGAATACTAAGTATAGACTGCATGACATTCTTGAAGGTCCCTAGCTTTATATACATTGCTATAAGTCCCTTGCCCAATATGAGCAACCAAGACAAACACTCTAGACCTAAGTCAATAAATCCGATTTTGTATAAAACGAATATAATATGGATTTAGGTTTCGAAGCAGTAAGCACCTTGGCAAGCTTCTCGAACGAGCTGGTGCGACGAGAAGACCAATCTCAGATAGCATCATTAGCCACATCCATCAACCACGACGGCCAACCATGCTCGGTTTTAGCCCATGGATCAAGCTTAAGCTTTCGTCTCTCCGTAGTGATGAGCCACAAATGTACCATGTGTTAAGGCACAATTTGAGCTTGAAATTGATAAAAAATAATTAAAAAGCTTAAGGATAATAAGCTAAAATCATGGTTTTGATGTCAGGCATACCCTCACAAGTGTTCCTGTGTGTTTTGCAGGTTTTATCCATAAAAAGAAGCTATTTGGAGACTCCGCGGAAGTCAAAAAGTGAAGCCACAAACAGGAAACAGTAAGTTGGCGCCCAGGGCGCCAACTCTCTGTCCATTTGGGGAAAATGACGCCCAGGGCGCCAGAAGTGCGGTAATCCTAATTTTTAATTTTTGGAAAGTTTTTGAGCCACGAAAAAGGAAGGAAAATCAAGGATTTTAGAGATTTGGAAACCCAACTGGATCAGAAAACATAAAAGAGGCAACCCTAGCACTAAAAAGAGGAACTTCGAACGCAAGAAACAACTCTAAGGCATTGGAGAGGAGATCAAAGCACTTGTGGAGATCCACCTTTCCCAACATCTGGAGAATCATTCCATCTTCATCTTTTCTTCTTTGTTTTGTTAATCTAGCCATGCTTGGCTAATTTCCTTTTTGTAGTTAGGGCTAGGATGAACCCTATGCAAATTTGAGTATTTGGTTGAATTCTTGTATGAATCTTGGGTTCTTTGATTGAATGAATTTTCTTTGCTTAATGTTTTCTTGAAGATTGATCACCTTTAAGATTGTCCATAGGTTGATGTATGACAATAGAGATGTTGGTGCATTTAACTGGAACTTGTTAATTCATCATAAAATTGCATGACCTAGACATAGGCTTACGAATTTATGCGATCATAGGATTCTGGTTCAAGATTTGATCTTTCTAGACAATACTAAGACATTAGGTTGTTTTTAAAGATAAAATAGGCTAAGGTAGCATCAAGACATTGGGACTTAGTCTAACCTTAGAGAATCGATCGTCAATCTGGGAGTCATAATCAATTAGATCTTTAATCCAAATACTTGAAGGAGCATAGGGAGATTCTAAGTCCTAGCTACGTTTTACTCGACTGATTATCTTTTCTAAACATTCTCTTGCGAATCTTCATCTTGAATTCTTTTCTTTCTTTGATTCTTAGTTACAACTCATCTTTTATTACTCAAAATTGTCCAACTAAGGTGAAATAAGCGAATTATTGATTGAATAACTATTCCTCGTGGGACGATACTTTCTCACTACTTTATTACTTGTAACGACCGGTGCACTTGCCGAAGTCGCCCCTATCACGTAGTCAGAACAGTCCCAAGGAAATTGCCAGTGTGTCAAGTCCACTGCTTCTCCTTCTCCCTCGCCGCCCCTTCCTTCCTAACAACAACTGCATTACCTCCATTAGTGACAAAATATCGTTGACTAACACGACGAAATCCGAGCACTAGCCTCCACCATTCACCAGCGTTGCGAGCACGCAACCCATTCGTCATCTATGGGTGCTTTTAAGAGTAATGAAAACACATCGGAATGGAGAAACGAGAGGTGTTTCGGTCACTGACAAAAATGGAAGTGACTGGTGATTGAGAGAGAGAAAGAGAGGCCAGAAATCAGGTGAGGGTCACGCATTAAGGAGGTATGAGGAGTGGGTGAGAGTGGGTGTTGGAGATGGCTGTGAAGGAGAAGGAGGAAGGAAGAAAAGGGTAATGAGTTTAAAGAGAAATAACGAAAATGTCACTGAGAGGAAACGTCCGTTACATCATGAACTAATGGCATTGTGGTTTTTACAAATTTTTAATTGTTTGTTTGTATTATTGGTACCCTCAATACATTTTTGTACGAGATGCTCTTAGTATAATAGTTCGTTGGCCAATATGCACCTTAACCCTAAATAAAGTTCAAGTGAATTCTTCTTAAATAAGTTTAAACCCCTTTGAATTCTCCTGGTTGATGGGTTCTGAGTCTTGCTTCAATAAAATGGTGGCAAGGAAGAAGAGTTTGGCTTGATGGTGGTGTGAAGGATCTAGACGAAGACAAGTGGAATAAAACGACGGATTTTTTTTTTCTTCTTCTCCACTGCTAGTTGGAATGAAGAAACTCAACTGAGTCATCATTTATGCTATCATTTTCAGTATAGCAGTATAGAAAAGGTCAAATTAATGGTCAATGTGTATTTTTGTAACTACATAGTCACTTCTACACACAAAAAAACACTCAGTATTGGGTGTATATATATAATTAACAGATTGGTCTAGCTAGCTGATTTGTGTGTGTGCGCGCGCGTGATATTAATTAAATTATACTTTTAATAAACACAAAATGAACACAGTGGTTCTAATTATGATTGTTGGATTAAATATCAATATGGGATAGAAAAGGAGGAAGAGGAAGGGTAGGGATTTTGGTGGTAATTATAATTAATTCGTTTGGTTAGCGAGAACTAATAATTATTTAATGGGATATTTATATATATTTAAGCTTTAGGCTGGCATAAAAAAATGAGAGCGTGAGTCATTTGTCTCCGTCGTCTTCTCTCTTCTTCTCTAATTCTCTCTCGCTTTGCTCTCTCTCTCTCTCTAGATCAGAGCTTGTTCGTTTTCTTTCTCTGCACTCCATTCTCCGGCACTCTTATGTTCTTGTTTTATATCTTTTCTTATATCTTCTTCTCTTTTTCAGTTCCTTCCTTGTTCAACCCCCTCTCCCTCTCTCTCCTTCCTCTCTTTCGCTTTCCTTTCGTTCCTCATTTTCTACGCATAAATTTTTCCCTACTCTTAAAATATACATAGAAAAGCAGCCCAAACCAGTTTTATTTCTTTCTCTTTTTTTATCTTAATCTTTGATAGAATTTAATATCCACAATAAAATTATTATTTTTCTCCCTTCTTTTGGTTTTCTTGTAATAATTTTTGTGTCTCCCTCTCTTTGATGTGTATATGGCTGGTCTGGATTTAGGCACTGCTTCTCGTTTTGCTCCAAATCTTCACAGACCCAACTTGCACCTTCAGCACCAACCCGATTCCGAAGAAGATGCCAATCGGGCCGCTCCGTTTTCCTCCGAAGATGGGTCCCACCAAGGCCTCGATCTCGCCTCCGCCTCCGCGGGTTCCAGTGACATCGTCGCCCGCCGTCCCCGAGGCCGTCCAGCCGGTTCAAAGAACAAGCCGAAGCCGCCCGTCATCATTACCAGAGAAAGCGCCAACACGCTCCGGGCCCATATTCTAGAAGTGGCCAGTGGATCCGATGTGTTTGACTCCGTCGCCACCTACGCGCGCCGCCGCCAGCGCGGGATCTGTATTCTGAGCGGCAGTGGCACCGTCACCAATGTGACGTTGCGGCAGCCGGCTGCCGCGGGAGCCGTGGTTACACTTCATGGAAGGTTCGAGATATTGTCGCTGTCGGGGTCGTTCCTGCCGCCGCCGGCCCCACCAGGCGCGACAAGCCTGACGGTGTACTTGGCGGGAGGGCAAGGACAAGTTGTGGGAGGATGTGTAGTGGGAGAGTTGACTGCAGCGGGACCCGTCATGGTGATCGCTTCTTCGTTTACAAACGTGGCGTACGAAAGGTTGCCGCTGGATGAGCAGGAGGAGCAACTCCAGATGCAACCGCCCGCGGTAACTTCTTCTCAAGGTTCGGCCACGGCCGCGGCTTTCCCAGACCCATCCTCCGGTCTACCGTTCTTCAATTTGCCCCTTAATATGCAGATTCCGGTGGAAGGCTGGGCCGGCAACTCAGCCCCTCGTCCTCCATTTTGATGTCTAATTCAAACCTCAACTCAACACACTTGTCTCATGTTATACGTACCTCAAACTGGTCTACTTGAAGCAATTGCCAACTGCATTGGATGCATATATATATATCAAGTGGTCAGCAAATTCATGGGCTTCAATTTTATTATATATGACCTTTAATTTTCTCTGTTTTTCTTCTTGATCATCATCATCTTCTTCTCATTCTTCTCATCTTTAATTATTATTTTCGACTTTATATATGCTGCTGCTGTTGATGTAGTTAACTTGTCTGTCGGGTGCGTTTGAGTTGTACACTTGTACTTCTACCTTAATTACTGTCCCATTGGTTTTTTTTTTTTTTGTTGGGTTTATCACCCTTGTTTACCTCTGCTATGAATTACTTACGTTTAATTTGCCAAATGAATTTCTTCTTCTTAAGTTGGTGTTTGATTTAAGGATTTGTGGTATATAATATATGTTCTGGTTTGCCCAAATCGCTCACATCACAAGAGCTTGTTAATTGCACGTTTTTAGGCAACTCCTTATAGTTGTTGATGGACGTGAAGCCCCAATATTAGATACCGATCGAGTCGCAAGTTGCCCATTTTTATTTGATTCCTTAGACTTCCCCTCGTTTATATTTCATATTCATCACACAAGTACATGTTTCTATTCTATGTAGATAATAATAATACAGTCCAATGTAATTTGCCCCTTCTTCACGATGACATGAAAGGTCACTGTTCCTCTAGGTTATAACAATGGGATATATAATTAAATGTGTTCACGTTAGGTCTATATATATATTTGTCTAGGGATTTAAGAACTGATGAGTGTGGTCCTTTTCCGCGTTCTTTTATTATGAGTCCCATATACAAAACAGTGGAAGCGAATATGAACTGGCAACCGCAAGGGTTTATTTCTGCCTATATATATATCTTCTTCATCAAGATAAGCTAAGCTAGTACATCTTTCATTAACAGCGTTGCTGATGGCTAGCTTTCTTCCAAATATACATATATTATGGGATCCATATATATCTATTTATATTTAGAGGTCTCAGGAAATAAAGAATGGAATAAAACACCTTGTTCAGTATCTTAGATGATTAGAGCGGCACACAGATATCTCCCGCTTGCTAGCAAACCCCCCCCCCCCCTCTTTTTGTTTGGCTGGCTATACCTCTCCAGGAACCAATATCAGTTCAGTACTGGTACAAACTTAATTACGATAATCAAGGTCAAATTAACATGCAATGGAAGGCACTAGATCAGAGTCAATTAAACCTATAGTCCAGTTTGGCTTTATATACTAATTACTGACAGACTGTTAATTAGTATATAGTTGAACTATTTTGTTAATTGATCTATACAGACTCCTAACACACACAAATATCTGTCATCTGTTGATAGAATGATGGATGAATCTGAAATGAACTTGTTACACTGGGAAATGAAACGATTATATCCATAAATATGTAATATCACTTTAAGTTGGTTTATCTAAATTAAATGATTTTCTATGATTTCAACAGTTTAAATTATCGACCTATATGTCTATTTGAATATATGTGTGAAGCAAATTAAAGTGAGGAAAAAGGTTGATTGTTCGTTTAGCGCAAAGTGTTAATGAGGTCAGGATATATGCTAGCCAGAGAGGGTAAGGGCGGCTAATTAAGAGTAAATATATTGTAGTGTCAGCTGACTTTCCAATATTCTCCACTACATATATATTTGTCTATGCAAATTCTGATGTTGAAGTTGTGATCTTTATTTCACCCAATAGGGAAACTGAAGCCGCACCATGTTTTGATTACACAAAACTTAATTCGTAATCGCCACTTCATTATCCAAACGTAGAATAGTTTGAATTTGATTCCATAAAGCACTTAATAATTTGCTTTCAGGAATATGAATATGCTTCCAATAATATCCCAGAGGTTTGCCACCAAAACCTCAATTAATATTGCCTTGCCTCATTGTATGAGCGCCGCAGGAATGGAGTTTTTTTAATTTGATTTTAATTTTAATTGCAAGCGAATTGGTCCTTCAATTTATGGCTCCTAATTATCTCTCTTCATGTCCTTTCAGACGGAAAATAATTGCTCATATACTCCGTATAATTCTAAATATGAAACCTAACTCAAATTAATTCATAAATATTAAAAAATTAGTTGATTATTATTTGTTGTTATTATATAAAATTGTGTGTCATTTTTTTAAATACCAAATTTTAACGAGGATAAATTAAATGTGAGACAATGAGAGGGAAAAACTATACTATTAATTAGGTTAATGTAGAAAAAAAAAACAAAAAGGGAAGACAAAATAGATAAAGTTATAATATTTGCCTATTTGGGACCAAAACATAATATCAACTATATGTATTATATTTAGTTCTGGACAGAATATCTTATAGCTTAGTGCTACTTTGATTCAGTTCTTAATGTTTTTGGATGTGCCGCGTCCCCGCGCAATTATTTGATGATACTGATGAAATTCATGGTACTGTGTTTCTTTATTATATTGTATAGAAGGGAAAATAGGAAAATAAATATTCTAGATACTACTTCGGTCTTTATTATAAAACATATTTGAGGGTCAATCTTAGTCTAAATATAATATAATAATATTTTTCATATTAGTAAATATTTTTCTAATTTACCCTTATTTATTGATGCTACATTATCAACAATAATCAAATAAGAAAGTAAATGAGGTAATTAGAGAAATTGACTAGGAAGTTTTAGAAAATACATATCATGTTAACTCACTTAATTAATTTTCTTAATCTAATCAAATTAGATAAATATGTCTTGTATTAAGGATTTATTAAAGTAAGTATTATTGGACTTATATCTTGAAGGGAGCCAAGTTAAAAGAAAATAACTTGCACTATGAACCGGACAAGTTCATTAAACTAACTTTCCTCAACACCTAGTTTCTCGTGTAGTTTAATGTCCAGTAGATTATAGTAACGTTATAAATATAATAAGCCAAATGTACAAGCATTTAGACATCTAATTAATTATCTCATAGAACAAGAAGGCATCTGAATCTGAGTTCCGAGCAGATGCAGCCGTAAATCATCTCACGTATATATATTGTTGCAATTAATTAATTTTCGTTTTGGCTTTAATATAGTTCTTATAACATTCTGAATTCTTTGAAATATATAATAAGTTCATGGACATACCTGAAGCATTATTAGTTAAGTATGTCGTAGACTTCATTTTTGAGTGAATAAGTAGGGACTTTTCAAGTCCTCGATCTTTTTTATACGATGTTCTCTTTTTCTGAACATTAGTTTCTGAGATATAATTAAACTTACAGTGATGGCTTATATATATATATATTAGTTTCCTATTACTACAATTATTGAACTGAATAGCATCATTCTACTGATAAAGTATCAGGATATATCCCGCGTAAATAGCCTCATCGAGAAATTAACTATCCTGAGGAATATATTCAAATATTTTTAAACCAGATATAATATTGCTATACATGGCCATGATTATAGTATTGTTGAGAATAATATTTAAGGATATATATATATATATATAGTGTGTGTGTGTGTGTGTGTGGACCGCAAAAGGGTAGTTGAGAATAAAGATTCCACACCCTCCACCACCAACATATTTATATATGTATATATGTGTACCTAGCTATATATGTAAGAAACACACACATAGATATTATATACATAAAATGAAGCTATGGTTGATTAATGATTAGAAAGCTAATTATAATGAAGCTTAATTAAACGAGAACAGAACTGACCAATTCATCTTTATGTGCAATATATAATAGATTTTTCAAGCTGTCAACTTCTTTATATTGATATATAAAATACTATACAGCTCTGTTGATTTTCTTTTTTTATTTGCCTTAGAAATCATGGCTATTTGCTCTATTTAATTCTTAATGCATCATATCCCACATACAGTGATTAATTAAACATAACCATGTTTTGATGGACTTTTTTTTTTTTTTTTAATGATGGTATTGTCGTCGTTGATGCATGATGGGGCCAAAGTGATAATAATGTCAAATTATATAACAAAGTCTCCTTTTAATTAAACTTGTTAGATGTCCAGGTGTGAATGGATTTGAGCCGACAAGAGAATTGTCACCAAAGATAAAGATAGGCTTAAAAAGTAATATGTAATGAAATATAAAAATAATCATAAATTTGAGTTCTTAAGATTTTAAGTTAAGACGTGATATCCTAATCCAGATATTGTCATCGATCACCTATTTATAATCCTGTTTTCAATATAGTTATTTATCAAATTAAACTTCATTTCAAATGCAGCAATGTAATACTGCCATTTAGCTCTTTTAATTAATAACAAAATGCATTTTTAGGGGGAAATACGTTTTCTTTTCAATATGTGATGACTTCCTAATTTTAATAGATTTGAAGTATATTTTGATATATTTAGGAAGTTATTAATACTAAATTAAAGAAATTTTCTTAAGATTTTAAGATAAATTAAGTTGGTGCATTATTTGTGGGATTTCAATTTAAAATAAAAGTTTTTGAGTTTAGGAAATAAATAATAGTAATTAAAAGTTTTAAAAAGAAAAAAAAAGAAAACTAATATTTATTTCTATTATTAGTTTGTTTTCAAAAAAGGAAAAAAAAAAGAAAAAAGAAACATCATGCGTACAAGAATCAGAATTGATGAATGACTAAATATTGTGTGTGGGCCATGAAGTAACATTGATTAATGAATTGGGCTTAAATGAATTAATGAATGAACTTGGGCCAGGGAGCACGTCAATTTGGACTTTGGGCTGATGTTGAATGATTCAATTGAGCTGGGCCCACGGTGGAAATGAAATGACTAAATCAAATGGAGACCTAAAAGGCTACACGGAAAGGGGAGGCGGAATGAATTAACAGAGGAGAAGGAAGGAAACAATTAGCGAAGGCAACATGCAGAGGAGGAAGCGAAACAGAGATCCAGAGAGTTGAGTGCCGCGGTCCTCCACATTTACCTTCTTCTTCCTCTCGCCGGCGGCACCATCCACCACTAAGGCCGCCGGCGAGCATCATCCCCTGTACCGAAAAGTGACGTCATTTGAAGAAGGGAGGACGTTGATGATGGCTGCAAGCACTAGCTGGACCAGAGGATAGCACTATTCACACTCAGTTTGCACTTCATCGATCATCTCAATTCCTTTCTTTTTCTTATGGCTTTCAATTCTGAATTTATTGTTGCTTTGATTTTGAGATGAGTAGTTAAATTTTTTATTCTAGGATTCTTTTGAATTTTTTTGTATGGATTAATATTTGGATAATCCTCTCTTTTAGGAGATAAATATTTATATGTGTTGATTTTAATCTAAGCTTAATGCTTCTAATTGATTGGTCACCATTTATTTAGTTAGCTTTGACTTGAGAAAGCTAATCTAGGTGTAGAACTTGATTGAAATCATGCTTGTCTTGAAGTTTACTTGATAAATGGATAGTTTATTGGTAAAATAGAGATATATTTATCAATCTTGCATTATCACATTAAGGTTATTACTTAAATATTGATTCTCATTAATTGTAGCAAGAGATTGTGCATTTTAATAAGAAAAGAAACTTGACAATGACTTGAGAGAGCTTGTCAAGTATTTATGAACCTTAGACTAACACATATATGTATGGAAATACTAAGAGAGAGGAAATTAATTCAATATTATGAAATGCAAAATGGGGAAAAAGACTCTTAGACTTTTATTAAATCCTTGAAAATCCAAAAATCATTTGCTTTTATTAATTTTAATTTCTAGGAATAGTTTTTAAACATTTTCATCTCTCATTAAAGCTTGTTTTTGCTCAACTAAATTGAATTCACTAAGTTCATTGTTTGACCAATTTGTTACACTAATCCTCGTGGGACGATACTCTACTTATCACTTTATTACTTGAATGACTCGTACAATTGCGAGGTGGATAGTATGATAATCATCACGATACAGTATTTTTGTTAAAAATATAGGAAGTATGTGATTTGTTTTAGTATAAGACAGACATCATGAAATGGATATAGAGATATGAGAAGAAACAAAAGACGAGTTAAAGATGCTGATGTTTAAGCTTCAAGATCCTGATGTTTCATACTCAAGAGCGTCCTAATTATGGCTTTCACGAAGATTTAAAGATGCAAGAGCTTTAAAGAGTTAAACTAATAATGTAGAAGTTTCAAATTTAAGTTTTGAAACTTGCACGTCATGGTGCTTAAGCTAAAGCAACAATCTCTTGCCTATTTCGCCAACCTTTCTGAGAATAACCATTGACCGAAAAAATAAAATTTCGAAAATAACCTTCGTGTGTGCGCTGGGTATTTTAACCTTTTTTAATTACAAGATAAATGTAACAAATTGGATATATATATCATTCATGTGAATAGAAACCCAGGCCAGTTGAATGTAGGAGACATACCGGATAAAGTTGTATTGAATTAAAAAGGCTTTTTTAAGTTTTTAGGTTAAGGTGTAATTTTAATATTAAACTCATTTAGATATATCCTCTTATTGTTGTTGGGCCCAGTTGAACTCCTCCCCTTTTTTAGATGCTCATATTGGGTCAGGCCCACTCTCCGTTTACATTGAGCCTGAGAGTGGGCAGAGTTAGGCCGAATGAAATGTACATAGGTAAAATTGTAAAAAGCCTTGCGAATTCACTATCTTAAAGCGGTTAGGATTTGAAAACTCTTATAAATGAGGAGGGTTCGAATTCTCACACTATCACGGCATCAGGGAAGGTACCTGTAACTTAGGAAGCATGGGTAATACAAACGTAAGATAGAGGCATGTGTATTCTTAATCTTAAATTCTTTTATGGGACAGGCTCAGGCGCCTTACTCTTAAATTATAAGTGAATTCAACCTGCCAATGAGAGCTGACACAGATGGTAAGAGGTTCAGGACTAAGCCCTTGGGTCGTGGGTTCGATCCCCTCTGCTGTCGGTAGGACTTCTTTGGTAGGCAATCTCGTAAATCCCCAGTAAGTGCTCATAAAGCTCGGGGCCGTGCTCTCCCCTTAGTAGGGTACTAGTATCGAACCCTTCCAAAACTTTTTCTTATAAAAAAAAAGTGAACTCAACCTCTCGCTTAAAATTTTTAAGATTATATGAGGTATATTTTTAATTGTTTAACTTTATAAAATATATTTTTAATTCTATAATTCTAACATTGTTAATGTTATTAATGGAAAACCTTAACACAACAAACTCACATGATAACTATGTAATTAAATGATATTAATTTAAAATTTAAAATGTGTAATTAAAAATATATAGAAACCTAATAAAACAAACAATATCAAAATCTCGATTATATTAAAAAAATTAGTTTAATGCTATAAACATATTATTTTAATAATCTAAACATTAAGACCTCGATTTGACTTGCAGTAATTTATCGTTTTTAAGTGTAATAATATAAATAAATTATATTAAAAAATTAAATTTTAAATATGTTTTGTCAATTATACAATCGTCAATTAAATTTGTTGTATCAACATTTTCCGTTAGTAACATTAAATATATAAGATCAAAAGTATACTTTATAAAAATAAGGAATCAAAAATATATTTTATGTGATATTTAAAAGACTAAAAAGATACTAGTCTTTTTTCTTTTTGGGAAAATCTGTATAGGGGTCTAAATAACAGAAAAAAAATTCAAAAAATGCCTAAAGATTCTGAAAATATCAAACAAGGCCCCGGGATCTTTTCTGGTATAAATTTATTAAAACTTTTAGTTGTTAACGGGGTTGATATAGTTGTTAACGTTTTAATGAATTTATACCAGAAAATGCCCCATGGCCTTATCTGATATTTTCAGAATCTTTAGGCATTTTTTGAATTTTTTTCTGTTATTGGGCCCCTATATAGATTTCCCTCTTGTTTTTTTCTTCTTTACACACTTTGGATTAAAACTCATTTGTATACACACATTATTTAAATGTTAGGATAGAACATACATATACGTATAGGACCATAAGCACCTTATGTGCTCCCATGTCTTTAGGATCCATTAAGAAAGTAAACAAATTCATCCTGCAGAGTAAATAATCAAAATCAATTAACTTTGAATAATTCCACTAAGATGTCGGTTTTTGGTTGGATTAGTCTTAATTCAATCAGCTGTTTCTCACTAGGTCAACTATTAGCTGGGTTGAAAATGGACGAAATTTCCAAACAAAAGCTGGAACCGACTCTTCCTCAAGATTTACTGTTGAGAATTTACTTGGACGCCTGATATTATCATCGAGTATCTAAAATAGCTCCCAACAACTTGACGCAAACGATCTGTGGTTGAACTTGTATAATCACTTCGATGTCAATTACATAATTAAGCAACCCAACGCACACCGCAACTACATAACATCTATACTCTTTTGTTGTTATCGGACAATAGATTTTGCTTATTCAGCAAAAAACAAGTAACCATGTGTACAAGTATAACAAGTTGTTGCCTCTCTCTGTGAAACAGAGTACCTCTGTTTCCAGCCGAGAGACTTTAATCTAACAATCATCCTGAGCATAGAAGTCAATTATCTCCTTCAGGTTGAGGCTAGACAGAGATGAAGAATCGTTGTGCAAGAGCCACAACATGTGCTCGAACAAAATGGCATCGACGTCCACAAAGATCACCCCTCCTCGCAAATCTCGGACCTCCCGTTTCGTCATCGTCTCCATCAAAAGCCGAAAGGGGTATTGCTGCAAAACAAAAGGCTCAACCAGAAAGATCCTCTTCTCTTTCCCAACGACAACCGTGACGGGACCGTCGGGTTCGTCGAAGCCGTCGTGGGTGAGGGGCCGATAGCCGAGGCGGGAACCAGTGGAGCGGCGTCTGATCAACGTCACCGGCAACACCAAGCAATCCATGAGTAGTTTGGGGTTTGGTATAAAGAAAAGATTTGGGAAGAAGAAGGCGTTTATAAGTGGAAAGGGCGAGATAGTGAAAATGAATAGGCCAACAGAGAGAGAGAGCGACAGGCGGTGTGTGAAATTGTGCGGGCGCTTCGCTTAGAAGAAAGTAGCCGTTGGGCAAGTACTGAGAAAGGGCGTGAAAGCGCGTGACATAGTTGTTGGGCGGTGGGTATCAGCGAGTGGGAGGGGCGCGTGGGGTAAGGAAGGTTAGGGCTTTGCCGTCCAACACTCCAGAAGCAATTAAGCGTGGGAGGGTCAAAATCAGAGTACTACAGTGAAGCGTTTGTTTGGCAGCTCGGAGGGGCCAATCCACATCCCATACCAAACTAAGTACAAACCGCATTAACGTCCACATCCTCAACAGCAATATAATATTATTACCACACCTTAATGTTATTATTATAACTATGCGTCGTTTTATGCATTTCGAGGGCCATTAAATATTAAGTAATATTTGTTTTCTTTTGTTTCAAAATGAAAAGAGACCTTATTAATCTCACTTTTGCCTATTACTCAGCTAAACTTTGAGAAGTCTTTTAATATCCTTGTCATCATCCTTCACCTTTCAGACATTAGGCATATCATGTTGTAGGGACCTAGTCATATATGTATCCTTGTCATCATCCTTCACCTTACTGTTTCTTTTTTTTCTTCCTTTATGTTTTTTTATACAATACTTCTGTACTGTTATTTCTAAACAGATACCAACAATTCTAAACAAACAAACAAAAAAGGCCATCATCGCGGCGTACGCCATATTTGCTTCCACTGCATATTTTGAATGGGCTGGCTACCACTGCCATCGAATCCAGGCCCAGATGCAGATGCAGATCCCCTTTGCAAGGAACTATCGTCATTTTCATCAGAGGAAATACTTGAAGCCCCTTGAGATTTATCATCGGTTAGAGTCACAGATGAAGAGCCAGAATTCAACACTTGAGTTCCTGGGGCTGGTGGGGGGGGCCCTGATTGCTCCTTTGGGCTCGACTTTTTCTTCTTCTCAATAAAACTAAACACAATGACCTGTTCATAATTAATAAACCAGTCACAGAAATACAAAAGCATTAGACACGGAAAGAGGGGCTGATGAAGAAGGTGAATGAATGCCAATAAGTATTTACCTGTATTTCTGATGCCGCAACAAGCCTTCCAGAAACCCTACCACCCACCAATTTTCCATCGGTCCCGGCAAGTGCAACAGTAATACCGCCTGTTCTAGGACCACCCTCTCCAGATGGATTGAAAGAACCGGATAAAGATAAAATCTCATATCGACCCTGTAAAGTGAAATGACATCAAATGAAGAAAAGAGGCACCAAAGTTACTATAAATGTCTTCAAATATTATAATCCCCAAACTCATTGTAAGTAATATTTAATATAATGCCAACTTCAAGAGAATGATAAACTAGGTCTCCGAGAAAACACTACTAATGTGATTATAGAATCTGATCCCCATTATTAAACAACATTCCCATGCCAGTTGAGAAAGTGGGGAAAAATAAGAGAAACAGAATGAAGGAAACGAAAATGAAATGGAGATTTCACACATCACATGACATTGTTAACAAATAAGGAAACCACAAATTCTGAACACTTGTATGGGAAAAGAAACGTTTAACCAGGGCGAGCATGAATAAGAATGAAATCAGTGTAATACAATAAATTCTTGTGTAATCCCCAGTTGACTTTCTTTTTTCTTTCTATTTAGACTCCAGGAAGGCCAACACCCAACAGGACTGAAATTAGGGAGCTTCTACGTATAGTTGCAATGCACTGTACACACAATTCAAAACGAGAAGATGAATTGTTCGGAACATGAGACTGACAAAATTGTGCTCATCAGTGTAATACTTAATTCATTCTGCAAGAATATAAGATGTACCTCGTAGTGCACTGTACCACCACAAGTAGCTGGTTGTCGAAGGGTGACATTGCTGACTGCACCATGAGCAGAAAGAATACAGACCACACGTGCCCCGTTTTCACCAAAGGACGTAATCTTTGCTGCAAGGTCCTACAAAGAAACGGGAGCATAACAATGAAGAGACTTGTGATGAGAGCAACCCCAAGTAGAGCCTCCCGGTAGAAACTTAAAAGAAGGGCATTAGGATAGTATGTTTGCTCCACATACAGACATATGATAAATACACAAATGTTATTGGTTACAAGAAACCAATCTTAAATCGTGTTTTCTTTTTAATGTATGACCACATCCTCACCATTTAAAAGGGATGAATCCAAATAAAGAGCATCAGTATGTTAATTCTATTATCAGTCATATTCAGTGACAAAAGACATATCATAAGATGGAATTGGAATGTGTATCCAAATACATGACAGAAGAGAACATTTATCGATTAATCTAAACTGTAAAATGCTCAAACCAGAAAGCATAGCAAACATATGCATGTGTTCATTAATAATATTAACCAATAAATTGAGCTGGCCCAAAATTGATTGATGATAATACTAACTTAGAAATTTGAAGTAAAAAAATGTGCATAGCTTAGAACTGTTGGCTATGATACAAAAACATTAGAATGCCCATAAAAATCCATCTTACATACAATAAAGGCAATCTTTTCTAATCCAGCAATTTCAAGTTGGAAACAACAATAATCTTTTAACATCATTGAATGCCAAGTTGGGACCAAAATATTGAAAATGTTTCTTCTATCACAAAAAATTTAAAATAATAAAAAGGTTCAAATTACATGTCACGGTCAAAAAATTTCAATCATATTTATTTAAATTAACATTACTCCATATAAATTCCAATATTTTTTAATTCCGAAAGTTTACGTTTTGTATCCCCTGACAATTTAAACAAAAAAATATGGCGATTTTTTTCCCAATTTGACATCATGAGTTCAGGACCACTATATCCGATTACCAAACTTTGGCCCCAACTCATCTCAATTCGTTAAATTTGGTCCCTTTGGCTTTCAGACGCTAATTACCGTATCTTTCAGTTATGAGGATGCTGAAAATTTGGCAAGTATACCAACAAACGTATGCAACTGAGTTTAGCAGTAATACTGGCAGATAAAAGATTGTGAACATAGTGATGCTTGCAAGAGCAATGGCAGATAAAAGATAGTGAACATAGTGATTCTTGCAAGAGCAATGGCAGATAAAAGATTGTCAACATAACTACTCTGTTAGTGTACCTCCCCAATGTTCACCAAGATTACATGTGGAGTAAAGAATGTCCCGCCATCTCCTGGTACGCTCAGAACAAGTAAAATTCTCAATCAGATTCACAAAAAGAATGTAAAAGAACGATGCAAGGAACGAACGCTCAAATAATATATATGTATGACACATACCAAGATCATCCAGTTGCTTCTTTCCAGAGCCTGGCGGCCTTCCCCTGCCCCTTTTAGCTGGTGGTTCATCTGACGGGGGGTCCAAATCAGCGGGGGGAATAGAAGACAAAGGCGTAGGACCCAAAACCAAATCAGTGCTACCATCCCACGAATAATTGCTGGGCCGGCCTCTCTTCTTCTTCGGAGCATCAATACCAGAGGAGGGGCCTTCGTAAGGAGAAGTGGTGGTTCTCAGAGGTTCTGAAGGGTTCGATGGAGGCAAAGGAAAGGGAGGGGCAGGAGGTGGAGTAGAACGGGAATGTGATGCGAATGTGGGGAACTGAAACCGGCCGGTGGCAGGGTCCATCAACATGGTCGAGGAATTGGGGTTGATCAAGGAAGAAGTGATACGGTTGGGCATGGTGGCGGGAAAAGAACCAGGATGCATCATAATGTTTGGTGGTGGCGCCGATGAATGTCGTTGTTGTGAGCGTGAAGGTGGCGAAGACTGAGGGGGCTCCCGAGGATGCATTGCAGCAGATCAAGGGAGATAAGTCGATAGCAATAAAGTGATTTTGGAAACTTCCGTAAGAGGATTCTTGAAATGCGCAAAATGGCCGCAAATGCAGCTTCTTGGGATTCACTGAGTTATCTTCTTTAAAACCCACTTTCACAGAGAAAGAGTGGGGGAAGACGGAGACTCTGGGAGAGAAAGAGAAAGACAATGAGTATGCACTGGAATTATAAATAGCTAGGAATGACGAGCGGAGCCGATATTCTTTGAAACATTTTCCCGGGTTTTTACAATGGAAAATTATAGGGAAAATCTGTGGCCTAAATAACAAAAAAATTTTAAAAAGACCTCAAGATTCTGAAAATACCAGAAAAAACTTTAGAGCATTTTCTGGTATAAATTTATTAAAACCTTTAGTTGTTAACGGGGCTGACATAGTTGTTAATGGGGCTGGTATAGTTGTTAACGAGACTGATATAGTTGTTAACGTTTTAATGAATTTATACCAGTAAAGACCCTGGGGCCTTTTCTAGTATTTTCAAAATCTTGGGGCTTTTTTGAAATTTTTTCTGTTACTTGGGCCCCTATATAGATTTTCCCAAAATTATAATAAAAGACCAAAAAAATAATATCTATTAAGAAAGACCCTTAAAATAGTAATTATTTTGAATGACAAAAAATTAAAACATAAAAATAGAAAGATTAAATTGTTCTTAGTCAGATTTTTATACTTTTTCTAACTAAATCAGAATCTGAAGTGGTTGACCGAACTCATCTCCTAATTACAGACTTACTTTTTTAGTCTCTCTGCTAAACATAATGGAGAGATGAAGAAGTAGAGACATAGTCGCTTACTAGAGACCTTCAAAATTCATCTTCAATCTCTGTCATCCACCATCTCACCTCTCCTCTAGTAATCTGTTTGCTGAAACGCTTGAGAGGATTTGAAGTTTGCTTCCCCCTTCTTCCATCTGTCGATATGCATCACTTGGGTATCCCATTCTCTGTTCAATAAGCTCAGAGCCCCTCCAATAACATTCACATGAAATTAGTCACTAAGTGCTACTGTATTTTAAAATTATTAATTTCTGCCCTCCCTGACATTTTCTTTCACTTTCAATACCCATGTTTTCAAAAATATTGAATCTTTTATCTATTCCATTGTGTTGGTGCAACTCTAACGCAACTTATACTGATGAAATCAGAGTCTAGTCGGTGGGTGATTGGCTTGAGATCTCTGGTTTAGTGACTTATCTCTTGAATTTAGTTTACTCAACCTAATTGAGGACAATTCAATTTTTCTATTTTTATGTTTTAATTTTTTATCCTTTAAAATAATTATTATTTTTATGGTTCTTTTTTTATTAAATATTATTTTTCTTAGGTCCGTTATTATAATTTTCCCTTTTGATAATATAGGTATAGGGTTTTTATATTCCTTTTTGCCCCCTTAAATGTACAATCCTTTTTCTTTATTTTATGGAATCTTAAAAAATAATTTATATATTACAAGCCAAAAAAAGGGAAAAATTCTATTTAAATACCATTTACATTTACAAAAACTAACCGAATTTGCAAAAGGATTGAAAAGATAGGAGGGGCAATGAGGGACGAGTGAATTTACCCTTTTGCCCTTAATTTTTAATTTTTTTTTTTAAAAGGCTCTCTCCAAAGGGCCACCATGGCTAGTCGTCTGACGGCCTGCAACCGCCAATGGCTTGAGATCCGGTGTGGGTTTTTTTTTAGTGGGGTTGAATCTTTTTTTTTTTTTTTTAAAAAAAAGATTCAATGAAAGTAAAGAAGGTGGAGTTCAAATCCACCCCACTTTCAAAGAGGCCAAGTACCCAGTGCGCCACTTGATTCATTATATATATATATATATATATATATATATATATATATATATATGCTTTAACAAATATATGGTTCTTATTTATGCAGAGTTTGGAAAATTTTGACTTTCTAATAATTTTTAATATACTAATGTATTAACTAATTATTAGTTAATATTTAATTCTTATTATTTTTCATATTTAATATTTAGTAATATTTTTTGCTAATAATTTTAATTATGACTTATTTAAATAATATTTTTGTTAATTTTTATTATATTCAATTTGATTTTTTGTTTGATTAAAAGTAGCCTAAACGTACCAATTATGATTTTAATTTATATCAATATTTAAATCAACTTATTTTATTCAAAAATGTCATCGTAATATATTAATATTAATGATACTGTATCAATAATTTATCTAGTACCGCCTTTTAAAAAAAAAAATTCTTAAGGAAAAAAAAAACTAATTTGATTCTCCTATAGCAAAGAGAGGTTTTGAGATTAAAGAAAGAATGAAAGATTGGAGCAATGCTGACATCACATGCATAATATGATCAAATAAAACATAATCAATTAGATTCACTAGATATTATCATGTAAAAGTTAGTTAAATATCAATCGATAGAGATGGAAATTTTGCTGCGTTTGTTCTTATCATGTATACATTCAATATTTCAAAATTCTTTGGAAGTGTGTATCAAATTCATTTCACTCCTTAATATAATATATATTTACTTAATTTAATATGTTAATATTTAATTTAATTAAATTAAAGAAGTTAATTTATATAACATATATTATTAAAACATCATAATCATATTCTTTAATTATTTCATTTCCTCTTATGATTGATTATTATTGAGGGAGCATCAATAGGAATAAATTATAAAAATTAATAAATATATAAAAATATATTTTATATTTATGATTAAAATCAATTTCTTAAATATATCTTATATCAAGATGCAGAGTACATTCTAATACAATGTACGAAAAGCATAACTAGTAGTAATTTATAATCATAATTTCTAAACATGTTAAATTATAATAAATAATAATTAAGGGCACACTTGTTTTTGTTTATTTTTTTTTCATTTCTCAAGGTTTTTTTAATAGCGATTTGCTTCACTTTCATGCTGCTTTTATGCTTTACACCTTCCAAGTTCCACACATCCCCACGCCTATTTTCTTGCACTTTTCTTGTCTGGCTAGAAATATGCCCATTAAATTGCAAAAAAAAATTTGAAAAAAAAAACCAACATTATCCACAATTTTAAACATATCAGTTAATAAAGATACTTTAAGAATAAAATTGCAAATTTGAGGCACATGATAAATTGAGATAGGAAAAAGTATTACACGCATTGTTATCAAATTGCAAGTTTACTGTTTTTTATGTTTCTAGTTTACAAAATCAAGTTGAGTCACCAGTAAACTTATGATTGTTGTAAACTCAGTTAAACTCACGAATTTATATATAGCTGAATTTACCATTTTTACGTTTTTAGTTTATAAAACCATGTTAATTCATTGTTAAACTTGTGTTAACTTTTTTTATTCGATTATGCGCAACGGCTGTAAATACAAATTTTATAAAAACTTCTTTATTAAATATGATAAGTTATGAATGTTAATGAATTTCATTTCAATTATTTGGATTTCAAAAATATTTAAATCAATTTTTTATTTAATTTTTAAATTATTCAGTATTAATATCTATTTAATGATAAAAATAATTTTTATGTGTTTACAATACAAGTGGAATTTTGACAACTTTAGTTATATGAATACATCAAATTTACACTGTGTTTAATTTGAAGGAAAAGTGTGAGAGGGAGTAGGAGGGAAAGTTGAGAAAGAAATTTTTTCTCTCATCTTTACAAAATTGCCCATAGTAAATTTTTAATATTTCTAAAATATACTTTTAATAAAAAAAATATTCTTTTTATTAGTAACAATTTGGTCAATGTACTTTAAAAAAAAATTCCTCCCACACCCTTCCCTCAAATCAAACATAAGCATAAGGGAAAGGGTTAAAAAAAAAAAATTGAAGGGAAGGAGGAAAAGGCCGAAAAGAATATGATATGTTGCTGTTGTTAGGAGAGACAAAATATTACCCGTATTGTACTTGTGGATTTATCGTCCGGATTCACGGGAATCTTTTTTGGAATCTCACACAAGAAGTGCCCTTTTTAGTTTTTACACAGAATATTCACACTGTTGTACTCCACATGTTTTATTATTCACATTAATTCCCAAAAGCACATAGCATTTTCATTTAAATAATTTCATGTGTGTCTTTTTTTGCTCAGAATCCTACACGTGTGTCTTGAGGAGTCAAAATCCTACAGGTTCACAGCATTATAGCACACGGAGTTGTTATGAATTATATTAGGGTTAAGGAGCATTTTTACCAACAGACTATTACTCTAGAAGCATTTGACACAATAAAGTAATGAAGGTACCAAGAATACAAACAAACAATTAAAAAGATTGAAAAAATACAACGCCGTTACTTTCTTATGTGACGGACGTTTAAATGAACATTAAGATGTCCAGGTGGCTGAAACATGTCCAGGTGGCAGAAATTTGTTTTTTTTTTGGGTCAAAATGTGGGGGGGGGGGGAATTGAGGTAAATGTCAAATAGAGACAAAAAACAAGACAGAGACAAAAAACTTGGAGAGACAGACAGAAAAGGAGACAAAGACAGAAAACTTCGAGAGACAGAAAGAGAGAAAAGTTGAAGAGAAGGGGGAACTCAGCGAAACTCAATGGAGAAGGTGAAATCGAAGCAATGGAAGCAGAAAATGTGAGCGATTCTCTAGCAAAGTAACTTGTTCATTGAGGGGAAGGATGTGCATTTTGTACAGCTAAGTAGCAAAATATGCACTTGTAGAGCATGAGATTTAACTGGAATCCCATGCCAACATGCTATATATGCAATGTATCAAGCCAAGCTTGACCCTATTACTCAAATATCAAGATATTACTATAGGGATACATTTTTAGCGTGCTATAGAACAAAATTTCAGCCCATTAGGGAACAACAATTTTGGAAAATAAACAAGTTCCTCCCAATGCTACCCCCACCTGTGTGCAAATTACCAGGAAGACCTCCCAAAGAGAAGAAAAAGAACTGAAGAAGCACAAAGGAGATTGAATATATCAATTGCAGAGACAAGTGAAGCAGGTCACAACAGAACTTCCAAAACACCTCGTGTGGATTGAGTTAGCAGAAAAAGGGACAGTGATGAGGTGCAGTTTCTGTAGAAACGAGGGACACAACAGAAGCACGTGCAAAGAGGTAAATTAAATATTTTTTTCTTTATGCAAACATTGAATATATTGTATGTGCATATGTATGCATCTATATGCTTCTGTGTGACGTGCACTTCTGTATGCTCTTTGGAATTCATTTGATAATTTATTTCTTGTATGCATCTGTATGCTTCTGTGACCTAATTGATTTCTTGTTGTTTCATATTTCCAAGTTTTGTTGTTTACTGTTTTGTTGTTTACTGCTCATCATCTATATGCTTCTGTTTTGCTGTTTACTGTTTTGTTGTTTTGCTGTGACCTAATTCACATTTCCAAGTTTCATATTTCATATATTGTTTCGCTGTGACCTAACTGAATATACCCGAACGTGCATATGTATATTGTTTTGCTGTTACATAACTGATTTCTCTGCAATTGTGCTTCATTACTTGTTTCAGGCCCCCTCTCAAGCAATCCTCGTCCAGGACAAAGGAGCAGAACACCTACTACATGTGCAAGTACTCAAGCATCTTCACATACACCTTCTCAACATATGTCACACCTGCCAAGTACTCCATGCACACAAACACCACCAGTTTCAAACCCTCCTCAATGTGGGAACCAGTCAAAGGGAAGGACCCGTGTTTATAAACCAACAAGCAATTATGGATTTGAGATTATGGTGGATGAAGACACTGGTTGAAGTGTTTACAATGTGAGCTTTATTTACACATTGGTCATTTATTTGTGCATTTTTTGTTTTAAACAAGTACACATATCACTTTTTATTTACACATTTCACTTTATGCTTTTTCTCTTGTTGTAGCCTGGATTAAGTTCTGAAATGGTGATTGAGGAAGGAACACCAACAAGGTGTAACACCCCCGAATTTCTAGTAGTTATAAAATATAAAATTTCCATGATTTCTATAAATAATAACTAAAATTCAAAATACCTAAATTCGAGGAGTGTCACTGCCGCACTTGTACATTAAATAGATCTAAACCTAAACAAAAATGTTTTACGCAAAATAAAATAAAATAATAAAAATACAAGAAATTTAAATAAAACTAAAATCGGGCGTCTTCCTCACTTCTCACTGCTAGCTTCAGCCCTTGGCACCTGTTTCACTGAAATTCTGTTCCCCTGAAGGATCATCGCAACCCAAGAATACACACATCAGCAAACGTTGGTAATCCTAATTAAGAAGAGATAATATAAAATAAAATAATAAAATAATTAATTTTAAAATAAATTTAAATGAAATAAAATAATTATAAAAATTATAATAAGATAATTACAAAATAAAAATATCATGATATGTATAATTAAAAGGCGTCATTGTTTATAAAATTGCATCAAACATTAATCATTATCTTTTTAGATTTGTTTAGACCCGGGAAACCCTGTCAGTCTACCCTGTGACCCGGGAAACCCTGCTAGTCACAAATCATCAAAATTGGCCATATCATAATTTCTTCCTAGTGTGCACACCTCTTCCCAAAGTTGCTACTAGTGTCCCGGGAAACCCTGCCAAACACCACTTTGGGAAGAACGGATATATCGGTTCACATCAAATAAATTTTCGAAGGCATAAAGCCTTAAAAGTGTGTTCATTACTTTAGGAGGTACCATCCCAAAGCTATCCGCCCACTTGCTAATTTATTATAGGTAGTTTAAACTCATAAAATTCCTAAATTATTCTTATTAGGTGTATTCAGATATTTGTAACAAAATAATAATAAAATCCTTTACTCCTACAAGAAAGGGTTGATCTTAATTTCACAGTTATAACTCTTTATGGGAGCTCGTGAGTTTTCTCAAATAAATCATTAAAATGTTATCTCTATTTTATTATAAGATTTCCCAATTTGGAACTATAAAGTAAATACTTATGAGTTTTCGTGGGAAATTCCCAGGACTATCATTTAATCTCAACTTCTACTCATCATCCCTTTTTGAACTATAAAGTAAATACTCATGGGTTCCTATAAGATGTTCATGGAAAATTCCCAGCTCTATCATTGAAACCCTAACTATATTTATATATAAATCAAACATAAATAAACACACAAAAGACAAAATGGAAGATGACCCACGCAAAGGCATAACAAGTTACAATATTCAGCACGCAAGTCGAGGTGAACAAATGAATATATACTCTGTGTAGGTTGTATAGAAACAGGCAAACCAAAAGAGCAATGCATACATGTGATATTATATATATAGAGAGAGACTTTCGCATAGGCATAAACGGTACAGGGAAAAGCAAAACGAAAAATGCTACCTATAATGTCATTATATATATATATATATATATATATATATATATATATATATATATCTGGAGATGAATAATAATAAAAAGAAGAGGATAATGACGATGGACCCATGACAAAAAGAGAAAAAGAAAACTAAAGTATATACATTAAAAGGGTTGCAACAGAGAGGGACGTACAGAAGGAAAAGTTGGAACTCACACAAATCGAGTAGGGAGATATATAGGTGCATACAAGAAATCATGACCAACCATTTATGTTTAGTTGAAAAGGAAGAATCTATTCTAGGGATTAGGATTACTCTAGGGATTAGGATTACCTGATCTCCGTGTTTGCCAAGCTCCTAGAGAGAAACTCTGCCGCAAAGAATTTTTCAGGGAGAGAGCTAATGAGCGATGACTAAAGTTAGGCGGCTAAACCTAACTTATAATTAGGCTCTTAGGGTTTAATTATGAGCTGGGCTTTGGGCTCTTTAGCTATTGACAAATTAATAAATAATTATAGATTTTGTCTTATATATAGATAAACTCATTATATTCCAAGGTTTCTCAGGAAATAGAAGAATAAATCTTCCCATTATATTCTTATAGTTATATAATATATTGGTTGAATAAAAATATTTGTTATTATTATACAAGATACATACAAATTTAAATATTTTTATATCGATAAATAGTACAATTATTATTTTTTTAAAAAAATATTGTATATAGAGATAAGTATTTGTTTGTTTTAAAACAATACGAACATTATTAAATTCTATTAAATTAATCAATCTATACTTAATAAAATCAAATTTATCTAAACTAACAAACTAATCAAATTAATCTAAACTAATAAAATTAAGCTAATACTATATTATTACTTTTACTATTATACTATTATTATTATTATTATTAACAACAATAATAATAATCTGGGGGTATTACACAAGGTCTATGCAAAATGCCCACCCTCAAACAAAATTCCCAATCCCAAATGAGAAACAAATAAGGACTTCAGCAAGTATAACATCCTCCTCCCAAGAAGGTTCCAGGAAGATTGAATTCACACCTACTGATTCACCACTAGCAGTGTAACCACCTGGATTGCAATGGAAGGGCCAACTAAGTATTAGCAGCTCACAACTCCGAATACAGAGCCAACATATTTTAACAAGACGCAGATTGCAACTACAACAGCAAAATGATAAAATTATGACAAGGAGGATGACTAGCTCCAGCAAGTAGACTTCTATAGAATAGTTTTTTTTTTGGTGATTTCTTTTGGAAAATATGTAGAATCACCAAACTTTTATGTAACCTGCAAGCAACACTGAATTTTTTGTGCTTAGGCTTATGACCACCTTCCCTTCTTGTTTTAATGCAAGAAACTTTTGGGATCCCCACTTTTGGCCCTTATGGAATCTGGTACATATTGTATTTACATATATCTTAGCAACTTTCAATCAGTGTACAAACTTGCTGGGTGTAAATTCAATATAACATCTTTGCAATTGTATTAGTTGAACAAATGCTTTACACTCTTTACTCTGGTCATTCTCAAGAATCATTGCATGATTCTCGAGAATTGGTTTGTTTTATGCCTAATTCAAGTGAGATCATTCTCAAGAATCATATGAGTGTGAGAGAATTCAAGTTTCATATGTATAAGTCATTCTCGAGAATTCTCCTTCTCATTCTCGAGAATTATCGGCTTTGAGGAGGATGATAGTTTGTGATAACTTCTTTGGCTCATGCACTCATAAGAATGTATTGCATATCTCATTCTCGAGAATGTCCCTTACATTCTTGAGAATCAACGAATGTAAATGGAATATGTGTTATAATTCTCTTGTACATGAACTAAAGGTTCTCGAGAATTTCCTACCCATTCTTGAGAATTGACTTGAATGATGTATAATCCATTTTGTTTACATTCATTCATTCTAAAGAATTGTGGATTGGCTCTCGAGAATTTGGTGAGAATCATATAATCAGAGGAAGTATATATTCCATGTCTCAAGAAGCACATTCTTGAGAATAAAATTCTGATTCTTGAGAACTAAATGAAAGATATATTCATGGTGGATGGATTAAGTCATTCTTGAGAATCTTTATCTCATTCTTGAGAATTGTAGAATCTCCTTTGTTTCCAATCTGCGTAATAACTCAGCAACCAACATAGATGAAAAAAAAATTGTTCCATATGTCTTTTCAAACTTAATGATAAACGAATACTAGCATGAGACACACATCGAATATGGAATTATGTCAACCATAATACACAGATTCTGGGAAGAGTATCAACATCTAAACAACATAATTTAATCCTCTTACTCTGCATAATACATAGATTCTGGGTACAAGAGCAGCAAAATCAATAGCTCAAGTTACAAAGAACCCAATTGGCTAAATTAAGTTCTTACATATAGCTATTTCAGATACAATACACACAATCAAACACATGCAACAAACAACAATGACATTGCTACTTTAAACTTCTTTTCCCCCTTCCTAATTTCCCCATCATATAGCTGATGTCTTTGTTTAAGCTTCCTCACTTCACTGTGTATTGCATCAAGCTCTTCACTTAGTCTTTGCCCATGCTCTGCTCTTCAAAGACAACAATTTTCATTATATAATTTGTCAATGTCGTCTAAAAGCTCCTTAATCACAGTATTTTCCCTCTCACCGAATTCTTTATCATGCCAAGCGAAGAATCCACACCCCCCATCCTGTCATTCGTTCCGTCAGATCACAAATTTCACATATCACCCACCCAAAGCCTTTCCACTTTAATTAAGCTTGCTTACTTGGTAGTAGTATGGGCAGCCGTAGAACCTCCGACCTGGGTTGGCGTTAGTCCACGTTGTCCATCTCGACGCGACCATTCTATGGTGACAATACCTCTTCGGAGGTTCATATTCGTCCTCACGTCTGGCTTGTCGAAGAAGGGCCACCCTCCGCCTGCATCTTGCTGTCAATGATGACGAAGATGTTGCCATTCAACCTTGCGTTTGTAGATCGCCTTCGCCTTGACCTCCGAGATCGATTTCTCCATTGTGCCTTCGAAAGTCACTTTGCTTTTTTCCATTGTGCCGTTATACACTTTGACCATCTTAACTTAAGGCCACCTGGACGTGTTTCAGCCACCTGGACATCTTAATGTCCATTTAAATGTCCGTCACATAAGGAAGTTACAGTGTTGTGCTTTTTCAATCTTTTTAATTGTTTGTTTGTATTCTTGGTACCCTCATTACTTTATTGTGTTAGATGCTCCTGGGGTAATAGTCTGTTGGCAAAAATACACCTTAACCCATTATATTATTATTATGGTAAATAGTTGATGAGGTATATTAAATTGCAATATAAAAATAATAAATAGTCATAAGAATTAATTTATTTTAACAACTTTTGAATTTGGAGAGACTGGTGGTCAATTATATTAATGTCATGGTAAGTAACTGATAAATTGTAGTAAAGTACGATAGAAAAGTAGTAAACCGCCATAAAAATTTATTTATTTTAACTAGTCTTATATACGGGGAAAAAAATTGGTGGTCAACCTTTAATGTTGTAATAAATAACTAATGAAGCGTGATAATTACAATTACAATACAAAAGTAGTGAATCATCATAAGGATTTATTTATTTTAATAAATTTTAGATTTGGAAAAGTGACTGTCAATTACTCCATTAATGTTGTGATATATAGCTAATAAAGTTTTAGACTTGAAAAAATTGGTTGTCAACTGTATTAATCTTTTGGGAAATAGCTAATGAAGTGCAGTAAGTAAATTGCGATACAAAAGTAATAAATCCCCATAACAATTAATTTATTTTAATAAGTTTAAGCTTTTGAAAAAATTGGTTAACAATTACATTACTATTATGGTAAATATCTAATGAATTTTAGTAAATTGCGATACGTAAATAATAAAGCGCTATAAATATTCATTTCTTTTAATAAGTTTGAAATTTAAAAAATTAGTTGTCACTTGCATTATTGTTATAATCATAGTAAATATTTAACAGAGTATGGTAAATTTTTATACAAGAGTAGCAAAACATCATAACGGTTTATTTATTTTAAAAAGTTCAAGATTTTAAAAAAAAATGATTGTCAATTGCGTGTATATAATAAATTTTTATACAAGAGTAATGAAACATCATAACGGTTTATTTATTTTAAAAAGTTCAAGATTTTTTATTTTTTTTAAAAAAAGACTGTCAATTGCACTAATGTTACGGTAATCGGTAAAGGTCTAATGAGGTGTGTGTTATATTGGGACACAAAAGTAATAATTAATTATTCATTTATCTGAACAAGTTTGATATTTGAAAAAAGTGGCAACCAATTGCACTGGTTGTAGTAAACACCCAATAGATTGTACTAAATTGCTTTACAAAGGTAACAAATCACACGTGGTTAAAACTTAGTGGTTAACTTTTTTATTGGCATCATTTTATTAAGATGCAATGGTGACTAAATGGTACTCCCTCCGATCTTAGTTATAAGATATAATTGATTTTTTTGAAAAAATTAAAGAAGCTAACTAAATTACTTTAGAGTATTTTTATTTTTTTCTTCAAACTAATTAATTTGACTAATAAACTAAAATATAATCTAAAAATATACAATATATGAAATGATTAAGTAAGTTATTTAACTTTTTTAATCCTTAAAAAAAAGTCAACTTTATCTTATAATTAGGACTGGATGTAGTAATTCTATATCTTAGGCACCGGCAAAAAAGAAGAAGTAATTCTATATCTTAGTATCAAATCCCACATTCACCCCCCGTGCATAGGGTTGAGTTTTTTTCATGATCTTTTATAATTTTTAAATCATATCCGTCCAATCAATCACAATACTACTTTAACATTTTTCGCATCTTCACAATTAATGGTTTAGATTGGATGATAAGAGAAGATGAGAAAAAAAAAAAAAGGAGAGAATCTTCTTCCCCATACACAATGGCTGCTGGCCGGTGGCCGCTCAAAGTCTAGCGGCGCAGTGAAGCTTGGCGGGAACCCATTTCAATGCTTATAACCAATTTGACATTATTAAAATTTAAATCAGCATATTCATTGGCAAAAATCGAATATAATTAACAAAGCCGGCATAATATTTTTTTTCCCTGGCAGTGAAAAGAATTTAATCGCTTCAATGGATTTACAAGAGCAACAAATGTAGAGGCTTGTCTGGAATTATTATGACGTTTTGGAGCCTTTAAAAATAATTTTTTAGATATACTTTTATGACAAGTCGTTTCAAGCAAGCGCTTAATTGGTAAAGCCATAACAATAATTAAAAAAAAAAAGATTAAAAAAGCTTTATATTTAGGATTGAAATTGAATTTTTATAGAATCGTTTTTCACACCTTTTAAATTTAATGAACCAGTTAAAGCTCTTTATTTTATGGAGAGAAGGAAGAATGTTAATGATGAGGGATTTTTTAATTTTTTTCACTTGCATTTTTGTTTTATCCCATGGAAATAGAGTACATTCTAGTATTTAAGTTGGCGAATTCAAATAAATTTCATTTGCACCCCATTCAAATTACTCTTCCTCTGATGCACAGCACTAGGCTGCTATTTGCTGGGATTGCCCCATTGTTGCTCTCTATTCATGAAGCCCACGCTGGAAATTATAGATCCGACACCTTCTCTTAGGAATCGCCATTTTTTTGTAATTGGTTTTTCAAAGCTCTTCGTCAGAGACTTTGATTGGGTGCATCAGACGTGCCGGTGGCTGCTTCTGCTATATACTACGTATTTCTCAAACCTCCGAGAAGATGTTCTCATTAATCACCTCTATCCTGACGATGTCCGGTAACAATTATACTTTCTTTTGCTTATTCCTTTATCTTATATCTTTTTCCCATTCATATATGCGGTTACTACTAATAATTTATGAAATGAGTTGGCCTCCATTTTTTTGAGTTATGGCTTGTGAATTTATGACTCTGAGATGAGTTTTGGCTACAGGTCAGTTCTTTTTGCGTCTGGAGTATTAATAGGCTAACAAGTATAGGTTGATAAAGCTTTGGAGGTAGAATATGATCTCCATTTCAACTAGGGATTGGTCTAATAACATTTCCTGCTTGTTATTGGGGATGTGAAGCTTTAGAAGTTGCTTACGATTGTATCACCTGGTGCATTGCTTTAGAAGACGCATATAATGCAAACAAAAGAACTTGGTACTTATCCTGTAAAGCAGATTGGTGGTCTCTCATTCTTTTACATGAGGATCAGCAATGTCTACGTTGTGATTCTTTACATTATTAGTCACTAGAAATTTTATTTGTGAAATTGTGTGCTTTAGTTCTATTCCATCTTTTCCTCGAGTTCACTGGATGGAGACTTTGTAATTGTTTTAAGATCAATCCCGATGATCAATTACCTCATGGACCTCCTTGCCCTTGAATTCTTTATTTCTAGTAAATCTTAGTTGTTGTATGATGGCTATCAACACTTAGTTGTGATTATGTTAACTGCAAATGAAAATAACATTCTCATGTAAGACCATTGTCTTCCATTTCTGCTGTGATTGGAAGAATTTTCTTTACGGGTTGTTTCATTATTCAAATCATATTTTGGTGGAGCCTTTGATGAGGATGAAATTCACAACAATTTTATTCTCATTCATGAACTTCGGGATAGTTCGTAATTATATGGTGTTATTATTGAAGTCTTAACATAGTCCTGCACTCTTGCTTTGATGTTCTATCGTTGAGAGATTGCTGTTTCATTGAACTTTGAGAGGTTTTGTCAATAAAATATTCATGTGAGTTTTGTGGCCACAAGTTCATATATTTGATTAAGTTTTTGTTAGTGAGGCGTCATATTTGAGGAAGTGGGTGGCGGATGCAATTCATTGATTGTGCTTTTGGATCCTATCAATTACACACTGTTTATATGGTTGTTTGCAATTGTCAAGAGATGACAGAGTCAAGCATACTATGGATGACTCAGAAAACCAGGGAATGACAAGTTTTTTTTTTTTTTTTTTTTGGGGTGGCTGCGGAATCTGTTGAGAAAGCAGTTGTTCCTACTCTTGTGGCGCCTCTTGCCAAGATTTAAACTAATTATATTGGTGATAGTGGTGCGTGTTAGGTCAAATATCTGAAATTTTTTGTGTAATCCTTTGCTTCATTGTATGTTATACGCGATGGTAAAAAATGGCCCACTGATAGACCAGTTCCAAATGCTTACTTTACAAGTTACAGGTGCTATTGGTTGATGAAGAGAAGGCCTGGTTTACAAAAAAAAAAAGAGGTTTGTTTTATACTATCATGTTTTAATTTATACTGTTGTTGTCATCCTAGCATAGCATTAATCTCTTGCAGGTCTTCTTGGATATTGTAGAAACTGTGAATCTTGTGATGTCTTCAAAAGGTGGGTCATGAACTTATATATATTGTCTTCATGTTCACGTTATATGGGTTTCCTGCCATCTGCTAACAGTGCCGTGATTTTAGGTAGTGTTCTGCATTGTGATGTGACGGCGAAGATGCTAGTGAAGTGCTTCCTCTCTGGAATGTCTGATTTAAGATTGGGTTTGAATAATAAAATTGATCTTGAGAAAGAGTCAACTTAAATCCCGCTCCTATGAAAGGTATCACTTAGTTGTTTGAGGTGTTGTCATTCAAAGTTGTGAATATGGTCTCCTGTTACATTGTTGTTTGAAATGATATTTTGAAGGTGGTGATATGTTGTTGGGAAACAAAAAAAAAAAAAAAAGGGTGGTGATATGTTGCTCTTTTGTTCTGTTTTTTTTTTTTTTTTGTAGCCTTTATTTGGAAGATATTTTATCCTCCTTTTTTGTTCTCTCTCCTCTTGTAATACTAGATTCTTTTTTTCAATCTATAAAATATATTATGCAGTGGCAAACAAAACTATTGAGCTTGATGATGTCACTTTTCGTCAGAACTCGGGCAAGATTGAGTTTTGTACCACCTGATGGGGAATTTGAGCTGATGAAGTTCTGATATTTTCCCTATCTGATGGGTGCTTCTCTAATATCTGCTCATATGATTGGATTTTGATAGGCGTTGTATCACTGAGGGGGTTAATCTTCCCTTCAAAGTATTGCCAATCATCAAGGAGCTTGGTCGAACAAGAATGGAAGTAAATATCAAGGTTTGTGATTTCAGATGTTGGAATCTTAATTGTCAACATTTGAGTGACTTGATACTTTCAAACTAATCCAACATTTAATGGTTGGGATCCTGCCTCTCTAGCTTCCTATTTTTATTATTACAATGCGGCCATTGATTATATTGTTTGGTATATATGGAAGTGTCTCACTTTGTTATTATTACTTGAAAATTGTTATATTTCTCCTTGGATTTGGTTTTCATGGACTGTGTTTATATGTGTAGGTCCCCATGTCCCCAGCTTCTCGTGTCCGATCTATCAAGGCATCCAACAAAGTACAAACATCGATTCAATGATAGTTAGGGTTTGAAATTTTTTTAGAAAAAAATGATTTATAAACATCGATTCAAATAAGTTCAAGGAGAATCTTTAACTCAAAATAAGAATTGCATTCTTTTCAAATAGTTAAATGTTTTACTTACAACTAAAACTATTAAATATGTAATTGTTAAAATTGATATTTGTGATTTATTTTTCAAAAAACAATTATTGGTTTCTTCTCTTTTGTTGTTTGTCAATATCTTCTGACTAAAATTTTAAGCGATCATTGATCATTGTTCGATGGACCATGTTCATGGCAAAAAACAAAAAAAGGATGGACCCGTGTTGCTCTTGCTGTAGAATGTCATACGAATTACGCCTTTGTTGTTTAGTTCTATCTTTTGGGCCAATTAGGCAATTAGCTATTGGAGGGTCTGATAAACTTTTATATAAAAAAATATGACTTCTTTTGAGATTAAAAAATTAAATAAACTAATTTAAAATATTTATTTATATTTCTCTCCAAACTATTTGATTTATAAATCGAATATAATCTAATGATAGTAATTTTTTTAATTTTTTAATCTTTAAAAAAATAATTAGGTCTTATATTAAGAATTATAGAGATTACTTTATAAATTTTGTAAATAAATACTTATAGTTAGGTATGGAAATATGTCAGGTCAAGCCAGACTTTAGCTAAATAGATCTGAGCCTGTAACGGGGGTAGAAAGTCTGAATCTGAATTCAGGCCTTTTTTAGGCGTAGACCTGAGCCTTTATAAAATCTGGTCGGGCCTAAAGCCTTTTTAATCACCTATTTACATTGTAAGCCTTTAAAATGGCCTTATATTATAGGTTTTGGAGGTCATAAAAAGACTTTATACACTTTAAATCTATCAAAATTTATATAAATATAATTTGAAATTGGAATATAAGAATGAAAAATAATAAATATTATATTATTTATATTATATAAATTTAATTATATTTATTTAATATATAAAAAAATCAAATCTGAAAGTCTAACTTAACAAAATAGGGCTTTTAACTTTTGCGATCAAATGAATCGCCTGAATTCTGAAAGGCAGAGGGTTAGCCGGTTAGCTGAATAGGTGCTGATAGTTCCAGTAATATTCTTTGAGGATTCTTTCTCAGTTTCCGTGCAATCAAGACCAGAGCTGATCCTGCTCTACGATCTCTGCTACCGCTTCATTCTATCGCCGACCATCTTTCTTCAATTTCCCCTCCTTCAACTCCCGCTATCCTCTTTCTTTAAAAGTGGACCAAACGGCCTCGCCGCCTTGTTCTCTGTCCCTCTCACTCTCATTGACCCTTCCCCTGAGGATGGGCTTTTTCAGAAAGATAGCTGGATTCTTAGGGTTTGTAAAGGACGATGTCCACGAATCCAAAGGCGAATCCGACGACGACAACGATGGCCAGGCTCCCCCACGCACCCGTTTCAAAGAAACTGGGATTCCCCGTCAAGGGTTTGGCGTCAAAGTCGAGGTTCCCGTCGATCGCCCTCACCTCGGTCCTGTTATTACTGCTTCTTTGTCCGGCGACGGTGGAGTTCAGGTATTTCATTTCTCAATTCGCGTGCTAATTTTTCCTTTTTTATGCTTTTGGTGCTTGCAGTTCGTAGGGACGGTTGCTTTTTTAACGCGGCCGCGGTATTTTCATAAGAATTGAGCCCATGTGTCTATGCAAGAACATATTTTGGATTTGACAATTCTTTATTTTATTGCTGTGAAACTGTTGAATCTTCATGCTTTGCTTGGTCCTGACACCTGAACTACTGAAATACGTCCTCTCTTCTCTGATTCCTCGTCGCTTCGATTTCTAAAGTCCAATCGCCGTTACCTAATCTAAAATGTTGAGAAAAAGGAATTATTGTTTCAAAAGTTTTACATTTAGTGCATCTTATAAAGTTATTCCCTGTCTTGAAGGAAGAAATTTCTTTCTAAGCGCTTGCTGTGAATGGCCATAATTGTATCTTTGGATCTTCTATGTCACGCTTGAAGTTATTTTTTGTTGTATAATTTGCTTAGGTAAAAATGTTAGCGTGCAGAAATTATGAAGAAAAAGAAATTCTGTTTACTTCTATGCACTACGAAAAGGTCTTCTTGAATGGTCAGCGAGATGAGTCTAGTGCCTTTAATCATGGTTTCCATATGGGCGCTATGTGTTTTTAGAAATTGTTCTTTCCTTTCTTGCTAGTGGGCATCCAAGTACTTGGGTCAGTAGTCCTTGTAATATCTTTCTTAGGAGGATTTGTTCCATTGAATTGGAGAACGAAGCAGGGAGGGTCCCTGCAGAAATGCTATACTAAACTAATACAACTCAATTAGAACCCAACTTTCAAGAGTACTAGAAACAGATTTAAATCTAACTCTTAAGCTCTCTATGATATCATTACATTTGAAACTAGTAGAATGTCATTGCATATGTCTAACATTGCTTCCAATCCAAGACACAATCTGGTCTTGATTGTATGAGTGCAAATATGGCGCATGACATTGTCACCGTAGATCAAGCTAAAGAGAGCATGGTTTGGCTCAAAGTAGTTGAGCCCCTGAATGAGTGGCCAGTTTACCTTATGTCTCCCAGGGTAACTTTCTTGAGAATGCAACATCTTTTATAGGCAGTATTGCCAAATTAATGTATGCAAGAAACCACTCCTAATAGCCTTGCTGTGAAAATTTGGGTAGCCTTCTTTGTATATCAGAATTTCATGTCTCACACCTGGTATATATGAGATTCACCTTCCTCTATCACAAAAGCCTCTTGTTGAAGTTACAGTAATAAGCAATTAATTGATTTTAAAACAGAAAAGCATATGAGATTTTATGCTCAGGGAATAGTTATTTGTCCTTTCCATGGCATTTATCAGGTTCATTTCCACAAAGCTGTTGAAGTACATGCCTGTATATGATACAATGAGTAAAGCTCCTTTGAAACCTGATTTTATGCTGTAAAAAATTACTTTGCTCCAGTGAAACTTCCTGTTTTCGCTTGCTACCTTTTTAATCTCTTGGTATTTGTTGATATGCAGTGCTCTGCATCTATTCCCTGTTCTTATGCTTTGCAACCCTTGTTTGGTCTCTTGTACTTTTGTTGCATACAATTATTTAGTTATCTTAGCTATGAGGTATAGAATAGAAGTAGGACAACTCATCTTTTGTTTGTCAAGTCGTAATCTCCCCTCCTTAAATGTTTCTTTGATCAGGGTCTAAGGTGGTATGCTGAGCGCCTTAAGATAGATGAAGATGGAGATGTAGCTGATGAATTCCTTGATGAGGTTCCTCCAGAGATGTCAGCACATCAAGTAAACCATCATAAATTAGTGGCAAGGTTTAAAGTTAAGAATGACATCAGGCCGGCTAAAGTGAAGAGACTGACCTTATTAGATGGGAAACTTCGGCAGTATGTGGAACACCAGGGCAAATTGCAGTGGGTATAAAGATCTTTCTAGAATTAGTGGCAAGGTTTGGATTCTTTGGGCTTTAGCTGTTTAGTCTATGCCTACAGTGGGAATCTGACATCAAAACTCTAGTCTTTTAAAAGAGCTTTCCACGATGGTTCCTTTTTGGTGTTTGGTTAACTTTTATCTTCCACCAGTAATTGGATTTATCTGAGAACTGCCGCATAAAGTCTGTGCAAGTTAAATGTAGATGGTAAGGAGGCTGGAGTATGTTACCGAAGAAAATGAATTACTGTCTCGCACAGCTTGCTTCAATTGTTCAGTCAGGCGATTGAGATGCTTTGGGTTCGGCGATCACATAATGCTGAAAGGTACCTGGGTGAGCAGTACTAGTAAAACCTTAGCGTACAGCTTCTTAACAGGCTTGAGTTTGGAGTTTAATGTTCTGGTGTTTTCTATTAGATGCATTCAAATTAAAGCTTCCTGTGACTCAGTGAGGCATGGTAGACTGTATTTTGAAACCCTGCCTATGTTTGTTACTATTGTGTTTCAATGACTGGTAGTATGTTATCTGCTTCATTTGTTTAGCATTTAACTGTTTGTCACAAGTGATATGTAAGGAAGAAATTCAAAATCAAGATGTTGAAATTGGACTATCAGCTACTACAGAGTTTAAATGTTTCATCCTAATGTATTATTATTGGATGGGTGACCGATACACAGAAGCAATATAGACGAAGAGCCACCACCAGTTGCATCGACCAAAACTGAAAAAAAAAACTGATCTTGGTGGTAGTGTGCTTCATGCACTAATACGCTAACGCTACGCCGTCCTATCCTAGTTATCGTAAAATGTAACTAATTTCACTGTTCTTAAAAAGTGGTAGTTGGTGTCCTTAATTAAAAATGTGATTTTTTTGCTCTTAATTGAAATTAGTAGCTACAATAAAGGGTTGTCTAGGCCTTAAAAAGCATGTCGGCAACTTTTTCCAATCAAGGAAGGGAACGATTGAAAATAAAAATAAAAATTAATACTACATGTTTACTCTATATTTAGAACTAGTTTTTTTTTTTAAAAAAAACCCATCATATTTATAACCATTTAAGGCTTACACCTTTTCTTTTAAGCAGAAATTTGAACATGCAATAATAATTGTTCTACTAAATTAAACTTAACAATTTTTTTTGTTATAATCCAATATTTTTAATGTTTATTAAACAATCATATTTTTCTGTTCTATTAGAAATATTTGGATTAATTTATTTTAAATAAATTTACGCAAAACATTTATTTTAAGCTAAATCTCCCCCCACGCAATTGCTGCAATGACCCTAGAGTTAAGGAAATACGGAACGCCCAAGAAAGAATTAAAGAAGTGAGCGGTCTACATGTGTCCTGCAGTGATTGGATGAGCTGGGATGCACTCTAATCCTGCAGCGCGCGTGAATTGGTTGTCCATGGATAGTGTTATCTCTCTGGTGAGTAGTGAGCCGTGACTCCTTCCCCAGTGAGCTCAACCAGGACTAGAAGCAAAGATGTCCCTTAAAATTCCCTGTAACTGCTGCTGCATTTCCGACCTAAAGTGGCGATCCTTTCCGTCGAGGACCAATTACTGTTTCAATTCTTTCAAATGCCGCCGCAAGATAACGTCGGACCTCCGGACACAGCCTCCACTCACTGCTCGGACGGATTACTCCTCTACACCTGTTCCCACCCATAAAGTTACAGTGCACGATCGACAACGAGGACTTGTTCACGAGTTCCTAGTACCCGAGGTATCGGTTAATTTCTGATTAATTTCCCAAGAACATGCTGGAACTAAGAAGTTGATGTAAAATTTTCCCTTTTCCCAATCCTTTGTTACTATGGCCCTTAGTTTGTGTTTTTTTTTCTTTTTTTCATAGCTCTTCTCCATGATATTGTTATTGATTGTATGCTGTCATCATGTGCGATTTATATAAATGCAGGATCAGTATATATTACAAACTGCTGAATCGCAGAACGTTACGCTTCCCTTCGCCTGCAGGCACGGTACTAGTATTCTTCATTTTGTTAAACTGTTGAATCCTTTTTTTTTTGTGCTGTAATTAAATTACTAGTAAACTCTCAACCGTATTTTTGCTCTTGTATACTGCCGGACCGGTACCATTGTATAGCACTTATATGTTTAACAGATGCTTGCTTCATAATATTTATATATTGTGATGAATTGCATTCCTTTGTGGCTTTGTGGTTCCACTAGCATTACCTCGCCTGAAAATCATTTATTCTTTATTTATATATATATAAATTGAGTGGCAGGCATACTCAATTTGTCTAATCATAGTTACTCATTTATTCTTTATTTATATATATATAAACTCTTGCTTTCTTAGAGTTTAGCTCTGAAAATCATGTGATGCATCTTGAAACTTACGTTGCATAATGCATTGTTTACCATCCAGATTGAATATTCTTCAAGATTTTGATGCTGATTCCCCAATGCTGATTGCTTCTTTTGGCAGGTTGTTGTACAAGCTGTGCTGTGCGTGTAAAAACTGGAAATATTAGACAGCCAGAGGCACTAGGTATATCTGCTGAGTTGAAAGAAAAGGTGTGTATACAATTTTTATGACATACTGAGTGATGAGCTTGAATCTATAGAGTTAGCTTATATATCATTGCATAGTTTGCTACTTCATACTCTATCTTGTTATCTTGGTCTACTTGCTAAAAGAATTTATAAACGCAGTTCTAATTTGTTTTTCAAACCATGTCAAAAGAAGAAAATTAGAACTTCAGTTTTATTTTCAGCATGGGCTGTAGAACACTAAGCTAGGAAGACTAACCAGTTTAGACTAAGCATCTTGTAACTGAGTAGAGGAGATGAAAGTGGTGGTGCTGGTTCACAAGAAGGATTGGTGGCGCTGTCAAGCATGATGTTTTGGATAAAATTAATGTTGTCCAATACAACGGTTATCTTGATGTCATTGGCTGTCCTTTGTCTTTTGTTCAGTATAGACATTCCTCTATCACTAATAGTAGTACTAGAGGCAATCTCACCGCCGAAGGATTTTCTTGACTTTCTTCCAACTGAAAATTGGAGGATGAGATCATAAACTCATAACTCAAACATAAAGTACTCATGACATGTCTTTATTGTGTTAAAAAGAAAAAAGAAAAAATCACAAACTGCTGTAATTTAGATTCTGATCCAGAGATGTGTATGAAACTTGCGAGTCCTTTCAGGGTTATGCGCTTCTTTGTGTGGGCTTCCCATCTTCTGATATCGAGGTAGAGACTCAAGATGAAGATGAGGTAATGAGCGAGACTGCAATTATCTTTTGATATGAAAATGTTTCCCCTTTAGATTGATTGAATATAAAAATTTTAGAAATTGAAATGAATTGTTAAATATTGTTTTTGTTATCATTCGTTCCTGATTGCTGCTGTGGAATTGTGTTCTTGAAGCAAGAATGTTTGTGTGTCTGTATAAATCTGAAGGCAGTATCTTCAGCCAGAGGCTATTACCTGCACATCTCCTCTGGAGTAGACTTATTTGATTTGCCTGTTTGGGAGCTCAGTTTCTTTCTTTCTTTTTTCCCTCTTCTCTCTTTCTGTCCCATGGAGAGTTTTTTTTCCCTCCCCGAGTTGATTTCCCTTTTGTTTTGCCCTCTTCGTAGTTTTCTTTTTGACATGAGTTGAGAAGGATTTCTCCTCCTCCTGCTCTGTATTCCGCGAGAGTGTGTGTGACTATGAATTATGGGGGTAACAAATTCTTGGGGCTTTCAGGTATACTGGCTTCAATTTGGTCGGTATTTTGCACGAGGACCTGTGGTAAGTTCCATTTTCCTCAACAGTCGAATACTCGAATAACCATATAGGGTAAATGTGGTTTATGATCCCCATATTAATTGTGTTATGTTTATTACAGGAGAGAGATGACTATGCCTTGGAGTTAGCGATGGGTGATGAATAATCAATTTAGACAAATTCTGTGGAGCAAAGAACGAGAATTTTATATGCTCTCTGCTTGTAGTTTTGATCTCACATTAATCTTCCAAGTATGCTACCCATGTATTCTATCCAGGATCATTTGACATAGTGAACTGTTGATCACCCTTGCGCATATAACGCGGTGTTTGCACGACTCAGCTTATATTAACTAGCTGAACATTGAAGCTTCATCCACGCTTATTTTTACCTTAATTTCCAGACTCATAAAGTTCATGCACCCAAAAGAAAAGGGACAGGAGTTTTTTTTTAAAAAAAAAAAATAACAAAAGAGAACCAAATCATGAAACTAAGGAATTTAATCACAAACAATATATGTCTGCTAAGGTCTGAACATAAGACAGACACTCATCCAACAAAGAGGTGCTAGTCAACCCCTTTGCTAATGCATCAACAACTCTATGGCACCGATTGGGTTACCGGTGAGAGAAGTAACTCATCTTCTATTTGATTTTTGTAAAAGATAAGAAAAAAGTCAGGTTGTAAACGTGATTGTGTTTAAATTGACCGTGATAGAAGTGGTTTTTTTATAGTTGAAGAGTATTTGAATTATTATTTTAAAAGTCAGATAGAAAATGATTGAAAATGACATGAATCATATTAAATACTACATATATATGTTAGTTGTATATATCGAGATAAATGAAGATAAAAATTTTAGTTTTAATTTTAATTTTTTATAAAATTTATAAACAATAAAGTCGTTAATCAAATATTTTAAATGGATAAAATTATATATAAATTAGAATGCATTCAAATGTTTTTTTACAAGTTAAAATTTAAATAATAGTATATTGCTAATTAAAATGTCTATGTAGTTGATTTTTGATTCTATCACGAAGATAATTTATTTATAGATATAGTAATTATTTTTTGTAAGTGGCAAGAATTATAAATTGGTTCCAAATAACGAAATCAATTATTTTTCTTCAGTAAATATAATAATTATTTTTTTCATTGATATTCCTGTAGGCTCACCCTTATTTGTCAAATCAAAACCAAAATATGGAGAAATGCTGATGTGAACACTTGGGCAAGAAAGGACAAAACGCTAGTGGAAATGGTAAGCTTATTCTGTGGACGCTCGCATGCTATTATTCACAGAGAAGGAACTTTTTTTCCTTAAGCCTATTGAAAAATAAGCCTATTGAAAAATAAGCCAATTTAAGAAGGTCCCATCGGCTTTTTTTTATTAAATTATTTCCAACGGGCTTTTTTTGGGCTGGATGTCTCCAAACATACGCTCCAAACAGGCTGTTAATTCTCTTAAGATGCGACACACTTGAAATATCCAATCAAACCCCATCATATTCTCAATCTGCAAGAACATTAAGCTGTAGTTGTTGTTTATGCTCTTTGTTATCAGCATGTCAACTAAAGTCTTTGCGTTAAATTCTAGGACAACGTTTTTGAATCCTAGATCCCACACCGATCTTAATCCTTTAACTATAGCCCATTATTCTGCTTAAATGCAGTGACCTTCCAAGTTCTGAGGTACAAACTGCTATCCATGCCCAGAAAAGAGTATTATTGCTGTCTTATTTAGAAAAATGATAAAAATTTTGCTAACAAGACAGTTACAGGGCTAATAAAAAAACGAAAAAGAAATTCTAAAGGGCTCAAAGCCTGGGAAATTAGGAGTGGGAAAAAGAGCAAAGGCTCAGTTCTAACTTTTTAACACCAAGCGAGCTTCATTTCGATCCTGAAGACGAAGGCCTGCATTAATTCAACTGAGGTCCATGATCCACCTTTGTGTTTAGCAGCTGTTTGCATTGGTAACGAGACAAAGTAACCATTAGGATTTCCAAGGAGGCTATAAATAACAGAGGGGTCCACTGGGTATGTGCCCAATTAAAAACGAGACCGACTTCAGGCGAGTATGGTGGAAATTACAGCACTCGCCTCCCCTACCTCACCTTTGCCATCCTAATAGGGTCCCGAGGGTCACTTCAACTTTGAAATCTACATATAGGACAGTATATGGACCTGGAATCTGACATGGATGTGATTTTTTTTGTTACTCTTATCTCGATTCAGAACTGTGAAACATAAAATTTCTCAGCACGTAGAGCCACCTATTATTGTGATATTACTTAAGGAGTAAAGAGACAAGGACAGCCAAAGTAACGTCTCTGTAGAATAAATAAAGGGAAAATCCCTTTAAAATCTGAAGGGATTAAGAAAATATCAAGAAAAATTTTTAGAAAATTTTGATATCACAGAAATCCTAAAGAGTTGTTAAAATTTACCGATAAAATTGTTAACGCATGGAGTTGTTATTAACCCGGTTTTTAAAGAATTTTCCCATAAATAAACGCCTTATACTTCTACTTGAACAGGACATAAAATAGACATGTCCATTCACTGTGACTGATTCTTGCTACCCCAAAAGGATTTGACAATTTCACATGCTTTCACTGAACAAGTGCCAAGTACGGTCTCAAAGCTGAAAACGACTTGTGTTTTTGACACTGGGTTAAACTACCAGAAAAAGGTTGCTTCTGTTATTTTCTGTTACTCATGCGAAGATATGCCTTAATTTATTACATATGACCTTAAATTTGTAAGTTTTCACCTTCCTTTTAAGGAATACTGCTATTTTCCCACACTTAGAGTTTCTGACTATAAATGTATCCAGATTTTTTACCAAGGTCATGATGCTAGTCATAATCAACCATTATATATGGCTTTGAATTTAAAAAGCCTGTACTGCAGAATCCTCACCTCAATTTCATTTCTGAAATATCTAAAGGGACCCTGATGTTATCATTTTCAATCAAGAATCAAACCCATCTTGTGTTTTCATTGACTGCATAGTTATTTTTTGGTGGCTATACTTGGACCTTTTTGCAATGCTGATTCTAAAGTAGCAAGTATCTGAAAGGTAAAGGAATTAAATATGTGTTCGGAGCTCCTTCATATATAGCTTATCACTTTATAAGCAATGAGAAATACGGTTCACCTTATCTAGAAGAAGCGGGTTTTCTTAAAGCACTCATTACCATGAATCTTAATATAAGAAGATAATAATATCCTTACACTTAATCCACCCAAACCATTCATTAATTCACGCAAGGGAAAAAAAAATAACTCTATACATGTGACTTGGAGAACTACTTGTGCTCCTCTGATACTCACTCTTTATCATTAAGAGAAATATGTAACACACAAATGGAGGTTGTGGTGATGATTTGGTCACAAGTTTAGGTAGTAAACTTCTGCTCAGTCGTGCTTGCTGAGACCTGCAACATTCAGCAGCACTAGCGCTTAGCATATAACAAGAATCCATCTTTAAAAAAAAAATCACATGTTACAGATAAAATCATCTTTCCTTCACAAACAAAGGCCAGCTCTTTTTGAACATTAGGCAATTTCTATTATTCCCATCTCTTCAAAATTAAAACTTCAGTAACTCATGAATGCCAAAGGAAGCAATCTAGTAACTATATGTGAAAATGATCTTCCAAAAGCAGCACTACCTCCAGTCCGTAAGTGAAATTTGTACTACAATGACATCTTATATTACTAGCCAACTAATCTGAGTAGATTAAGAAAATTATTTTTGAACTTATTTATGACAAATATAAGTTGGTTTTCCTAAAATACCATATTTTTTTTTGACTACCTTTGGATAGAAACCCCTTATGTGCAATCAATTGGGATACTTTAGGGAAAAAATTATAAATTTAGGAGATAAATTAGAGTGAGATCTTATATTAAGGGCCAAATACAACCCCAAAGCAGCTCTTATATTTAAGATCGGAGCTACTATTATACACTCTTATCAAGTTAGGAACCAAAGGAGTTACCAGAAATTTTGCAGTGTAAAGGAAAAATAATTAGATTGTGCTCACCCCAACTGATGTCACAAAATTGCAGACGGCGCATTTAACGGATCTTGCTCCATATTGATACATCAGTAGCATCCTGCAGTTCCCACAGTTGACATGGGCCACTTGGTTTGCTGTCAAAATATGAAACAACCTAGAGCTCAAAACATGTTGTGGAAAACTGATGAAGCCATGAATTTTGAAAGCTCAGTACCTTCTAAAGCTAGATTCACAGTGTGACAGCAAGAGCATTGAACACTTGTGGCTCCACGAATGTACATGAGTAAAGTGTGGCAGCCTCCACAAACCAACTGGGCCATTTCTGTGCCTGTCCATACACAGACATACATGCTTCTCCTTTTTGACCAGTGTCTAATTAATAGTCCCTTGACCGAAAGAAGAGACAGGTATAGGTAGCAAATTGAAGTTTGAAAAGTGAGAAGAAATTTGGAGCTTACCAGGAGGAGGCACAGCTGTGACTGCATTGCAAACAGCACAACAAACAGAGGTGGCTCCAACTGGATACATTAGAAGATTTCTACACCCAGAGCACACAAGTTGGCTCTGTGCACCTGAATACCCCACGCAAGTTTTTTTCACGGCTTAATACATTAGTGTTCAATAAATGACCGAAAAAACAGAAGTATGGTCTCTTTTTCTTATACCATTCCCCACTTTCTTCAAGACACAAGATTGTTCCACATACTGCATACAAATTATAGTCAAACAGACATTTTCAGGAACTGATCTACATATCCAATATCCCATTTCTTCTGTCTTATCTTAGATTCTAATGACTTGTTACTTCAGGAAATCCCTTATTGATTCTTCTATTATGGCTTTCTACACTAACTGTAGGAAGTAAAATTGGATTATTTATGACATAATGGAAGAAAGATAAAGAGTAAAGACCTCCAACCGAGACATGGTCAACATTAACGAGAAATCCATCCAGAGAAAAGCAATATACCATTTGCCGGAGGAGAATATGGAGCTGGGGGCGTCGGATAAGGAGCAAGTGGAACTGGCATTATATAAAAGCCTAAAAAATGCTGTCTTTCTTTTTCAAACTCTACCCCCAGAAATATACAACTCTTCCTCCCATTTTCACAATTCCTGGAAAACAGAGGAAAGAATGTAATGCTTCGAAAATAGGAGGGAATCAATATGAGAGGAAAAGCTGTGAAGAAAAGAGTGTACCAGAAACTAATCAGTAAACCATATAGCGTAATATTCAAGGGACAAACTTTCCCCTCAGAAATGCTTTCATAAAGATAGAGGATGAAGGAAGAGAGGCAGAAGCAGAGAAGCCCAAGTCCCTTCAAGAGAAATGAAATCTAGTTGAATAATGTAGAAGTGGGGCGAAAACATGCCTTTGGGACTTGCTACAGATGAAGAAGATGAGAGAGAAGAGAAACAGAGCAAGGAAGATAAGTAGGCAGTGGAAAGAAGTCAAGAGTCAGAAATTAGTAAAAATAGATCAGTTGGCTCAACGAGAGTCGAGACAGGTAAGAGATTCAGGACTAGGTCTTGGTTCGTGGGTTTGATTTTTTTGTTGTTGCTGAGATTCCTTTGGTAGGCGATCTCGTAAGTCTCCAGTAAGTATTCATAGAGCCCGGGGCCCGTACCCTAGCCTTGGTAGGAGAGACTGATATCCAACCTTCCAAAACTTTTATTTAGAGGAAAAAAAAAGATCAATTAGTTTTTTTTAAAAAAAAAAAATTCTTACCTTGTTTCTTAATATGTTATCCTTTTGGGAATACAGAAACTCTCATTGTCTGTTTCCCCTTTATATCTGACTGATTCACTGCCATTTCTGTTGGTAGCATATCAAGTTCAGCTCTGTCAAAGGAATCCGGGGTCCTACTTCTCTCTCCATCTCTGTTTTTAAGCTTCGCCATTGGTGTATTCACAAACCATGCACGTGATCACTGATGGTTACTATAGCCACACTCTTTCCTTTCTCTCACGCGACTTGGATGTCTCGTGAAGATCCACGTTGCGTGAACCTGGACAGGACGATCATGGCCATCCGTAGCTAAAACGCAACTCGAAGACGCAGAAAAATATAACCCAAGCAAAAACAGAGCGAGAGGCCTTCACTTTTCAGCATGTGGTCCTGCATGGATCCTTGATTTATAGTGAGCTATGAAGAATCATATTGCCTTCAACTAACAAGCTTAAAAGTGAAAACACTAAGACATAGTGAGTGCCGAATGAAATTAATGGCGCAGTTGGGTCAGTTACCGATGTCTAGCTTCATAAGAGTGGCCCCTGAAATTGTTCTGTTCTTCGTTTCAGGGCATATCACTATGGAAACATAGTATTTAACAAGCTTGTTAACAAGACGAAGATGATGATTTCAAAAGAATCTCCTGTAGCATAATAATGTAAAGAGCAGAATAATTTGAAGTTTGAAGGCAAGACAGGGAAGGAATAGAAGTACAAGTGGCGAAGTGGGGGTTTTCAGGTCTGCTGTGGTGGCATGAGCAAGTAAATTATGCCTTTTCTAAAGTCTGAAACGTTACGACAAGGTCCATAGATAAGCATATAGGGGACCACGTACACATAGTTTTATTGGATTTTCTCCGCATTATAACTCCGATCCTACTGGATATTCCTCTCATTATTGCTCTGCAGATACCCCTCAATTATTCCTCTGATAAGATTATTTCTTTCTTCTTTTCTTTTCTTTCATATCTAAGTCTTGCAAGTTGCTTGTTTCTTCTATGCCCATTTGACTTATATATAGCCAGAACCACATCCTGTCCAGATGTGAATTATAGGACTCTCAAAATCATTCAGTGATTCTGCACAATGAGGAATAACAAAAGGACAACTGAAAAAAATTGAATCCTGATCATGCAGAGCTAAATCCCGGATATTTTGGTTAATTCATGTTCATTTTCAGTAATATATATCCAATGCTGATAATGGAAGAGTGAGAAGATTTGGGGGAAAAAAGGTCAAACTGGGGTTGAAGCCGAACAAACGATGATGTCCTGCCATATAACAGCATTTAAAGCGTGCTTAGTGGTTTAAGTTGCAATCAATCAATAAAATACAAAAGGTGAAGAAGAAATATGGTTAACTTCACTCTGAGAAGAATAGGTTGGAGGCAGAGGTCCCTAGCTACGTGCAATATCGTCCATATCCTAATCCAATCATCTTATCCTTAATATGTCTAATCAAAGCTAATATCAATGGATGAAACTGATTAACTGAGATTAGTGAAGGTGACATGCGAGAGCTAGCCATGTTAAGGTGATGATATTAATGGGTCCTGTAAATCTAGATCTGAAAAGGACTCCGGAAAATCGTAACAGGGACATTTTTTTAACAATCTTCAACTCCTGTTTTCGGCCACATCATTTCAGGTTTATGTCTATGGGCGGCGTCAAGTGGATCCACTTTCACGTACGTCACTCTTCATCACATCCATCTCCATTAACTTGTCTTTCATAACAGGGATATGTATGAATATGATGTACTACAATAAAATATAATTTTGTTTGGTCTATTTAATTCTTTTTTCAGGTTCTTATTTGTATACTAATTTTATATTGGACAATAATAACTTCATGGTGTCGTGGTGTAGTTGGTTATCACGTCAGTCTAACACACTGAAGGTCTCCGGTTCGAGTCCCGGCGACGCCAACTGTTGCCTTTTTAATTTTCTTGCTTTATTGACCTTAAATATGATGGGCTGGGCTGTGCTATTTTTGTTTTGCAAATTATTTTGGGCCTTATTGGCCTTGAATATGCTGGGCTAGGCTGTGTTAACTTTTTGAACAAAGGTAAGGGGAAAAAAAAAAGTGAGAGGACTTAAACAGTCAGGGAATTACAAGACACGAGCCACGACCCCCAAAGATCCTTCAGACACATAGCTTCACTCCTGCATGCCGTCTCAATATTTCGTTGCTCTGTTCTCTCGCGGCAAACTCGGAGCACACTTAGACTCATGCGCCGATCTTCATTTAGCTCTGTGAGTCTTTACATTAGCCCTCAAGTTTTCATTTTTATCTTGTTTTGTAACTCCCCTCCCTCTGTTTTCCCCCTTTATATTTGCTTATATGTCTCTGCTTTTGCTTGCCTCTGTATATAAGTTATAGATGGGTTGCACTGGAAAGGAAAAACACATCCGAGCTAATCGAAAATCTCAATCCGTCAAGCTAGATAATTGCTGTCTTCATAGAATTTCAATTTCCAAATCTATTATGGAATCAGGCCTCAGGCCACTGAAATACCGTCTGGGTGACGAAGATTCGACTCAAAGCCCGAATCCCGATTCACACCCTAAAATCAAACTTACTCCTCATGGCGAGGAATGTGGCTGGGGTTACTGTACGGAAGAACACTTGGAAGAAATTCTAATGAAAAACTTGGAGTATTTATACAAAGAGGCTTTATCAAAGCTTGTTACGTTGGGGTATGACGAGGAAACTGCTTTAAAAGCAGTATTGCGAAATGGGCATTGTTATCATGGTGGAACGGATTTGCTGACAAATATTGTGCAGAACTCATTGGCTTATTTAAATAGTGATAGTGGTGGTGATAGTACTAGTACATGTAAAGACAATTCGGATGAGTCAGAGCCTGTCTTCCCAGACTTGAGGGAGTTGGAGGAGTACTCTCTTGCTGTTATGGTCTGTCTCTTGCAGCATTTAAGGCCTCATTTGAGTAAAGGTGATGCCATGTGGTGTTTACTTATGAGTGATCTTCATGTAGGAAAGGCAAATAAAATGGAAATCCCCATGCTTCCTGAGCCAGGCGATGGTTATACTGCTTCATCTATAGTCGAAACTGCTAACAATTCAGGTGCGATGACCCCATCTCTTTGCAGGCTTCATGGGAGTTGGAAATTAGCAAATAGTGGAGACTCTGATTTCCCTGCCAGTGGATTATTTTCTTGCGTTGCAGATATGACTTTACACAGAGATATTGAATTCCCAAAGCATTTCAATCTCCCTCCTTCTTTGAAGTCATTGTTGAAAAGAAATGTGGCAGTGTTTGCTGCTGGTTTAAGGGCAAACTCAAAACAATTGCAGACAAAAGCAAAAGCACGTCCCAGCAGTAGTTCTTCATCTACCTCGGATTCTCCTCCTGTGCTGGGGACTAAACCTCCAATTGAGAAGGAGAAGGCAGGGGATTCTCAGAATCAAAATAACCAAGATGCTGTGAATTCAATTCTTAGTAGATTTCATGATCTAAATTTTGATGAGAATTTGGAGTCTCTGGCAGAAGATCAGACGGATGAGATGACTTCCACTATACTTCATCATATTAATGATCTTGAGAAACAGGTACAGGAGCGAAAAGATTGGGCGCATCTGAAGGCAATGCAAGCTGCAAAAAGGCTAAGCAGTGATCTGACTGAGATGAAAATGTTAAGGATGGAAAGAGAAGAGGCTCAGAGATTGAGGGAAGGGAAACAGGCCCTTGAGGACACAACTATGAAAAAACTTTCAGAGATGGAGATTGAACTGAGAAAGGCTAGCAGTCAAGTGGACCGTGCCAATGCAGCAGTGAGGAGACTTGAAACTGAGAATGCAGAGATCAAAGCAGAGATGGAGGCTTCTAAGTTGAGTGCTTCAGAGTCAGTCTCAGTTTGCTTGCAAGTTGCAAAAAGAGAGAAAAAGTGCTTGAAGAGGCTTCTGGCTTGGGAAAAACAGAAAGCTAAGCTACAGAAGGAGATTTCCGATGAGAAAGTTAAGATGCTGGAGGTGCACAAAATGTTGGGTCGGATTCAGCTTTGTCAGAAAGAAGCTGAGGTATGCTCTTTCCCCTGCCCCCTTTTATCTATCTATCTATCTATCTTATAATGTCAGACTCGTATAAAAGAAAGAATAAGAAGAAAGAAACAAAAAGGTATTGTTGATTGGATATGCATATTTCATTCTAGAATAAAAATAAGATTTTTTTTTTTAATACCTGACATCTCCAATGACAGTTGTGAGACGCAGGCTGCTACTGTCACGTTGAAATCTATAGTTTTGCACTTATTTGGGATTGCTGCAAATTTCTTCATGCTTCAAAACTATTTCGATTTACTTATCCAAATCAGTACTTCTCTTGAAATCGAAGCAGCACAGCCAAACAATTCAAACGATTGGATGCATAACTAGCTTGAAATTGGAGTCTGCAAAGTGTCGACCAACACCTTTAAGATCAGGCTAAGGCTTGTTATTGTGTTTGTGTATCATATATTCAATGAAGCAGCTTTTGTATGGGATTTTTATCACCAGGAGAGGAAGTGTCGCCGGTCTTTGCTTGTCTTTTCTTCCTTACTCTTTAAACTAAGCAAGCGCTATACCCCAGCAATCCGCTACCAACACTATAGGCTTGAACGCTCAATCCTCTCCCTATTGAGAGGGTAACCGCCTATCTTTTAGCAGTTACGTATAATATTAATAAGCATGTCAAGAGCCATTATTCCTTGTAGATCCTGAACTCTATAACCTAGGTGCTTCTTCATTCATAATTTTTTAAATGAAATCATTAATCTCTACTACTCCCTCCGGTCCTAAATATACGACAGGGTTGACTTTTTTGGAGATATTAAGAAACCTAATTAAATTACTTTTAAATATTTATATTTATTATTTTTTCTCCGTAGTATTTTGCCTAACTTATAAAATGATATATAATTTAATAATACACAATATATGAAATGATTAAGTAACTTATTTATCTTCCTTAATTTCTCTAAATAAAGTCAACTATATCTTATAATTAGGACCAGAAAGAGTATTGCAAGTCTATGACCATGGTGGTTAATGGTTGTTGTATCCGAATGTTCTCTTTGTAGACTCCATTTATGCTCACTCGATTAGAATGAAGCAATGTCAGGATGTCATCATTGTTCCACTGAATTTATTAACTTTGTATTGGATCCCTGCTTCTGTTTTATTTCCCATGTAAATGTCATCCAATGTGAATTGCTGTTACTGTTTGTTGGTTACTATGTTCTTACTTCCTGTTTCCTTCAAAGAATGTCGTGACATAATTTACTCTTCTCTCTAGTTTATTGAGTGAAGCAGCCCTTGCTTCAACTGAACCAATACGCTGCATGTTATATTTTGGCAGATCAAGTGGAGGGAGGAGTTGAAGGCTAAAGAGGAAGCCTTAACACTGTTTAAGGAGGAAAAGAGATTGAAGGAAGAAGTAGATGCTAATAACAAGAGGAAGCTTGAGGCTTTGCGGTTAAAGGTAGATATACATTTTCAGCGCCACAAGGATGATTTCCTCAGACTTGAACAGGAACTCTCACGTCTTAAAGCATCTGATCAGCCTGCCAAGTTGCAGCTTCATCACCAACCAGATGGTTCACCAGCGGGTGAGTCTGAGGATGCAAAGCCCCAGAGAGAGACAATTGCAAAGATGCTTCAAGAATTAGATAAATTGGAGGAAATTTCAAAGAAAGAAGAAACCTTTGATAGGGAATGCATTATATGTAGGAAAGATGAAGTGTCTGTTGTGTTCTTGCCGTGCGCACACCAAGTGATGTGCGGTAGGTGCAGTGATGAGTATTGGAGATGTGGCAACGCTCTTTGTCCTTGCTGCCATGTTTCAATCCAACAGATGATCCGTGTGTTTGGGCCAACTTCTTAGGCTTATTTTGTTCTGATGTATCTCAGGTCCAGATATTTACTGTTTTTTCTCTTTTGTTGTTGTTGTAATCATTAGGGTTATTTGTCTTTAATCTCTTAATGCAATGCATGCTGTGACAAGTGACAACTCGGCACAAACTCTGTAGATAAACCAAGCCTTGGTGCTTGCTTTCACGTGGAAAGCTGGAAATTTTTGTTGGGTTCTTCCATTGGCTTGACAACATGAAATATGCAATACTAAAATGTTGACATTCTTAGTACCTGTTTGGGTTAGAGTTATAAATTGTTTTTTTAACATCATTTACGGTGAATGAGGTAAGTATGTAAGATGGGTTTTTTCTCGATTTATATCAATATGCTTTTCTAACATTGACTCAAACTAATTTGGTAAACATAATAATAGTTTGATTAGGTTGGAAAAACATTATTAAAATGAGAAGATGAAATGTGTGATAGAATATCTTTAAGAGTGGAAATGATAGTGTTGATGATCTAATAAGTTTACGTTATAATAAAATATCACAAATACCACGATCCCCCTTCCTATGTCTCAAGTTGTTGAGATTTAGTATATTAGATGCCAAATAATAATAAATAAATCTAAAATGTTAAAATTTAAAATTAAGAGTAAGAAAAATTGAAAAAATTCATTAAATAAAATTTGTAAAGTAATAACCTTCAAGAGATTAAATCTCAATTATTAAAGTTGACATTACGATATTAATTATAACATATTAAATCTCAACTATTAAAGTTAAAATTGTGAGAAAGAACCATAAAAGTTGATATTCGGGGTGGGAAGGTTGGAGGAGGGAAGCCGACTCCCAAGGTTAGAGAAACAAGTTGAATGAACGTCGCAATCTAATTTTAATGTATTTATATTTAAGATTATCATTTTTATGAGAAAAAGGTTATTTTGGGGCCAGTTGGGTCTATAAATTTACTAGCATCTGGACATATTTCTAAGTTTAAAAAGCTTTGGAGAAGGTTGTTTTTTAAGAAATACTTTGTTTTTTTGTTAGTATCTGTTTATTTATGATAAAAGAGTATATATTTGTGTGTTTGTGCCATGATTTTATATTAAGAATGCTTCTTATGGAGAATGCATAATTGAGCGTAGCTTTTCAATTTTTTCAAGAAATAATTTACCTAAGATCTTTTAATTAATTTCCTTGTGAATAATACTCAAGATTAAATGTTTTATGATTCCTCGTTCCAACCTCTCTTTGGTCCTTCCTTAAAAAAACAGATAAAAAGGATGGTGATGCGGCCACCTTGTTGATTTGATCAAGTATGAGACTGAGTTTCATGGTTCTAAAGAGAGATAGAGAAGAAAATTATCGAAGAGTCTGATAAGAAAGAAGACTACAGATGGCAGGATGAAAATGGTGCCACATGTTGAAAACGGGGCTTCAAAATATGCAGGAGTTGGGAATGCACGAGAGAACCGCTCATAAAAACCAAACCAGCTGTTTGTGAGAACAACAGCAGCTGCTTGTGACATCCAACTTTGCCCAGATTCTGACTCACAAAGTTAGGTAAACGACTAAAAATCCACACGCTTCTTTTGGTTCCAAAAGCTTTAAATTGTGATATTATGAGTCATTATTGGCTCTACTTCCTTGCCCCTCACCCAAAAGTGTTTCTTTTGGGCTCTGACTTCTCCCAATCACACTGTTGCCCCATTCTTTATTGCCCAATCAACCCTTCACAGGTCCCCAACTTATTTTAAGATCTTGCTTGTAGCAGTGCTACACTATGAAGAAGATCTTATATTAATAACATGAGTTAGGGCCTGTTTAAGATAGCAGTAGTAGAAATGACTTTTTTTTTTTCTGTTAGACTTTTTTTGATGGATTTTTTTTTTTTAACAAATCAGATTGTTGATAAAATTTGTATTTAAGATAGCAGTGGCAGAATAGACTTTTATCTAAATGTGCTCTTATTTAGTATGAGTTTGAAAAGTTAATTGAGATGGAAAATTACTGAAAATGACATGAATTGATATTTGATATTTTCTTCTTCTAAATTTTTCTAAAAACTCTTGAAAAATATTTTTTATATTTAATTTTATTATTAAAAGTTTGTAGTACAATTTGTACTACAAATTTTATTATATATTTATAACAGGGGGAGTATTATATATATATATATATATATATATATATATATATAGATAGAGAGATAGAGGGATATACACTCTCACATTTTAAATCGTATTTAAGATATCTCCACACCATCTTATTCATCGTTTTTAAGATATATCAAATGTAAAAAAAATCATATTTTACCAAGAAAAAAAATATAATCAAAATCATTTCGAGAAAGTCTCTAATGGCTATAAATTCCCCACCCTACCCAGGATTCTACTCTCAGATCCTTCCTTTTCTCTTACAATGTAATGATAATTTTTGTCTTGCACGGTCATTTCGTAGAAAAAAGTGAAGCCCATGTGATGGTGGTGGACTAGAAGTTCCAAGAAGTGACTTCAGACCCAAAAGTCTATCAAATGTTGAAGCTTTTGCAAACCTCCAAAAATAATGTTTTCATTGCCACTAGGCTTTTTTCACTCCATTGAGCTTTTTTCTTCTTTTGATGCCATCCCAAACAGGCTCTTACTACATCAGAATGAGAATCACCAAAAAATGTACATTCTGGTCGCCAGAGAACTGTATGCTTCTTGACATGATTTTCTATGATAACTCAGCTATTTCCATAAACCAAGGGAACATCTCAGCCATAACTTTTGGAAGAAAACTGTGCACTTTGTCTCTGGAGCAGAGTAGAGTGGCATCTAATGAAATATACTGAAATGAACATAGCTAATATTATATGACTGCCGTATATTGACTCCTAAGTACTTCCCATAAACTAGTCTCACCTTGAACTCTTGTGATCACTTTAATGGATTTCACGTGAATATGGAAAAGACATGGCCAACTTCTCACTTTCCCACATCATAAAAAGTTGGGCACTTGCTTCTCCTTTTGCATTAACAGTCCCACACTCCCCTACCAAGAAATGGTCCTGAAATTTCATGCAGGCTCAGAAATGGCAATGGCTGGGAATGAGAATGGAGAAATCAATGGGAATAGAGAGGAACGTGTTCATATAGATCGTGAGAAACTAAAGAAGCTTCCTAGTTTGGCTTGGCAAATCATTTGGAAGGTGGGACGCGAAGACCACAGAAGAGTGATCCATGCTTTAAAAGTGGGTTTGTCTCTAATTCTTGTTTCTCTGCTGTATCTGGTGGAGCCACTGTACAAAGGGATTGGAAAGAATGCTATTTGGGCTGTAATGACCGTGGTGGTTGTGCTTGAGTTCACAGCAGGCCAGTTTCTCTCGATTGGTTTTGTTTCTAGTTTCTACTACTCAAAATCCTGCCTTTGAACTTGGATGACCTTTTTTAACTTCCTTGTGCGTACAGGGGCAACGTTATGCAAAGGTCTCAACAGAGGACTAGGAACCCTTCTGGCAGGATTATTAGCATTGCTTATTGAGTTTATTGCAAAATCATCAAGACTCCATGTCTTTAAAGCTATTTCCATTGGAGCTGCTGTTTTTCTAATAGGTAAGCCAGATCTAATAATTCAAAGAAACGTAATCACCAAAAGTCCCATAACAAATTCTGGTGTAGGAAATAACAACAGCATTATACTGCTCATTGGTTATGAGGAGTTTTGATTATTACATTCCTCCCTTGGAACTTCATAGTGATTTCTCCTGGTTCAACGTGACTCATCAATTTTCCTTTGCTAACCTATGAGATATTGTTGTCATGTCAGGATCTGCTGCTACTTATATGAGGTTCTTTCCCTACATAAAGAAGAACTATGACTACGGCGCAGTGATATTTCTCTTGACCTTTAATCTGATAACTGTGTCGAGCTACCGAGTCGAAAATGTATTGGCCATTGCACACGATCGCCTGGTCACCATAGTCATAGGCTGTGGCCTCTGCCTTTTCATGAGCCTATTGATATTTCCAAATTGGTCCGGGGAAGACCTTCATAATTCCACTGTTTTCAAGCTTGAAGGCCTAGCCAATTCTATAGAAGGTATGCAAACTATATCCACGCACACAACTTTCTGTTGTCCTTTCTTTTCCTTTTAAAGAGATCATATTAGTGTAGACAAAATAAAATGTTGCAGCCTGTGTCAATGAATACTTCTATGGTGAAATGGAAGCAAGTGAAGACATAAAATCGTCCGAGGATCCAATTTACAAAGGTTATAAGGCAGTTCTGGACTCAAAATCCATTGATGAAACACTGGCAAGACATCTGCTTTAGGTTCATTTATTTAAATAGTAAATGTAACAGTTCACTATAACAGGTTTTTTTTCCTAACTTTGCTGCTTTCTATTATGAAATTAATAGGCATTACATGCTAGTTGGGAGCCAAGGCATTCATGGTATTGTCACAGATTTCCGTTTAAGCAGTATGTGAAAGTTGGAGCTGTTCTTCGTCAATTTGGTTACACTGTGGTTGCCTTGCATGGTTGTTTAAGAACTGAAATTCAGGTAATATTTGAGAAATCACATTAATTTGATCGATTAATGAATTCATTCCATGCTTAACTTCAATGTTCTTCTTTTTTTTTTTTTTGAAGACACCACGATCTGTTCGAGCCATGTTCAAGGATCCTTGCATCCGGCTTGCGGCTGAGGTGTCAAAAGTACTGATAGAACTAGCAAACAGCATAAGGAATCGCCGCCATTGCTCGCCGGAAATACTCTCCGATCATCTTCATGAAGCCTTACAAGACCTCAACACTGCAATAAAATCTCAGCCTCGTCTCTTCTTGGGGTCCAAATCCAACGATAGCCAAGCAACCAAGATGTTTGCTCTGGCTGCAGCACATGCAGGGCAGAAAATGAAGAAACACAACAATGGAGTTTCACTATCAAGTGTTAAAACCGATTCTTCGGCATTGTTGGAGTGGAAAACTAAAAGGGTTTCTACTGAGCAGTCAAAGGAGGCAGAGAGAAAGACTTTAAGACCCCAACTAAGTAAAATCGCCATCACTAGCCTTGAGTTCTCTGAAGCTCTTCCTTTTGCTGCTTTTGCTTCATTGCTGGTGGAGACAGTTGCAAAACTGGACTTTGTCATCGAGGAAGTTGAAGAACTTGGCAGATTAGGTAGCTTCAAAGAGTTCAAGCCAGATGATGAGGTTGTTGTGACTTGTGAGAGACCCCGTGTTGATGTAACTCAAAACCATGTGCCTTCTCACTATGTAGATTGATCTACAGAGTTATATTACCGACTGTATTCTTTCACGAATAAGAAATTGATTAATGATGCTATATTATTTGATATTTTTTGAAGACTTCTGAGATACAAGTCACTTTCGAAAATTCTTGAAAGTCGCCTCAAGTGCTCAAAGCTTAAGCTTGTAGTAGAAGTATGTACGGGGCAAAGAATACTTCCAACTTGCCTTTCATGGCGGCTGTCCACATCAAGAAACAAACCTCCCACTGTAAAAAGCTTTGTGCATAAAGAAAACAAAAAATCACTTAAGCCCTTGTCATTTTCCACAAGGAGGAAGATCTAACAAAGAAATATAGAAAAATGATTATGCATTAGACTAATTAACCAACCTCCATTGTGCATGCACTATTTTCACTCGTTTCATTTTCAACTCTCAAAGTGGAGCATAATTGTTGGAAGCATGGTTGTTAAAACGCCGTCTTAACTCGTTGAAACGGCCGATTTAACGTTTTTCACCGGAAAAACGTGCTGGAACGGAGGTTCAAACGGAATCAAGGCCGAAACGGTCGAAACGCCGTGAGAAACGGTTGAAACGCACGAAACGGCGTGTTCACCGTTCAGGAATTTTTTTTTTTAAATTGGTCAGAATCGCGTGGGTCACCATATTCGCATTTTGCTCTGTCTCGAGATCGACTTTCCTTTCCCTTTCCTCTGCTTCTCTAGTCGCTAGGGCTGATGGCGTCTTTGCTCTACGCCTCTACCTCGAGGTCGAAGTCTGGAAGTCGAAGTCGCTGAGGTCAAAGTCGAAGTCGAAGCTTGGCAGAGTTCACAGTTCACACCGTTGGGCGTCGGCTCGGCGTCGCTGAGTGCTCTCTGGCCTCTCTTCTCTGAGTACTCTTCTCGTCGCTGAGGACTCTCTGATCATCGGTAAATCCCTTTGAGAGTTTGAGTTCATTGCTTTACTCTGTTATTGGAAATTGTTTGTTGACAAATCTGAATTTGTTGGTGTTTCACTGTGTCCACTTTCCACGGTTTTGACTTGAAATCAGATTGTTGGAAATTGAAATCAGAATATCAGATTGTATTTAGCTTGTCATTGAATTTTCTGGACTATAATGGTTGTTTGACTTGTTTCAAACTTTGTTTATGCTGCTGGCCGTGAAAACAGAAGTAATAGGAAGTGGAAATTTCATGTTTTTGAATTTCTTATAGAATATCATTGTCTTGGATGTTACAATTTTGAAATATTTATACTAAGTTCAAATTTCAATGTTTTCTTCTTTCTATGTATTAAATATAGTTTGAAATCATATGGCCTCATCAAGTGGAAATGATAGTAGTAGTACTCCGGCTTCTGCAACTCCAAGTGTAAATAACACTACTGTTGGGGGGAAGAGAGTGGCTAGGAATACTCCTGGAAATAGGTTAGATCCTGGATGGAAGCATGCAATTGAAATTCCAGGAACAAAAAAGCTTAAATGCAAGTATTGTCCCAAAGTAATGTCTGCTGGAGTTTCTCGTGTGAAGCACCATTTGGCAGGAACATCTAGAGATGTTGAACCATGTATATCGGTGCCTGAGGAAGTAAAAATAGAGATGTTGAATCTTCTTATTGCAGCAAAACAAGGAAAACCATCTCAAATACAAGATACAGTTGTTAGTGGTGCCACTGCTAGTGCTACTACCTCCTCCGATATTTTTAAGAGAAGTAGATTATCGGCCCCTGTAACCCTCAACACCATAATGAAGAAGAACTTGAGGGAGGAGGCATGTCTTGACATTTGCTCTGCTATTTATAACAATGGAATTCCTTTCAATTTTGTGAATAGCGATGATTTCAAAAAGATGTGTGAATCAATTGCTAAGCATGGACCAGGTTTCAAGCCACCATCTTATCATGAGTGTTGAGTAAAATACTTGAAGCAAAAATATGATAAGACAATGACTGTTGTTGAAAAGCATAAGGCTTTGTGGAAGAAAACTGGATGCACAATAATGTCCGATGGGTGGACTGATAAAAGAAGAAGATCAATAATCAATTTTTGTGTGCATAGCTCTATGGGAATTGTGTTTCTCAAGTCCATTGATGCATCTCACATCACGAAAACAGCTGACAAGATTTTTCAGATGATTGATGAAGTGGTGGTGGAGGTTGGTGAAGAAAACGTTGTCCAAGTTGTCACGGACAATGCTGCAAATTATAAAGCTGCTGGGGCTTTGTTGATGGAGAAAAGAAACAAAATATATTGGACACCTTGTGCTGCTCACTGCATTGATTTGATGTTGGAAGATTTAGAGAAGAAAATACCCATTCATCAAGACACAATTCCCAAAGGGAAAAAAATTACGACTTATATCTATTCAAGAGCATCTCTCATTCCAATATTGCACAGCTTCACTAATGGCAAAGATTTGATTAGACCGGCCATGACTCGTTTTGCCACATCCTATTTGACTTTGAAATGCCTCCATGACAACAAAAATGCAATGAAAAGAATGTTCTTGTCAGAAGAATGGAAGAAAACCAAATATGCAAAGTCAACAGATGGAAAGCTCATTGAAAATATAGTGATGGACAAAGTCTTTTGGAAAAAGGTTGAAGTTTGTTTGATAGGGGCACTTCTTTTGATTGAAGTGCTTAGGTTGGTTGATTCAGATGATGCAGCAATGGGCTTCATTTATGAGGCAATGGATCGTGCCAAGGAGAAAATTGAAGAGGATTTAAAAAAAAAACCTACATTGTAAGTTATCATTTAATTTATTTAATTCATACTTATAGACATTTTAACTCAAAATTAATTCAATTGTTATCTTTTCTTTTCTTTTTAGTTATCAACCTATTTGGGATGTCATTGATGCAAGATGGGAGAGGCAACTCCATAGGCCTTTGCATGCTGCAGGCTATTACCTTAACCCAAAACAACATTATTCTCCTACATTTAAAGTTGATTATGAAGTAAAGGTTGGATTATATGATTGTATAAAAAGGATGGTGGCGGATAAGGCTCTTGAAAGAATTATTGATGGGCAACTTGAGGAATTCAAGCATCGTAGAGGCCTTTTTGGGAGTTCCTTTGCTATGGATGGAGTTGAAACCAAGAGTCCAGCAGCATGGTGGGAATCTTATGGTGATGGTGTTCCAGAACTCCAAAAATTCGCTATCCGTGTGCTTAGCTTGACATATAGTTCCTCTGGATGTGAACGGAATTGGAGTGCTTTTGAGATGGTATATTTTTAATATGAATCGCTTTCATTTCAATAATATGATATTAGTCTAGTATTAAATTATTTTCTTGTATTTGTTTAGGTCCACACAAAGAAAAGAAATCGTTTGAAGCAAGAGACAATGAATGATGTTGTTTTTGTGATGGCTAACTCAAGATTAGGCAACACAGAACAAAGAGTGCCTCCTCAAATTGATTATAACTTTGATGACATTGAGTCGGATGATGATTGGATTGTGGAACCAACATGTGAAGATTTTGGAGAAGATGATGGTGTTGGAGAAGATCAAGATCCCCTTGCCTTGGATGATCATGATTTGAATGAAGAAGAGGGGAATTTGAATGATTTAGATATTCCCGAATTTCTTAGTGGGGGAGGGGATGGAGAAGATGATATTGACATTGACTTTGACTCCGATGAGTTAAATTAGAGATGTTGATCTCCTTTATATTTTTATTACCTTGATGTTTTGACTTTAATATGTATTATGAATTTGTGATGATTGATGACTAAGTGTTGGATTTTATTTTTTTTTATAGTACGAAGTAAACTCTTACGTTTCGTTTACGTTTTCCGTTTTTACGTTTTTGTTTACCCTTACCGTTTCAACGTAGAAACTACGTTTTAACAACATTGGTTGGAAGGAAAGATTCTTTTGCAGCCATAAAGAAATCTTGCTTAGTTAGTGAGGAAAAAGCCGCATGTACACTTTTTGATGGGAGAGTTAGTGCTGAATATGAAGCAGGGGAATGGAGAATATGTCACAGGCACTACCATATTATTACATATAGTGTAGCAATTGCTAGTGCTTTTTAAAAAAGCGTTCTTAAAAATTCATATAATAGTGAATTTCTCTATATGCATTCTTTGAGAGATGCACTAGTGTCAATTGTAGTTTCGAGGAAACTCCCTGCCACTCTCGAGAATATAATTTTGGATCAATGCTTGTGTAATATCATAGTAATAGTTGAATAAGCAGCCTTGTAAAGCTTTAGGTTTCCCAACTTCAACAGTTAGCTTTTGAGATGTAATTCTTCTAAAGACTTACACCCATTACATATACCTACTCCAAAATGATCAACTTTGGATTCAAAACTTGAGTCTCTTCAACTCAGCCACAGACATGTTATAACTATGCAGTAAAATGAGTTTGCATGCACTGCACTTATATTTGGAAATGTTCATTAGTTGAAACTGTTAATGTATCATCAAGGGATAATTATTTAAAGAGAATATAGAAGGGTTAAGGGGCAATTTTACCCTAAAAGTGACAAGAAGGGAGCACTTTTTTTTTTCTGGCTATTATCCAAATTAATTTTGACTATTTGTTAATCAAATATACTAAGCGAAAAGTCCACATTTCATTCCGTCATTTTTATTAAGCTTCAAATTTGCCTTAGAAGTCTATATGTAATATACTTTTTTTTTTTCAAAGTTAGATTTAAACCTTCCAGGATAAATTTGAACCTTAACAAAAATGACGGGATAAATTTGAACCTTAACAAAAATGACGGAATGAAATGTGAATTATCAGCTCAGCATAACAGTTAAAATTAACCGGGATAATAGTTAGAGTAAAAGTGCTCCCTTCTTAAAACTTCTGTGAAAAAATTACTCCTTAACCCAATATCAAAACCCTGCAGTTAACACTTGTAAACAGAAAGTTTATTGGATGCTTCTCAAAGCAACTGCACAGTGGCATTGTCCTCCCAATTCCAAAAGTTAAGATTTATTCCAACTTTATTTTTTTAAAAAGACACATCTCTCTGCATTGATAAGGTTATATGGCGGCTCTGATGACTAAAAGTAGAAACTGGGGCCCAAATCTGTTGGCATGCAGATGCTCTCCTCCTTATTTGTTCCTGCTTTTGACTTCAAGCTTTACACAATTAAGCATCTTTTACGCGTAATCTTGCTAGGTACAGTGCAAAAACCTGATTGAATTAACATGGATGGAGTTTAAGAGGCTACAATACAGCCCATACATGATCAGAAGCTTCACTTGATAATCATATATTGAAGCTCGCTTTTGCAAAAGATTGATGGTAAAACCAACTCTGGGTGAAATCGATAAAAGTGATTATCACCGGGCCACACTGGACAATGACACAAATGACAAACATAACTCAAGCACTTCAAACAGAAAAGAATTCTGGTTGATGTACAATAAGTGTACTTTAACGTTTTATTTATCACTCCAAGACATACATTAAAAAAGCGTTGCCTCGGATATCCCCTCTAACCAAGTCATAATATAGCTAATAGGACCGGACTTTCGCATCACAGACTCGAAACCTAAACTTTCAGAAATGTCTAGGATACGCGGTTGAATTGATCTGATCAAATCCTCCATAGGGCATAGGGCCATTTCCATAAAAGTTCATGAAGTTTGCTTGTTCCATGTAGGTTGACATGCTAAGATCACCAGCAAATTCAACTTCCCCGTTCAAGTTTGAGTACGATGAAGAAGGTGAAATTTCTGTGTGTTCCAATGGCTGCCATGGGGTCATCATTGAGCTTGATAATTCATACTGTGGAAAGTATTCAGACACTGCATTTTGTACTTCAGGATAGTCCTGCAATTGTTGGAAGAAGAAGAAAAAAGTCAGAAACGCGTCTAAAACATGACTATTCAATCTCAACTTTTGTTCTTTTTACTCCTACATGAAATGTAAGACCTTTGAAGAATCGAGAATAAAATCTGGAGAGATCCAGATATCTGAAGGATTGGTCTCCATGGAAGCTTGTTCCAACTCTGCCGTCTGAACCGCATTGGAGGGAGAAGTAATAGGGCTCGAATGGCCACTCTCATTGTACAGATGACTTGTTTGTGATGAAACATCACCAGATACATGAAAAGGTTCATTTGAGATTCTCATTTTGTCTCTCCCATTATCAGAACTGCTTCCAGCCTTTTTACCCTTTTGTTCGTCATTTGGTTTCTCATTCTTCTTGATCACTCGGCACAGAGCAAAACCACCCTACAGCTCAAAAACACATCAAACGCTATAAGGCATTACGTTGAAGAAGGTAAAATTTAAGAATTTAAGAACTTTGGAAGAGTAAAATATACCTGAAAGCTTGGTGATGATCCCGAGGCAAGATCATCACAGAGGCGATACTCGTGCATGACCCAGTTGGTTCGATCTCCTAAAGGAGCTCTTCCACAGTAGAAAACCAGAGTCTTGCGGTAACCGGTGACAGAGTAAGGAGAAGAGTGACACACAATTTTTCTGTCTTTTCCGGTGGCTTTCCAGTATCCAGCTTTGGTTGCTCTGTTAGTCCTTGATCCATTTGGATACTTTCGATCCCTGGGACAGAAGAAAAACCATTCCATATCTCTCTTTGGAAGGAATGATTTCTCTGCACATCACACAACTCACCAGTCAGACCTCTCAAATTCCCTTAAAACGAGGAAGAAAAGAAAAAGTTGTGACATTTGCTTTTTTTTTTTTTTCCAATTATTGACTAAAGAATTTAAATCACAAGGAATCGGCTTTTGCGAGTGAAAAAGTTATCACTAATAATTAAACCCAAGAGAAATTTTTCAGAAAAAGAAAACGAATAATTGCTTGCTTTATAGCTTTCAAAGTCTCTGTTTTCACACTGGTATGAAAAAAAGAATTCTTTTTTATATTGCAAATGATCACAATGAGAATTCGAGGATTACCAGGTAATTCCCAGGGATCAAACTTGTAAAGATCAATGACGGGTATAACTTCAAGCTCAATTTCCAGCCCCTCTACTTTCCTTTTTAGGTAATATCCCACAAGTTCTTCATCAGTCGGGTGGAATCGAAAACCTGGAGGCAGTGACGCACCTCCCATTGTAATTTCTTTCTTCCTGAGAAATACACACACAAATTCGCAAACTTGGAAGAAGAAAACAAACAAAGATAGAGTAAACAAAATCAGATTCTCGCAGAAAAGCTCAAAGCTTTACAGAGAACTGACAGTAGTTTCCAAGATCTAGTGCAGAGTGCCGCTAAGTTTCCAGGCTATAACTATTCAAGATATGAAAAATCCAAAAATAGAAGCTTCTGTCTAAAATAGATTTTCCATCAAAAGTCAAGTAGAATTTCCACAGACGGCACCCGTTGAATGCCAGAATCATCGTATTCAAGAAATTCGAAGGCTCTTATCGTACCAACCTCCCTGAACCCCAACCCCTCCCCTTAATAATTAATCCCAGGAAAGCAAAAACAGAAATAAAGAAATGGGAAGGATTTTAAGAAGAACTAGAACAATTGGAAGCTTAAAAAAAAGGCCAGAGAAACAGCAAACAAAGTGATGAGGAGGAGGAGGAAGAGAACAGTAGGAGGGTAGAAGTGAGGAGGAGAAAGTGGAGAGTAAAAGCAGAGCGGCATTGAGGCGTATTTATAGCATTTGGGAATTGTGAAGGGGAATCAACAGTCCCAAAATGCTCACACCGAAAGTTTGAGGCTACTTGTCTCAAAGTGCCCCAAAAATTCTAAAGCTCATTGGCCCACCACTAAACCCGTTTCACACTAGAGCAGAGCATTAGGTTCCCGCCAATTCAAGTGATTTGTGACCGTTATTTGAAAGAGGATCTATATCATGTGTTAAGTTATAGCCGAAGATCCAGTTCCGGCGGATTTCAAATGAACAATGACACTTAGGTTATGAGATTCATTATTCATCATTCATCATCGTGCCTTTTTTAATCCAGAGTGAAAAAGCAGAGAAGTTTGTGTTTAGTTGGGGGCCTCCAGTTTCATCAGAGTACAAATTCAACTTTGAAAGTTGAAACATCATTGATTCAACTTTGACCCCTCCCCAACACAATGCAATTCCTGCAAGCTAGCTTACCACTCTCCTTCATCATCTCATGTTATACACAAGCAAAGTGTTTACATTAATTCTTTTTACTTTGAACATAGGATAAAATTTTTTGATGACATGAGATTGTAACTTTATTTTCAAAATAGCAAAAATTAATACTATTACAAATCAAGAAAAATGAAATATGTATCAAAAGTCAGCTGAAATTTAAATTCTCAAACATATTATACCCTTCCTTCATCAGTTATAGATAAATGTAAGTTACGTTGCACAGAATTCAAGAGCAGCTACACCCACGAAAGATATATATTACTACAAGTCTTTAAGCAAATTTTAAGTGCGTCTGAATACTAAATTTTGGGAAATTTTTCAGGAATTTTTCGTTTAAGTAGGTATTAAAATAATCAGAAGAAGTTGCATGGTGTCATAAGAGGGGAGTAATATTTATAAGCTAGTGTGAGAAAGTGACACGTAAAAAGGGTAGTTGGAAGCCAAGCGAGGAGTTCGAGACGCGTCATCCTGAGTCGGACAAAGCACTTTGAGGTTTGTTTGAAGAGTGATTGTGTCATCAAGTGGGACCAATCCTCCAAAAGAGGTTCCTCACATCAGTTTTTCAACTTTTACCGTCACATATACCAATGTACTGTCTCTCATTCCTTCTCATTTCTCAATCTTAAAAGCAATAAAGCTCTCTCTCTCTCAACTCCTGGGGCCTATTCCATGCTGTATATGCAATATCTTCGCTAAAGTTATCAATTATGTAAATTAATTAATGGTTAAGGTGTAAAAATACACATAATTTTTTTTTTCAGGAGTAAAAATACACATATACTTTTTTGAGAAGTAAAAATACACATGTGGTTATCATTTTAGTGTAAAAGTCACATCTCACCGTTAAATCACTGTTCACCGCCGTTAAGTTACTGTTCACCTCATTTCTTTCTTTCTCATCACAGTGAACAGTGACTTAACGGTGAGATGTGACTTTTGCACAAAAATGGTAATCACATGTGTATTTTTGCTCCTCAGAAAAGCATATGGGTATTTTTACTCCTGGGAAAAGCTCATGTGTATTTTTGGACCTTAACCCATTAATTAATCCGGTGCTCTAAGACCTACTCGTGTTATTTAGTTTTCTCCTTTGCTTTATATATCCTGTTACTACACAGACTTGCTCTTGAATCTAACTACTGCTGATTTGTGAATTATTAGTGCAAGTTACTTCCGGCTTCTTCTCGTTTCTTTCTTTCTTTCTTTTTTAATTTTTTTGTAAAAAATAAAGAAAGAGCTTCAGGGTTTTGTTTAGTTTGCTTTGCAAGATCAATGGGTCAAGCTTTGAAATGATGTCATTTTCCCTAATCATTTGTAATATTTGCAAGAAATTAAATGCTTTCTCTCTCCAGTTTTCTCATGTGCTATATATTTGTTTGTATATTAATCTCTGATTGTACATGGATATTTTGCCTATGTGATTGAATTTACTTGTAGGTAGATGGCTTCTCCACATGATGATAGTGCTAGCAGAAATGTTATAGTTGCAATATATTGTGATATAGTGACTGAAAGATAAACATTATTATTAAAGGTAAAAATAGTTGACAAAGTTAATAGTATTTGCTTCAAACGTTAACTTCGTTTAACTTTGTCTTCCCCATTCATTAGTGGTCGTATAGTTAGTACTTTAAAAGTGCTTTACTTTTGTTAAAAATATGCGTTAATTAGCCAAATAATCTATGAAGCCAAAATATTTATAGCAAACGCTCAAACATTTTTTGGTAGGTAACCTTGAGCTTATATACTCAAAACCACTGTTTTCAGTTTTGATATGTAATCTACCACTCCCTCCTATCCTTAGGAGTTGATCCTAATCTTAAATATAATACGTAGTTTTTATATTTATTAATATTTTAGTGATTTACTTCTATTAATGCTCCCTTAACAATAATTAAAGTGAAGAAAGAATAAGGAAATTCAAGAAGATAACTAAAGTGATTTAAAAAATACGTATCACATTAATTAACTTAACTAACTTAATTTAATCTAATAAACTTAAATTAACATGTCTTATATTAGAGACTAGATGGAATATATATGTTCTTCTATCTGTACTTATATGCGCGAAAAGCATTTTATGTTTATTTAAACCGTTGGTACAATCTCATTATCGGGATCCTAAAGAAATTGGCCTGGTCTCTGTTCAGACTTCAGAGATTGGTGTCTCTGAAGTTATATTTGGCAAGACAACCAAGAGAGAGCACTGAAACCGTTTAGGACCTTTTTAAGATGTGAAGAAGGGCAAAAGGCCGGGTCAAATTCATTATTTTCCTTTTGGTTTTGTAGTGACCGTGTTTTGTATGTTGAGTTTGATGGTGAAAGCACACTACCATTTTTGGCTTTTTCACACTATATTTTTATACATTATCCCAATTTTGGCGATCGCGTTCACATTGTCAGGAAGCAAATTTACAATCTGATGAAGCCAAACTAAAACAAGTTCTGTAAAAATCGTTTGGTGATTTGTCCAGAAGAAGGCAAAAAGATCAGACTTCATCTATATACGTTACTGTTTCTCTTATGTCATCTTCCATTTGGCTCGTCTTTAATTACTCAAACCTTCACAAAATCTTATCCCTATCTTGTTAAAATCTTGGATCTGTAGAGGCCGAGGTGTAAAGTTCCATTCATACATAAATTTAATTGCAACTGTCGTCAGCTGAACTTTGTGGAAAAGTTCGATGACGCCCACATTTACTTTATATGAATTATATTATTCGTGAAGGCTCCAAAATGAAGTCTTTTTGTAATTGATCAGTAATAGTAGCTCTCATGCTGTTTTTGAATGGAAAAAATAAGAGCGATTCGGCGGCTGAGCTTGAGAGTTGAAAAAATGAAGTGTGAATAGAGAAGGGGGAGAGAGAGAGAAGATTTGGGGGTCTCGATTTGGAGAAAGATTAAGATAATGAAAGGAGATTAGCGTGGGATCATACAAGTTTAAGGCCACCTTATCCTTTTGTCGCAGGCTGTTTGTCTTGTGCTTTGTGGGATGTCTTTTTGTTGATACGGTTGGTGCCAGATTCAGTGTTGTGATTTGTGAATCTCTTCTTCCACACCCCACCAATCCCAATAATGATCACTTTCTTTGTCCTAGATGCGATTACACACATCTTGAGGTTCCCAAGTTCTGTTTTTGTTAACCCCCCATCTAAAAAATTACTGCTAATCAATCATTTTTAATAATTAGCTGGATATACATTAACAGCCTGAGATTATAAATATGATCAAATTAAACTGTGACGACCTCTCACTTATAAAGGAGTTATCGTGTCATCAGGCCATAAATCTTTTAGCTACTACATACTAATTAATATAAACAGTTAAAAATAGATCATAGTTTCATTTACTTGACTGGTCAAGCCGTCCCTTGATTTCTCTATTTTATCCCTTTTGAGGTGGAAGAATTGGCATCAAGAGTTGACATACAACGATAGACAAAGCTGTTCTCCGCATACAATATGATTTAGGGCTACCCAGGTGTCAAAAAAACAGGCTTAATTTGTATGTATTCGCATGATGAATATGTCACAACCGTTAATCACATTGGGATTAATGAAACCAAAATCCCAGAATAGTGGAGAAGGGATTTCTAATTATGAGGGGATGAAGAAGTGATATAAATTAAAGGAAAAGGGAAGTGGGGCTTACTTGGCGGCATGATGAGGTTGGAAGAAAATGGAGAAGGGACGGTAGAATGGTAGATGCATAGAAGAGACACTGTGTTTGCCAAAAAGCTGAAAAGACAAAAGAGGCATGCAATTTCATATGACCATTTTCATTCCTTCCTTACATTATTCCCTATTATCTCATTATCTTATTCCAAAGCTCCTTCTCTTTTCTTCATGCCCTCCTTCCTTGTCTCCCTCCATAATTCACTCAGCATGAAACACATTGCCCCTTATTATAATTCCTCTATGCATACTCTTTCCCAATTTCCAGGAATTTTTCTAACAGATATTCTCGATTCATAATATATAAGTCACTTGATAGGTCGTTAATGAAAATTTTTCTTATATTATCTCAATTGAAATTTACCAAGTGAAGATTTAAAGTTTAATGTAGTGTTTGTCGATGCTTTTAAATATAAATAAAGTTAGAAAAATATTTTATCTTTAGATAAAATTAGTGCATGAACTACGTATAGGGATGGAAATAGGTCAGGTCAGGCTTTAGCTTAATAGGTCTGAACCTATAACAAGGGTAAAAGGCCTGAGCCTAAATGCAGACCTTTTTTTAGGCTCAAACTTAAGTCTTCTTAAGGCCGAGTTGAGCCTGAAGCCTTTTTAAAGGCCTACTTATAATATAAACATTTAAAAAGGCTTATTGTAGGCTTTAAAAGCTAAATTAACTAATATAAGAGTAAATATAGTACTATAATTAACTAATCATACTTGAAATTAGAATATAAGAATGAAAAAAAATAAATATTGTGTTATTTATATGATATAAATTTAATTATATTTATTTAATATGTAAATAGGTCTGACCTTCTGAAGACTTACAGGTCAGGTCTTAACAAAAAAGACCTCGCCTATTTACACATTCAAGTCTTTAAATAGACCTTGGTCTGGTCTTTTTAACAAATAAGTTAGATAATACCAAGCCCTAAACAGGCCAAGTCGTAGGCCTCCTGATAGGGATTTGGCTTATTTTCGCTCCTAACCACGTCTCCTTGATTAATATTATGATTAATATTATGATGAAATAGTTAGAGGTGACTTATAAAGAAGTTCCCAAATTACACAGAAATTGCATTTTGCGGTGAATAAATATTTGAAATATTGACAAGCATATTGTTTAAAGAAAACTAAGGGGAGGAGGTTGAGAAGGAAAAGAGACAAAGAAGGGACAAGAGAAAAGGGGAGGAGCAGTAGGAGGGCAGACAAATTGTCGGAATGAGATCACTTTAACACACACTCACACACCAAAAGCATTACATGAGCAACTCTCACATTAACGAGGCGCAGATTTAGTTGACTGTAAAATAATCCAACCATCCTGGTCAACTATACGCATCATCCTCAATTTCTACCCTCTTACATTATTAATACAGACCACAAGTGAGACATTCAAAAACACGCATGAAACATACAAGGAAGATGTACTCTTTCCATAGATTTAATAAGGTCAAAAGGACCATTTGGAGATTCTATGCTTTTTTTTTTTTTTTGAAAAAAATAGCAAGGATTTCTCCTTTTAAGACGGAGAGCGTGAGTTTTCACCTCTATTAACAAGTATGTCTTTCACAATTCAAACTTTTTATGGGGTGAGGCAGTATGCTACCTCAACCAGCAACTACATGATTAATTCAGATTCAACATTTTGGGCCAGGTTGTTGTGGATGCTAAGGCCCTTCAAGCCCAAATAACTGTCCGAGCCAGCCTAGGGTCACAATAGAAATGGGCTAGCATGACAGAACGAGCTGGTCAATTGGACTCCCTAACCCATCAAATTCATTTTTGGGCCTGAATCTCATAAGTGGGTGTGGCCCAACAAAAATAATTATCAAATCCACTCCAATAAGCGCATAATCGTGCCTCTTGTTATATTGCTATATTGGCCATCGAAGGTCTGCGTGGGGTCTGGTGAGGTGAAGCAGGGAGCGAGACCAACGAGTTGCAATTGGGAATTGGATGTTTCAGACTTTCAGCTCAGCTGAACATCGTCGATGAATGCTTTTGCCTTAGCTACTCCGGTTCCGATGAGTCCTTCAGCCTTATCGCCTCCAGTTTACAAACCTTCCGTCCTTTTATTCTCTCCATCTACGACTACAACTTGTAAGATCATCGCCAATCGCAGAACGAAAGCCTCCGTCTCTGTTCGATCTTCTCTCACTTCACAGGCCATCACTTCTGACCCATTTGTACTTGAACTTGCTGAAACCCTTGAGGACTCTGTCCCCTCTTCTTCTTCTTCAGCTCCCCCACCACTCCAGAAGCTCAGAGAAGCATCCTCTGAATCACTGCTTTCGACACCTTGGCCTTCTCGCAAAGACGAGCCCTTCCGCTTCACCGACCTCTCATTCATCAGATACTCTGAAATCCGTCCTGTTTCTCAACTTCCGGACCCATCACGCTTGTCAGGCATCTCTGTGGATACTCAATTTCCGTGTCTTGGAATCGTTGATGGCCATGTGGTAAAATCAATGTCCAATTTGTCCGGATTGCCAGAGGGAGTTTATGTTGGCAGTTTGTCGGAACTTACTTCGACGAGCATAATGGATAGGATCTCGGAAATTGTTTGTGGGCTGAATGATGGAGACTTGTTTTGGTCTATCAATGGAGTAGGGGCTCCTGATGTGACAGTAGTCTATGTTCCAGAAGGGTGTCGCGTGGAAAATCCGATCCATTTGGCGTACTTTTCAATTGAGGGCAGCTACGAAGGTTCGAAAGCAATGCACGTTTCAAACCCAAGAGTTCTAGTCTTGGTGGAGAAGGGAGGAGAGATTGATATAATTGAGGAATTTTCCGCCCAAAACGGGAATCAATGTTATTGGGCAAATTCTGCTTTGGAGATGGTCATTAGAGAAGGTGGAAAGGTTAGGCATTCGTATATTCAGAGTCAATCCCTGTGTGCAGCTCATATAAAATGGACCTCAGTCCAGCAGGTAAATGCTTTTGTTTTTCGCCTTTATCTATTACTATTAGTCGTTTTAATTAGTCTCTTACATTTAAAGCAGGAATTTACTGGTAATATAGGGCTACCTAGGTGATCCACTTATGTGATATGAATGATGACGTGATTCTGATGGAATAATATTCAGCTGTTCATTCATTTCACAGTTAATGTAATTCAATGGAGCTTTACATTTGTGGATTTTCTCTACTCTTTTCAAAATTAATAACTTTTGAGTTAGTATATGTGCTTTGGTAATGCCCTTATGAGGGGAATGCTTACTGGGAGAAACTTGTTGGATGTTCTTTTAACTGAAACAGGATGCCAGTTTGCTCCACAAACGAACATAGAAATCTGACTTGTTGACAACAAGAAATTTCTGTTGCAGTGACTTGTTTAAACCCAATACTCTACTTCTTTAGAGTTAATTGTTCACATCAATTCTCTTGAAACTGCTCCAGATCCGCCAGCTAAAAGGGTCTGAGTTTGTAAGTAATTTGTGATGCTTTGAGTCAACAGAGAAGATATAAAGTCATGTTGGAGTCATTTGTTGTAGAACTTTCAGGACAAATGGGATATTGAATTAGGTGAAACTGTTTCTCGAGTCCACAAAAGGAAAAGAATCCATTTTTGGTTTACAATCAAATATCATAAAGTTCTCCTTTAAAAATCTCCTTACATTGTCAAGATATATGAAAGAAATTTGACAAGAGTAGTCTCACGATTCAGTTGATTGATCTCAGGAATCATCTAGTACATATGAGTTGATCGAGGTAAGCTCGGGAGGAAAGCTTGGCAGGCATAATCTTCATATCCAGCAGTTGGGCCCCGACACGGTGACAGAATTATCAACATTACACTTGTCTGTTGACGATCAAACCCAGGATCTGCATAGTAGACTTGTCTTGGATCATCCAGGAGGTTATTCACGTCAACTTCACAAGTGCATTGTGACTCATTCACAGGGGCAAGCAGTATTTGATGGGAATATAAAGGTTAACAGGTAACTGTGTTTTAATAGCCCTGTGATGACAGTTTTGTGAAATTATGTACATGATGGAATAAAAGAATTAATATATTTTGAGGAATTCTAGCTTTCTTGTATAGTTTATTTTATTTGCTTTCTGTTTTAGCTTGCAAGTGGCTGAATATTTCTTATGTTTTTTATTATAGCTTTAGTCCTTGCGTCCAGTTGCAAGAGCTATCTCTGAGGTTTCTAACATGGGATTTTTTTGGGCCTGATAATATGGGATTGAAATCACTTCTATATAATGGGGTTGATTTTGATGCTTTAAGTGATAATTAAAGTTGATTATTGAGAAAAAACTTATGCACTTGTTCCCAAGTTCTGTGTAATTTTGATCAAATATAGGCTGCTTTATTTGAATGCTGAACTATTATTTTGATAGGTATGCTCAGCAGACAGATGCTGGGCAGTTAACAAGAAGCCTCCTTCTTGAACCTCGGGCAACTGTAAATGTTAAGCCAAATCTCCAAATTGTGGCCAATGATGTCAAATGCTCTCATGGAGCAGCAATAAGTGACCTAGAAGAAAGCCAACTTTTTTATTTTCGAGCTCGTGGTGTTGACCCAAAGACAGCTAGAAGAATTCTAGTTTTTGCCTTTGGAAGGGAGATTATAAACAAGTTGCCTTATCCTTCCATTAGAGAGAGTGTACAAAGGCAGATTAAGCAATTATTGGATCCAGCTCCTAATTGATCATCATGGTGAGCTGTATACCGAGTGTAAACATTATACTGTATTCTTTAATCCCCGACAATTATATGGTTAAGAAATTTAAATTGAAATGGTTCTTAATCTTAATTGTTCCTTGAGGTAATAGTTCAGTATTAATTGTAGTAGGCCGGCTTTCTCGACTCTAGGTATTTCGCATCACATATGTATCAATAAACTTAAGTTTTTCTTCTTGAAGTTTACTATGTTTCTGAAGTTTTGATTGTGTAGGTCTGATCACAGTGATCTAAGTGCTCTTGCCAAGACTGAGGCGTCTAATGCTAGACAGTGTACGATTTGCTGTAGTAATGATCCTTCATCTGTATGCCGTTGAAAATTTTCAGTTCTATCTGATGCCTTTGTTATAATTGCTTATATTATTGTTGCTTCTTATTAATTGGTTTCTCTTTTTGTTGGTTGTAAATACTCCCTCTATTCATTTTTGTGAAACAAAATTACCCTGACTTACATGTATCAATAAAAGAGTTTCTAACATTAATGGCGCCAATCCCTTGTCTCAGGTTAGGATAAAATGGAAAAAGAATCCATGATGTGTGAAATTCTTTGGCATCCCAAAAGATCTCCTGACTGAAACCAATGCCCCCTCCTGAGAAGCTTATTTTGCTGATCATTTTTCATCGTTGGTCAAATTTTTTTATTTATTGATTAAGGATATTTGAAAAAAAATATTTGTTACTCGTGAACCAAAAATTTTGTCTTATGATTAAAGATGGAAGGAGTAATAAGTAATGAAATTTACTGGGGATCAGAAGATTGAGAAATACCCTTTTCCGCTCTCAAGGTGATTTTCTGAGGTTTGCATCTTGCGTTGTTGATATTATATGTGTGTGTTTGTGATTTACAGAAAATTATATTACCTCTCCAATTTAATATAAGAGCTAGTTAGAGATTTGATTTAGTGTTAAATATATATATTTTTAATCCATTTTATCTTTCAGTCTATAATTTTCTCCCGAAAATACATTAAGAAATTTTCATCCTATAACAATCATGATAAAAAATAATATTTTAGGAAAATCAAAATGTTGTTACGGATAACTAACATGCTCATTAACTTCTTTAATTTATTAAAATTATATTAACTAGCTCTTATATCAAAAATTGAAAGCGAAGATAATATTATTTTTTAAGTTATTCATCATAACTTATTGAGTAAAATAGTCTAAATTCCCTTACATTTTACCTTAATTACATAAATCTCCTTTCTATTTTGAAAACATATACTTAAGTTTAACCGTTGATTACATTAATGATTTTTATTATTTAAATTAATATTAAAATAAATTTTATTTACTAATTTACCCTTCATCATTACCAATTCTCTAATTTTGGCTAAAATTGTTCAAGTAATATAATTAATATTTTTTCCTTTTTCTTAATTTATTTTTAGTTTTGCAAATAATTATCTGTTAATTATTTTAATTTTGAGATAAAGGCATAATTAATTTAATTAATGAATTCATAGAAAAATTAATTAAAATATGATTAATTATTTTAATTGATGCATACTTAAATAAACTTGTTTATAAATGTTTGAGCCAAAAAAATGTATTTAAAAATTTAAATTTTTAAAGAATGATAAGTTATATAATATATCAAATTTACATTATTAATAACATATGGTGATTAAAAATGTGCCTTTTAAATATTTTTTTAATTATGGTGTCCTTGGAAAAAAAAAAGCAAACAAAGAAAGAAGGAAATATATTTTTAGTCATTTAAAAGAATACTAAATAAATAAACCTTAATAAATATGATAACAAAAATTTAAATTTTATAAAATAATAAAAACTAATAAATTTTATAATGTATTGGAGATTGTGAACATGTATGTATTAAAATTATTTTTTGTTTGCTTAAAATTTATTTTTAGGTAAATATAAATGTTTATTCATTTGTTAAAAGAGGGTTATTTTGGTCAAAAAAATATTTAATAGTCAAATTTAACCATCGGTTCGATAGATAGAAATGGAATATCAAATAAGTAAGGGAGGTTTTATGTATCATGTATTTTAAATTTTTTTTTAAAATACACATGATCTTTTTCCCCAAAAACGCCCAGCACCAAAAACTTTTTTTTGGAGTAAAAATACACATGTGTTTACCATTTTGGAGCAAAAGTCACATCAGACCCTTAAGTCATTGTTCACCGCTGTAATGTTACTATTTACTTTATCTCTTTTTCTCTCATCACGGTGAACAGTGACTTAATTGTGAGATGTGACTTTTGCTCTAAAATGGTAACCACGTGTGTGTTTTTGCTCAAAAAAAAAAGTTCTTGGTGCTGGGCGCTCTTGGGGAAAAAGCTTATGTGTATTTTTGCACCTTAAACCTAAAAAAATTAATTTCTGTATCATGCATTTTAATTTCAAAATAGATGGAAGGTTTGTGTAATTTAGGTAAAATAGAGGAGTATTTTGGTTTAGGGTTTAGGCAAATATTAATGTTTGTTAATTTGTTAAAAGAGAGGTATTTTGGTCCCAAAAAAATGTTTAAGGGTCAAACTTAACAGTCTCCTAACGGCTAGATGAATAGAAAAGGAATATCAAATATGTAAATGAGGTTTCATTATCATGCATTTTAATTTTAAAAGAGATGTACATACATTTTAAAAATCGATGGGAGATTTGCTCGTAATTTAAGTAAAATAGAGAGATAGTCAATATATTTTACTCTTATAACAAAAACTAAAGGCGAAGGTAATATTATTTTTTAAGTTATTTATCATAATTTATTTGAAAAAATTGGCAAAAAAAAAAAAATTAATGCATTCAGTAAAGGGGCGGGTAGAAAGTAGAAACAAGAGAACTGGGATTTGGAAGGCTCGACCCAGCCATCCGATCCTTTTGTTTGTCCATGAAGCAAAAATATCTTATTTGGCCGGTCAATTTGCAGGAATAAGATTGAAGATAAGGTTTCAGCTTATACACAACATCTTAAATATTGGAAGTTGGAATATCTTCACTTCCGGTGCCTACAATGGCGTCTCCTCTGCCAACAACTTTGGATATTTATTTTAATGGGCATACCTCAGACACCAAGCGAACAAGGTTCAGCAGCACCTCTCTCCGACACAGCCATAGAAAGTTCTCCATTCACTGTACCATTTCCAAATCCACTCCTGAAGCTCCCCCTAGTTCCGACGAACCCGACTCCAAAAACCCTTCATTGTCGGAGCAACTCCGACCACTCGTCAACACCACCTTATCTACCTCTTCCACTCACCAATCCCATGTCTTGTCCAAGCCTAAATCCACCTGGTTCAACCCCACTAAGCCCAAGCGCTCTGTTCTTTCCCACCAGAGGCACAAACGCTCTGCTTATACTTATAATCCCCAGATCAGAGATCTCAGGCGTATTGCTCAGAAGCTCAACGATTGTGATGCCTCAGAATCCGATTTCTTGGCTGTTCTTGAGGAAATCCCGACCCCTGTTACCAAAGAGAATGCGCTCTTAATTCTCAACGGTTTGAAGCCGTGGCAGAAAACCCTTTTGTTTTTCAATTGGGTCAAGAAGCAGAATTCGTTTCCCATGGAACCCATATTCTACAATGTCACAATGAAGTCTCTAAGGTTTGGGAGGGAGTTTCAGCTGATTGAAGACCTCGCGCACGAGATGATTGAGAAAGACATTAAAATGGATAATATCACTTACTCCACCATCATAAGCTGCGCCAAGAAGTGTTACCTGTTCGACAAGGCTGTGCACTGGTTTGAGAGGATGTATAAAACTGGTTTGATGCCAGACGAGGTGACTTATTCTACTATTTTAGATGTTTATGCCAGACTAGGAAAAGTTGAAGAGGTTCTAAGTTTGTACGAGAGAGCCAGAGCCACAGGGTGGAAGCCTGATCCTGTCACTTTCTCTGTGTTGGGAAAGATGTTCGGCGCGGCTGGTGACTACGACGGTATTAGATACGTTTTGCAAGAGATGAAATCGCTAGGCGTGCAGCCTAATTTGGTTGTGTACAATACGTTGTTGGAGGCAATGGGAAAAGCTGGAAAACCAGGGTTTGCACGCAGCCTGTTTGAGGAAATGCTTGACTCAGGGATAACCCCAAATGAAAAGACATTAACGGCTGTGGTCAAGATATATGGGAAGGCAAGGTGGGCTAAAGATGCTCTGGAATTGTGGGAACGAATGAGGCAAAATAACTGGCCCATGGATTTCTTTCTCTACAATACATTGTTGAATATGTGTGCAGATCTTGGATTGGTGGAAGAAGCTGAAACGCTATTCAGTGACATGAAACAGTCCGAGCATTGCCGACCAGATAGCTGGAGTTACACTGCAATGTTGAACATTTTTGGGAGTGAAGGGAATGTGGATAAGGCAATGGAAGTGTTTGAAGAGATGTCTGAATTAGGAATTGATCTCAATGTGATGGGGTGCACTTGTTTGATTCAGTGCTTGGGGAAGGCTATGGAGTTTGATGATTTAGTCAAAGTTTTTGAAACCTCAATTGAGAGAGGAATCAAGCCAGATGACAGGCTATGTGGTTCCTTACTCTCTGTTGTGTCTCTGTCTCAAAATAGCCACGATGAAGAAAAGGTGCTTGCTTGTTTGCAGCAAGCTAACACAAAATTGGTGGCCTTCATAAAGTTGATGGTGGAAGAGAAAACTAGTTTTGAGACAGTGAAAGAGCAGTTCAAGAGTATAATGACTGAGTCAGCTGTAGAAGTGAGAAGACCCTTCTGTAACTGCTTGATTGATATATGTCGCAACAAAGATATGCAAGAGAGAGCACATGAGCTTCTCTACTTAGGAACCTTGTATGGATTATACCCAGGTTTGCACAACAAGACAGCAGAAGAATGGTGTTTAGATGTGAGGTCGCTGTCGGTAGGAGCGGCTCAAACGGCAATGGAAGAGTGGATGGGGACGCTGACCAGAATGGTTCAGAGGGAGGAGGAACTGCCAGGATTGCTCATAGCCCAGACTGGAACGGGAGTTCACAAGTTTTCCCATGGATTGGGCATGTCGTTAGCCTCTCATTTAAAGAAAATGGAAGCTCCTTTCAGGCAGAGTGAGGACAAAGCTGGCTACTTTGTTGCAACAAGAGATGATTTAATATCATGGGTGAAATCAAAGGTTCCGTCAATTGCTGTTACAAACTAGATGATGAAACAAATTGGGTTACATCCAGAGAAGGGGTGTAATTTTTCTTTGCATAGCATACGCTTCCCTGAAATTTCAGTGTCTTGTTTTTGTAGGCAGGGTGCTTGTTGCTGTGAATTGATCATTTTTTTTAAAAAAAAAAATTATTATTAAACGAAAATGGTTCAAACCCGCAAGGAAAAAGGCTGTGACGATCGGGAGCCATAATGTTGAGTAAACTTGAGTGATGAACTTATTTCAATCTTGGTACTAATAGTAGAATTTGATATCTACTAATTTTCAACGTCTGTTAGCCAAATTTTTCAACGTCTTATATACAATTTGAACGAAGTTCTTTCCTTGGAGCAACGCTCCTCAATTGCTTCCTTTCAACCAAGCAAAAGGGGAAACACAGCTAACATGAGTCCAAATTAGTGTACCTTAAATTTCTCTCCATACAAGTAATTTTTAAGATACCAGCTTCTAGGCTTGTAATTCAATGCATGAAACCTTTTCAGTAATCCTCAAATTTTAATTTTTCCCATATACTGAAAGCTATTAATTATTTTTGATAACTTTCAAAAAATAACAAGCAGCAATGAATCTTCAAAGAAATTAATTTGAAGATGAAAGTTTTAACATGAAATTGTTGCATCCGCCACCTAAAATGGCTACTTCGTGCAATCCTAAAGCTTCGGACAGAATCGCAATAAATCTTTGTACGGAAGAAAAGGCATGGCACCAAAAACAAAAAAACCGGGAGCAAGGTTTGGTGATGTAATCTTCAGATTCCCTGATTAAAGACTTCGCTAGGACCCATTTGATCCTACAACTCGAAATGATTTGATTCACAGGGATCTCAGTAATTTAGAATCATGTCGATCCGCAATGGTGGAACCCCACCCTCAATTACAGAAGCTCGTTCCTGAGTAGGGAATGATCAAGTTAAATTAAGTACATTTGTATCCCCCACCCCACCAATGTACACCCATATTCTTTTGGCGAAAGAAAAACAAAATGAATAGAAAGAGCCTCCGCTACGCAAAATTTCTATCATTTTTCATCTCTATAAACTGGGGAAAAAGAAGAGAGGGAAAGAAGACAGCGAAAGGGCAAAAAGAAAACAGGAAGAAGAAGCGGATCTAAAAGACTTCACTATCTTTTCCTCCTAGAGAGTATCCCTAAAATTCCACCAGCAATTTCCCGTTCTCAAAGCCCAATCCAAAATTTTTGGATGAAATTCTAACGGTAGGCTATTGCCTTTTTGCCTTTAACATCTGAGATGACTATGCCTTCATGCTGCAAGACCCCGTTTAAACACCTTAGGACCCATGAAAAATGGATCAGCTGCAAAAGTTAGGTGCCAATTGGATCACCTTCAGGTGAAGAAAGGAAATGTATATGGCCGCCGGCTAGTTGAAGGTTGGCCTCACAGATACTTTCCTGATGATTTCCAGATTCGACCCTCAAGTGATATCACCATGACGGTAACATCATCATGGTATTTCCTCCTATCTCCTTGTGGGATATCCAACAAGTCATGTAAATCCATTCCTACAACAGTTGTTCGCACCCTCATTAAATGTGAGTTGTATACAGTACAAAGTTCATGGATAGCACAAAAACAGACAATACAATGAACACGTCAAAGTGGGGACGTGAAAATACACAAAACAATAGCCACAAAGTATATACCATTATTTTTACAGAAAAAGCATAACCATTTTCTTGTACCAATTTTTTTGCCGCTTTTAAGCAAAATTACCACCCCACGGCAAAAGTTCACTCCCTTTCTATCATAAGCAACCAACCAAAAAGTTCAAATTGCCAATGCGATATCACAGCAAATACTTACAGAAGAGAACACATTTTTTATGTCAGAAAAGATGAACCAAGCAACCAAAAATTTGAATTTTCAAAAAATAATGCAGAGGCATGCTGGGAAAGATTTTGCTCTTTTGATATTTCCTTATCAGTGAGGTATAAATCCAAAATTATTCTACTTCATAATAATCCAAGATATTTCAACACCGCAACATGACTGCTAAAAGGAAAACACTAAAAGGTCAAAAGACTTGTTTACCAGCTTTCTTAGCGGCACGGAGGAGAAGCTCCTCAATCAAATGTTGAGCAGGATCTCCATCAGGAAACTTTTCCATGAAGCTCTCAACTTGAGAAACCACTTCTTGATTGCTTAGATATTGATATAACCCATCAGATGAGAGGATCAAGAACTGATCTCTTGGGCATAATCTATGATGACGTAGTGAAGGGCAGCAGGATATATATGGAGCGGTGCCAATATATTCATTACGAAACATTTCCAGTAGAGGATCATTCCACTTTGGCTGCAGCACCATGCAAATGATGCCATCATGTAAGTATACACTTGTTAAAGGTAGTAAATATATCATGCAGCAAATGACCAGAGACAGGAAAGGGATGCAAGAATGAATGTGCACGAGCATAAGTGTATGCAGCAGTGCCATAAGCACTTTAGAATTAAATTTATATGACTGGTGCAGCTCCTTCCATGGCCAGACCTGAATTTTAGTGAACTTTACAGTGACAGAAATCACTTCTCACAACCAACCACAGGAAAAGACAATGAGAAATATAAGAATCATATATTGGTTTTCCATGTGCACAATTAGAAATTAAAATCACTGATATACAAAATTTTAAATGTGTAATGATGCCATTGCTGTATTTGCATACTGGTTATCGATCATGTTTAAATTATGTATTGGATTATATCCATGGCCCGTTTTCAATCATTTAAACAAGCGAGCAATAAAAAATGTACCCACTGTATCCATATCCTAATAGTTTATAGAAAATTGTCATATCCTCATATCCTATACCTACACGAAGACAGAACATCTTGTAAACCTGACCTCAATCATATGAATAGGCCTTTTTTCTTCTTTCTTAAAGGTCAATTAATAAATATATATCAGACCATTGACGCAAAGTAAAACTGAACAAGATTAATAAAGAATATTCATTCACATCAAGAAATAAGAACCAACATAAATCGTTAGTACTATTTCATAACTATGAAACTACGGGAATCAACATATTCTCTTCTTTTTTAAGAAAGGTGGGAGGATTTAAGAAGAGAAATATAAAAGACATTCAAAATATTCATAAAAATGCTCAAGTCTATTATATGAACCTGTTTCAAAAATCCTGCCCCAAATGCCCTGGTAACCTTAAGACGACCTTTAACTCTGTCATTTACAATGCATTGGTTGTCATCTGGATGTTCATTCTTAATCCTAATGACTTCCTGCAAAACAATCAATTCCATCTTTTAGACAACTGAAATGACATTAATCATAACATGATTAAAGAAACAAACAAACAACAATACTGACAGTAACTGCAACTCAAAGCAGTACTTATATATCAAAAAGAAAACTGCAGATGAGCAGAAGACTAATGATCAAATCTGAACGTCAACAGCGGACAGATATACAATCAGAAAAATAGGCTTAAACAAAACATGGCAAAGCTTAGCAGAAACGCAATCTGCTCGAGGAAAATTACACAAAGACACGTAGGCACTAAAGCACATATGAACCTATGTGAAAAACACAAATGGGATGAGTGAGAGAAAAAGCCTACGACATAAAATTCATAAAAAAATCAGCATCTAACAATAAATGGCTGTGTTATTTGACTGGTTTTATGGGGCCAATCTTTATCATATTTATGGAGAGCAAGTAGAACCTGACTGGAAGAAATATAGTGAAAAGTTACAGCTGCAAAGTGCAACGAAATGGAACAAGTGCAGATACATGCAGTTTTCAAACCAAATTTGGCAGGAGTGAAGGAAGCAAATTTTCTGTATCAGTCTAGTAAAGATTCAAGTGAATCATGCATATGTCTAAAGTTTGGTTAGGGACTAACGGGAAAAATACATGATACCATACGTCTAAAGATTGATATTGAAAATATTAAAAACGAAAAAGCTGCTGCCAAAAAGAAATTGCAGAAGCTATTAGTTTTTTTATTTTGATAGAATACATCAGTTATGCACTTTTTTATGAAGACTTCAAGCATAAAAAACCTGCAAAATCATTTGGGGTGTGTTTTGGTCCCTTTTGGGAGGAGAGCATAACAGCCAAGAGAAGGAAATCACAGGGAAACTTCCACATCTGCAACTTCCTTGTTTGGAAATAGGCTTGGAATAATGTAAAGACGAATAGGGAAAAGAAAACCTTTGTGCTATCATTTCCCCCTAGGGTGAGTAAGTAATATTCAACGGTGATTAATGACGTAAATTGGACAGTATACTAGGATACCAATATCAAATGTGGCTTCAACGATCACATTGCACAAGAAGCCTAAAATGTAGATTATCTTTAGAAAGTTTAATGGTTGTGGCAAGTATAGACAATAATAGGTCCAGCCAAGCAGGAGAAATTCTCTCAAGCTGTCAAGTTACTTACAAGGAGGAGGAACGGCTCAATTAAAAACTGCCCTATCAGCTGTTAAAGCCGGCACTTTTTAAACCGACAACAAGGACACAATTAAAGGCGGAGTTTGAGCTCCCATGCCTCTAAATTGTTACAGGACGCGGGGAATCTGAGCCTAACACAGTACGCAAAATTGAATTGCCGAGGCTTTTGTGTTTACGAGTACAATGAATAGCCAGTGCGCAGAAAAGAGGAAAATAACACAGTATAATGAAAATAAAGGAAGAGGGAGGAAGAAGCAGCCGTAAGGCCAAAACATTGAGAATTAAATGGACCTCTTCCGTTATTAAAAACAAAAGAAAAAAATTGACCTCTTCAATGCTCGTGCTGTGATCAGTGGACAGCTGCAATGCAATCAACCTCATTTCTTGAGCAGGACCCTCAATCCCCGCCTTGTTTGCGCTTTCACCGGCAGTTAAGGACTCCTCAACTATGCTCTCTGTGCTTGACCCCTTATCTCCTTTGTTCTCCAATTCCACGCTAGAATCAAGCTCTTTGGGCTCAAATTGTGCAACAATGGCTCGGCTATCTCCCACATTCATCACGTACACATCTTCATCCCTCATTAAAACAACTAGCAGACATGACCCCATTAAAGCGATCTCCGGGTTTGTATCAAGAATCTTATCCGTCATATCCAAGTATGCAAGTTCGGTCAATTCAAGAGCTCGAGATAGAGCTCTCAAGACCGAATCATGATCCACGGGACCCACTTTCCGCCTCCTGTTTCCACGGGATGGCCTTTCTTCAGCCCGATTTTCTACCTCAACCTTCTCTTTATCTTCTGTGCCGAGTTTCCAGGGAAACAACTTGCTACCTTGACCTTCCTTATGTTTTGATAATCCATGTTTCAACTTCGATAATAATAGCCACCGTCTGCTAACTGCTGATCCCGCATTGCTTACGCTCAGGGCATCATCAACGGAAAATGCAAATCTATCTGACCCTGAAAGATCAAGCCCGTCTTCTGCATCAGCTTCGGCGAGTAACTCCCATAACCTACGCCGCCTACTTTCCGTTCCGTCTGCTTGAAACGTTACTCTCTTTGCTGACTCTCGATCAACCGGCAAAGAATTCAAGTCCTCTCTACTCACAGTTACGTCCGCCTCATCTGTTAAGTCTCTGTGGGAGATTTCAATCGATGGTTCAGATTGTTCTCCAGGTAATGCATTCTCGGCAGGCGCGGTCGATGGGTTAGTTTCCTCCGCTTCTTCAGCTTCCCAAAACAGACCCTGTAATTCATTGTACACTGCACGGTAAAGATGACCCATCAGAAATTCCGGCGCGTCAGGGCCATTGAAGCCGTCGTATATCCCAACAAACAACCAGCCGTGCTCTTCCGAGACAACTACATGTACCCGATCCTCTCCCGCCTTCCCATGTGCCCACTGTACATTACTCTCACTCTTTATCTCCGATTTCTCTTCGCTTGGCGGAACATCCTTTCTACCTACGAAATTCAACACTGGCACAACCCACGGCCGCTTCTTCTCCGAAAGGTTCCCATGGAATGCCTTCCGAAACCCTGAAATGCTCCTCTTCCGCTTCTTTTTGACATAAAAGCCACCAAGAGGCGCCGAGAAAGGAACGCCGCCTCCACCTTCGGTGTTGGCGCTGGGTTCGAGAGGCCCAGAGAGGGCACCGCGCTCAATTGGGCCAGATAGAAAGAAGGCTCCCCTATCTACCGGACCTGAGGGGTCACCCCCCCGGGGAACTGGCTGAAGCGGGAGAGCACTAAACGACGATGTGCTCTCGAAGCCATTCACAATGTTCCCCCTCGCGCCACCACCAGCGGCACAGTCGGCAACATCATCGTGGATATTGTCCAGCTGGAGAACAGTTTTGGGAGTGGAACTGTTGGCGCTGACGGAAGCTCCGGAAATGGCCTTGAAGACGGTTTCGGGCAAATCGGGTCGGGTTCTCGATACGGGTTCATGAGATGGAGAAAAGCGGAGGGAGTTAGAAGGCGAGACGAATCGATCCGACTGAGTGGGGGAAAGAAAGCGAGCAGAAGATCTAACGTAGCAGAAGGAGTGGCCTAGGGTTTCATCATCCAAGGGCTCAGTGGCGGCAAAGATCACTTCCTGTTGATCCGGCTGACTGGAGGTCCGGTTAGCCGGTTTGCAGCAAGGAAGGAGGCTAGAAAGTCCGCTCCCCATCACATTTGACTAGAGCCACTGTCTGGCAGGGAAGAAAATCGCCGAAACGATTTTCCGGCTAAGTCCGAGGAGAGGAGAGAAAGGACAGGGACCGAGAAAAAAAAAAAGATAGTGAGAAGCGAGAGTTTTAGAGAGAGAGAGAGAGAGAGAGAGCGAGAGAAAACAAATAAAGTGAGAAGAGGGAAGAAAATAGTGACTGGGCGTTTATTGTTTTTTAATATTTCTTGAGTTGAGAAAAACTGACCTGCTTGCTTTCAAGACAGGGATTGAGGGAGAAGATCGGTTACTTCCTTTCTCTCTCCAAAGTAAACTCTATTATATATATATATATATATGTTTTTTTTACTCCTTTTTTTTTTTCTTTTTCTTCATTATGTTTTGAGCGCTTGTTGGCAATTTCCCGTTGAGTTTCCTTGATGCAGATGGCAAACAATTTCGTTTCATGGAGTTCCGACTAATAATATTTTTTGTATTTTAGTTTCGTTATTTAATAAAAATTATCTATTTTCCGATATTTATTTCATTCCGAATATTTATTTTATCCATTTTGTCTTGTATATCAAATATGGTAACAGTGACCTGTCTTTGACTTGCAGATCGACACCCTGCGCCAGGTCCTGTTTCGTCTCCATGATTCTCTTCACCATTTTTTTTAAAAAAATGTAAAATTGTTTCTATTGAGCCTATATGGTAATTTTAAAATTAATTAAAAACTCCCATTTATTTTCCTGAACTAAAAATCCTCCCAACTCTCGAAGGATGTAAAGAACAAATTACAAATTCACAACACGGGGTTTACTTGTTCTTTGATTACAATGTCTCGCGGCTTATTTCAACGGTGATGATCTCATCCCTCTGAAAACGACTCTCCATTTATTTAATCAAATGGCTTTTGTTTTTTAATCCAATTTTTTTTTAAAAAAAAAAACAAAATCAATGTGAGGGAATTAAAAAAATATATATGTTTTTAGTAGTCTCTTGGCCGTTACTCAAATGTACATACATGTGAAAGGTGTATGTTAAAGTATATATATTCGTGTTGACTAGGAGGAAGCTGAAAATTAAATATCTTCCACTGGGTGACGTTAGGTTGCTTAATTAATTAATTAATTAATTAATCGGTCATCATAATTTTCTCCGGTCGAATACTTTGTATTTTTATTTCCCGCGCGTATAAAGTAAGTTGTGTTTTGTATTTATGATTTATATATTAAAGTTGAAATTGCGGCCATCATATGACTTAGAATTAAACAACGTAATTAATTGGACCAGTTGTTATTGATGTCGCAATTGCGAACATAACGCAAAGCATTAACAATCGTCAGCAGGAGTAAGTCGCTTGTGTTGTGTGCGCGCGCGCGCGCCTGTACAGGATTCACGCGGCCCCAATTTTAGAGTGTGGTTTTTTTGCCCCCCAAATCATTGTCGTTTTATGAAGCCATTGACATTTAAAAACACATGTACGACTCTGGGATTAAAGTCGAATTGGGGTGATAACGTGTCTTTATGGGCATTAATGGCGAGGAATTTTTTTTTTTCCAGATAATAATAAAATAATAGTTTTTTTTTTTAATCTAGTGAATATACAAAATTTGGAAAAGTTATTTTTTTTCCTCTGAAATTTGGAAAAGTTATTTCACTCTTAGCTGTTTGTGAAGAGAAAAGTCTTAAGCAAAATTTGTATAGGGGCCCACCAAATAACAGAAATTTTTTAAAAAAAAAGTCTTTAGATTTTGAAAATAGAGGCCTTTTTTAGCATAAATTCATTAATACTTTAACAACTATATTAGTCTTGTTAACAACTATATCAATCTTATTAACAACTAAAAGTTTTAATGAATTTATATGAGAAAAGAGCCGAGAGCCTTTTCTGATTTTTTTATAATTTTAGAGCCTTTGTTAAATTTTATCCTGTTACCTAGATCTTATATAGATTTTCCGAAAGTCTTATAATTTACTTTATATTCGCATGTCAGAGACCCAAACTTTAATTGTCGCTGATTTTTCAAAATAACAGATTCAAACTTGACAAGATATGAAAGTCTAGATCTGCCAAAAAGGAAAAAAAAAAAAAAAAAGTCTAAACGCGATGGTTTGAATAGCAATATATACATGCATATCTGCCATTTGACCAGAGAAAAAATAATTAATGAGCTGGTTTCTAAGATTCTTTCAAGGCATGCAACACCTTACCGTTGAAAGAAATTCGATCACAAAAGACTGATAGATTATTTATCCACAGAGTCATCCAAAACGGCAGTTGTCATATTGTTAACATATCAATTATTAAAAAGTGAATAATGGGAGTTGTTTAATAAACACAAGTGGATTGATATTTAAATTAAATGACACTTTTGCGTTATATATTTAGAGAGTTGATATAGGTTTTAAATATAAGATATAATTTTTATATGTATCAATTTTTTTTAGTATACTCATATTAATGCTTCATTAATAATAATTAATAAGGAGAAGGATTGAGAGGATTAAGAAAAATAACTAAGGTGTTTTAGAAAATACATGTCATATTAATCTAATCAAATTAAATAAATATATCTTATAGTATTGTCATGAGACCCTCTCCATACAAATCATTGAAAACCAAACCTCTAGCCAAATGTTTGAAAAACTCAATTATCACTTTGATCCTATTTATAAGTCCATTTTAACTAAATCACATATATTAAAGGAGTTCTAGTGTTGGCTATGAGACACTTTCCATACAAACCGCTAAGAATTAAACCTCTGACTAGATGTTCAAAAAACTTAATTACCACTCTGATCCTATTTATAAGTCACTTTTAACTAAATCACACATACCAATGAGAGGTGGTTATCTCAATGATAATGCAGTAAATTAAACCTTACCCTCATTTATGAATAAGTATTTGTTAACTCCCTCTTTTCTTTTTTTTTATTGGTACAATTAATATGAGCAAAAGTGTCACAATTTCATTTTTTTTTAACCTAAAAGTAGATTTATAAATATGACTAAATTTTTTTATCAAATAAGACTAGAGTAGTAGGTGTCAATTGTATAAAACCTCATGGTTGAGTTTTTTTTTTAATATGAAAAATTTAGGAAAAAAGTTGGGCTCGCTCACAATCTAAGAGCGAAACCTTTCTTCCTCCTAGGTATGTTGGGTAGGGCATGCTGTCTATTATCCTCAGGTATTTACTTAGACACCTAGGAACTAGAATGTCTCCCCCAACGCTTTAACCAACTCAAAGATTGAACCCCCTCCCTTTGGTAAGAATGTTCGACCCACTTTACGAATTGAAGCCAAAGATGAGGGGTGGTTGAGTTTCAAAGAACATGGAAAAGGTAGGGGAGGGGTGGGGGAAAAGCGTTGGGCCGTTAGGAAAATGGGTTGACTTAGGAAGGCCCAAAAGGTAAGATAGAGAGGGACGTGAGAATACATACAAAGGGCGTTGCTGATTCTCAATCAGCATCTCTCTCTTGTTCGAATCAAGCCCCCCTCCCTCCCAAAAACCCCCCAAAACAAAAACAATTTCCCTCCTTTTTCTCTTATGCCCTATCTTGTCTCTAAATATAACTTAGCTAACATTTCAATATACTTTACTTTTTAAATTTATACTCTCTTTTAAATTCTTTCCTTGATATAAGGGTAACAAAATTAATTTGTGAATATTAAAAATTAGTTAAATTATTTTTTATAATAAATATATATTTATTTACTTAAAATATCATGTTTTATTACGTGCAATGAAATCACCCTGATAAAAATCCCTTTAGTTTGTGCAATTAATAAGTATATTTTAGGGAAAAAAAATTGTAAAATAAAGGAATAAATTGAGATCTTAAAATCAAAATTAAAGTAAAATCCTTATCTAGTTTCTATATTTTGAACTGGGTTTGCAATATTTTTTAAAAATTTATTGTGTTTTAAGAAAATCAACAAGTATTTGTAAATAATTAGTTTTCTTAATTTTTTATAAATTAATTATCTACTTTTTGAACGTTTAGGAGCGGAGGGAACATTTTGGAAAGTGATGACGTGAAAGCTTTATTCCACTCGGTCTGAATTTATATTTTTTCAATAAAGCAATAATAAAAATAGAAGCTGGGGGTAAAAAGGGAATAAGGGGTTAATAGTGGAGATTGGGAAGATGGAAATTTGGTTCGGAGCTGTAGGGGGGTTTTGGCGCGCTCGCTGGATCTCAGAGTGGAGAGATCTGCAAAGTCAAAGAGTTTGTTGGGTGAGGTGGACACGTGGCACTACAAGACAAAGTGTTTCCAAGGTCACGCGACTCTTGTCACCTCCCTTCTTTTCTTCCTCCTTCCTGTCCCCATCCATTCACACCCCGGGCCTTATTTCTTTTCTTTATAATATTGCTGGTGTAAAAAGATATTCTATTTTTTTATTATTACAAATTAATTTTTTTAATATATAGATCAGGATTTGTTAACACGAGGGCTCAAATATTTAACAACTTAATTTAGAGAAACATGTTAAATAATTGGACTGGGAACTATGCTAAATATAAATAGTTTTTCTAATTAATTCATGCATCTTAACAAATGTACGATTTATTATTATTTTTAGAAAAAATGTTACTTTTTTTTTTAACTCTTATTAACTAAGTTAATGATAGGGTTCTCGAAATGTACTGCCTAGTTCACATTAATTCAAAAACTTCATTTTGGAGAGGACATGCCTATGTGCTTTAACATGGCCTTCCCTATTGGCTATTGCTTATGTTTTTCTCTCCATAATTTACTAGCAGTATTTATAGTTTTTTTTTTAATTTGTGTTTTTTGGTTTGGACCTTGTTTCTTATTGTAGTCCGGAGTTTATATTTAATGACAACGGATCTTTAATTTCGTGTGGGTAAAAAAATCATATTAATTAAACAAGACCTATAATATCACGCGTACATTTTACATAGGAAAATTTAAAAGATCATTAGTTTTATGGATGCGATTGGTGAGTTTTATATATTTTTTTATGATGGTAAAATATATTGGAAGTGACCTATAATAAATATTAGGGCTTTGGTTTTCTCATGTTACAAAAAAAAAAAGTTTCTTACCATCATTTTATGTGTGTGTGATATGAGAAAATGATTTTCCTACAACATGAGAAAATGTTTTCCCTAAATACTAATATGGTATATTGTTAATTAGTGGTTTATAATATAAAATATACTCATATTTCACAATCAACACTATAAAGTACTATACTACGTAATATTATATCTCCATATATAAAGTAACACACATCATTCAATTAAAATATAAGTCATTTTTAATTATCTCATTCAGAATTGAGGAAGAACAATTAATTCATTAAACCTGTTTTAAATTTAGAAAAATTTAACTTTGTCCCAACTAAATAATGTAGAGTAAACATAATAAATACCAGTCGCATTAAAACATTAATTATATAAAACAAAATTGGTTATATTATACAATGCAGTCGTTGCTAACTCTACATGCATTGTCACTAAATTTTCTTAAGAATTCTCATCGATGGAATCGCTTTCCTGAAATTACATACTCATGATTTAATAGATTCTGAATCCAAGCATGATTTTTTACTTTTAACTGACTAGCTAAAGCCTATACATATTCTACAACAAAATTGAGTGAGAGTGAATTATAGAATTTTCAGTAAGATCAGCTATTTAAAACTAACAATGGTCAAGGCAAAATAATAATAATAATAATAATATTGGTCATGCTGCAACAGTTGCTTAAAAAAAATTATAAATAGCTACAATATTTATAAACATTAAATATTCAATATATTTTATGATAAAATTAAGAATTGAAATTGGTCGTGCTAGCTAAACTGATAAATAACGGGTGCCAGTAAAAGGACTGATAACAGTTGGTCAACGACCTCTGACAAAGTTGCAGGATCGTAGGTCCCCCGTTTCTTTCTCGCTCTTGTTTAATCATCCGCCCACAGTTACTATTGTGACAGATATAAAAATAGATAATAAAAGGGCAAATTTGTATAGGCCCAAGTAACAAAATTTTTTTTAGAAAGGATTCAAGGATTCTGAAAATACCAAAAAAAGTCCCAAGGTTTTTTCTGATATAAATTCATTAAAACGTTAACAACTATATCAGCCTTATTAATAATTATATCAGCTCCGTTAACAACTATATTAGCCCTGTTCACAATTATAATTTTAATGAATCTATACCAAAAAAGGCCCTGTAGCTTTTTCTGATATTTTCAGAATCTTAGAGCCTTATTTATTTATTTATTTATTTTTGTTACTTGAGCTTCTATATAGATTTTCCTATAATAAAAGCATAGAAAGCATTGAGTAATTTCTTATAATACAGTAGGTATTTTTTTTATATTACAAATATATCTAATTGAGGAAAAATAATTTATTTGGGTAAAAATTAAATAATCTATATGTTTATTATATAATTTACAGTTTTTATAAAATATTTATTAACATGAATGATTATATTTTGATTTTCTTGCCTAGATTAATATTTTTTTGTTATAAAGTCTTGCCTAGATTAATATCAATATTAATATAAACGAAAGCATGTTACAATAGTCCAGAATGAAATATAAAATAAAAATCCAAACAACATGAACTTATGCCCAATCAAATCAACCAACAATAACCCTAATCCTACGTTAAAGGCATAGATAGAAGTCATATGGGTCGTCGTAGCTGCTAAAAGGCATAGAAACACTCATAACTTCACTGGAAACCAGAGATGTTGGTTTAAAGAACAAATCTAACAACCTCAACTCTTTTTTTAAAAAAAATAAAAATAAAAATCTGCAAAGAGTAAAACAGATTGGTAATTTCCACGCAACCGCAATCATAGAGGGAGAGGTGCAGTCATGAACATAGATAACCCAACTATCCAAAGAGTCTCCAGTCATCGTCACTGAACTTCTTTTCCCGACCAAAAGCCATAAAATATGAGTATTATTACAAAGAAAAAAAGTCAAATCAGATAGGAAATTAAGGATGGAAAATGTCTGTTACAAATTATCCATGGAATTCTACCGATAATTTGATTTACTACATAAAATATCAATGGAATCCTATTTGTGATATCTTTTGTTACGGTTTTTTCTCCAACGGACTTATTATATTGGAAATTATGAATCGGTCACAAATGCAACTTTTTTCTTTTTATTAGTATAAGCCTTTTTATTCATCTTTACAAAATTTCAACTTAATTTATTTTCAAAAAAGGTTTATAAAAAGATTGCTGCAGATAAAATAAGAAATCTCACATATGATTGGTCATATAATCGTGGTTACATATATGCTTTTTATAGAATATCTTTAATTAATAATGTAAAAAGATTAGTCAAATTAAATTCTTTTTTTTTAATGGATGAGTAATTGATGGAATTCCCAATGGGGCGGTTATTCCAAGTTTTTTTTTCCCCTGGGAGAAGTTATAAAATATGTAGCGGTAGAAAGAATTTCTTCATATATTTTATTGTATTTTTTTATGCATTAATATTTTTATTAATTTATTTTAATAAATATTTATATATCTAATTGAATTTTAAATGTCACAAATTAAATTACCGATTTCTCTCTTCAATATGATGGTTTTTTTGTATAAAAGTTAGGATTTTCACCAACCAAACTAGATAGGAGAAAGTGGAGTAGAGAATGATTATATCTTGAATCTTGATACTAAGTATTTATAAGCAAAAAAACAATTTGGACATGACTTACAAGGTTTAGGTGGGAGTCCTAAATTTAAATGTATTTTTTCTAAAATTTGTGTAAATTTTTCAATAAAATGAGTGTGTTTGTAAATTAATATTGTGTCGAGAGAAATCAAAAAAACTATGTGCTGAATTTTAGAAATCACACGCTTCAAAACTTATTTTAAATACGGATAACAAGAACATAAATGGTTGAATTATATATTATAAATAATTTCTTTTGTTATTCTATTTATAAGTGGTTTTCACTTTTCACCACCTCTTATCACGTTTAAGGAAAATCTTAATCTTTGTTAGCTCTTGATTAAAATTTAGCATCTTTCTAACTTTACATAATTTAAATTAATATGTACACTTTCCAAAAAATAACAAGTTACACACAAAACATAAATGGTAAAATAGGAAATTCATAATAAAAAGCTAACAACATAAATTATAAATATGATCAATGAAATCTTCTCCGACTTATAAATTGGACGAGTGGAGGACAGTAGTAGTATGCTTATGGAACCTATTTCAATTTACTGTAAAATATACACCATTAAAAAAAAATTAACGGGGTATGTTTGAAATTTTCAAATGTTTTTTTTTTAAAAAATATCTATTAACATCAAAATAAAAAATTATATTTTTTTTAAATTCTGCACACATTAAAATATTTTCAAAAAATAAAATATTTTGTTAAGAAATATGAACCATTTAAATTACAGTACATCTAAATGGTTTGTAATTTTCCGAGGAACAAGCATCCGATGAGGTCAAAGGTTAAGTTTTTTTTTTTTATATAAAAAAAAATGTGTGTGTGTGTGTGTGTTTTTTTTTTTTGGGGTAATAAAATAGAGGGGACGTGATTAATTAGTAATAAACTGATGAGGTCAAAGGTTACATTGGGAGACACAAAGTGAGATCGGTCTCCAAAGCAATCTATATCTTCAACCGATACACACTTACTAGCTACAACAAGCCAAACCCCCCATTTTAAATTTAACCCTTTCCGCCCTCATTTCTTAATTAAACTTTAATCAGGTTTAAATACACTATTACTCATACTAATTGCCGCCTTTCCAAGCAAAGCTATTAATATCCCTCCCTCTCTTCCATTTCGGGTTTCGAATCATTGCTTTTTTAGTACTCTTTCTAATCTTTAATATAAGAATTATATATTTATTCTTTAATTTGATCATTATTGAAAGGCATCAATAAAGATAAATTATTAAAAAAAATTGATAAAAATAAGTAACTAGGCTTACATTTAAGGTTAAGATCGAGTCCGCTATTAAATTCAACATGAAGAACGAGAAGAGTATTATTACTTATGTCTTATGATTGTGCATACTAACCCACCTATTACATGGCTTCATTTAATTTAGGTTTAATCCCTAAAATATGAACTCATTTTAGTTTGGGTCGTTCAAGTTTTAAATCATAGGTTTTACTTAAGTTTCATTCAGTTTAAAATATCAGTCCCTCTAATTTAATAAAAACTTGTATCATTTTATCCCTTAAGAGATCAAAACCAAAATGAGGGTAAATTTGAGGAATCAAATGCTCCCCCAAGTTCTAAAAATAAGATAGAGTTGACTTTTTTAAAGAGATTAAATAAAATAATTAAATTATTTTAAAATATTTATATTTATCACTTTTTCTTCAAAGTATTTTTTGTAGATTACAAACTAATATATAATCTAAGGATAGAAAACATATGATATAATTAAGTAATTTATTTAGTTTATTTAATCTCTCTAAAAAACTCAACTCTGCCTTATACTCCTATTTAGAGACGAAGGAAGTATTTTATTAAGCCTTCTAATTAATTATTAGTAATTTGTTAATTTTGCATTAGTCCTCTTGCAAGTAATTTAATTAGTAGTAAGTTCATTTAAAAGAAAGAAATAAATAAAAAATAAAAAGGGAAGGCACATGCTTTTGACTTGGCTTCCCATAATACGTGCCGTCAAGGATCGGTACTCCAACTATCATATCATATCATTGCTCATTCATTTTCTCACTCTCCCCAATAACACCTTCAAAGCCCAACCAATTCCTTTTTTTTTTTAGTCTCTCTTCATTTTCCATCACAACTTTTAAACAGTGACGTACTATTACTACCACATCTATACCAACAAAAGCTTCCCTTTCTTCTCACACCATATATATGAGTTGATTAATTCCTGGACGTGGGTTCGATCTCTCAGTCGTTGCTGGGACTCATTTGGTAGGCGATCTTATAAGTCTCTAGTAAATATTTATAGAGTCTGGGACCATGCCCTGACCTTGGTGGGGGACTGGTGTCGAACCCCTCAAAAACTTTATATATATATATATATATATATATATATATATATATATGAGTTGAATATAGTTTTTTTCCCTCCCACCTAACCAACCCGCTGAACAAGTTGAATTAAATGAAATGAGCTTAGTTGACCAGCACCACCACCACATCTTTGAATCAGCCAATTTGGGATATTTTTGAGTCAGTCGTTGAATTTAAAATTTGAATGCGTTCGTCATTACTTTAACGAAACGGTGTTATTGTTCTTGATGCAAAGTTCTCAATATGTGTAAAAAGGAAAGTCAAAGCTGAGGGGTGAAAAAGAAAGTAGAGTGGTCATTTTCAAATTGCCCAGAATCCATGACTCCTTACTGATGAATCAAAAGGGAACTGCTTAGCCTTAGCCTAAAAGTGAACTATCAAACGCATAAAGAAACCAGCACAGTCAAAGTATTTCAGTTCAAAGGCAAAAAAAAAAAAAAAAGAAGGATTTTTCAGGTATAGCTGGAGGGAATAAAGTCATTAAAATGAATGGAAAAAAGTGAGTAAAATAAGTGTCAAAGGAGATACGTATGTTGAATTTATGGAGGCACTTAAAAAACATAAAAAGGGGATATATTAACTACATGATTCTTTTTTGACTTTATTTAAAATTCAAAAAGAGTGCTAAGTCGAGTTCGTTTATTCTCATAGCTTTAATGGAACATCTTCACGTATTACCAAGCCCAGGGAGGATCACACATTCTGTTAAAGCCCATGTAGTTTTTGGTTCTACCATTCAGGCCCACAAAATGAGCAGTTACATTTGTTTGTTAATGGAATGAGAGTATCCAGTCTAGTTATTGTAGCCCAACTGGTACTGGTAATTCTTAGATATCCATGCAAGTTCAACTCGAGCCCATATGAAGATTGGGTTGGGTTGGATGATCAAAGTGAAGCCGAATAATAATCAATCCAACATTTTTTTTTTTTAAAAGAAACTTAAATGTTAAATTAGAGCGACAAATATTTACTACTACTGTTTAAAATTATACTAAAGTCTCTCAATAGCCACTATAAAACTCCAGAGAAGAGAGAAATATCTGAGGAGGAAACTCAATTTATTCAATTCTTAAAAGGCTGAATACAATTGAGAACTCAGTTTTATTTTTTATTTTTTAAGAGCATAGGAGATAATGAAATACAAACTTAAAATTGAAATCAAAATTCCAATAGATAAATATCCTTATTAAATATTTCAAATTGATAACTAATTCTTCTTCCATGCACCACCAACCATGGCCAAATATGGTGCCTGCAATTCCCTTCCCATCTACTTCCTCCTCACTTCTCATCGCAACCCTCAGACTAAAACATCAACAGTTTAGATATAATGTTTTATAGAATTGGAATGGAGACACCATTTGCCCATATTGCTCAGAAATTCATTCAACTCTTATAATTCGCGCAAGACAATTGTCTGCAGGTCTGGGAATTGGCAAGTAGACCATGGGACATTTTTCGTCAATTCTCTCCATCCTGCATCATAATAATAATAATTAAGAAAGAAAGAGTTACTAATGGGTAGTTATTAGTAGTAATTAATAATTATAAGGAGAGCTAGCAGAGTTTGATATATAGAGAACCTGTAATTGAGCAGAAAATGGTGAAGGAAAATGGCAATCTCAAATCTGGCCAGGTCATTTCCGGGACAGTGCCTAGTTCCTAATCCAAAGGGAAGGAAAGCCCCCGTTTTGCCGCCTTTATAATTCTACATGCACACATACACATATATTTTTTATATATATAATCAATAAATTACGTCTAAACTGTACTCGTATGTATAATACCCCACAAGACGATAATTGAGATCAAGGGTCTACGTACATCCCATCTGGAAGGATTAAATTCCTCTGGGTTGGGGTGAATTTCAGGATCCATGTGAATACCTCTGTTAAAAACCAGAACTTTCCAATCTTTGGGAATGGTGTAACCTAAATTGTTTTTTTAAGGCAAAAAAAAAAAAAAAGGTGGGAAATTAAACATGGAAGTTTGAAGGCATGGAGTTGAGGATATCTAGAGTGAGCAAACCGTTGATGTTGACTTCTGCTTTTGCCTTTCTGAAGTTCGAAAGTGAGATACTTGTCATGCGCAGCATCTCGTCAACAACCTATGAATAAAAATTGAACAAGGTGCTTAGGATTTTGGATTTGATTAAATGATTCACAAGCAAAGATTGTAGGCAATCTCAAACTTGACAGCTCATGCCGGAAAATCCCTAATAACACATTCTTCCGACAGGACATACATAAAATAACAACACTTATGTGCATACACGCTGAATATCTAAATCTAAATATAAAAACTTTATCTAAACACACACACCTTTGAAAGATAATCCATTTGCTTAATTTCCCTAAGACTCAGGCCCTGCTGGGAGGAAGGTCTTCGTGCGGCAATTTCTTCTTGCTCTTTCTACGTACATTGAGAATATAGGAACATGACAACGAATGTAATGGAAGTCCATATAGGTCATAATTGAGACATGATGTGAGAGTAGGGAAGCAACAAAAACGTACGTACCTTGGCTTTCTGGAAGTATTGAGGATGTTGACCGAGGAAGATAAGAGTCCACATGATAGCGTGAGCGGTACTTTCGTGGCCAGCCATCAAGAAAACGAGAAGGAGGTCAGTTATGTCCTCGTCCTCCATTTGCCCTCCGTCTTCATCTTTCGCTTCCATCAACAGATCCATCATATCTTTCTCCGTCCTCCCCTCCTTTAGCCTCTTTCTCTTCCTCTCCACCAAACCTTGCAGCAGCTTCTTCGCCTTCTCTCTTGCCTGCCATTTTCATACAATCTTAAGCTTCTGATGACGCAACAAGACTTCAATTTTAGAAAAAGGCATACGATTTATGTATGTATATTAAGATGATTAATTAATTTACCTTGAGTGCCTTGTGGAAAGCAAAGCCGGGGAAATTAATGGCGAGGGACTTCATTCCACGATTGAGTTCGGCGTACATGTTTTCGAACATGCTTAGGTCGATGGCGTCGATGTCGGAGCTGACGAAAATGTTGGTGATGACGGCAAAAGCAAACCTCCTCATCTCAATCAACAGCTCAATGGGCCTCTTCATGCTGCTCCATTCATCCAGCAACTGAACGGTAATACGCTCGAGGAGAGAAATATAGGAAGACAGGGCCTCATGGCCGGAAATGGGACCGGTGATGAGTCGGCGGATGCGTTTGTGTTCCGCCCTCGAAATGCTGTGCAGGGATTTTTTTCCGGCGAGGGTGGTGGCGGCTTTGGGATATCCCAGCGTGAAATGCTCGTCATCAGTTAGGACTTTGCGTGCCATGTCTGGACCAACAACAAGGATGGTGGGGCATCCAAAGAGGTAAGTCCTATACATGCCAGTACGGCCATATCTGCAACAGAAATAAAAACACCGGCTAATTTTTTTCTTTTTTCTATTTTTGAATTAAAGTGCCAGGCACTGTCGGCCTGAAGTTACTGACGAGATCGAACTCACGACCTTACTTAAAGAGAAGCTCCGAAGCCACAAGGCTATATTGGGGAAACACGGGTTAAATTAAAGCAGTTCAAATGGGGTGGAGTTAGCTAGATATACGTATACAAAGAAGAGAGAATGAAGAATTAAGGAGAGAAATTAAAGAGACCTGGAAATGAATCCAGAGACGAAGGAATTAGGATTAGATCTGAAGGCGGAGAGGAAGGAAGGCATGACTCCGAGGAAAGGCCAGCCCATATCGCCCGGCGGAAGATGGCGTTTTCCGGCGGCATAGTACCAGTCGTTGATTCTTCTCAGAAAGCCAAACACAAATGCATATGCACCCAAAACAAGAGCCCCTCCTACAATCACCGCCTCAGATATCTCCATTTAATTAATTTCGCGATGTGATCTCAGTGAAGTTGTTGTAATTCGTGATATGTTTCTTTCTTCGTCTCTCTCGTCCCTTTTTATACACTCGCAATTGCATGGCGCTCGAATGTAATCACTCCACTAGTTGGTCCCATCTATTTTTTTTACACAAATTATAAGATATTAATAATGATAATAGTGACGAGAAAATAGGGAAAATTATAATGTGGTTCCAAGAACAAGAAAAAATTACAAAAAAGTCCTAAACGAAAATCCCATACCAGAAAAGTCCAAAAAAGTCTCTGGGATTTTTTTGTAATTAATTGCCCCAGATGACAGAAGCCTTTAAGAACATGAAATGTCATATTAATAACTAAAAATGTTATGTTAACAACAATTTCCAACTGACCCTTTTGCCCAATTTTTTAGTTGTTAATATGACATTTTAAGTTGTTAATACGGCTATTCAAGTTGTGAGAATTTTTGTTGTTAACATGACATTTTCAGTTGTTAATATGGTATTTCATATTGTTAAAGACCTCTATCATTTTGGGCAATTAATTACAAAAATGTCCCAAGAACTTTTTTGATGTGAGATTTTGGTTTGAGACTTTTTTTTTAATTTTTTCTGGTCTTTGGGATCACAATGTAATTTTCCCAAGAAAATTACCAAATTCGATGAATAAAAATGGAGTTAAGTAGCAAATTTGCTCCAGAAATACACGTTTGAGAACAATGTTGCCCTGAAAGTTTTTTCGGGCTCAATATTGTCCCGAAAGTTTAAAGACGTAGTAACGTTGCCCCTTTTGCGGTAAAAAGTAAACATCAACGTCAAAACTTTAATGCTCAACGTTAGTTTTTTTAACAGAAAATGACAATATTATATTGTTACATTTTTATACTTCTGGGGAGAAATTAAGCCTAAAAAAACTTTTTCGTCAACATTGGTCTTTTATGTACTTCCGAAACGAATTTGCTACTTAACCCATAAAAATGAAAAGGTTTATTTGAGTGAAAAGAAAATTAAATGAATATATATAAAAAAAAGAAGCGTACGAAAAAAATTGAACGAATTATAAATAAAAAGGTTTTTTTTTTTTTTTAAAAAAAGAAACTCAACAGACCGAGCCCCTATATATAATACACACACAAAAATACAACACACATGCTATTAGTGTTAAAAAAACAAAAAGAAACACGCGCACACCACGGGGATCGCGGGTTCTAACAAGGCTCCTTCATTATATATGGTGTGTATATATATACATAGATAATACATGCACACCACGTGGAGCCTTAAAATAAACCCCCCAACATTTCGCGAAGGAGTTAGTTGATCTCGTTTTCCACTTTATCATTCTCTTCTCATAATTTAATATCTACAGTTAGATTCAATATTTTAAACTCTTCAATATTTTATAAATGATTCAGATATAATATTTTAAAATATTATTACCATAAATCATAAATAATAAATTTCGATCTATATCGTTCATAACTACAATACATAAAAATAAATAAATTTTAATTTATGAAATATTATAATAATAATTTCATAAAAATTAACTCTAAACTATCTATTTCATATTTTAAAGATGGGATGAGATTATGGGAAGAAAATAATAAAAAGGAAATTGAGGATATATCCTCTTCCTTCACGAACTCATCAGACACCTCACCGTCTCTTCCAATACTGTTCTTCATTCTTGAAGTCCTAGAGTTCCTCATTAATTTGAGATCATTTAGGTACTCAAATATACTTCTTTCTAGTAAAATTATTTTATGAAATAGTTACGAATGCATAATCTTAGCTTCCTAATAGTATTATTTTTGTAATGTTAGAGAAAATTTTGGGGTTAGGATTTTGATTAAGGCTTTAAGTATTGTCAAGAGATGTAGATGGTAAGCTAATTGTTAATTTTAATCAAATCAAATTTTTTATTTGATTGATATGGGAATTTAAAATTAATCTTCTATTTAAAAATTTAAATATTTGCTTCATATAGGATTTTCTACCAATTAAAGTTGGGATAAATGATTTATTTGTATTATTGGTTGTATTATTGAATTTTTAATCCATTTAGAATGTTGAATAAATTGGATATCAGTAATTTAATAATTTTATGTTTGAAATCCTAAATTTTAAACTTGGAATTTAATTTGGGATTCAAATGAGTTATTTGGGTTGAAGAAAGTATTTGAATTGAATTTTTAATAAATAACTTGGATTTTAACGTGAAATTGGAATTTTTGCGTAATTAATTCAAAATTTTAAATTTATATAATCAAGTTAATTGTTCCATTTGTGTATTAAATTTGTATACACATTATTGTGTAGATTGATTTCTGACTAGATTGTGATGGTGCCTTTATTTTTTAAAGCTTGAAAGTTTAAATTTGGAGTTGAGGTAACTTGAGTTATATTTTAAACTGTAAGATGTTTTCTATACCTTACTTTATCTAAAATATTCAAACGTTTATTGGAAAACCATGTGTGTGTTTAAATATGAACTTAATTCAGTGAAGAAGTGTATTTTCAATTTATATGTGTGTAATTCGATTATATTTAAGATTGTGATACTTGTGATGATTGGTATATTGTGATGGAAATATGTTTAATGTAACATCCCAAAAATTTAGATTTTTGGGAATTAAAGAAAAATAATTATAAATCCAAATATAATAAAATAAATAAATAAAAAGAAAACTTGGCTTGAGTTATCTTAAATAATAGGAAAAAAAAACATGAAGAAGCAAAAAACCATAAAGCCACGACCCAATATTCACTCAACCTTGGCCCAAAACGTGAGGAACATGGATCATTAGCAAAAAGATTTCTTTTCTTTTCCTTCTCTCAGTAGATACGTAAAAGATGCAGAAACAGACCAGAAACTAAAGCCTGCAACACGTCCATATTGTTGCTTTCGGCTCTCCCACTGTTCACGCAAGGTCGTTGACCTTCTCTCTCAGACACGAAAACAGTGCAGCAGACTAGACTCCCTTACCTCTCGAACTCCGTGACTGAAAACCGCTGGTCAAGCTCTTGAACCGTTGAGCCTTGTCCGAACCTTGAGTCTCTATTTAAATGCTCCACCATCCCAGCTTCATCGAGTTGTTTCAGCATTCACCTAGAGAAGAAAAGAGAGGCTCACGAGGAAGAGAGAGACCGAGAAAGAGGGAAGAGAGTGAGAGTAAAAGTGAGTTGAGAGTGGAGACCGATAGCTAGAGAGTGAGAGAAAAACTGAAACTGATTTACTCTATGTTTTGGCGTCAAAGAAACAGAGAAGAAATCAGCGAGCTAGCTCCGCCATTCAACCTGGTTCAGCGAGGGTAAGTTTGTAAACTTTCTTTCCCTCTAGTTGTATAAGTCTTCCGTCAAGTGTAAGCTTTAAAAATAAAACCAAAACTTGGACTTAGGAATATATAAAAGCTGTCGTGCTTGCTGTCATATGTAGGAAAGAAAAAGACTATGAATATATATATATATATATATATATATATATATATATATATATATATATGCATGAGAGACCACGTGAGTTTGCTGTTAGGTTTCCTTCGGTTATATGTTGTTGTATGCGTGATTATATATACATAAGAGTGTGTTTTCAGCATGAAATGGTCTATTTATTTGCTGTCATACCTCTTGTTTGCTGTCAAAATGTTGCTGGTCTGTGAAAGATAAGAAGGAACAAGCTAAGTTATTTTGGTGTTCTTATATACCTAAAAATATGTGTGCGCGTGGTTTTATCTTGCTGTCATGTGAAGAGGAATGAATAATAATAAAAAAAAAACCTTACTAAGTCTATATTACTTAAAGGAAGTTTCCGAAAAACATGTATACTTGCATGGATAAGTTCCTGTATGTGTGTGGCTGCTGGATATATATATATATATATATATATATATATATATATATATATATATATGAGTAGACTTTAGTTGCTGTCATAGGTTTGCCGAAAGGATGAACTGAAAACTGAAGAATGAAAAGCTGAATCTGAATGAAAAATAGTATATGTGTGTACGTATATTCAGAATAAAAAGGAAAGAGTGAAGAGCTGAGTCTGAACCAGTGGGTCTCTGTGTGTAAAGTGTATATATAGGTATATATGTGTGTGTGTGTGTGATGTCGCTGGAAAGGGAGAAGGAAATCTGCTTGTGTGTGTGTGAATATATGCTGAGTATATTAATGCTACTGAAAGAAAAGCTAGCTGTCATATATATTTTTGGGTACGTGTCTACTATTTTGATGGATGTATGTGTGTGTGTATTTTGTTATCAAACCTAAAATATATGATGCATGCCTGGAGGGGTATTTCATATTTGTAGTTAAGTATACAAGTATATTAGAAGTTACTGCACATGTTTTCGCTGTCAAGTGTGAAGGTGTCTTGGAATTATGAATTAAATTAATTATGTAGTTATTATCTAAAATAATTATTCCTCAATATATAAATACAAGTATAATACATTTTAGAAACCATGAGAAATATTAAAATGCATATTAGTATTTAGCACTATATTAAGGGAAATTGTAAGAAATCATGAGAATCATTAAATAATTACATTCAATGGTTGGTCTTTAATAATCTTAATTGATTAATAATAAATAAATGGAGAAAAATAAGTAAATAAATTATTGATCAGTAGTTAATAGGAGTTAATATTGATTATAGAGAGTTAATAATGATTGATAAAATAATAATGAATAATTTAGTTATTTGGAAAATGGAGTAACTAATAAAGGAATTATTATTAAAGTTAGTATGATCGTGTTTTGTAGAGTTTTTAAGAGTTATTAACTAATAGAAAATTGATGGTGATAGATTGATTTATGGCGTTTGTTGAGCTCTCGGATTAGAGGTCATATATAATAATTAGCTTTGGCGAGAGGTAACCACTTTCCACTTATTATGATATCGATATACCGCTTTTGAGTATTTTTCTGACTGATTATGAATGTTTTAAATAAATTCTTGCCATGTGGATTATATGTTTTTATAAACTGAAATTATATACATTGAATCATCATGAAAATCATGGGAAAGGGAAGAATTGGAAGGAAATGTGATATTTATTTTCCACCACGTGGTGAGGCCTCCATGAATACATAATGGTTGGCTTTATTGTCCCACCAGTTGTTTGGGACCAGCCTACAGTTTATTGGGCTTACGACACCTCACTGGATTAAAGTGGGGAAAGACCCATGGTCTAGGGCAGGTGCCCTGAGGATTTTGGCCAATCCTCATCACTTGACCAGTGAGCTTTCGGAGTAACCAGTAACATGGATGTAACTTAGCCCATGGGTCTAGTCGGATGAAATAAGGCGGTTCGGCTGGCGTATATGGAGGTATTGGGTATTGCATATATTACTTCTGATCATGATAGTAAAGAATCATGCGATATTATATAACGAAGATGTTGATGAATTGTTTATTTGAGTTGAACTGTTTTAATCCTCTTGGCACCTCACTAGCACTTATCGATATTCGTAATGAGCTGGACTGATGGTTACACAATTTTCCCAGGTGACCAGTCCGGTCCGGGTCCTTCTGGGAAGCAAGCAGAGGTTTAGCTACTTGCTGCTAAGAGTAGGACTTTTGAGCTTTTATAGTATGTTTTGGATGACTGTATATTGCCACACATTAGGGCTCATGATGCATACTTAAGCATATTTTAAAAATTTAAATTCCGCGTAAATTCCAACATTTGGTTAACTCTAATTATTTTGTGATAACTATGTTCACTATATATGATTATCTAGTTAATTAAAAGGTAGATGTTTCATTTAAGGATTTGTATTGATTTGGAATGTTTTTGAAAACTGTGTGTGTATATTGTGTTCATTGTTTTGGGTTTATATGGGGATAAATGATGAGTGGTGAATCATTGTACTCATTGACTTTCTTATTCCTTGTAACGCTCCCTTATGGCTCCTGACATACATCAGAGTTAATACACAAAGAGTGTACGGATCTAGTTTGGACGAATGAGTAATTGAAAATTTGAATAAATATAAACTTGGCTTTATACTAAACATTAATCCTCATCCGGATATTTAATTATAGTCATGCCAAAATGAACTTCAAAAGTAAACCTCTTTATACAACTGTCTACAATAACCAAAATATATATTTACAAAATTAAAGAACTCTTCTCGAGTTCCACCTTCTTCTGCCCACCTTAGCTACAAGATAGTCTTCCCCTTTGTTCCCAGGTCGCTACCTGAAACTTTGTTTATATTTGGGATCCAAAATTGAATCCCAGGGTAATAGGTTAATCTGTTGTCGTTGTCTCGGTTTGCGTGTTTGGGTTCTGTAGTTGTCGCCTTGGATTGCGTGTCCGAGTTTTGCTGTCATTGTCTCGGTTTGCATGGCTGAGTTTGTTGTCGATTTTGTTGCACATTTTTCGAGTGGGTATTGTTTTAAGTTGTTTTCCAGTGTTTGTTGTTTAATTTTTCCCGAATACTCAATATTCAATAAGTAAATAATATCGCACTAGATATTAAACCTTGGCAGATATTATTGAATATTCTCAAGTATACAGGGTTTCTGATAAAGCATGAATCAGGACACTACATTCCTGACTTAGATTTAAGTTGAGTTAGTCTAGGTGGACACCTTCTAGTTATGTTATATCATTGGTGGCATAAGAGGATGATGCTCATAAAGTAACTAACGAGCCTGCGACCAGGCATACTAGTACTAATAAGTTGTACTATGTCCAAAAGTTATTAAGATGGAACATATTGAAAGGGTGGGATTGATTTTAATTATTTAAAATTATTATAGTGTGTTTAACAATTGAGAAAATTATTACGATAGTTAAACGTGGTTCTTTAACTTATAATATTTTCTTATGTATTATGTAAATTGATTTTGGTTACTGTGACTTTGTGTTTCACCCTGTTGATTAAATATTTTATTTGCAAGCCTTAATTTTTAAATGTATTAAAGGCAAAGGGAAATAGATTGAGGCACAAGCTTTGGTAGCTTTTGCATGCCTCTTATTTTGTTGGTTTGTAATTATTATCATATTGTCGTCTAGGCCCATGATTTTTTTTTTGATAATAAAGATGACTAAGGAGCCAAGTACATTAATCCGAAAATAAAATAATAGGGGAAATAATTCCCAAACACTCTTGATTTACCCAAACCCTAAAAAACATTGGGCAATCTCTCAAAATACTAGATTTGGATAGTCCCACTTTTGCTAGAACATCCGCTACCTTGTTAAAATTTCTAGGGAAATTTCTAGGGATATGATGCAGAGAAATTCTCTAGTCACGGTTAAGTAGCTCTTTGATGTTAACCAACAACAAACTTGAATAGAGAGAATTACTTTGTAATAAATTAGCAACAGGTTCCATAGCATCAGACTCTAGAATCACTTGCTTATAATCCAAGTCCCATGCTAGCTTAAGTCCTTCAAAAACAACCCATGCCTCAGCTGAGTGAACATTGCAGATGCCAATGTTTTTAGAAAATCCAGCTAACCATTGTCTAGTATGATCACGAAGGACTCCACCACATCTAGTATTGGAGGAATTGACATTAACAGCCCCATCAACATTTAATTTGATCTACTCAACAACAGGTTTTGCCAAGAGGAGGTATTGACAGATCCTTGAAATCAGCACTATATCCCTACATGTCAATGAAGGATCTCCATACATGTAATATAACTGTAATGGAACTTGATGGCTTTACAAAGGCGGACTAAAAAATAAATGCATTCCTCTATCCCCATAATTTCCAAATGGCAACATCAAAGACAATATTCCAACACTTCCCAAAAGAGGAACTAATCTTACTTCTGAGGTTTAAAGCTGTAACATCCTGAAATTTTCAATATTTTAGGAGAAATTAATTTATAGTAAATAAAATTTCCCATGAAATTATTATGAGTAAACTTTCTTAAAAAAAAAACACACACACACACACACACACACTTAAATGATAGATGGCTATGTGGTAGATACAAATGTGATATTTGATCGGTAGATAAGTATAGAGTAGTCAAATGGTAGATATACATGTGTTTGATAGTTAGATTGATCGGTAGATAAGTATAGGGTAGTTAGATGGTAGATATACATGTGTTTGGTAGTTAGATGGTAGATGAACTTATGTGTGGTAGATGGATAAGTAGATAGACATGTTTATGGTAGATGAGTGGTAGATAGACATGTGAAATGTGGAAGGTAGTTGAGACCGAAAAATTTTATAAATATGTCACCACTTCTCTTCTACCACACAAAAAACACACATACTTCTACTGTTCAGCCTTATGAGAGAGAGAGAGAGAGATTATGTTTCTTGCCGTTGGAGCAGAGGAAAAACTATACCTTCCTAACCTCATCGGACCAGTGCTGAAGATTAAATTGTGGAGTGTATTTGAGCTCTGGAATTAGGAGCAGTGTGAAAGTAGTTAGCCCGGGCGAGAGGTAACCACTTTCCACTTATTATGATATTGATATGTTGTTTGTGAGTATTTTGTGAAATAATTATGTATATTTTAATAGAAATGTCCTTGTGGAACCTTATGATATGAATTATGAAATATGTATGCATATATTTAAGTATGTATAAGAATTGGAGTTTGATATGATATGACTTGGTTATGAGAATTATTTAAATTACATTTTTGTGAATATGAAATTTTTGGAAAGACTTCTATTGAGTTATGTATTTTTCTAAACTGATTATGATTGTTTTAAATAAAATTGCCATGTGGAATTTTTATGAGTTGAAATACATGCTTTCATTTGAATTGAGAATTGATATATGATGATATGGTTATTGTGATTATTCCGGAAATTTCCCAACTAAAATATTATGATAATTATGGAATGGGAAGAATTGGGAAAGATGGAGTTGTTATTTTCCACCATGTGGTGATGCCACCATTGGTGCACAATGGTTGGCTTTTTATTGTCCCAACGGTTCAATGAGGGATTAGCACAATAGTTCAAGAGGGCTTACGACACCCCAACGGTTCAATGAAGGAAAAAGACTCATGGTCTGGGACAGGTGCTCTGAGGATTTTGGCCGGTCCTCATTACTTGACCAGTGAGCTTTTAGAGTAACCAGTAACATGGGTGTAAATTAGCCCATGGGTCTAGTCAGAAGAAATAAGGCGGTTCGGTTGAATTGATGGGAGGTTTTTGGGTATTGAATACGAACAGAATTTTGTGACACCCATTATGATACTTGTTATTGTTGTGATAATGAATTGAAAGGATGTTGATGAACTGTTTAATTTTGGATTGATTGTTTTGTTTCACTTGGCACCTCACTAACACATGTTAGTGTTCATAATGAGATGGACTGATAGTTACAAAATTTTCTCTAGGTGACCAGTCCGGTCCAGGTCCTTCAGGGAAGCCGACAGAAGCGTAGTGTATTTATTACAAGTAGGACTTCTGTCTGTCTTTTGTTGTATGGATAACTGTACATTACCACACATTAGGGTTTATCATGCATACTCTCGTTTGTTTTGAAAAAGTTAAATTCCACGTAAATTTTAATATTAGGTTAACTCTGGTTATTAAGTGATAACTCTGGTAATTATATATGATAAATTAGTTAATTAAACAGTGAATGTTTCAAAAGCTACACAATCTCTAAGATTAGCAGAAAAAAAAGGAATAGATATACCTTTGATCAATTAGAGCCAACCACAATTGCTTAGCATAAGGGCAACCCATAATAGATGTAGAGTACTTTCCACTTCACAAGAACAAAAGCCACACAATGGAAAATCATTGGACCATTTGCTTCTCTTATAGTTAGTTGGCAGTTTATTAGATACCATCATCTACATAAATACTCATATTTTCTCTACTCCCAGCCATTTCTAGATGTTGGTAAAAATCTTATGTCTTAGATGGATAGGATTTTCCTCAATTAAAAAATAAGCACTCTTAATTGAGAAAATGCCATCTCCCCCATACCATCATGTCATTCCCAGCAGCAGATATTGGCGGTTGCATTGCCCTTAATCGCTGAATAATGAGTGGCTCAACTAAATCAGTTAAGCTCTTGGAGTCCCATGAACCATTACAAACCCAATCCGCAACAGTAGACTAAACTGCTCCACTTTAGCTGAGAGAGGTCGGGTACAAAAATCTCGAATGCCTTTCCCTTCAATGAACTAGTGGTTATTAAAAAATTGACTATTAAACCATTTCGAATTTACCATTTGGTTCCAGAATCGATAACACTTTTCTGAGAGCAAATGAACTTTCATAGCAATGAGTCTCCAGGACGAGAGACTAGAAGATAATCCTCATCTCTCATCATGTATTTTTTCTAAAGGATGTTTGCCCACAAATCATTTGATCTAGATACTAACTTCCATGCCAACTTAGTCCCACATGCTTTATTAAAAAATAAGAGCCTCCTAAACCCAAGTCCTTCAAATTGTTTTGGCCGCATGATATGCTCCCAATTGACAAGATGAACATGATGTTGAAATTCATTATGTCCCTAAAGGAAATTCCTTTGAAGTATTTCCACTGCTTGACAAACACCAGTTGGAATTCTAGTTACTTGCATTGGATAAAGAGGAATAGAGCTTAACACTGACTTAGCCAAAGTAATACGACCAGCAATAGATAAGCAATTGTCTTTCCAAACCGAGAGCTTAGATTGAACTCTCTCAATGATGTAGTTGAAGGTTTCCTTCCTCTTCCTATTATGGGACATTGGAAAACCAAGGTATCTACCAATCTAGCAAGAAATGTGATTTGTGACAAATCTTTTATTCTCTCCTTAGATTGCAATAAAACTCTAGGGGAGAAGTAAATTGAAGATTTGGCCCGACTAACCTTGCTCCTTGATGCTTTAGAGAACACATCTAGACACTCCAGCATGCATTGAGCTTGTGTTTTAGTTGCTACCCCAGACAAGAGGATGTCATCAGCAAACATTAGATGAGAAATCGACAGCCCTAAGCGAGATGTGGAAGTAGCCTTCCAGTTTCCTTTCTCTACTTCGTCACTTATGAGGTGAGATAACTTGTCCATACATAGAACAAAAAGTAAAGGAGATATTGAATCCCCTTGTCGAAGACCTCTCTTCAAGCAAGAGAACTTTGTTTGCGATCCATTCCATAACACGTTATATGCTACAGAAGACACACACTTCAAGATAAGAGTAATGAATCCTTCTTCAAAACCAACTTCCACCAGAACTTTCTTCAAGAAATCCCATTTGATCTGGTCGTATGCCTTCTCAAGATCAATTTTCATTACAAGAAGCCCTGTTTTACTTCTATTTACGCCTAAGCCTATAGTATGAAGCAACTCTTGCCCAATGACTATATTATCCTGAATGTGCCTCTCTAGGATGAAACTGGCTTGAAATGGGGAAACTAAATCCTTCATTACCTCCTTCAATCTTTGAGTAATCAATTTGGTGACACATTTGTAATGAACCGTACAAAGAGAAATTGGCTTAAAATGCGCTATCTGCTCAGGGTTGTCTCTCTTGGGAATTAAAGAGATAAGAGTCTTATTTGATTCCACAAGAGATGTAGTTTCACCCTAAAAAACTTTACGAACAAACTCACAAATGGAAGGGCCAAGTGTATTCCAATTGCTTTTAACAGATGGATTCCAATCCCTGTGGATTTCTACTTTGGCGACCTTACTTCGTTCGTTTGAAACTATGTATAGCCTATATATTTTTTTTGCTTGAACTATATATAGCCTATATGAACAGAAGAACAAGTCAAGCTTAGTATTAGTTATGTATCATCCCAGTATTTCCCTTTTGATAGTGTTCGCTTTGGGGTCCATTACCCCTCACGAATTTGAATCAAACTAACGAGTGTTAAATCAGAGAAAAGGAGTATTGATATCGTTATGTATTTAAATAACTATAAGTCTATAACACTTTCAGGTAATTTTGTTTCTTATTAGGGTAAAGGTGCAAAAATGCACTTGTGCTTTACCCTCAAGAGCGCCCAGCACCATATGCTTTTTTTTTTAGCAAAAGTAACTATGTGGTTATTAAATAAGTGCAAAAGTCACATTTTCCTATTAGTTGACTATTAAGTGATTACTTTTGACTTCCTCTCTCTCTCTCTCTCTCTCTGCATCTTCCATTTCTGTTTGTTAACAAAATCTTAACACTCTCGGCTCTCTCTCTGTCACCATTGCAGCCCAAGGCGTGTTTCTGCTTCGAATCCTCTTCTTCATCAGCACTTCGCTTTGCACTATCGAACTAGCCCTCAAGCCTCCTGCACCATCGGTTTAGTATTTTTCTCTCCTTACTCTTTTTCTTCGTGTTTTCTTTTTCATGATATAACTTCATGCAATTAAACATACACACAGGACATATTATTCACACATGGAGTAGAGCAATTCATAACTGAACAAACAAACAAAGTGACACAGGGCATTCCAAGCAACTACATATATTTATACATAAATTATATCACCTTCCCTCTTTTGTCTTATATGTACTTAAATATTTAAGGATTAGTCGCATGATGATAAAGGAAACATGCAGATCTCGCATTATATGATGAGATGCAGAAAACAAATACTCCCAACATGCTTCTTCTTTTTTTTATCCCACAACATGCTTCTCATATCAGTTTGACCGTAAGCTTCAATGTAGAGACCAAATGTATAGAACCTAGAAAGGAGAAGCTTACCTTGTACAGATTCCTTCTTCTTCTCCTTCTTTGGCTTTCCCTCTATTTTAGTTCACTCTCTCTTGCTTCCATTTTCTGCAGAACAACCGACTGTTTTACTCCTATGTACTTACGATGCATGAGTAGGGGAATGATAAGCTTCAGCCTCACCTTCGCTCTCCACGTCTCTCTCTCTCTCTCTTCTTTCGTTATAACTCTCAACTCTCTTTTCTCCCTTCTAACCTCTCGCGCTTTCTTCTTCTCATGCTTTTACTCTCGGTCTCGCCTCTGCCTCTGTTTTCAGTCACAGCTTGTAGAAGACACGAGAGCAGCAAAATGGAGCATGGCGCTAACAGAATGCTAACGAGGAGAAAAATTATATTAATGATATTGTTTTGTTAAAAAGCAAGTAAAGGAAACAAATTGCAAATCATGGAGCCTATTATATGTTTTTCCCAAATTTGATAGTATATTATAGAGAAGACAGTCCATATCTATGGAGTTTTATGGTAAGAATCGAAGCTCACAGACTCTGCTTCTTTTCTTCCTTCTTCTTCTTCTTCAAAAAGAGTAGTACCTATCAACGCCTCCATTAATGTCCTGAAATTCCCAATATTTCCTTCCTCATCATCAAATTCAAAACTCCCAAGTAGGAAGCTCTTTGAAGAATTTGTTGGCTTCTCACACACGAATATACTTCCCTCTCATTAGAACAACACCAACCTCAATAATGTCTCACAGTCTCACGATGATCTCATAAGGTCTGAACTCTATGTGATCCTCGAAGCAGTTGCCAACCAAGTTGAGATGCATCACAACATCGGCGAGTAGCGTGATAAGAAACGAGGGAATAAAACAAATAAAATTAACGAACAGAAATGGAAGATACAGAGAGAGAGAGAGAGAGAGAAAGAGAGAGAGAGGAAGTCAAAAGTAATCATTTAACAGTCAATTAACAGGGAAATGAGACTTTTGCAACTATTTAATAACCACATAATTATTTTTGCTTCCAAAAACAACATATGGTGCTAGGCGCTCCTGAGGGTAAAACACATGTGCATTTTTACATTTTTACCCTTATTATTATAATAAACAACTTGTTTTTATGTAAAGTAATTATTTCCTTTTTTGCACTTATCCTCTTACTCTTCTATCATTAATACATAAGATGTTAATGACTTTTTTAGTAAGATTAAATGAACTTAGTTGACCAGTCAAACCACATGTTTGTATCAGACGATTTGAGATACTTTTGAGTCAGAAGTTGAATTTAAAATTTGTATGCGTCCGTCGTGACTGAACCAAACGATGATACTATTATTCATACAAAGTTGTCAATAGTTTGTAATTAAAAAATGAGGGCCAGAGAAGACAAAAAAAAAAAAGAAGGTAAAGTTGTCCTTTGCAAATTACACAGAATCTAGTCTCCCTTATGAATTAAAAGGGAATTGCTTCGTCTCGGCCTAAAAGTGAACTATCAAACGCATAAAGAAACCTGCGCAGTTAAATCATTTTAGTTCAAAGGACAAAAAAATGATTTTCTTAGCGCTGTTTGGAATGAGGGGAAAGAGAAACGAAGGTGGGTGGAGAGAGAAATTTTAAAAAATTGAATTTGAAAGAATTAGAGAAATAAGGTTACAAATTTTTAATTAATTTTTTTATTTTAGAATATATATTCTCTTTATTAAAATTTTATAACATCATTTCTCCAATTTTTTTAAAAAATATTTATTCCCCTCCTCTTCAAATCTCCCATACCAAACAAACCCTTAGGGTAACTTAAAGGAATAAAGTCATTTAAATTAATGGAAATAGTGATTAAACATGTCAAAGTAGACATATGTTGAATTGTAAATTAGGAACCATGAAAGGACTTAAAAACATAAAAAGGGAAATATCAACCACATGTTTCATTTAACTGTTTATTTTGTTTTCCCCCTTTATTCAAAATTCAAAAGGATATTATGTGCACAAGCCAAATTCCTTTATTCTCATAGCTTGCACACTGCAGTCTCGTAATTGTTTTTTGGGTACAATGCAGTCTCGTATTAGCTTCTTTGGAATAACTTCATGTATTACAAGGCCCAGGGAAGACCACACATTTTACTAAAGCCCATATAGTTTTGGTTTCTATCACCAAAGCCCACAATATGAGAACGTGAACTTGTTCGTTAGCAGAATGATATCAATGAACCAAAAAAAAAAGGAGGATAGTAGAACTGGTAAAATGAGTTTTAACCATGGGTCTAACCCGCTCAATTGGGAAAAATGGGCAGTTTGAGTTCTACAAAATGAGGCTGTTTTGATGTGGTTTTTTTTTTTTTTACCTAAACCCATATGGGCCCAACCCGTAATGGGTTGGACCACTAGGTTAGCTAATTGACCCGTTTTAATTTAATTTAATTTTTTAAAAAAATCTATGACCTCTATGAGGTATTGTGTAACCTACCACTATTAATATCAACCAATTATTAATTGTATTGAATGGTAATAATGGTTTTGGGATTTATGTTTATTTTGTAATGTGTGGACTTGTGATGAATATTTAATTTGTAATGTTTGAAACTTTGAATTTGAAGTTTTATTTTCAATTTATGATTTTATAATGTATTTTTAATTTTTGATGGTTTAGGTTGGTAGGAAAAAAAACAATATATTGTTTAAAAAAAGTTTGAAAAATACGGTATAAATAAAATAAAAATAATATAGGTTGGGTAGGCTAACCCCCCAACCCAAAGGTTAAATGTCAACCCATATTGATGTGGTTATTTTTTACCTAAACCTATATGGTCCCAACCCATACGGGGTTAGCTTGAAGATCAGGTCAGCCCATATTACCAACTCTAAATGATAGTATGGTATCTCATATAGATTGATACAAAATACACATGATTTAAAAGACTCTTTTACCAGGGCCAAAAAAAGAAAAGAAAATCTAAAGGCTCCAAGTTATTGATCGAGGATTGATGTTGATTAATTTGGTTCACTACTAAGGAGATTGAAATCACTTGTGTCCATTAGGTTTGAAGCTACGATAAGGTTGGGTTTGCTGGAAAAAGTCAGTCCCTCACATCATAGTGAATCAAGCTATTTCTCTTTGCTTTTGCTGCTGCTTAAGCTTGGACATGATTTATGTAGGCATAATCTGTTTCACCAATCTGGAATGCATAAAATTTACCTAGAAACTTGAGTACCAAAGTATCCAGCTATAAAATTGGCCATCTCAAAGTAAGTGTTTTATTTAGCCAAAAAAAATTTGACCAACCTACTAAAGAGGACAAGTTACCAAGTGTTCATCGATCAGTATAGTTGTTAGAGAAAAAAAAAATGGTGAAAGATGAAGAATCACACGTATTATTCATAGAAGAGCCTATACAACCGTTGTAACCCACATTTATTTACACTAATCGATCATTACTTGAGGGTGATGGATGAACTAACCCTAGCTACTTTGGGATTTGAGAGAGACTCGTTCCCCCCTAAGGAGAGAACCAAATTATCTTCTCTCTTTACCTGATGGGAATCAATATTTCTTCACGCTCTAAACACAAGCAGTATATTATATTAGACCTTTTATATGCACTTTGTCTCATCAACTAACTGATATAAGATCCTAACCCATTACTGTATGATGCTAACAAACTATTATATATCACCTTAATACTTCTAATTCCAAGTCAAATATAACCCACCAAGGTTAGACTCTGAAGTGAATAGAATACAGATTCATTGACTATATACAGACATAAATATGGGTGAGATGAGGACCGGATACATGAGCTGCTGTTTATTGGGTTGACTCTGCCTTGGTTTAAATTTAAAACGTAGGAAAGTTATGACCCGTGTTCTTTTAAAGAAAAAGTCAGGTAGGTCAAGAAATTGTGAGGTGAGATCCAGTTTCAATGTTTCATTCATAATTTCTTCCAAAATATATTAATTTGACTAATAATCTACCAACTCTTAGCCAAGCAATATCGACATTTTCCCTTAACTTATCCAGCGAAACGAAACTGACTGAAACTCAAAATAAATATAATACTAGTTGATATATAGACATGAAATAATTAAGAACGAATCATGTGTAGTAGCATTATAAACTAAAGACTTGTGAGTTCTACTTCTTTCCCGATCAACCTAATATTAAGTATCAGATACTTTATTATATTCTCAACTTAGACCTAATTATAGGTACGTGGACTATTTATGAGGGCATATAGATCATATATAGATGCCATTGATTCAATATTATATTGTTGGTTCCGCAGATTTTATTTTATTTTTTTTTAAAAGAAACTAGAATATGAGAAACCAAAATTTTCTACTAATGTTTAAATTAAAATTGAACTACACTCTTTAAATAACTACCATAAAACTCATCAATCACAATAAGAACAAAAACAGCAATGAACCCATCCCTATCGTGAGTGATAGATCCAGGATTTTAGATTCATGGGTTTAGGGGCAACACCCCTGATTTTTTTTTTTAAGAAAAGTTTTAAACGCATTAAAAAACAAAATAATATAAACAATAAAAGAAAAGAAAACTTCAACTTAACATAAAAAAATAATAATACAGAGTCAACTCATCTTTACATCAGAAAGATTACAAGGCAATAAGGCACATTCTATTTATATACCTCACTAGGGGACACATTCTGTTTGTATACCTCACTATGAGGAATTGATTAATTGCTTTTTGGTTTGCTAAACAGTATACAAGATAGGATTGATAAACAAAAAATTGAGACTAAGGTTATAATATTTTGGTTTGCTAATATTTTTGCTAAACAACATACATGATGTAGGTTGTTTCAAGAATTCAGGAGACAGAGGCAAGAAGTTCTCAGCTAGATCTCATGACAGGTGGCATAGAAGGAATAAGCAAAGGTAAAAATAGATAAAGAAACAATTCCACAGCATGTTGTTAGCGGTTCAAGCCAAATACCCAAGTTAAAGAAAATATGTAAATGATGCTATGTGAAGAGATCATTCCAAAGCTAGAGCTAGCATCCTAGAGCCATTGCCAACACCTAAAATAAGAAGATCAGATTCAAAAGCTAAGACCACTCCTTTGTATTTCACAATTACTGAGAAAGGAATGAGAGTGAGGATCAACGTACGGCAAATAACTAAGCTCAACTGAATATTGCACATTTAATTTAATTTAAACAATGACACAAATTCAATAAAAACTATCCATAAAACAAATGAACTCTTTATTCTTTAATATTAGAATAAGACGATGGCCAAGTGCAATAGAGTTAGGTTATGTTTTTTTTTTTAATTTATAAAAAAAAAAGGGCCAAAATTTGGGTCTGCACTTGCAGACCCAAACACCAGTGCAGGTCCACCGATGCCTATCGCACCAGAACAATAACTAATTAAAAATCTTAATATTAAGAAATAAAACAATTTTGATGGCCAAATAAAACAAAATTTATTATTTAATTTTTTAATGCTTTCAGCAACAAGTAATCCTCATTTATCCCACAACCAACGCTATATATATCCCACAACTAGTCATTCAACTTTTTCAATTCGCGCAAGACAGTTGTCTGAAGGTCTGGGAATTGGCAAGTAGACCAAAGGACAATTTTCATCAATTCTCTCCATCCTGCATTAAGAAAGAAAGAGTTATCAATCGGTAGTTATTAGTTGTAATTAATAATTATATATAGTTTGATAGGGAACCTGTAATTGAGAAGAAAATGGTGAAGGAAAATGAAGATCTCAATCTTGAACAGGTCACTTCCTGGACAGTGCCTACTTCCTAATCCAAAGGGAAGGAAACTCCCCGCTTTGCCTTTGAAATTCTGCATATATATTTTATATATTGCTTATCAATAAATTTACCTCTCAATAATACTTGCTCTGGTCTTTAATATAAGATGTATATATTTGGGGAGTTAATCTTACTCCTAAATATAATATAAATTTTTTATATATATCAATATTTTCATAATTTACTCTTATTAACGTACATTCTTTCAATAATAATCATGGAGGAGAGGGAAAATATAATTAAATTAGACAAATAATGCATGTTATATTAACTACCTTTATTAATTTAATTAAATTAGATAAATATGTTTTATTAATGGTAAAGGGAGTAATATATATAAAACCCCAAAAGACTATAATAGAAACCAATGGTCCAACGTACATCCCATCTGGAAGGATCAAATTCCTCTGGGTTGACGTAGTTCTCAGGATCCATGTGAACACCTCTGTACCAAACCAGAACTTTCCATCCTCTGGGTATGGTGTAACCTATATTAATTTTTTGAAGTTAAAAGAACAAAACATTTTAACGTGGGAAAAAAGGAATTTATTTGAGGATAGACTATAGAGTGAGCAACCGTTGATGTTGACGTCATCTTTTGCCTGTCTGAAGTTTGCAAATGAGATAGTTGTTCTGCGCAGCATCTCGTCAATAACCTATATATAAGAAATTGAATGAACCAGGAAAAAGGAAAGGGGTTAAGATTCTTCGTGCAACTCGTTGGTCTTGGATTTCTTTGTTGTTTAATGAATGACGACGCAGATTGAGATTATGAATTCACAAGAAAAGATATCGTAGGCCAACTCAAAACTTGACAGCTCATGCAGGGAAATCTCTAATAATACATTATTCCAATAGGACATAAAATAATAACACTTTCATTGAACATCCAAATCTAAATATAAAAACTAAATCTGCTTAATGTATACTCACACCTTTGAAAGATATTCCATTTGCTTAATTTCCCTAAGATTCAGGCCATTCTGCGTGGAAGGTCTTCGTCCCGTGATCTCCTCTTGCTCTTTCTACATTAACAATGAAGGAATATATATGACAACGGATATGAAAGTGTCGTGAATATATTCTCTCTTCGCTTCACTTCTAAATATAAGATATATTTACTTAATTTAATTAGATTAAGGAAACTAGCTAGTTGAGTCAGTTAATATAATATGTATTTTTTGAAACATTATAGTCATCTTCCTCAATTTCCTCTACTCCTTTATTATTCTTGACAAAACAAATTAAGAAAAGAATGATAAATATGAAGTTATAGGTTGTATTTAATATAATTAAGACCAATATATATCAACCTCTAAATATATGTTTTATATTAAGAAGAGATGGTGAACTGATACGATTGACACATGAGGAGGAGGATATAACAGTAGTGAAACAACCTTGGCTATTTGGAAAAAATGAGGATGTTGAGTGAGGTAGATGAGGGTCCACATGATACCGTGAGCCGAACTTTCGTGGCCAGCCAACAAGAAAATGAGAAGTAGGTCTGTTATGTCCTCATTTTCCAGTTGCCATCCATCTTCATCTTTCGCCTCCATTAACATATCCATCATATCTTTCTTCGTCTTTCCCTTTATGCTCTCTCTCTTCCTCTCCAGCAAACTTTGCAGCCCCTTCGTCAACTTCTCTCTCGCCTGCCATTTTCATTTTCATTATTATACAACCTTAACTTGTTTTGTTTAATTATTTCACGTTGGCGGCTTTGTATTTATTAAGCTCTTGTGACACAAATAAGTCCATGCCAAACTAATTACAGTTATCTCCACCGTTGGCTGGTCATTACAAGATTTCAGTTTAAAAAATTATCTACGCTGTGTATTTGAGTTAAGATGTAAATTTGTGCACAAAGGTTTTAATAAGAAATAATATTACCTTAAAAGTTTCAAAACGGAAGAATATTATCCTATATCCTTAAAATAACAGTGATGTTAACTTTTTGACACTACGAGATAAAATTTCTCCATTTTAACACTTTCGGACAATATTAAATCTAAATAAATTTCAGAAAAAATTTACACTATGTGTGAGATTAACTGACCTTAAGTGCCTTGTGGAAAGCAAAGCCGGGGATATTAATGGCGAGGGACTTCATTCCACGATTGAGGTCCGCGTACAGGTTTTCAAAGATGCCGAGGTTGATGGAGTCCACGTCAGAGCCGACAAAGATGTTGGTGATGACGGCAAACGCGAACTTCCTCAATTCGCTCAACAACTCAATCGGCCTGTTCATGCTGCTCCATTCATCCAGAAACTGAACGGCAATACTCTCGATGAGAGTGACATACGAGGACAAGGCGTGGTGTCCGGTGATGGGAGCGGTGGTGAGACGGCGAATGCGCTTGTGGTCGGCGTTGGAAATGCCGTGAAGGGATCTTTTCCCGGTAAGGGCGACGGTGGAGGTGGGATATCCCAGCTTGAAATGATGTTCATCAGTGAGGACTTTGCGGCACGTGTCTGCACTGCAAACAATGATCGTGGGGCTTCCAAAGAGGTATGTCCTGTACACGCCAGTTCGCCCATGTCTGCAGCGGAAACGAAAACACAGACCAAATTAAAGCAGTTCAAATTGTGAAGTATAATCCTCCCGAGTTGACTTTTTTGGGTAAGTTGTTTTTATTATATATTAAAGTTCTTTATAAAAAAGGACAATCCTCAAGAGATTTAAAATTACTTATTAAATGTATCGAAAGGAATACATCAGTTTATAATATAAGTTAGATAAAATAGTTTTTTTTAAAAATAAAGTAAATAATTTAAATTAATTTAGTTAGCTTTCTTAATATTTCTATAAAAAAAAAAACTTTATCTCATAATAAGAAAGAAGGAGAGAAATTAAAGGGACCTGGAAATGAGTCGAGAGATGAAGGAATCAGGATGAGATCTGAAGGAGGAAAAGAAGGAAGGCATGGCTCCGAGGAAAGGCCAGCCCATATCGCCCGGCGGAAGATGGCGTTTTCCGGCGGCATAGTACCAGTCATTGATTCTTCTCAGAAAGCCAAATACAAATGCATATGCGCCCAACACAAGAGCTCCTCCTACAATCACCGCATCAAATATCTCCATTCAACTAATTGGGATGTGATCTCAATGAACCTCTTATAATTCGTGATATGTTTTCTTCTTCTTCACTCTCATCCCTTTTTATGCACTGCACGTCGCCGCATGAGGGTACTCACTACGCTAGTTGGCCCATCTATTTTTTTTTTAATACGTCGGTGAGTAACGTGTGTCGCGGCTTGACGGTAAAGCATGGCTCAAGACTCAAACGGTACTCACAAAATTAGAGCCATAGGAACCATCTCAAAAGAGTAACCTATTAAATTTATAAACCCTACCCTACTTGTCGCTTGCAACATTTTACTTTGGAGTCAGTTTAATATAATTTTCATGCATCTTGAGAGTGATGTAGCTCTTCTCGCCGTGTACTTGGGATGAATCATGGCTGTTCATCTTATCTGCAGACTCTGTGCTTCCACGTAACTTTTCACAGCAGCCTTCTGTTCTTGATTTGGTTTTTTCAATGGTGAGGACTTTTAGTATTTGGCCTATGAAAATGATAATGAAAGAAACAATAATGAAATCTCTTTTCTTGCATGGTTACAAAGTATCCTTAATTAAAGTAAACTGACTTGAATCCAGAGGGTCAAAGGCAGTGATGCAAAATCTCACATCCGACTAACAGATGGCCTCCAATCCCTGTGAATCTCTAGCTACCTCGGCGACTTTACTTGGTTGGTTTCAAACTATAGCCTATGAAGAGAAGAATGTGTCAAGCCAGCATTGGCTACCCAACAAACTAACGAATGTGAAATTAGAAAAAAAAGAGTATTGATATTGTTACGTATTTAATCAACTGGATTTTATGTGAAGTATTTACTGCCTTTGTTTGTTTGTTTTCCTTATGCTCTTATTTAAGAGGAGAGATGTCATCTCATGTTTGATGTTTTTCATAGAAGAGTCAATTACTAGTACGAGAGGAGAGATATTGAAAAAAAATGATGTATACCGGTAACCTACATATTCAAGGCTCATGACTAAAGTAGCCCATTTTCTTGGTATTAATTAAGAAAACAAGTTTATATTTGTTCCATTGTAATAACAAGCGGGAGGTGGTTTCTGATCTCCTTATTTTTTCTTTCAGCCTCATTCTTCATCTATACCATTGATCTCAATTAAAAGTTGATTTTAGTCATCTATTTTATACCTCACAAGATAAAAATACCTCATGAGAAAGAAATGAAACATATGACTAAGATTAACATTAAGTAAAATGAACAATATAGATAAGGAACGAGGAGAGAAAAGCTAAGGAGAGAAACCATACTCTAAGAAGCGAGGGAACAATATTATTATCACTGACTTAGCTTATTGTTAATAACTTAACATATATTGCGTATAACTTGTCACCCTGCACAAGAAGCTTCTCATTTTGTTACGGCCAGCTGCGGGTTCAATAAGTCTTTGCTCCCACCCAACTTATGTTGCTTCCGACAAGAAACCGACTTATGAATCACCTCATAGCAATCAAAGTAAACGGTGAGACTATCAAACATTATTGTAAATATAATATACTTAACTTTGAACGCAACCCATTAAAGGGATAGCTGTTAAATGAAACATGTACAATATGTCAATACTAACAAACAACAATATGGAATAAAGTATACTTCATATTCTATCAAATTGAACACGCACGCAATCCAAGTTTCAAGCATGTTTGGTAGAAAGGAGTCATTCTTGAGAGAAACATTATAAAAGAGGAGAAAGAAAGAGAGGGTGGTAGACTTCCACGGAGCCTTTTTGGCAAGGGGAAAAAAAGGTTGATATGAAGTAATAAGAGAAAAAAAGAAGAAGGAGTGTTAGAACTAGTAATCTTTTATCAATATGTAAATAACCATTAATATGCTAGCTGGCTTATCCTTGTGTATTCTAGATGGATGGTCAGGATTCAATTGTGTAAATAGCTGACATGTACATTTTCTATATAAAGGAGCACAGTGCCAGAGGACAATTCAATTCGCTCCCTGGTCATTCTTTTATCTTTTTGTCCATTTACTTTCTTGGTACCAGAGCCGCAGGGATTTCTTTATTCACAAAAAGTCACACACGAAACCCTATTTTCCTTTTTCTCTTGAGATGACATCTTCCTCTATGGGCTCTGCCTCTCTCTCGAGCGCCGATGCTATTTCCATTTTCGGCGGCTCCAAATCATATCCTCTATTTTAGTCTTCCAGCCAAACAACATCGATCAAGTTGGATCGTTCGAATTATTTGGTGTGGGAATCTGTTGTTTTACCCTTGATAAAGGGAAATAGATTGGAAAATCACATCGATCTTGACTACCCTATTCCTCCGTTCACTACTGTTTTGCCAAACACCACCACAGTTGTTCCTAATCCAGTTTTTGAGGAATGGTACTCAGTGGATCGTTTGCTCATGGGTTGGCTCAAAAACACTATGACTCAGGATGTTGCTACTCAACTCCTCCACTATCGCACGGCGCTTGCTCTCTGGACTAAAGCTCGCGCCCTTACTTCTGCTGTTTCCCGGTCGTGCATTATGGTCTATCGGTTTGAGCTGCATAATACCCGCAAGAATGGCCTCTCCATGGCCGCCTATCTCTCACGCATGAAACACATAGCATATCAACTTGCTCTTGTCGTTGCTCCTATATCAGTTGATGAACTGGTACTGTATACTCTTAATGGTCTCGATGGCGAGTACAATGCCATAGTTGTGAAGTTGATTGACCAAGAGGGACTGACGTGGGTTGATACACAATCGGCACTTCTAGCTTTTGAAAGCCGATTAGAGCAACTTAATCATTTTTCATCTCTTTCCATTCAACCCTCAGCCAACTTTGCTGGTAGATCTAATGAGTCTGAACGTTTTGTTGATCGCTCCTTTACTCATGGCTCCTCACGAGGTGGACGTGGCCGAAGATCTAGAGGTTGCTCTGGCAACACCAACTCTGGCTGTCCTTTTTGTGATTTGTGTGAACGCCCTGGGCACAAGGTCTCCAACTGTTTTAATCGATTTGATAAGAATTTTCGACCACCAACCCATCCTACTCCTCAGTCCTTCCTTGCTGATTCTGAAATTGTTGCCGATCCTGACTGGTATATGGACAATGGGGCCAATCATCATGTTGTTGCAGATGTGTCCCAACTTGATTCTGTGAAATCCACCGGTAAGGCCAACTTAATCTCTTGCATTGGGTCCAAAACTCCTATCAGTGGTATTAGTACTGCCTCTCTCCCCTGTTCTGGCTCTAAATTAGCTCTCAACAATGTTTTAATTGTGCCTGACATAGCTAAGAATTTATTGAGTGTTCATCAACTTGTATCCAACAATCCTATTTCAGTCTTGTTTACTAATGAAGGTTGTGTTGTGAAGGACAAACACACAAGACAAACTCTGATGACAGGAGCTCCAAGGGACGGGCTGTATCCAATAAGTGAAGTTGCTTACAAGGCGAATATTACTGTTGCCTCTCTGCGTGATGAATTCCTAACTTGGCATTACAAGCTTGGTCATCCGAAGCAATAAAGTTTTACAACAAGTCCTCAATAATTGTAATGTCAAAGTTCATATTCATGATAGTTTTGTTTGTGAGGCCTGTCAATATGGCAAATCTAGAAAACTTCCATTTTCTAAGTCTTTATCTCATGCTTCTGCACCTTTTGCATTGGTCCATACAGACTTGTGGGGACCTTCCCCTATTCAATCTACGCATGGTCATAGATATTATGTTCATTTTATTGATGACTATAGTCAATATACCTGGATCTATTCTCTCAAGCACAAAGGCGAAACAATTTCAGCATTTAAATTTTTCCAACAAATGGTTGAAACTCAATTTCAAACCAAAATCAAATCCATCCAATGTGATAATGGCACAGAATATAAACCTCTTATCCCTATTGCTGAAAATTGTGGTATTACAATGAGATTTACATGTCCTTATACCTCTTCACAAAATGGGAGGGCTGAGAGAAAGCATAGACATATTGTAGAAATGGGCCTTACTCTTTTAGCTCAAGCTAAAATGCCCTTAGTATATTGGACCGAAGCTTTTCAAACAGTTGCGTACTTAATTAATCGACTTCCAACACCGGTTTTACAAGACAAATCACCTCTTGCTTGTTTGTATCAAAAGGAGCCTGATTACCACTCATTAAAGCCTTTTGGGTGTGCTTGCTATCCATGTTTGAAGCCTTACAACTCTCATAAATTGGAGTTTCATAGCCAAAAATGTGTTTATCTTGGCCCAGCTCCCAATCAAAAAGGGTCCAGGTGTTTAAGCCCAACTGGCCGAATTTATGTATCCAGACATGTAATTTTTGATCCATCTATTTTTTCATTCTATACAGGTTTTTTGCACAAGACCAGAGGCCCATCTTCAGAAGTCCACGATGATATTCCTCTTATTATTACTGAAACACCAGGTAACCACCAGCCTATCTCTTCTACTTCGTCTCTTTCTTCTCATGATCAGCCCCACACCAAGTTTCAGCCCAATAACTCATCTCTTTCCACTCTCTCACGTCCTCCCTCACAAACATCACTAGGCCCATCTAACATCTTAGCCCATCCACCTATTTCTAATTCCCCCACATCTAATACCTCACCTTTATCATTAATTCAATGTACCTCCAGCCCCTCGGATTCTCTTCCCTCGTCACCACTTTCGTCTTGCCCCTCTCACTCTCCTTCCCATCTTCATGCCTCTTCCCCGACGACTTCCACCTCTCCTCCTCCTCCCCATAATTCTCACCCCATGGTCACTCGTGCCAAATCAGGAATTAGCAAACCCAGGTACCCTTTCGTTGGCCTTTTTACCACCGAAACACCACACTCCCTATCCCTAGCCACTGAACCCCGATCCATTTCCGAAGCCATAGCCTCTCCACACTGGTTTGCTGCTATGGAAACTAAATACCAAGCTCTTTGTCGTAACAACACCTAGGTCCTAGCACCACATCGTGGGCAGAAATTGGTTGATTGCAAATGGGTGTTCAAGACCAAGTACAAAGCGGATATCAATTCTCAAGCACAAAGCTCGATTAGTGGCCAAAGGCTTTCAACAGTCGGCAGGAATTGATTACGGTGAGACCTTCAGCCCTGTTGTAAAACCAACCACCATCCGTCTCATTCTCACTCTTGTCGCCACCTTTCATTGGGAGCTCCGACAGTTAGACGTCAACAATGCTTTCCTGAATGGTTTCTTGAAAGAAGAGGTCTTCATGAGTCAACCACCTGGTTTTCGAGACCCCAAGAAGCCGAGTTTCATCTGTAAGCTCACAAAGGCACTCTACGGGCTTAAACAGGCTCCCCGAGCTTGGTTTGAGAGGCTCCGAAATACTCTTGTCGGATGGGGTTTTAAGAACGCTTGTAGTGACGTTTCCTTGTTCTTCCTCAGAACTAAACATCTTTTGGTATTCATTCTAATCTATGTCGATGATATCCTTATTACTGGGAATAATTCTGATTTTGTGAGGCAATTTATTGTGAAACTGAACATTGTGTTCTCTCTCAAAGACCTAGGACCTTTATACTATTTTATGGGTTTCGAAATTTATAGAAATGCTCATGGGATCTATGTTAATCAGACCAAATATACTTTGGATTTGTTGGAACGTTTCAATATGTCTGACTGTGCTCCTATGCCTACCCCTATGATTACTAGTCATCACTTTTCAGCTACAGATGGCAAACCTCTTTCTGATCCTTTTCTGTATCGAAGAGCAATTGGTTCATTACAATATCTCACTAATTCTAGACCTGACATTGCCTACTCTGTCAACAAGCTTAGTCAGTTTTTGGGCAATCCTACTGATGTGCATTTTCAGGGGGTTAAAAGAATTTTGAGATACTTAAAAGGAACTTGTCACTATGGTCTACACCTCAAACCAGTTGGCTCTCTTCGCTTCATGGCATTTACAGATGCAGATTGGGCTACTGACATTGATGATAGAAAGTCAATGGGAGGCCACTGTGTATATCATATCTTGGTGGAACTCTTGTCTCTTGGTGTTCTAAAAAACAAAGAGTCGTCTCCCGGTCCAGCTCAAAGTCTAAATATCGTTCTCTATCAGATGGAGCTGCTGAAATTAAGTGGTTGAACTCCTTGATGAAAGAAATAGGTCTCTTTATTCGACAACCTTCAATTATTTGGTGTGATAACTTAAGTACCCAAGCACTTGCCTCAAATCCTGTCCACCACGCAAGAAGCAAACACATCGAGATTGATGTTCATTTTGTTAGAGACCAAGTCTTGCCTGGATCTCTAAGAGTCAAATATGTGCCATCTTCTCATCAAGTTGCTGATTGTCTCACTAAAGCTTTGTCTCATTATCAATTTTCTTATTTTAGGAACAAACTTGGTGTGTGTCCCACACCCTCTCGTTTGAGGGGGGATGTTAGAACTAGTAATCTTTTATCAATATGTAAATAACCATTAATATGCTAGCTGGCTTATTCTTGTGTATTCTAGATGGATGGTCAGGATTCAATTGTGTAAATAGCTGACATGTACATTTTCTATATAAAGGAGCACAGTGCCAGAGGACAATTCAATTCGCTCCCTGGTCATTCTTTTATCTTTTTGTCCATTTACTTTCTAGTAGTTAACATGGATACCCCTTATTGAGACACCATTAATGGGTTTAAGCATCTAATTAAATCCCTAAAGTGAAAGCTTTAACAGGGTTTCAAGGTCAAGGGCTTTAAGATCACTTACTGGTGTATTTATAATGTGAAGAGGACGACCTTTCTTCAGATTGATCGTAGCGTGGTTGGAGATTTGGAGGTAGATAACCAGGTTGAAGATTTCAAGGTCAAACTGGTCATTCACCCAATTTTATTTATTTTATTTTATTTTTTTGCCAAAGTCATTCACCCAATTTTATACGTATAACTTTTAGTTGGTCATAAGAGATATGCAACACACACACGAAAGTTTATTTTATTTTTATATTTTTCTATTAAAAACCAAAAGTTTCAACAATTCAGGATACAGTATATAGAGACCACAACTAGAACTACTCGTTATAATATTAACGATATAATATTAAATTTTGGTGATGGTCTTCGCTTCAGCTAGGGGCCAGTCCTAATGTGGCCCACCTGGCACCGTCCAGCGAGGCAGCCGTCCATGTGGCATAATCACAACTAGGATTTACTCGATCCACACTCTAAAATTGCAAATACATCGTCAATAATTAACAATTGCCTGAAAAAAGTGATTACATGATATTGAATAAATTATTATTTGTGTCCTAGAAGATTAGTCGTTTTTAAAGTTCATTTTTGAACCCTTTTGGCATAGAAAAGTTAATTTTTGAAGGAAACTCTTTTGTCAATCAACAATTTTTTTGGAATTAATTTCATGATTATAAAAGATAAAACTGATAATTAGATATTTGACTTCAACATTCAGAGAACAAAACAAAAAACATAAAAAGAAATCAAAATATGAGGTAAATCCATTTTCAAAAGCAAGAACTTTATTTTGCTGTGAAAACAATGAATTGCCTAACATTTTTGGACTAACATTTCATAAAAGTGAAATTCTCAACCCTGACAATGAAGAATCTAGAAATATCCTCATTCAGATTATGTTTATTGTTTATCATACGGCAGGCCCAATAGTGTTTGAGCAATGAAATAAATAGCACCGGTTGCACATTTGCACCAACAAAGTGATTGCTATGCGACTATCTAAATTTGGATATGGTTACTCTCATTGACTGAACTCATTCATAATCTCTCATCAACTTTAAATTTTAACCGTACATAATGAAATCAACTATGTAAATTGGTTTCTGAGAATTGGCTTTGACTTATGCATGAGACAGGGCCAATTGTTTTAACATACGACAGTATGCGGAATGAAACCACAAACCCTTGAAGATAAACATAATCAATGACCTGCTCTCAGTTACCGCCACACTAACAAACATTGACAACCAGCAGCTAAAGTGCTAAACACATTAAGGTTCTCGAATCTGCCCAATAAGATAATCATATCAGTGAAAAAAACTAATGCCCCACGCATCTCTCTGAATGGGGCGTAAACCAGGATCATGAAAGCCAGACAAGTCAATTATTAAACCCATTATATCATACATGAACCAAAGCGCGATTGGGCCACAGTATTTACAGCGAGATTAACGATAACTAGAACAACAAAACCAAGATACCCCATAAAAGAAACACGCTGAGAATTTAATCATACATCAAATATAGTGTTACACATTAAACAGAAACGAGCACATTTGGGGCTCAGGCTCCCATGGGAATCGATCAGATTTTGGTATCAGGAGATTCTGCGTATGAGATTGAAATCAGTTCAGATCGAAACTTGTCATCCACATCACCGTTTGCCACTGCAACTCCATCCGATTTCTTAATTTCAGACCCCCAACTTGATTCCACAGTCTTATCAGGTAAAGAGTTTGAGATAGCAATGAGCAACTCACGTGCAAGCTCCTTAGTGGCCTTCTTGCTCGGTGACTTGTTATCCATATAACTTCTCTCTTCTTCCTAAAATTACAATCCCAAAATATCAGATTCAGCATGTGCCTCACTTCCCGCTCCAAATTAATGTTATCATAATCGTATTAGTATGAATATCAATATCAATTTCAGATTTGCTCTTGTTTTCTGCGGAAACCCAGTTTATGGAAATTTGTCCAGTGTGTAAAACAATCACTAGTACACCAATCAGATCAAAACAGGTCTCCAAATACATCGTTAAAAAAGGCATGTAGTCAGACATAAGGATGAGCAGTGCCGAAGAGTACATCAGGGATACGTCTGATACTAAACCACAATGCAACATTTTAGACTCATTCGGTGAATGTGAACCCAACAAGAATTCGTACGGATGGTCAAATGAATCTTTTTGAAGAAGACCCCAATCTTACATGTAAACATATATTATTTTTTCATCTCCTTTCTAACTTAATAGGCATTTGTCATGCTTGAAATCTGTTATAAACCCATCCAACTCTGCAGGGGATAGAAAAAGAGGGGGAAATCTGCTCTACCGGCCCAGAGTCCAAGTTCATGTGAGAAACAAACTGGCTTTTTGGTTATTTAACAAGCAACATATAGATTGAGAAGGATGGGAAGCAATGAAGAAGATGAAGCGAGGCACCATTGATGAGTGTAGTTTCTCATCTGGCACTTAAAAATTGATATATAAATCAAAACTAGAACCAGCCAAAAGATTAAGAGGATATATATGAAACAATTCTATTCATATAATAAAAATCTTTCCAAGTTTTTTTTTTGTTCTTGTTTATTTTTAAACCTGCCTTGATATTATATATTTCCATCAGATCAGGTAGTATGATCAGGTTGATTAAATTCCGCAAACCCAGTCCTTAAAGCCAAAGTCCCGTCAAACGGAACAAAACCCAACCAAGCAGGATGGTATGATTTGATTCGAAGGGTTCGCAACAGTTAACGTTGCCATCGGAAAAAAGGTAACAGTTCTGTTTACTCTTTCAATTGATTTTGCAGTTCGATGATCAAATAAACCCTATGATTCGATTTGTTTGGAACAGACTCCTAAATAATCACCGGAGAAAGGTAAAACAGTTTAACCTCCAGGCAAATCAAAGACCAAAAAAGGATCTCGTTCCTCTAATGTTCGTTCGCAGGTGCGAATCAAGCAGAAAGCGAATAGACAGACGGTCAGATACATGAACTGTAAAAACAAATTTCGGTGGAGGAAAATCAGGGACACTAGCGATCGTACCTTTAGGATTTTGCGTTTACCTTTGAAATTGAGGAATGCGCCTTACTTCTTGCCCCTGGCTCTCTGCTCAAAGTGACCTTATTGTTCGAGCTTTTCAAGATAACTACGGTATTGCCACGACGCTTTGAGTATAAAATGGTTTTACAAGTTGGCAACTTCCTCACGCCTCTAGAATTTTCTGAAAATTACGGCCTCCACTTGACTCTTATTTAAAAGCGCGCCTTTTGAGTATAAAATGGTTTTACAAGGCAGTTTTTATACATTGAAACAAACCTCTTATTATATATTTATTTTATATAAGTCATCCTTTTTTTATTTTTAATTAAAATAAAAAAAATAAAAATCATATTATATATAGAATAAGATATTCTTACTACTATTTTTTGTTACTATCAATCTTACGACCACTTTTTTACCGTTAGATCATAATCTTATCTATCTTTATTATTTCTTTCTCTTATTGAGATTCTGACCTAACGGTGAAAAAGTGGTAGTAAGATTGATAGTAACGAAAAATAGTAGTAAGAATATCCTATCTCATTAATTATATATATATATATATATATATATATATATATATATATATAGAAATTTTATTATTTTTTTTCATATTTAAATCAGGCTAAACTATATTAAAAACAAAATTACTACAAATCTAGAAAGCTTGTAGTAACATTGTGATTAACGGCATCCATTTGAATTGTCTCTAATTAACAATGTTACTAAAAAAAATAACATTAACGGTGTTAAAAAACAGTTTTCATCTAATATATGGTAGGCATACTATGGGCAACAATGAGAAAACAAACATTAATAACAAAAGGTTGGAGTTACATTTTCAATTGAAGCGCATATGGTAAATTTTCCTCTAATTAACATTAACAACGTTACTAAAGAAATTAAATAACGGTAACGGTAATAAAGAACGGCTTTCTTCCAAGCATGGTAGATGAAAGGGCGCCATTTTCTTCCAAACAAGCTAATTAAAGGGCATAATATGGGCAACAATGGCAAAACAAGCATTAATAACAAAGAGTTGGAGTTACATTTTCAATTTAGGTAGCATTAATAAATTTCTCTCTAATAAACCATGTTTCTAAATTTTGTTTAGCAGTATAAAACCTTGCTAGATCCCTTTAGATCTTGAGTTCGAATCTCGAAGATAACACTTATGTTGGGAAAGACAACCATAAACCTTAAAACAAACACTAGATGTTAATATAAAAAAAAAAATTATAAATTTCGAAAATGAAGTGGGCCCTTCAATGAAAAGGGGCATTAATTTCTAAAAAAGGTCACACTTTTAATTTAAATCTTCATAAATGAGTTATTTTAACCAAGCCTCTTTCACATTCACATTCCATTATATAAGATTTACTTCAAATTCATTTTCAAAATCTCAAAATATGGCAAACATTTAGTAAGACCTTAATTATCTACCAAATCATGCCTGAGATATTGATGCAAGTGTTCTTAGGGAAGTTGGTTGGACGCAAAGGCACTCCACCGCATGCTCCTTAGAAGGTGAGCGTGATTTTGGTGGAAGAACAGGTTCGTCAATCATAAAGTTCTTCTAACACCAACTTCTATGAAACCATTACGCTGAGTTGTGAAAAATATACAAAAGAACCACAATTGAAAGCTTTCACTCAATTTTTTTTTTGGTGAATAAAAGTTTTGGAAGTGCTCGACATTAGTCCCCTACTAAAGTTAGGGTACGGCCCCGGGCTCTATGAGTATTTATTAGGAACTTACGAGATCGCCTACCAAAGGAGTTTTAGCGACGGCAGAGGGGATTGAACCCACGATCCAAGGGCCTAGTCCTGAATCCCTTACCATCTATACCAACTCTCATTGGCTTCACTCAAAAATGTTTGATGGAACAAGGGAGGTCCGATCAGTGAAACTTTTGAAGTATTCCTCCCGTGTTGTGTCTCAATGTTTTTGTACTATTTAAACCTCCCAATATTTTTTCAACATTTATTTATGATTTTCACATTTATATATATAATTTCATGTTTGTGCGTTACTTCAATGATTTTGTATTTTCATCATTTATTGTTACATTTGTTTGCTAATTTTATTTTATGCTTTTTTTCGATGTAGGTTTGTCATTCAAAAGTGTTTGATGGAACAAGGGAGCTTCGGGAGGGAGAGGTTTATCATTTTCAAAACTTTGATGTGCTTGACAACAATAATAGATATAAAATGATTCGACACTTGTGGAAGATATATAGATTCCACAAGAGATAATAATGCTTTATCATTTTCAAAACTTTAATGTAATTATATTGTTTAGACCTACCAATAATGGTTTTTCAAAAAGGAAAATTGAATATAAGAGATAATAATGAATTTTCATTTAAGCCTTATTTTTCAAAAAGGAAAACTATGCAGTTCTAACATAAGTACAAGGATATTATATTTTGGCACTTTGTGCTTTTTCCTCTATTTTTTTTTTCCCCAATGAACATAATAAGGTTTTCAGCTCCAAAAATCATATACCTATAATTAAAATATTAAATTGCTCAAACATTTATACCCAAGCCAAAGGTGAAAATTGCAGAGGCAAAATTATTATAATAATCATATTATGAATATGCAATTAGATTTCCAACCAAAAAATTAGGTAGGTGAAGAAATCGACTAATCGTGCTTCTAGAGGGATATAATTGAAGAGGAGGATTTACAATATACCTTGTAATAATAGAACACTTATGTTTTGAAATTTACAACATAAAGTATACACCATCACGTGCATCGCACGAGGAGAAGAACCTAGTTACATTAGAAAAAAGAAAATTACTCAAAATCTGTGGTTGTAAAATTTATTGTTTGTAATTTTAAGAAATCACGATTCATACAGTGAATTATATTAATATTTCATATTAATTTATAATTAATGGCGATGTCCGTAGAGTTTGTAACTTTGCTTCTTTCTTAGGTGGGTTTTGGACCCTAGCCGATAATGGAGCTGCTCTTACAATTGACCTGGTCTTATAGATGGTATCGCCAAGACTAGCGGAAGTCGGCTCAAGTGGAAGGGACTTGGATCGCTTAAGTAAGGGACTCGAGTTCGAATCTTTGAGGATGCAGAAAACTTCCTTGAGAGAAGTCCCCGCATATACGCCTGACAGAACCTCGAACCGGATTAGTCAGGGCAAAGCTTTGGTGAACCGGGTGCAATAGCAAAAAAAAAGATGGTATCGCCAAGTCACCGTCGTCTATGCATATCTACATAAAACAGAATTACTATGATAAGTATTAAATATTAAGGCCTATTAATATTTATTTTTAATTTAAAAAGTTAGTTAAATTAGATAATATTACATATATTAATTAAATTAGTTAATATGACATATATTTTCTAAAATATAGAACCGATTCCCTACTTGCTTAGTAGAGAGAGCTCATTATATTTGGGCTGTTTATTATATATGATTTTATATTATCTAGATTTGATTTTTTTAAATAAAAAAATCATTTTTTTTGAAAGAATAGTAGTTATGATATTATCTTCATTTTGAATTCTATATCTACTAAAATATTCTTTTTGAAAAAAATATAAACTTTTAAAAACTCTAACCTGGATTGTCTAAATTAGATATGATAGTTTAAATATGATGAGCTCTCCTTACTAAGTTTTTTGCTGGGTAGGAAAATCAGTTTCTTAAAACACTATAGTTATCTTTCTTAGTTTTTTTATTCTCTTCCGCCCTTAATTATTGTTGAGGGGGAACATCAATAATATAAATTAGAAAAATATCGATAAATATAAAAAATATTTCTTATATTTAGAATCAACATTAACTCCTCAAATAATTCCTTTCGAGTAATAAAGTTCACAACTCACAATATAAAACTAACTAACTAAGCACAACTCATTTCATATTACCAAGATCCTATTTATAGGATAAAGAGATAAGATCTTTTTGTCTTGTTTATAAGTCTCTTCGTTATTCTTATATGAATGTATAATTTGTATACTTCATTTATTAATATGTAATTGTAAACTTTATTTTTATATATTGATTAGGGTAAAGATGTAATGTTATCAAATTCTACAAAAGAGTAGTTAATAAAGTCTAAGCTATCCTTACATCTAGTCAAACATCTTAGAACTTAGAAGTAGTTTTAAAACAGGATTAAAGGAGTACAATATACAAAAATTAGAATGAACTAATTTTAAAATATTTTTTTATATGTAAAAATATTTATCTTTTATCCATTGTTTTTCGGTGGGGAAAATCTTTTATAGTGTTGGGAAAAGATTATCATGTGCCCTGAAAAGATGGGCGATTTGTTTTCCAAGTGTTTTTGTTTTTTTTTAAATCGTGTGTCATCGAAACTTCAACGAAGTTTTGAACAAATATTGCATTTTCCCCCAAATTCTTCATATTTTACGTGCAAGATTTACGAATTCTTAGTAACACGCAATATCATGATAAATAATTTGAAAATCACTCATGTACAGTTTGTATTGCCGTAAGGCCATTGGCTCAACAAAACTTTTTAGAATATAATAATTTACACTACAACAGTTTTTTTTAATTTTTTTAACTATATTAAATTGACACGAATGCCCTTTTTAATTAAATTAATTATTCAGGATCAAAATAAATATCTTAATTAGCTTCCATATTCATGAGAATAATACGGTTTCATAATTTGCTTCCCACTGCACTGCCCTTCGGCCGACAAATCATTGAGATATTTTTAAGGATGCAAAAAGAGAAGTAATTGAGCTTATTTTGAATATTATACCCCATATATTATTATAACAGACTTTATTAAAGGATATATATTATCTAACATGTATTTAAAATCATTTGAATTTAAAAGACAAGTGACTAACTCGTTTAAGAATATTTTAAAATACAAATTAAAACTAACTTGAGAAGATAAAAAGGATTAAGAGGCAGCAGTAGTGAAAGTGAGGGAAAGATCAACTTATTTGATCTGAAGAAAATTCAATCTACAAAACTCGTGTAAGGGAGAATCTATACTTGATAATGCACAAGAACATCAGAAACTGATCTTGATCACTACTACGTACGTTCCTTCCTAAATTAGCACCTTACAAATTAGCAAATAAGCACAATTTAACTTAACCACGCCAACTGTTAGATCTCTTGGCTTCAAAAGCAGCCCCATCGTTGAGCATATCCTGAGCATCAGTCTCCATTCCCAGCTTGGACAGAGCAAGTGCCTGCAGGTAGAACGCTGTTGGCCAATCAGGAATGCACACCTGTGCCTGCATTGCATCCCGTAATGCCAGCTCTGCTTGCTCATTCATCAAGTATGAGAACGCTCTTCTTGCAAATACCGTAGCCGATGGAACTGACATCATCACTACCAACTGTTTCACACCAAATATGTTCCCCCAGTTTCAGACTATGTTCAGCTTTGCATTCTATAATCTTAATCTTATTCCTCTTCAGTGCTCAAAATGTTATGGTATGAGATGTGGAAGGGAAGATCATCTTTGGTGGTGAAAGCTAAGCATGACAACTAAGTGACTAACCAATCAAAATGAAGGAAAGGAGAGGTCATGTACCTTAGAATAATACTCAATTGCGTTCTTGAAATCCTTGTCTCTGAATGCAATGTCCCCAAATTTTTTAGTGTTCAAGATATCTTGCACTTGTTGTGTCCACTCTTGGAATGAAAGCTGCAAGGTTACACTCAGAATGTAGACAAGAACAAGCACAAAAACAAGAAAGTTGGCATAATAGCAAGAAATTAACAAGTGAGGTTTATTAGTTTGACATACATGCATCATAAGCTAAATGAACCAACTTTGACACTTTGTTTATTTGCATATTCACACATCCAGTTAGAATACTGCTTTCTCTGTAATAAACATGTGATCTACCAGGCTTATTGATTTGAATACAAAAATCCAACAGATTTAATCTCAAATTTGAAGGAAAAACCCTGACAATTTGACATACCTCATTCTCAGCACCTTCTTCATCTTTATAACCAGTTTTTAGCAATATATCATGCACAGCCGTGAGATCCATCCTCGCACAAGCCTTTCCTAGGGGTGAAAGCATGGTTGGTAGCACTGTTGTATTTTTAGTCAGGCCCATCAACGCATGAGATGCTACCTGGAAAAAGAAAGAGGAGAAAAACAGCAGAATTAGAAGTTGAACTGGAAAGGAGAAAATGGCAAAAAATCCACTACATAGAGCTTAATATTAAACAAACCTCTTTCTGCTTTTGAAGAGGAGCAACTGCTGTAAGAAGAAACTTAATATCAGGGCGTTCTCTAGCCTCAAACTGAAGACATTTTGAAGCAAGTTCAACCAACTTGGTAGCATCATCATTTGCGTATTGCCCTTCTAGGGACGAATCCATCAGCAACAAGGCATTTTTACCCCTAATCAGATCAAGAGCCTGAAGGGAAAAATCAATCTTCTCAGCAATTTTCAAACCCTTGGGTTCAGCATGCATCATATGATTAATTACGCAGCCTGAAAAGGCATCTCTAATGCCAATAGATTAAAAATGACAACAAATTGGATAATACAGTCTTTTGAGGCTATTGGAACATAAAAAAGAAAACCATCTTCAAATGAAATAGTAAAACAGCCATCTAAAAGTGAAAATAAACTTCTATAATGCGCATCTCCAGCTAAAATTTGCACCAAATAAAGTCATTATTACGCACGCCCTTAATGGCCACAAAGACAGAGGATAGAGTTTCTGACTCAGTTTCTTCTACAAATACAAAATATATTTGGTAAATATTAATAACTAGAAGATTTGGAAGGGATGGTAACATACATGGCTTGGAGGAATATGCTTGCCGCTCAAGAGATCCAAAAGAACTGTTCCATAACTGTAGATTACACTCTCTGGTATAATCCTGCCTGCAAAGTTTGTAAATAATCAGAATCACTGGATACAAAACTTCACAACTCATAAACCATCCCTCGGTATATTTGTTCAATAAAGTACTACTATATTGCCATAAATAAGGTTGAGAAGCAAAAGACAAAGAAATCTAGAGCAAAATGACCATCAAGATCATCTATCTACTCATTATGGAATATTGAATTCTAGAAGCTAGAGAACCATAGGCCAAGCAAGAAATCCTTCCACAGCAAAAGCTTCTGTTTAGTGATGTGATGTTAAATTACCATTGTACTATAGCATTCTCTATAATTCAATTAAAACAGCGACAGATCATTTTTCCATGCAATCAAATGTTCATAATTCATGTCTACCATCGCAGCTGGAAATCCCATGGAAGGCAGAAAATTATAGCTTCAAACAATGCAAGTTGTTCAGAAAGGTAAACGTTGCCCTATACCTGTCCGCAAAAACTCAGGTGGAGTATATGCTAAGTTGGTACTGTAGCTTTTCCCATCTCGACTATTTTTCATAAGCCCAAAACTTGACAATCGGGGGTCACCTTCCTGCCAAGAAGTAGATCAATCAGTAACAAGTTTGACTCAAAAGAATAGCTTAGAAGATATTGTCTGCTGAATAATGCAGAAAACTCTATAACATTAGCAGAGTGCAAACTTATGCTTACAGATTAGATATAACTAAACAACAAAGATCCATTTATGCAAATAATAACTCATGACAAAGTCAGCAAGAATAAATAAACAATATGTCAAAAAAATAACTAGGTTTGAAAGCTTACCTCATCAAAAAGAATCCTGTATGCATTCAAATCATGATATATTTTGCGATTTTCCATGCTACAGTGATCTAGTGCTTGGGCTACATGGTATGCAACTCTTACACGCATTTCCCATGGCAATGGCTGCTTGTCCCCTACAGCATAAAAACTAGGCATACTATGAGCAAGGAAATAATGAACAACTAAATAAAATTCCACATTTTAAAACCAAAAGTTGCATAACTGATCTAATTATCAGAACGTCATTGACAAGTGCAGGAAATGATGTTTTTTATTATAGCAGTCATAATTTTTTTTTTTCAGGGGAAAAAAATACTCTTCTTTCTTTTCTTTGAGAAGAAGAAGGACAGGTTTTGGTCAGTTAGACCAAACAGGAATTAGTATTAGTGAGGTGAAAAATAAATGAAGAGCCACATTGTACCAAGACAGTAGTAGAAGGAATAAACAGACTATATTAATTTCTATATAATAGTCAGACCAGAAGATCTTGAGTAGCACAAGCAACTAAAAAGTTAAATTTAAAATTTGCCTAAGAAAATAAAAGCATTGGAAAGGAAATTTTTTATAGTCCCAGTATTTTTTACTCAAGATCCTGGCTAATAATGGCTATGAATCAGTATGAAAGTGAATAAGCTTAAAAGGGGTAACTTGTCAGGGTCAGAGAACTTGTCAGGGTCAGGTTCTGATCAGGAAGACATGTGATTGTAGGATAGATTTTAATAAGCTTTTTCCGGAACTTCACCTGTTGCAAATCTCTATTGTCATGCATTACATCTATTGATAAGGATCAATGCATGAAAAATGCAGAACAAATAAGTTCCAAGGAATACATAAGAAAATGAATAGGAAGATATAGAGTTATACAATGAAAAAGATGCTTTGATAATGTATCATTTGGCATGTACTCTGCAACCAAAAGCCGTTCGTCTCCTTCAGCACAGCAACCAATTAGATTCACCAATCTCTTGTGCCTCACTTTACCAACTCCAGCTGCTTCTGCCTGATCAGTAAAAGCCATCAGACATTAGTAATATTATCATGTCAGAACCTCATAGTGCGCATGTTCTACAAGAGAGTTCATGAAGTAATTCTAAGGAAAGCTTGACCTCCCCGCAGAACTACCATATACGCATCTTCGATTTCAAGTCAATTCGGAGTTGCAAACAAACAATATATTGATGATGCCACCTACATTCTTGCTTATTTATTGAACTATCCTCTTCGGTTCAATTTCTCAACAACTAAATTGAATGTGGAGAAATGAAGTTCATTTTTCTCACCATAAACTGCTGAGCGTCAGGCCAAGACTGTTTAGAGAAGCGTTTAATAGCAACTAAGCGATTGTTCTCGAGCTTTCCCTTGTAGACCACATTGGGAGCTTTCTCGCCACTTTCCGACACTATGTAATTTGTGCTGAACTCGTTCGTAGCCCTTCGAAGTTCAATGAGACCGAACTCTTTGAATGCTGGAACTTGGCATTCTTGATCAACATCATCGCCATTTGCTTCAAAACCAAAAACCAACATAAAATAGAAATCAATTCTCAAATGGAATGCATCCAAGATAGATGTGAACTAGCAAGTACACCCAGAAGCAGCTTAAATCTTTTAGTTTTAAGATCCAATGACCAAATGTTCCCCAGAAACACCGCACACCACAAAATAGAAAGAACAAGAATGCTGAAACCCTTTGACAACAAAGGAAGCAGCTTGCAGCTGGTTAGCTAAAGAGAAGTAAAAAATAACCAAATAAAGGTCAAGATTGAAGAATGAACCTGGATCAGGTTTATTGGCGTAAGGGAAAGCAGAGGGGTCATCAGGGGAGTGAAGATGAGCTGTTTTAGAGTTTAAGCAACCCATGGGAAAGTATAGGCACACTTCATAGAATCCAAAAGCTCAGCAAAATCAAAGGAAGATTGAAGCGAAGGTGAAGCACACTAATCAGAGCCCTAGGGGATAAAAATACGGGTCGAGAAGATGCAACCTTCACTTGTTTCAAGCCAAAATGCAGGGCCTGCACGTGCCGCAAGAGAGAGAGTTACTGCACCTTTTGCTTGTCGCAGTACGAAAGAGAGAGAGAGGGGGAGATGAAAAAGGCCAAAAGGGAAAGTGAATGAATCTGTAAAAAGGCAAAGAGTGGGAAGAGAGATGAAAGAAAACAAAGGGAAATCAGGAGACAGGGAAGGTCACGTGATGGGGCTCGGGGGAAGCACGTGCTGCGCAGGCATGGACTTGGAAGCATAATTTTCTATGGCCACAAGCAATTGCATTGAAACTGGGAAGACAGCTCCCACCAGACATCAAGGCTAAGCCTCATTTTCACTGCTGTTTTATCATTTATCTGCTTCACTTGTTTTTGTGTGGTCATGTCCCTTTCTCTGCTTACTCTCTTGCTCTTGTTCTTCTACTTGCTGATGTTGACTTGTCATATATATATATATATATATATATATGTTAATCTTCTTCTAATTTTTATTATGTGATAAACGTATGGAAGATGATAAAAAGAAACGAAACAAATGTTGACATAGTGAGAAACGAATTGGAGTATAAGAAACATTTGCATGTCTTTGATTATACCGTGGAATCTGTCCATTTCCATCGGAGGCTTCAAACTGTCTGGTTTTAGATGAAAAAAGTTTTGCATAGAAGAATTGTAGCGAGAGGAATGTGAAGAACTTTACGAGAACATCAGTCTAGACAACTTTGATAAGGTTGGCCTATTTGGTTAGAAGTTGGCATGGTTGATAAATAGATTTTAGTTCTATAGTTTTCTCATATTACATGAGAAAAAAAAAAGTTTCCTATACACACATGAAATGGTGGGACCCATATATACATATATGAATTAATATATATATATATATACTCCCTCTGGTCCTTATTATAAGGCACCAACTAATAAATTACACAAACCAATAAAAACAGTGATTTCTAATATTACCTCTATTATTTGCACTAATCTCCAATATTATATTATTATTATTCTCACCTACTACCCCTATTAATTATGGGCATATATGGAAAAAAATAATTAATACTCCTTGGAAACAAGCAAATGCCTTATAAAAAAGACCAAATACATTTGGTAGTTGATGTCTTATAATAAGGACCAGAGGGAATATATGTGTGTGTGTCCCACCATTTCATATGTGTGTGACATGAGAAAGTGGTTTTCTTGCAACATGAGAAAATGTTTTCCTTAGATTTTATTGGTAGGTGATTTGTAAATATCTTTAAGCATGTGTTTGGCCCCAGTGTGACTTCCAAATTTAAAGAGTCTATAGAAATATTTTAATAGATTGCTTATCAAGAAGGTCACACCAATTTGTCCAACCTTTATTAGTCAACCTTTATTAGTCACCTAAACTTTATTAGCTTATCTGGTTAAAAGTTGGCACTGTCAATATGAGAATTTTATTGGTGAAAAATGAGTAAATACAGCTCATTGAATCTTTAGGAGTGCTTCTGGTCTTAGAGGTTCAACAAATATTTATAGAGATATTTATAAATCATTCATTAACAAATTAACAATGATAATATTTGAACTTAGAACCTTATAGATATGAGTTAATCTCAATACCATCTTTTTAAGTTTTTGTTTGTAAATAGGCATGTGCTTAAACTTTTACTCCCATTCTAAACACAGAGAAAAGTTTAAGCTTTATTAATTGGGTAAAGGAGCAAAAATATATATATGTTTTATTTTCGGGAACGCCCAGCATCATATGTTTTTTTTAGGAATAAAAATACATACGTGGTTACCATCTTGGAGTAAAAGTCACATCCCACCGTTATATTACTGTTCATCGTGACGAGAGAGAAAGAAATGAAATAAACAGTAAGATAACGATGGGATGCAAGTTTTGCTTCAAAATGGTAACCATGTGTGTATTTTTGCTCCAAAAAAAAGCATATGGTGCTGGACCCTCTCAGAGTAAAACACATATGTATTTTTATTCCTTTACCTTTATTAATTTTTTTTTTTAAAAAAAGGATCTTTTATAACAATGTTGAAACGGAAAAGTATAAAGAGGGGTGAGGAGGATGACATGGCGAGGGTGCAGAGTAGCATAAGATGGGCCCTAGAGGGGTGTTCATTTAACCTGAGAACTGTGTAAATCATTGCAGAATAATAATAATGTGAGAACTGAAAAGAAATATCCACCATCCAGATTCCCCGAGGCCCCACCTCAATTAATGTGAATCTACTCAAAATTAGCCTTTTATCATGAACTCCTGATCCTCATCTGCTTCCTTCACTTGCAATTGGATCCCATATCGCTGTCATTTATTATTCTCTACTTTGACGCATCTTGTTAGATTCTTCTACCTATCACTTGTTCTCCATTCATTTGATTCACAATTTTTTTCCTCATTTATTTTTTATTGAAACTTTATTTAAAATTTAAAACAAAATCACAACCCTTCTATTTTCTTCTCTCACACGGACCAAACTTCCTCCGCTCCAAAGCAACAAGCTTTCATTGGGGAAAAATAAAGTGAAAAAATAGCGACAAGGGTCACGACTCTACCTATAGTACCCTTTAATGTATTTAATAATTGCCAGACTAAAAAATCAAACATAATTTTTTTTAAAAGAAAAAAACAAATAGCTGTCGACTATTTGGAATCCCTGTTTAGGATTAGGCCCGGTATGAAACCAGGTTTTATTTCGGCGAGCCCACCGTACAGCCCAAACAAGGGTTTATTTCTACCCAACATCAGTTGTTTAATTTTATTACATGTGTCCATGATTCTAGGTGATTTTCTTTCGGGCCATATTTCAAAGGCCTGGAACAGAGGGGCACTGAAGGCCCACTCAAAAGTTTATTTTGAGTCCGTTTATGATAGCTTTGATAAAAGTGACTTTTATTTTTGATGGGCTTTTCTTAATGAACTTATTTTCTGATAGGCTTTTTCTAATGTGATTTGTGTTTGGGATAACAATGACAGAAGTGGGAATATTAGAAAAGAAAATTTTCAAAAATACTAAGAAAATCTATTATTTTTAGGAGTTTTCCCTCCAAGTATTCTTTCCCTATTAATTTTCTCTCAATTCAAACATAAGATAAATGTAAATACCGTCTCTCAATAGAAATTTAAACTCTGGTTTGCCATCTTCTCACTTCACCTTTTGACCATTAAGCATGTTTCTCCTACTCGGCATGGATACTTTGAGTCAAATTAAAGCCAACTGAAGTTTTGTTGCTCCGGCCACTTAATTAACTACATAAGACACATTAGCTCAGGTTCAAATTATTGCTAGGAAAAGGTGTCTACATTCACTATTGTACAGTGTGTTGATAGAATTGCCTCCAATACTTATAAAAAAATTCACATAGGCCCAAATGATTTCTTACCTTTTAAAATAGCAAAACAATTACCAAAATTATATTTCGTAGCCCGCTCAACAATCAAAATCCTAGCACCTATATTTAAGATTTAATCAAGACTTTTCTATACAATTTGTCATAACAAAAAATAACTGTTTGATACGTGATCTAAAGTATATATAACTTTTGATCTGTGAATTATTGCGAGAAAGAGAAGTCATAATTGACACGCATATCACTATTTTCATATTCATTTAATTCCCTGTACAGCCTCTCATGTCTTCTAGCTAGCTACTGGTGTTGGGTTGGTATCAAGTTTCAAATCATCATATTTATATTTAGTTTCAACAAACGCGTGTTTCATGTTATAGTAATGCAGTCACACACACACACCTGTGTGTGTGTGTATTCCTACAATATAATATCGCTAACATTTACATCCATACCAACTTTATCAGGCCACCCGCCATTGTCTGCAGTCTAGTCACATAAGGGCTACCTTAAACATCTCAAAAGTATTTATTTCCTTAAAACAAGGGGACACAGATTATCAATATCTGTAAAGAAACCCTTTCCTTTGCCCTTAAATAAATTACAATATCATATCGTGCGTTGTTTATCTTTCTCGACCATCTTGCTTTTAGCATAATGCTAGATGCATTGCCACACTTGTTCCTCATCGCGTGATTTGCATATGGTCAAGGCATTAAGAGATTAAGCAAGAAGAAAGTATTTTTCTTCTTTTATTTTATAGAGGTAGAAGTTAGATAACTAATTTAAAAATATTAAAAAAATTAGTTGATTGTGTGAGTTATTTATAATAAAACTGTACTTGTTTCCTTAAAATACTCTCTTAAATCGTTATATACATCTATAGAAATTAAAACTTTTTAATATACATCTTTAATAAGAATAGCATGAGAAAAAACCAAAGCAACCTAGCTCAGTTGGCTCATAGTTGGGTATCCTTAAGCACCTAGCCAGGGGTTCAATCCCTAGCAGTGTATATAGAAAAGGTTATTTAGCCAGCACCAATGCCCCTTTGGGACAATTACAGTACGAAGGAGGATTAGTCTCTACTGTTGGTGGAGGATACCCCTGATTCCTATATATATATATAAAAAAAAAAAGAATAGCTTGAGAAAAAAATTTGTGTATTTGAAGGCAGAGTGGATGGTCTTACCTTAACGATCAAAATAAGATCCCTCCATTAGTTTTTATTTTTAGGATTGAAGTGAGTGTTAATTAAAAAAAACAAGAAAATTTTTTTTCCCCATCAACACAGAGTTGATTTAGCGAAATAATTAAGGTCCTAATAGATCTTTTAGATCCAGAGGAGACACATGCACTATGATCAAATCTCCCAATTGATTAAATTTAAACGCCAATGTGGTATTCTTAATCATCTTTCACCCATGATCAAATCTCCCAATTGGAGAGAAAGACCTTTTTGCGTGTATAACAAATGCATCTCCCTTTTTTATTTTAATGTGATTAGATCTTCAACCAAAACCTAATTCATTCCATAAAGCCAGAAACGCGGGGAGATTGCAACAGAAAAAATAAAATAAAAGGGCAGGGACATCTCATGATAATTAACAGTCCATTTTAATTATTTAACACAAAGGACAGGTTGAACCTAACTTAAATGAAGGAACTAGAAAAAATGGCACTTTTGTAGTTGGTATAGCCCGCCATTATATTCCACTATAATGACTCATCCTGCTTCGCCCAACTTATGTATATTTGATTTTTTTAATCAAAATTAGCTACACTATTCATGTTGTGGGGGATTAAAAAGAAGTAGGAAACAAGTAAAGTGTTCCATCATGAATCTTAAATGCAGTGCCTATAATACCCAAAGTGGTGTTTTCCCTCACCCACATGATCAACATTAATAGCCCTTAAATAATCTTTCTTCAAGGAAGAAAAATCAAATAATAATAAAGGCAATGAAATTTATTACTCCTTCAGACCTTAATATAGTTGATTTTCGTCTTAAATATAAGACATAATTTTTATATTTGTCAATGTTTTCCTGATTTATCCATCTTCCTTAGCTACAATTAAGAAATAGAGGGAATGAGTGAATTTAAAATGATGATCATCTTAATTAATACATGTCATATTAATTAATTTAACCAATATTTTTAATATAATCAAATTAGATAAATAAATATTTTAGTAATGACCGGAAGCGTAATATCTTTCATGTTCTTTTTTCAACTATTTTATACCATTCGGCACACAGCTGCGGCTTTTTCGTTAATTCCCCATGGAAATAATAGGTCACTGTGTGAGGGTCAAAGGCACGAGTTCAGATAATGTCTGTATTTAGCCTACCAGCTCAGGTAGCTGCCCCATGGTTTGTCTGATTTATTTCAACCTTCAATCAGGTCTCGTTCTTTGTATATATTCCCATCTTTAAACCAATCTTATCAAAGATATATTACCGTACTATTTACACCGTTCAAACATATGTAATGTCTGTTACACCATGAAGTACCAGTGCTTTGTGTATAAAAATCAGCAGATACCTAGCAACATAGGGACATTAACAGCGTAGGTGCAAAAGGCATAGTATTTTAAATCTACCCGGTTTAGCCAGTCACACAAATGAACAGATGAATTTGTCCATTGACTCATCCAATATTCAAGAGTTTTGAATAAGTCGACCCACTTTAATTTTATATTTTTTTTATTGGGAAAATTCTATTTAGAGCTCAATTAATCAAAATATTGTTAAAAAAAGACCCTAAAAAATGTAATATGTGACCCTAAGACATTTTTTGATATTATTTCAAGAAGCATTAACAACTATATTAGTAGTGGTTAACAACTATATCAGTCCCCGTTAACAACTAAATCAGTATAATTAACAACTATATATTAACAACTAAATCGGTCTCATTAACAACTATATCCGTACTTTTTTTTTTGAAATAATATCAGAAAAGGCCCTAGGGCCTTTCTTGACATATGACTTTTTTTAGGGTCTTTTTTGACAATATTTTGATAATTTAGGTCTTGAGTGTAATTTTACCTTTTTTATTTCATTGTTGAGCTTGAAACGATGTCTTTTTTTTTTGGATTAGACGTGGTTTATATATAAATGTACAATATTTTGAATGTCACTGTGCTGTTTTCTAATTTAAATTACTCCAAGTCAACACTTGCAATTGTAGAAACCAAGACTAGTTTCCTCACAATGATGCTATACAAGACCATTCTAGAAGGTGAATCAAAAAACTAGTTTAGAAATGGAACGTGAAAGAGAATTTTACAATCAGAAGGAAAACTTGCTGACCCCAGATCTTCTATTTCACTCTCATTGAAAACATTAGACTCTTAACCCATTTTTGCAACTTTCTGGGCACGCAGATCAGAATATCCACGTCAGAGTTCACTTAGATTATATTAATATACACGTTAATTTGGTTGCAGATATGAAAAGTTTAACTTGTTGGGTGTTAATGATGATCCTGGGAACTCAGTTAGCAGCAGCAATATAATATATGTGATTAAAAGGATGATACTATTATCAGGAAAAAAAAAACCAGGTGATACGATTAAGACGTTTGTGAGGTGAGTTAAAACCAGCAAGGCATGCAAAAACAAGTGTAGAAATTAGCAAGCAAATGACCTAACCAATGGAAAAAGATATATCGCTAGTGGATACTTCTACTACTGACCTATGCTTGTGGCTAGGTTTTCTGTCTTCCACTAACAGCGAAATCATTGTCACATGCCTCAATCTTTTTTTTTCATGGCTCATATTACACATATTACGTCCTCAACTGTTACATCCTTAAAGGCACACACCTACTTCTTTCGATTTCTCATTTAGTGCCATGTGATATATGGCTCAATATAATGCATTAGACAAGTCGTCTGCTAAGAGACAAAATATTTCATGGTGGATTTTGGATTCGATCAATTTATACAAATTTAATTTGATAGACCAAGTCAAATATATTTTTCAATGACATAACTGATTTTTCTAAACATTGATATATCTATTCATAAAAATGGGTGGTGTATGGAAAATGTATAGAGTGTGGTTATATAGTTACAGCTTCTAGTTTTCACTTATGAGCTTAACTATAAAGCAAAAGCACATTTTGGCTTCTGCTTCTTTTGTTATTGTTTTTTAAAATTTTTCTTTCCCTGTCAAATTGCTCTCAAAGATTTGATGTATGTTCCTTTTTCATGAGAGCTGTGATTGGTTTCTGGGGCATATTTAAGGATAAGAAGAGACAGGTCTAACACTGAAAGCCACACAAAATTAATAAAAGAAAAAAATATTGAAGCTTTGACGAACCATTCAAGAGAATAGGATAGATTTTTTGTGGGATGACCTAATTGAAAGGAAAGCTCATCATGCACACAACACAAGCCAAATAAATCTCTTTAGTCTTTAGTTTTTACCACAGTGCTGGCTATCTAGAAGGATCAGTATCTTTCCGTCACTATCCAATCATTGTTGATTGTGCTTTTCTTTACCAAATATAAACATGCTTGCCATCTTCCTCTTTTCTGTCCAATCTGTGTGATATAAAATTTTTACATCAGTGTTTTTTTAGGGTTAATATAATGTTTAGTCTTTATAGTTTGTTTTTAATTTGATTTTAGTTTGTTTTTTAATTTCAAACTATAGGTTTTCTCCCTTAAGTTTTTTTTCGTCTAAAACATTAGTCTCTATATTAAAATAAAAATTTGGACTAATTTGACCATTGAAGGATTAAAACCAAAGGCGAGGACAAATTATAATGACTTGAGATTTTATATTATAAGCATGCCCACTAATGATGATAACTATCTGATATTCATTCCTCTAACTCAAATGATGAACAAGAAGAAAATATGAACGAAAGGACGAAGATATTCACATAATACTTAAAATCATTGACCTCAAATCAGCATATATGTGGCTCAAACCATCTAATATTAGTCATCACAAAAAAGTACTAGATTCCTGGTAGGTAATGCCATTACCAGATTATCAAGAAGGTCAGAGAGAAGAGCGATAAGTGAATCAAAATATTAAGTTTCAGTAACAGTAAAAATGTGAATTTTTGTGTGTTGGTTGAATACTAATTAAATACCCCAAGAGAAAGACCAAACAGAAGACCCCACAAAAAATTTAACCAATATGAATGAGGAGAAGTGTGCCTATGAGCACAGACTAAAAACAGGTCATTGTCTCCCTCAGCCACACCCTTGTTGGAAATCCTGAATTAATTTGGTCATGATGTTGATGTTTATGAATAACCATGGGTGGGATCTGACTATTGAAATGGACCTTAGGATTAATATATAGAGCTGAAACAACAACTCGAAACACGACTACTGCTTACAATAAGACACAGATTTTTTTTAATATTGGAAAATGATGAAGCAGATTCTTTGTATTATTATTGAAGAAAGTTGAGTGCGTTCGTGCGTAAGAAAATCCACAATCTGCTTTTATGGTGTTCACTATTGATAAGTCAGTGCATAGACGCAATACGAGCAATTCCATTTCACAGCCAAATTAAAACCAAGTGAAGGCGATAATATATCAACTTCTACACATAAAATCAATTTCGTGAGGGCCATCGAATTCTTTTGTTTTTTATTTTGATTTGAGGTCCTGCCTAATGAGTTGATATTAACCCTTCCTCTACCATTCATATTGACATCTATATCTCTGTGAAAAGCAGATCGATGTTTGGAAAATGTATTATTAGCAGGCCAGTGTTTAAGTCTTAATTGACTATGTTATTTATACTAATTAACCTTTTGTCTCTATCTTTTTTTAATGCAATTTTCCTGTGGGGCCCCACAGGTTGTGCCCATGCGCGCTCGTATTGCTTTTGTCATCTGTGTGCGTGTCATTTTCTTTTTTAGAGAAAAGAGGAAATGGAGCCTGTTAGGTCATGCTGAACCGTTGTGCTCCTTGTAAACGAGCTTTCTTTTAATTTACTTTGCAAAATTTGACATTTTGTGCAGAAATGGGTTCTGATTAAGACTACCAAGGAAAGAAGTGAATCCAATCTATTATTCGCAGCTATGCAAATAAATGAACCAACATATCAAATCCTTGATATAGCTATATAAAAGTTTGTTGGTTTAAACTGGACTACTACGTACAAATATATATATCAACCTATAGTAAATGAATTTGATTCTGGAAGGAGGTGGAATATAATTAACCAACAGTAACCGAATATAACATATCTTCGTTTCCAGTACTCAGATTTTTTATACACACACTGGCTGATGCTGATGCTATATATATACTGCTTATATTCGTATAAAGCTAGATAGCGTACACTCTTTTCTGAGGAAGTAACTCCCGGAAAATCCGTTATATATCATTCATATTTGGGAGTTACGTCAAATTTCGTATAATTCTTGTTCCAGACGCCAAAAGTAGAAGTAACAGCGTGCTCATTGTGGCAACAAGGTATGAGTATATATCTGATCGATGACAGTGAGATGAGAGAATCTGATAAAGAATTTAGCATCCATCACAGAAACACAGGCAAACGCACTTCCAAATGTTTTCCTTTATGGTTCTTTTGATTATTATTAGATCCCAGGGGCAAAACACGAAGCTGCTTTCAAATATTTATGATCTTTCAGAGATTTAAGATTCTAAATAAAAAAAGAGACTACACAATTTCAGAATATCTCTGAAAAAATCATAAAAAATATTGAAAACCTCTCCATTCTTTACCCATAACATCGAAAATTAAATCGAAAATTTTTATAAAAAAGACATTTGAGAAATGCTCTAGAATTAAGGGGCAGCATGTTGCACAGCGCCAAAGACGCAGCAGGCACCCCCTGCTCCAGAAACACCTAAAAGATAGATGATTATATATTCTCCACTATATATATATATATATATATATGCAGTGGGTGAAATATATGTGCAAATAATTTAATTTATGCCCTCATTTGAGAGTCAAAAGACAGTGATAACGAGCTCGGCTCTTTCGGCCCTCGTTACAATTTACAAGTGTGAAGTGAATGAGAGACAAAAAAGTATATACAAACTTTTTGGAGCTCCAGGCATGAAAAAAGATTTACTGTTCGGTTTAAGGCTTAAAGTGGTTTCTTTTATTCTCTTTTTCTTTTTTCTTTTTCAGTGTCAATCTATATTTATACTTCTCTGCAGTATCACGATGTGCTTAAGCTTAATCTGGAATCACATTATTGAACATTCCAATTTTTCGCACTGTCACTCGTATGAAGATGATAAAAAGAATTGAAGGGCAGATCTAGCTCGTGCGTGATTAATAATTATTTTGGCGCAAAACAAAACATAAATAATATGATAATGTGCAACTTTGCTACAAAATATATACTAATTAATTAGGTATGCTCATAATTTTATTACAATGAATATATATTTTTGAGAGACTTGTTTGAAACTAATAAACGGTGAGTTGACTTCAATATTCTGTTGCTGTTTGTCTTTTTTTTTTTTTTTTCGCTCAAAGTTGCTGTTGTCATTGACGGGAAAGTCCAAAAAATATATTTAATTTAATTTTGCTACAGCAATCTGCAGTAGGAAGTATCAAACCACATATGGTAAAAGCAGCCAATTACAATGAATCTCATGACAACACTTAAAAGATGCTCAATATACTGAAGAAATAATGGTTTTTGGTTGGAATTTATGCCTTAGCTCAGACAAAGGAAGGCAATTATTATAATTCATAAATCCAGATTCCTAATTTCCCCTTTCTCAACTTTCTCTATATATCTACTGCGCTCACACACATCACCAGAAATTTATATACGTATATAATATAAAAGGGTAATAAGTTGCATTATTTAAAAACCATGAAAAGCAAGACTCGCTCGTTCCTGGAAAAAAAAAAAACAAAAAAACAAAACAAAACTTCTAATCTCAACTCCAGCACTTAAAGAGATACTGTAGAGAAATGGTGACTGAATTGTAATTAATATAGCGATTTAATTTTTGGGGGTATATAAATGTTATGCCATATTAAATCATTGATTACATAATTGACACGTTGCCTAACTTCTAGGGAAGGGCAAGATATATATATCCCTTAAATCTTATCTCACTCATGATTTTAAAGGACACATACAGTCTGGTGGTATATAGACATATTCATGGAATTTTGATAGAGAACGTTTAAAAGAGAGATAAAGATGATGGAAAAGTCAATAAAGATGTCGGTCATTACATTAATATTAATCAGATCTATTTATTTAAAAGAGAGATAATGCAATCTAATATATAGTATAATTGATGGATGCATGTTTGCCACTAACGGAAGAGATCGAGATACCTAAGAATTATTGAAGACATAATATTTTGTTCTTGTCCATGAACAAAACAAGCATATATTTAATGGAATATAGAATGGAACCATATACTGTAATAATTTATGAGTGTAAAGCTAGCTATTAGCAGTGCGTGAGCCATCAAAGAAGCTAGCTAGGATACTGTTTTATTCCCTGGAATAACATGGATTTTCTCACACTTTCTTTCGGGATTATTCCCACGAGCCTAATAAATTTTTATCATATATTTGAAACTAATTAAGCACAGTTATTAATATCTTAATTACCTGCTTTCAGATTTAATGCCTTAAAATTTGTGATAACTAAGAATTGAAGAAGGAAATTTAACTTGTGCGGTGAGAAATAAAAGGAGCTACAGACACACACACACACATATTATTTACAAACGAGTGCAAATAATTAATAGCATGTGAGAGAGCATGTGATATTATTCCTTCTTGAAGAAAAACTCCAGAATTTGGTGGATGAAATTGCTTCTGCTAGCTCCTTGTACTATATCTTGTCTTCTTAATTAATTTTAGTTTTAAAATTCGTACCGTTTTATAATTATCAGATCAGCTTCCATGCTACTAACTCATCATCATCATGACCATAAAGCTTAACAAACAAAACCGCAGGAGTAAATCAATCTCGCTGATAGTGATCGTTACGTTGTCTCTGAAAGCTTAACAAACAAATAATTAAACAATTAATAACTAGCCAGCGTGTTTGGATTATTCCCGTTGGGAACATGGTTTTAGTGGAAGCAAGTAACCAAACACGTACACTCTAAATTGTGAACCAAAGAGTGAGTGTGTATGCCAACTTGGGAATGAATTTAATAAAGGGAGGGGTTTGAAGAGTGTCAGTATCAAGCAAACTGAGAGAGATCGAGTGGGCATACTTGTAGCTAGCTAATAGCTAAGTAGCGCCACAAATATTTTCTCTTCTTGATTATTATATTATTAATGCAAGTAGTTGCCTTATTTTTTGGAAAGGAAGAAAAAGGAAAAGAAAAAGGGAAAAATGTTATTTGGGGATGAGAAAAAAACAAAGATTTGGCATGTAATTCAGTCCAAGAAAATTGCATTTGGACACATTTTAGGATGATTCTGCCACCTGTATATGTCCCCACCTTTTTGCCGTGAAATCTTAACCGTTCAGGCCTCACTCTCTTGCTCTATTTAATCACTACCCATTTCCCTCTTCTTCTTAAACCAAATCACTCCCTTCTCTCTCTCTCACTCTCTGGTGCCAACCAACACCTTTCCTCTGTGCTCTGCGCTCATTTTACACACCTCTCACAATCTTCAATGGCTTGCTTGGAGCTCTGTAAAGAGGTCAGTAATTAATAATTAGGCCCTTATTTCTGAATATATATACTAATTAATTTGAATTCCCCGGCTCTCTCTGTGTATGTCTCTAATTAATTAAGCACCACGTACCATTTTTGTTGTTTCATGGCTTAGCTCGTTGATTTAATGTGGAAACACTCTGTGCAGAACAAGTGCAAGGAAGAACCAGAAGGGTTAACTCTCGACGGAAGTGTTGATTGGCAAGGCCGTCCGGCGATCAGAGAAAAATCCGGAGGATGGTTCGCCGGAACTATCATACTCTGTACGTAAGCTGCACAGTCTACACATACACATGCAATTGCATCACCATATACACTTTTTTATTTTTTTTATTAAAATTATTTATCACGCTTAATCTGCTATGCATAATCTTTCAAGTCACACATCTCCGAGAAAGGAGGTTATAATTAGAACTGACTTTTAAAGCAGTGCGCAGTTCCCAATAATGGGGTGTGCGAAAGGTGGAGATTAATGTTGCATGCACATGATGCGACGCGTATAGTTCACGGTAGCAGCTAGAAGTTTCAAGAATCTTGACATCAAGATATAATTCATAAATACATAGTAATATACAGAAAAACTGATAGCTAGATAACTTATCACTCATCACAAACACGGGGAGAGAGAGGGAGATTAATTGGGCTGTTTTGGTGCTCATATCAAGAGTAGTTATAGTATTAAATAGCAATTCGAAGAAAACGACGACTTCAATAAACGGCACCGATTAATAAGGTGTTGCACTTTGCGTGCAAGAAAACCAAAATATCAAAAAGTGCGGTAGAAATTGACGTTATGTTTTCCTTATATATATATGTGCATTTGAATGTTGAGAGGGTGATCAGTAATGAAGCTATGTCGTTCCGTTTTCAGAGAAAGAGAGAAAGAAAGAAAATGAGTTTGAAAAGGAAGGAGGGTTTTGGAAGGACCTTCCTTCACTTAAAGACAATTCGCCCAATTAGGAGAAGAGTAGGACTCTCGGGGCAACTCATAGGGCCCCCCATGCAAAGTAAGCACTTAATACATGCATATAACACAAGCCTGACACGTAATCTCTAAACCCAAGCTTGCATGGGCTTCCTCCTTACCACGTGTCGCCACCTAGATCCATTCGTACCTTAATTCTCTATCTTCAAAGTAAACTAGCTTTAAATATAGGATTTGAATCGGATGAGTACTACTATACAGCTAGCTAGGAGTTGAACAGAGTTGGAAGGAAAATTCAATTATTGTGAAGCTCTTTGTTCCGTCTGTGCTTGGACAAAGGCGTCCTTAATATATAGGAGAGGAGATTTCCTCAGTATATTTCCCTCAATATCTCTCATCTGTACCGTTGATCTTAACTAAAAGTATATATGAGATGGAAGAGGAGAGAAAAATGAATGGTTAGATGAAATAATACTAAAAAAAGAGAAGAAAAGGATACTAAGAGAATCTAAATCCCTCAACATAGTACATGCATTTGCATGAACAACGTTTGCATGAACAACGTAAAAGTGTGTGTGTGTGTTTTTTTTTTAAGTTAAACCAAACACCCGCCATAGTACCACACCCACCACACGTTTTTGGTTCGATCTCCTCATAAACTTTTTTTTTTCCGCGGTTCAATGTTTATTGGTTTTTCCTCTTATTTCGGTTTTTTATATGATGCTCCTCTAGTTGTTAACATAAGAAATATATATTTAATTTAATTATATTAAGGAAGTTAGTGAAGTAATTAATATAACATAAATTTTTTAAAGTACCTTAATCATCTTTCTTAATCCCCTCTTCCCTATATATCCTTCTTAATTATAGTTGAAGAATCATAAATAGAAAAAATTAGAAAAATATTAAATATATTTATATTAAAAATCGGAGGGAGTAATAATTTTTTTTTTATGTACTTTGAAAATATTTCCCTAGTTATTTAAATAACATGCCTCTTGCGTGTATATATATACATCCTTTTTCCCGGTTTAACAACATCTTTAAACAGCGCCTTTCTTCAATGAAAGGAATCAGAACGTGGAATGACATGAAATCCACTTTCAAAAAGTATTAATATATATATAGTAGAATTATGCGTGTCTTTTTCACAAATGAGATTCCACTAGCTATCTCAAAGTATCACCCACGCACACATATATGATCCATAACACGCTTCATAAAAAGGAATATATATTTCCTATTTATAAAGATATTTTTCCTACTAAGTGTTGGATTTCTCAAACACTTCCTTCCAAGTGTTTATCACTATATATTTTTTGTGCTAATATGGAAATAATAATGGAAGTGATCGATAGATATAATGGCCGGCCGAAGCAGTCACTAAAAATATTAATTACATAACTACTATCTATTGCCCATTAATTAACATGCGAACGAATCAATCACAGCCTCTCGATCTATTTGAATACCAATATACTACGTCTCGTGCAGGTAGGTGCACAAGTAACAATTCAAGTCATAGAGAGACCATAGGGATATAGCAGATCGAGATCCTAATTAAGAAATAGCACTCTAAGTAATTAGTTTTATGCATCACGTACGTGATCATCTTAGCCTAACTCGTTCCCATATAAAAGGAAAAAAATGTTTCTCCTTAATTAAACGCGAAACACCAGAAAGCACGCATGTGATGAACATGATGTATTGTTTTTAGTGAAAAATGGCTATGACAAGTTAAATACAAAGTACTACTCTTGATATTGGTTTTGAAAAGCTCAGCTCGTATATATAACCATACAAAAGAAAAAGAAAGCGTGCATGTGACTTATTGTGAGCATATTTAACAAGTAGTGGTCCATAAAAACCATATTATCAACGTATAGATAACTAATTAATTAATTCGGACATACGGCCGCCTTCAAATGAGTTGAGCTTAGTAACTACTCGTGGCTAATTATATAACAAGAGATTAATTAATGTAATATATAATAATTATTAATCAAGATTTGTGTGAATTTGCAGTGAACCAGGGTCTGGCAACCCTTGCATTCTTTGGGATCGGAGTGAACTTGGTGCTGTTCCTGACTCGCGTGGTAGGACAAAACAACGCCGACGCCGCCAACAATGTCAGCAAGTGGACCGGAACTGTCTACATATTCTCTCTTGTCGGCGCTTTTCTCAGTGATTCCTACTGGGGAAGATACAAAACTTGTGCCGTTTTCCAGGTCATCTTCGTCATGGTAAGTAATCAATAATCAATTGACATATTCTCCTTCTTATATCAACTCTGATATGAAAATTAACATATATATGATCGACGCTGGTGAACTAATTCAAGATTTGATGGTATATATGTAAACAGGGTCTGGTATCACTGTCGCTGTCGTCGTACGTGTTCTTGATCAGACCCAAAGGCTGCGGGAATGAAGAACTTGAATGTGGGGGGCATTCCAAGTTAGAGATGGGCATGTTTTATCTCTCCATCTATCTCATAGCCTTAGGGAATGGAGGCTATCAACCGAACATAGCTACATTTGGGGCTGATCAGTTCGACGTAGAGCATTCCAATGAAGGCCATTCAAAGGTGGCTTTTTTCAGCTACTTCTACCTTGCCATGAACCTTGGTTCACTTTTCTCGAACACCATTCTTGTCTATTTCGAGGATGAAGGAATGTGGGCTTTCGGCTTCTGGGTCTCCGCCGGCTCCGCCTTCACCGCCCTCGTCTTGTTCCTCTTGGGGACCCCTAGATACAGGCACTTCAAAGCCAGTGGAAATCCTCTTTCCAGGTTTTGTCAGGTCCTTGTTGCTGCATTCACCAAATGGAAGACTCACATGCCTCCCAATGAAGAGGAATTGTATGAAGGGGATGCTAAGGAATCATCCACGACTAGCAACAGAAAGATTATGTACACCGATGGTTTTAAGTATGTGCTTGATCTATGGTTAAAGACAGTACTGATCATATTGGTAGCTGGCCAAGTGGTTGAACTAATTAGTGAGTGTTTTTGTTGATGCAGGTTCTTGGATCGAGCAGCATTTATATCATCTCGAGATTTAGAGGATAAAAAAAGAGGGGTTCACAACCCATGGCGTCTCTGTCCAATCAGTCAAGTTGAAGAAGTGAAGTGCATTCTGAGGCTTCTTCCAATTTGGCTGTGCACCATAATATACTCTGTGGTTTTCACACAGATGGCTTCCCTGTTCGTGGAGCAAGGAGCCGCCATGAAAACCACAGTCTCCAATTTTCGAATCCCACCGGCGAGCATGTCTAGCTTTGACGTCCTCAGTGTGGCCACCTTCATATTCCTCTACCGTCGAGTTCTGGACCCACTGGTTGGAAAGCTCAAGAAGACAGATTCAAAGGGACTTACAGAGCTTCAGAGAATGGGAATTGGGCTGGTCATAGCAATCATGGCGATGGTGTCTGCCGGAATAGTGGAATGCTATAGGCTTAAGTACGCAAAACAGGGGTGCACACACTGTGACGGAACAAGCTCTCTGAGCATATTCTGGCAAATACCTCAGTACGCTTTCATAGGAGCCTCAGAAGTGTTTATGTATGTGGGACAGTTAGAATTCTTCAATGCTCAGACACCAGATGGGTTAAAGAGCTTTGGGAGTGCACTGTGCATGACATCAATCTCTCTGGGAAACTATGTGAGTAGCTTGTTGGTGAGTATGGTTATGAAGATTTCAACAGAAGATCACATGCCTGGGTGGATACCAGGAAATCTCAACAGAGGCCACTTGGATAGGTTTTACTTCCTCTTGGCTGCTTTGACTTCCATAGATTTGGTGGTGTATATTGCCAGTGCAAGGTGGTATAAGTGCATACAGCTGGAAGGGAAATGTGAAGAGAATGAGGAACATGGCAGCCTCAGGGTCTGACCTCAAAGGAGGAACAGGATGAATAAATAAGAGGACGAATGGAGCCTGATCTAGTCACAATATATCTTCGGCTATATATATATATATATGGTAACAACTGGTTAAAGAAAATTTTCTTTGGTATGGTAAGAGAAGCCCTTTTCCTCCGAGCCTCTTCAATACTATCTTATTATTCTTATTATGACCCCTAACTGTAATTTTCAATCATCTTCTCGGTGCTGGTTTATGTATTAGGGTTAAGCCAAACTTATGAAGAGGCAATGACCGTTTTAGGGTCTCTTTAAACCTCCGTCTTCCTCATCTGTTTCTTCCTTCGCCAAAGAGGATTGTAATATGTACAAGTGATTTCCGAGTCTTAATTCTCAAATGGTTTTCTCTTTCTTTTTTTTTTTTTTTCTTTTTTTTTTTTTTTTTTTGCACAACTTAGCACGCTCGAGCAGAGTTCTTAAATAGACTCAAGTCACGAAGGATATGGAAATCAAACTAATCATAACAAGATATTATTGAGCGTGTTAAACACAGTTCTTGAAAAAAATTATGTCCAACAAGTTCGCACATATACTCGATAATCACCTCAGATTACTAAATTTGTGTAAAATGAACTTATTTAAAATTTTCTCATCCTTGAGAGTTCCTACAGATTAAATGATAAATTTAATCCGGCTGTTTGAAGCAGACACCCCATTACTAAGAAAAGCCAATATCAAGCCTACAATTACGTTGACAACGTAACAGGACTAAACACCAAAATTTTAAAACATTATTCAACAGTTCTTGACAAATTGCACAGAACGTGCCAATTGCTGCCTGGCGTCAGTTTATCAGCTATCAGCACCAACCAAGGCGAAAGAAGGGAAAATAACAGGAAAAGACAAGCAAACTGGGTCACGAACTTAAAGAAGATATGATATGGTTCCTTATCAGATCAAATCACAAAACTAGTATGCCGCCAAAGGTTGGATCAGCAGCTACACTTATCAAAATGACTTGTTTCAGCAAAGGGGAAAAAAATATCAAAATGACTTTGTGTAGACAAAAATTGGACAGAGCTTTAAGTGGCCTATATCTAATCCCTTAGTTTGGATTCTGTATATGCCAACAATATTCAACGTCAGTGTTCCCGAAACCGATAGGTATAATTTCAGATATCATGAGAGCCCAAAAAAAAAAAAAAAAGAGCTAATGAAAAATTATTACTTCCCACTGTAAAATATCATCATCAGAGAAAGCCCCTTCAGAGAGGGATTTCATCCTTGAACCCTTCGAACTTGTATGTGATGAATGGATTCCTCACGCCAAATTGGCTGTGCTCCACTTTGAACCAGAGTAACATGCTGTCCCTCCTCTACAAGCCCCTTGCTCTGAAGCATGAAAAATACTTCAAAGCCACTAGAAAAGACACCATTAATGGAAGAGAGACGAGTAGAAATTGCGGAGATATCACTTACCAACAGTAGCTTGAGAGCTCTAGAGAAGGTTTCCTCTGCATCATTTGAAAATCGCATGTCTATAGGCATGACACCATGATAAAGCGCAAGCCTCTGCTTAATCCTTTCTCTGTCAATCATAAAAGCATGTTGGATCACTACGTGAAGATGCAGGATAATAATGACTCGAGAAATTATAAAAAAGTCCTGAAACTTTAATCTGAAAATCCTAAATCACTAGCTCAGATGACCTTGGGAGTTACGAAACATCAGGGTGAACCAAAAAAAAAAAAATTGCTGGAGGGGAGGAGAACATGGTGTGTCTGCGTACTCTAAACAAGTTATACTCCAGGAAATCAATGTTTTTAGATACTTGATAAGTAGAATACAAGTATTAAGTGCCAAAGAGGACCAAATTAAATAGCATAAAACTTCGTCTAGATGGATTCGTGACCCTCAATAACTGGATGGCAAAGTTCCACAACAGAAGTGAAATTGAATAAGATTTATTAACAACATCCAAAAGAACTGTCTCAAAGTAAATTTGAAAAGTAATATGTGATAAGGACAAGCCCAAAGGGGGAGCCCAACCCCAAAAGCTAGCCTATGAGGAGGAAAAACCCAATAGACTTATAAACCTCACTCTGAGAGCTTGACTTTCCAATGTGGAACTCATAACATAGTTACCCCCTAAAGAGCCGACATGCTTGGAGGCTCCACTCCATGGCACTTCACTCGGCCTCTAGCCGGTCGGAACCCTTCGCACACAACACTTCACTTAGCCTTGTCGGTCAGAACCTCTGTAGGTAGCCCTCTCCAGAACACCGGCTCTCAATGAAAGCACCAATGTGATGAGCACAAACCCAAAGGAAGAGCCTAATCCCCAAAAGCTAGCCTATAAGAAGGGAGAACCCAATGGATTTATAAACCTCACTCCAAGAAATTGGCTCCTCAATGTGGGACTCATAACATAATAATGATTTAAGACTTGCGCCAAGCATCTCATTGTTGGTTAACTGGAAAATCCAGTACAGCACTATGATAGTCCAGGTCTTCTCCGTCCATCCTTTTCTCTAAGCACATGATGAGATATTTGTCAACTTGGGAATCAAGAATAACGAGGTGTTTGACTGCTTCCTTGATAGTGGATTTATTGACCCCGAAAAACTACCATTTATTTTTACCATTAAAGTATTTTTGTATTATTTCTTCCAAAAGAAAGACAGCAAAACAAGACCAAGGTACACGCCTGGTGCCTAATTGACCCTATTTTTAAAATAAAATAAAAAATAGAAATCGCACGCAGCTAATACTCACTCATTTGTGAATGCAAAGATCGTGGAATGAGGCCTGTAATGGCTCAAGAGAATAGCCATGGATCCTGTTCTGGTAAAAACAATTACAGGATTATTCAGGGTGTTAGACATAATTGTTGCATGGAAAGCAAACATTTGTCCCATATGCCTCTGTCAAAACAAAAGAACAAAAATTGATTAGATTTCAAAGCAGCAGAGATCAAAAGATCAGAAACTACACCTAAAACCAAATATTTAGGTTACAAGGAAAGACTTCTTTCAAAATTTAGCATTTACCTCGTGGGAACTTAATTGATTGGGAAGAGCGACACTACTTGAAATGCTTGACTCGGTCCTTAGTGCCACTGTATGCATTACTTTTACAGCTTTTAGTGGATATCTGAAGAGTTGTAATTATTTCAATATAATTTCATTATCATCATCAAGAAAATACATCAAATGCAAAGTTCATGGAAAGAGGAAAACACTATATGTAACAAAACAATAAACCTCTTGTTTAATCTTCAAATGGTAAGTGGCTCATTAGTAGAAACAAAATCCATTTATTGAAAAAAAAAACAAAGATATTTACTTTCCCGCAATGAAGAAACAAAACCTAAGAATATAAACCTAGCACAAGCCAATACTGATATCGGCAGAGAGCGAAGACCGATAATTCATAAACACAATTTGGGTCCTCTGCCAGCGGTTTCAATTTCCCATTACAGCATATCTGTGCTATTAGTTTCCAAAATCGTAAAATTGAGTCCTTTTGCTAACTTCCCATTCAACCGAGGACAGAATTTTTACATAATTTAAAAGATTACAAATTTTTATGAATGTTGAATTTTAAGCCTCGCAAGTACCTTGATTCTCAGCCAAAAGTATCCGAGAAGACTGAAGAGAAATAAGCATTAAATAATTCAAGAAAATCACCAAGTTCTGTGGACATTAAACTCACGAATATTAGAGGCCAGTTCTCCTGACTTGAAAGCCATACATGACCATGCATTATATCTTATCAGGCAATACACATTATAACATATGTACATGAGTCAGAAAAGCAAACTAACTTTCCATGTGCAGTTTCTCCTGAAAGCATGATTCCATCAGAACCTTCTCTTACTGCAATTGCAATGTCTGAAACTTCTGCTCTAGTTGGTGTAGGGTGACCAATCATGCTTTCCAGCATATTAGTTGCCACAATTACTGGCTTTTGCATGCTGTGACATCTTTTAATGATGTCCTCCTGTTTGACGTAGTGAATGGGACAGAATACATAATTGATCATACTCTCACCTTTTAGACATCGGTTAAAAGATTTATCATCATTTCAGGATAAAAAAAGGCCACAACCATGATGGCAGGAATAGCAGTCCCCTTTATGCAGAATTGATATGGATAAATTATTAAAACAGAGAACAAAATCATATTAATGATGGAACATATTATATGTCCATCATCCAGTGTCCCCCTACCATGTTTAGGTAAAATGCTACATGGGTTCTCCATATCACATTCTAACTTGAAACTCTCAACAACCCAAGTCATCCAGTGAAGTTGTTCGCCAACTATTTCATGGTCTTGAAATTAAAACTCTCTTTTTAGATTTCAGTCATTTATAGGCAATACATAACTATAAGCGCATAACAAGTTTAATAGGCTTTATCTCCACTCTGCGATAAAGGAAGGAGTTCAAAATAAACCTTACGATTATAGTCGAGAATTCATTTTTTTCCTAGACCATGATGTTCTATTTTATAGTTTACAAGCAGCAAGAAGAGCTTTCCTCATATTTCATCCACAAGACTAAAACCATAATGCTCAGTGAAATTGTACCAGCGCAAATGACCAAACTTATCATTTGTAGATCATCTTGAGAATAAATTATACTCATAAATTTTATTGAAATGGCATAGATACGATGTTAATATATGCATCATGTTTACCTGCAGTAAAGGAACCTCTTCTATTGGAAGTTCCGCCCCAAGGTCTCCACGAGCAACCATGGCCTGTGCAAGTTAAGTTTAGCAATCAAACTGGATGTTACACCAAAGATAAATATAATAGTACTTTGCTCCATCATATAGCACAACTTCTGACAGCTTTATCCAAAATAAAGGTGTTCGGATAGCTATAAGCTAGTTCAGACCAATTCAGTATAAACTTCATTGTATTTGTAAATCAATTGTGAGTTTAAAACCAGTCTCAACAAGTTGTTATTGCAACTTAGTTACCAACAGGCATTACACATATGTGATATCCACATCCAAAATTAATATGACAAGCAAGAAACTCACCCCATCTGAAGCTGTGAGTATTGAATGAAGATTAGGTATTGAGTCAGCACTTTCAATTTTTACAATCACATGTATATCAGCGTTGCGACCTATAAAAAAGCATACAAGAATTCAGTTCACAAAGACTTTATGAAGCAAAGCACTCAACCACTCACACACACACAAACTCAGAGACACAAATTAGGAAGGCAAAATCCATCTGGCAAACATACTTTTGAGATAGTTTTTCAACTCATGAACCACTCTAGCGTCCTTTACAAATGAGACAGCATAGAAATCAACCTGATTGTCTACCCCAAACTTGATATCTTCCCAGTCTTTTTCTGTGAAGTAGATGCATATGGAAAAGAGCATATAATTGTCAAATTCATTTGCTTATCAAGAGAATCCGCAAGTGAAGAACAGAAACCTTATTTAGCGGGATGTGCAATCAACATGGAAAACTAAACTATACCAGTTATGGAAGGAAGTGTTGCACTTTTTCCACGGACATTTAAGTGACGCCTTGATTTCAATTCTCCACCATCAATCACTTCACATTTAACCAAATCCTTTGTCTTTGACTTAACGGCAAGTGACATCATTCCACCTGAGACACACAAACAAGAAATCAAATGTTCATAACATTCAACAGGTTACATTTGAAGAAAGCAACAAATGAATGAGGGGAGATGAAAAATATAATAATGTAATATTAAGTTACAGGGTAATCATATTTGATTTCCATGAAAGGTGGTACTAGCAAGCAGCTAATATAGTAAATGAAAAAAAAAATCAACTAACCTAGATAGCAAGCATTGCAGCAACAGTCATGTACAGATTGGACAATATCGATAAAACTAGTTGGCACAATAGAATCCTAATGATGGCCATTTATATTGAAGCTCTATATATATGTTGTCCAGTATCTGAACCACATAATATATGATCCAGAAAAGTGGGGGACTTGGTGAGAAAAGAGTCGGTTGGAAATAAGTAGTTTTCCAGAGGTTCAACCATAATTACAAATCAACATCAATAATTTTCAGTTTAAAGGCACTAAAATTGAAGAATTTTCCCATATATACAGTTCCAGGTTTAAACACAAGAAACTCAATTATTAGAGTAGAGAGAAACAGGATTTCCCTCAAGCCAAACTCGTGGTCTACTTCAAATATGAACAAGGTATCCATACTTACCATCAACCAGTAGCATATCTCCAACCTCCACATCATTCACAAAGTCATCATAATTTACACTAACTGTGTCATTTGTGCTGACCCCTCTTTTAATAGTGAAATTGAATTCTTGGCCCTCTTGTAGTACAACTGGTCGAGGAACATCCCCACTTCTAACTTCAGGACCCTGTGAAGAAATATTATTTGTAAATATGTCGTAACTGTAACATCACAATTTACATGCAAGGTACAAGGAGTCTAAAAGCATTGAGCAGACTAAGTAAAGGAAAGTATGTTGTATGATATGAAAATGTTAGGCAAGTTAGAACCCAAGTATTCAAGCACTGTTAACATTAACACAAGTGATGTGAAAAGACTATTTTAAGAAGGCAAGCAACAGGGGACTGCTCTCAGTCAGGAATCTCATTTTAACAGTCAAATTGTAAATTATAAGACAAATTAAGAGTGTCATTTATAAGAGTAATTCACCAAACAATGAGATGACAATCAGCATAGAACAGTTTTGGCCCACTTCTGATGGATGAGACACTGAATAGATAAATAGAGAATTCTAAAAGAATATTATTACCTTGGTGTCAAGCATTATAGCTATAACCTTGTCTTCAAATTGAGCATTGTACTCTTTTACCAAATCAATAGTTTTCTGGTGCGATGAATGGTCTCCATGTGACATATTTAAGCGTGCCACATTCATTCCAGCTTCCGCCAGTTTCCATATCATTTCACGTGAGCTGGTAGAAGGACCTATCGTACAAACAATCTTAGTTTTTCTGAGTGAATTTAAATTTGCCTCTGCCAGCCCTGAAGCAAAGCTACCAGGCTTCAGCTCAAATGAAGAATTTGTCTGGTCCTTCCACATCAGAAAGAGAGCACATATACAGAATCCAAATTAGACATTGCTAGATGCACATACTATACTTGCAAGTGGAAATTTGTAAGGTTCAATGTATCTTTCCAGATAAGCAACTGCAAAAATTCCGCATACACATTTTTTTTTATGATTTATCAACTTTGCAGACACCATTTTGAGCACTAGAAAGCATTTTATACACCATAGAAGTTTCAAGTTTGTGTGGCCCAAGCATGAGCATCGGGCACTTCTCAAATTAAGGTGGAGAGTTCCCCAAAAATGCCCAACGCAGGTCTTACTAAATGATGAATGCCCGAAATTTGTGCTGATTCAGTGTTTTACATATTTCAAAACAACTGTGTTCGGTCCCGAAGATTACTCTGCCTTTTGTTCTATGAACAAGACAATTTAAAAATAAATATAAAATATAAATCTACTAGTTTTGGGCTATGTCACGCCAAAACTTCAAGATTGGTGCTGCATCTGTAATAAAACAAGCGTGAAACAGAGACACTCAATTTGATAAGAAGTACTTACAACAGTCAATCAAATTTTAAAACAGACACTCATATGGATGCTGTTTTAACATTTATAAAGCTATAAACATACCAGATACATCTTATATACATATTTAGTCTATTTAATCCTTTGATATCGATACCTGAGTATCTATTTATTAATTTTATTTTTACGCACAAATGCCTTCCATCTATTTGGATTTTTCCGTTGTCGTGTCGAGACCGTGCTCTGTGTCTGCGAGATGTTCATCAATAATTTGGGGATGGAGTTAGAGCTTCAGAAATATACTATGTGGTTAATTAAGTGAATCTCTTGCCCGAGCTTGTTCATTACTCAATACGAGAAAATCAACATCACGTTCCGAGGACCTCACCTCGCGCGTCAACCATGCAAAACAACGCACAGAGAGCATCCAAACCAAAAAAAATGACAAAAAACCTACGCAGATGACTAGAAGCAGATTTGAACTTACAACGGTCGCATAACCATTGGTAGACATGATTTCGCTATTCTGGTTATGCCCGACGATCTTCATGGAGGGCACAGCGAAAGCTTGCCGCCGGATGCATTTTCTCTTGAGATTAGAATCAAATACAAGCTGGCCGAGATATTTTGAGGTCCTGAGATCAGAATGCCTAGTGGAGTCCGACTTCAAGATGGAGAATCCAGAGGGAAGATTAGAGGTTGCCATCATCGAGACTTGAGAGGTAGACGCTGAAATGGAGAGAATGAAAATGTCAGGAAAACAAAGCGAGACGGCGAGTAGAAAGGCGCCAAGATCCAGAAGGGGCCATAGCGCGCGTTCTGTGGTTAACAGGGAGTGAGCGCTTGGACAAGAGGAAATATCGTTCGCTCTTTTTCGATGCTTGTCAGCTTCATATTCTCCCGGAAATATTCTAATTTTTTTGTGATAAATATTTCCAGTATTCTTTTTGCTTCTCAAATTTCCTTTTTTATAATTTAATCAATCTTCTGCATATATGTAATGTCTTTTTTGAGTTGACGATTAAAAAAGTATAGCCTGTAATTAAAATTTTCTCATGCACCATAAATATATTAGGAAAATAGCTTCTATTACTAATTAAAACAGATAGCTAATAGTCAAGTCATTTTCTCTTGTTTTTTTTAATATTTGTAAAAAAAACTATGGTTCGTTAGCTGGTAAGAAAAAAAGGGTGCTTTGGGCTCTCGTGTTTGTCACGAGATAGTCATGGTCGTTAGAATTGTGGGGCAACGTGAGCGTCAGAGATCTCGTTTTCAGTTATTATTGTTGATTGCTGGATAAGCTTTTTAGTTTTAATTTCTTTTAAAGTACAAAGGGAATACTCTACACTTCACCTTCAAAAAACCCATTTAGTATAACGGTTATGTAAATTATTTACTTTTAATCTAATTTTTATAAAATTACCATGGGTTGAGTTTCTCTCATCATCTCTTATAATCTCAAAATCATACTCGTCCAATTAATATAATACTACTTTAATTTTTTTCTCTTTTTCAATCAATGGTTCAGATGGGCTAATGAGAGAAAAGGAGAAAAAAACCAATAAGAAGATCTTCTTCCACTTCCCATAGATTATAAATTGATTTTTTGTTTGGAATGACAATGTAAAAAATGATTTTTTTTTTCTAAATGAGCCATTTAAATAATTATTTAAAAAATAAATTGAGATAAAAAAATAAATGAAAAAGACATAAATCTAATTGAATATTATATAAATAAGATAAAAAATTAAATTTAAATTTGATAAAAAATTAAAATTATTATCAAAAAATTAAAAAACATTGAAATTCTTAATTAAACATATTTAGTTGATAAAATCACATATAAATTAGAATGCATATAAATATATATTTAATAGTATGCAATCAAATATATTTAATTGTATATTCAAATTTTTAAAATAATTTAAGGCACCTAAATTCTTTGGGTGAGGAAGGAAGAAAATGACACGTGGCAAATCCAAAGTGGATCAAAGAGAAAGGGGAAGCTACATCATAAAGATGTGGGACCCCTTTTGGCTCACGTGTATACAATTATGCAATAAATAAGCCTATGTATCTGATCATCTCCTTCTCTAACAAATGCTAAAAGCTGGAAAAAAAATGGCTTATATCATAAGTCAATTTTTTTAAATAAGCCCACCGAAATCAAAAAGTATCTCAAATGGTTCAAACTACATGTTTATTGAGCTTTTTCTATCGTGCACTAAGTTTTTTTTCTAAGCATAAATATGGGTCATATTTTTATGTTTAATGTAAGTCATTTTTATCTAATTTGATTAAAAGTGACTTATTTACATTAACTATAAGTGAAAAAAATATCTTTTAAGCCATATATTGAGTACAAATATCTGTACTGTGCACGAAAAAAGGTGACTTATGTTCATTAAGGATTAGAGAAAAAATATGGGCCAAAACATGCCTTCTAAGGAACATTTCCATTTTCATGCTCTTTGATTTTCATGTACTAAGATATGGCTTAAACGGTCACAACTCCAACTCCTCGTTGAAACAATACTTGCAACTATTAAACTTTTTTCCAACAACAATGCATTATTAGTTTTAACTTAGTCTTCTAGTTCTCTCTTTTCGTGCAACTTTCATCATACTAACTAGCAACAACATACAAGTGAGCGGCAACTCAACCGGAGCAGGATTCTATCCATTTCCTTCTCATCATTTTCCTTTCTTTTACTTCATTTCTGACCATTAGATCAAGATTTAATGGTCTAAGTTTAACATTTTATAAAAATATTTTATAATAGAGAAAAGTATGAGAACGAAATAAAGGAAATGATGAAAAGGAAATATTAAATATAAATCATTAGATATAATCTAAAAATAGATGATGAAGGGGGAAAAGGATGGGAAGTAGCAGGTGCCTACAAGGGAACTACTTGCATGTACATACTTTCAATTACTTTTTGTGTTTTGAAAGAATTTGGATCTCGAAAAAGTATTGTGAGGGTTGATCAGGTAGGAAATAATTTGCTTTAAACATGCAAGAAGTTGCATGTTCAATCATTCTCATAATCCAGGTTACTAGTAATTTTTTAGACTAAAGAAATAAATAAATGGATTCTACCATTGGTCTCAAATTGGGGCTAACCTAAAGAGAGGAAGAAATATGAGAAGGTGAGCTGAAAATCTGATTTTATAAGATGTGATTTTTTAATTAAAAAAATACACATTGTTAATCTATTCTAGCATTCCCATCCTCACCTAGCCATTATGTCTTGTAGATGGACTCAAGCATATGAACAAATAAAAGGAAAAAAATAATTAAGAAATTATTGGTTGAAATGGTGAGTGGTCTTATCATTATAAAAAAAAAATAACACAAGTTTAAATATATAAAATATAATTATTGACAGTGCTTTAATTTTATGCTTTGAGTCAATAGAGATTAGGCCTAAATTTAAAGTGACTTAGGGATTCTCTTGCTCCCCACGCAAAAAAATGGACAGAAATTAAAATAGTAGAGGGTGTTATGAATATTTTTATTATGTGGATGTCCATTGACCCATAATCTCCAAATACAGGATGACATGGTATATACGTATAGTAATCTACTATTTGCATCCTTCTATAAATAGAGGTCTCCTGTAACTATTCATCACACTTGAATGGATTTCATCTCTCTAGAATTTCCTCTGACTTCTCTCTAAAATTCTTTCAGTTTTATAGTACGTTATCAACACGATAGCTTCTTCTTCGGTCGGCTGATAGATTCATTTAAGCATGATTGCTTCTTCTTATTCATTCCTCCTTCATCATGTTTTCTTCTGGTCTTCCTCTTTCTTCTCCAAGCTCACCAGATCTTGTTGCTTCCATTTTCTTCATCATGATGTGTAGTCCGACACTATGTTGCGATAATCATGGGAAGCAGGAAGCAAATCACACAAGCTCAGAACTTCTTTTATTTGAGTACTGAATCGAAGATCTTTGGGTCCTTGCTTTAGGTCTGAGTTTCCAACACCCACTATAAGTCGCAACCTTCCTTTTTCTCTCAACTTGTATGTGTCTCTCTTCTTTTTCAATTCCCCAACTGCGACTCTGTGATCATTTTCACGTTGCAAAAGTCTGAGAGAGAGAGGGTCGAGTGAAAGCTTAAAACAAAAGATCACATCCTCTGCTTCTTGCCGCTGAATCATGGGAGGAAAATAGCACTTCATTCTCATCATTCAGCTTTATCATCAGAGGTAATTCATCAAGCTTCTCTTCCTTCTTATTTTCGTCACTTAAAAAAAAAAAAAAAATTTGCAGCCGACAGAACAGAATAGTTTTTTTTTTATTTTATTAAAAAAAAAAATTACTGTTTCTTCCGACAGATTCTCTAAAAAAAAAAAAAATTATTGTTCTTAAAGTGATGAGAAGACAAGAGAGTACATCAAAATATTATATAGTGGGAAGCACATGGGGTCCATTTTTGCACTTTGCAAATTTTATTTTTATTTTTATTTTATTTTTTTTGCGCCAACAGCAAAAGAAGAGAGAAGAAGAAGACGAAAAAAAAAAACCCTCAAACTGTCGGTAGCCCAAAAAAAAAAAAAATACTTATTTTATTTTAGGTGGCAAGAGGTATAGCTATTGAGGAAAATAGATTTTTCAACTTTATCTTTATTATTATTGTTGTTAATTTGACTCCATATTGGAAGTCTAGATTTAATCTTTCTTTTAAATTGTTTTAATTTGATATTTTATTATTGTTACCAACTTAACTCACATTTACTTTTATACATTTATTTTTTTTTTTAATGCTACTAACTTTAGTAACATTTATTTTTACATATTTAATTTTATTCTTTACTACTTTATTTATCTTTCATGGGGACACACTAGTATGTATTAGTGAGCTCCATTTATTTATTTTATTTTACATTTATTTATTCTTCATGATGGCACACTAGTATCTATTAGTGGGCTCTATTTATTTATTTTATTATGCTTTATTTATTCATGGTAGCAACACTATAGTGGGCTCCATTTATTTATTTACTGCTTTACATATTTCTCATGGTTGCAACACTATATTAGTGGGCTCCATTTATTTATTTATTTATTTATTTACTATTTTACTTATTTCTCATGGTTGCAACACTATAGTGGGCTCCATTTATTAATTTTAATTCTTTACTGCTTTATTTATTTCTCATGGTTGCAACACTATAGTGGGCTCCATTTATTTATTTTAATTCTTTACTACTTTATTTATTTCTCATGGTAGCGACACTAGTACTGTGGGCTCCATTTATTTATTTACTGCTTTCTATATTATATATATATATATATTTGCATTTGCATATGCATCCTCTTTCTTACCTTTGGATGAGATAGGTCTCGCTGTGAGTTTACTACCATTCCTATTTCATCTTCTTTTTATTTATTTAGCACGTTTATTTCCAGTCTTTTAATTTATTTTTATTTATTTATTTACTGCTTTATATAAATCCCCCTTACCTTTTATTATTTATGGCAACGACACTAATATATACAAATTAGTGGGTTCCATCTATTTGTTTTATTATGCTTATACTTTATTTATCCTGAAGATAAACTGTTAAAAGATCATATATATAATTATGAGATCAAAATGCCATAGAGATATGAGGCATAAATTGGCTTGAGCCTAAGAGGCAAGATAGCCTTAATTTCAGAGGCAAGATTGCCTGAAGCCAAGAGGCAAGTTAGCCTGATAACAAGAGACAAATTATGAAACAATATTTGATCCATAAATTTTGTATGTTATCAGTTGTATTAAGGCCTCAAAATTGTATATTTAGCATTAAATATTCCCTTAAATTATGAGACAAGGGATTGTATGATCATGATTGATATTATAAATAAATATATTCAATTTGCTATTGTAGTAGCAATATTGTGGATTAATTTCTTGTCATGATCAAACAAATCAGTGAGTTATGGATCATGAATTTTTATCCAACTTCATTCCCAGAAGTGAATAAAGAAAATATATTATTATGGTTGTTATGTGATTTCTATGATTATAACAATTTTTATAAATACGAGAAAAGAATATTCATAAACAAAATAATTAAGCAAAAGGAAATATTATTTCAACAAAGTTTAATTGCGAGTGGCTCAACATCATTACAAACTTTAATCATCTCATTCTGAAGATATTTAATGTCTTCTTCTTTTGCTTCTCTTGAGATGGGATCCAGATGAGGCAAAGCTCTTCGTAATATCGAGATTTGCGTCATAAGTTTCTTGAGCTTCTTGTGTGGCCACTCAGTTAACCCTCCTTTTTGATAGATTTTTTGTATGGTGTGAGTAGACATATTTAATTGTTTACTCGCTTCATCAAGGGTTAAGTGAAAATAATTTCTTAAATCATGGAGCATTGTTTTCTTTATTCTTTCTCGTTGCTCCATAGATAACCTATATAATTCACCCTGGTTAAGGGATGAAGTATCATAGGGTATACTTACTGCAGGTTGTTTTCCTTTGCCTAATGAGTGTTCAATATTGGTTTGAAATGAACTTCATGGAGGTCATTTGGATTTATAGCCCATTCCGAACCAACACAGAGAACCTCATGATAAGCTAATACAGGATCACGCATCAAGATATATCCTGATGCTTGTAAATCTATACAATACTGTGTCAGAAATTGTTTGATTTCTTCAAAATTTTTCTTTGTGAAATCAAACATTGGAAGCCTGTCAGTATTATAAGATTTATCCTGTACTTTTTCAAATAAAACAGCATGGGTAATCATACATGTTCTTCTTCCGTGAACTTCAAGTTTATGGTACTGGAGTTCGTTGGTATGTATGATCTCTCGTAAAACATGACAACAACTACATTCCAATAAGCTAGTTGTTGCTAATTGACTTGTAGTTGATGGCTGGCTAGTGGTTGTTGGTTGGCTAATTGTTATTGGCTGGCTAATGGTTGTCGGTTGGCTGATTGTTGCTAGATGGATCGTGGTTGATGGCTGGCTGGTGGTTGTTTGCTGGCTTATGAATGCTGGCTCATTGATTGTTGTGACTATTGGTTGAATTTGACTGGTAGACTCCATTAGTTCAGCCATAGTTCTACACCTTTTAACAGGCCTCCTTGATGAACCTGCTTCAGTTGTACCTTCATTCCTTCTAAATTGAGGAAGAACATTTGTTCTTGGGGGAGAAGTAGGTATATTTGAAGCAGAAGGAGGAATAGTAGAAGGAGGAATAAACATCTCAAAAGGATTAGGAGATAATAAAGAGGTAAATGACAGGTTTGTCTGATCATCATACAACAAAGCATCAAGTAATGCTGTGTCAGATGTATCAGAAACTGGGATAAAATTACTTGGACCTGCCATTGCAATAATATACGCGATTAGAAGAAAAATGATAAGTTAGTATATGGTAGTGAATGTTATCAGATGCTTGAATGTTTGTGAGGCATGTTCGTTTGCCTTCTTCTATTTATAGCCGAATTAAATCCTATTGAATCTCTGCAGATATGCGCAGTCCTGTTGAATCTTTACAGATCTGCACCCTGTCAAGCACGAGCTTAGACACTTTTTGACTATATATGCATACGACAATTTCACAGTGATACATGTTGCGCCTGTGATTCCACAGTAATGCATCTATGATTCCACAGTATTTTGATAATTTCAATGATTTTGTATTTATTTGATTGTTGTTTCTGGAAAATTGAAATTTTGTTACCAGAAGTAACAGAATAATGCATTGATAATGCATTTGTGGAATTTTAATGATATCTGTAGAAATAGATATCATATATGGAATATTGTATGAAATTACATGAATTAATTTCTACAGACTCATACTTGAGGGGGAGATTGATATATATCAAGTGTGAGTGTTTTTGTGTTAATTTTCTGTGAATGTTTGTGTGTTGATTCCCCCAAGATTGATATTGGATTTGATGATAAATTATATGGAATGTTGGCATGACTTGTTTGATCATCCGAGTCATATTATGTGCTGCTTGTTCTCAAATAGATATGATTATGAAAATATTATTGGAAACGGATCTCTGGAAATATATTAAATTGAAAGAGTACATATGAAATTATTGATCTGCAAAGTTTGCAGTGATGATTGCAACCAGATGTTTGCAATATATTATGCGCGCAATTTCCAGATTGAATGATCCATAAATCATGTATTAAAGTATCTATGAATGGATAGATCAATGATTATGAGAACATTGTTCATACGTGTATATTTGCAGCTTATAATCCAACAAAATTCTCCCCGTAAAATTTGGCTTTTGGTCAGGAGCCAGAATAATTCCATATCTTAAAATGTTTTAAATGTGCAATGATTATTAATCTACTTCAATGCACATAGATGGATATACAAAGAAAATTGATGATTTGATGAGGGGGAGAAAAATAAGCAGATTGGGTAAAGATTTACTAGAATGTATTATCATTGGCTCATAATGATCATCGTACAAGGAATTGTGCACTAAAAGTTCAAAATGATAATTCAATTTCAGAGTTTAGTTAATCGAATGCTAGAAGCATTTACTGACCTAAAGAAAGTGACAAAGTCACATATCCCAACTGCAAATGCTCCTATATGAATTGTTATAAAGCACGCCTGAAGCGTTGCTGGTCCATCGGTTATAAAGATAAAAATCCTCGAAAGAGAAAAGGAGCTATAAAATATAGATGATCAAGTCGAGGATAATTAAGTAAAGCTCCAGAAGAGTTATCTTTTGATGAGATGTTATCTCCAGAAGAGATATTACAAGAAAAGTGTATTGTGGTCTAAGAGAGACCTAGGTACCTAATATATGTGAATATAATGAGATCTCAATAAATTATGAATGAAATCCGATGGGACCGAAAAATAAAGTCGACATTGATGATATTTATTTTTATAAGATAACATATGCTGTAATAATGATAATGAGGATCATGAGTCATACTATATTAGTGTGTGCCAGAAGCACATGTTCCTGAAGAACATAAGGCGCTAGAATAAGTCCCTGAATGACTCAAGATGCTAGGAGCATCAAATTCTCGAGAATAATTAATTAAGTAAATTCATATGTAGCATGAAGCATTTATCATGCATGTGATATTATTATCTGAATAAATATTTATGCACATGTATATTTATGATCTTACTTGAAAGATTTAGATCTTGCAGGTATACAATGAATACTTGATGATAGAAAGACAATGAAGCAATGTGGTCATCAGGGGGAGCAAGTCTGATGTAATCAAGAGGGGGAGACGATACACGCTGTACTCTTTTTCCCTTATCTAGGTTTTGTCCCACTGGGTTTTTCCTAGAAAGGTTTTTAATGAGGCAAAACTCAACAGTGTATCAATGAATGTTGTACTCTTTTCTTTGGCTAGGTTTTTATCCCACTGGGTTTTTCCTAGTTAAAGTTTTTAACGAGGCACATTCATAAATGGACATCCAAGGGGGAGTGTTATGAATATTCTTATTATGTGGATGTCCATTGACCCATAATCTCCAAATACAGGATGACATGGTATATACGTATAGTAATCTACTATTTGCATCCTTCTATAAATAGAGGTCTCCTGTAACTATTCATCACACTTGAATGGATTTCATCTCTCTAGAATTTCCTTTGACTTCTCTCTAAAATTCTTTCAGTTTTATAATAGAGGGTACTTTGTATTAAAATGCCGGGAGTGATTTGAAAATTTTTAAATTATGAGAACTGAAAGAAAAATTAAAAACCGAAAGAAAACACCGAGCAATTTTGAATTTTCCTTTTTTTTCCTTTTAATCGAGGCCACAAATTCTAATTCGTTCGCCAGTCACTCCGTAGCTCCGAGGCTATTGTCTCTTTTCCCGGTCCAAACCGTCAGTTGCTTCGCGCTTCCAACTGGCGACTAGAAGTCTCGCAACGAGCAGAAAAAAAAGATAAATTTTTCAGAAATTTGGTTTCAGAGATGAAGCTCTCAATCAAATTTGAAGATGATCCCTTGAACGGCGATCAACACCGGCAAATTATGACGGCGAAGGTGCCCACCACCATATTTAACCAACCCTTCGTTTCCGGTGTCGCAGCCACCGCCACCACCAACTCGGCTACTGACTTCTCCTTCTCCCTCTCCACCAACTTCCCTACTGGTCCATCTCTCAAGCTCTCTTACACTCCCACGGCCACCAACACAACCTATCTTCCTCTTTCTCTCTCCCTCAAATCTGGCTTAGGTATTTCTGGTTCTCCTCGCCATTCCCCTCTCGTATTTTCTGCCGGGTTCTCTTTGTCTCCTTCATACGTCCCCGTCCCAACTTTCTTTCTCCACCTCAAACCCCAATTCGGTCACTTCTCTCTCGTTAAAACCGTCTTCTCGGACCCTATCGCCGATCAGATTTCTAGGTCTGCGTCCGATTGTCGAGAGCCTTCAGTTGTACCGTACCCTAATGGAAGTGAAATTGGAGGAAATGGGTCGGGAGATGGAAATTCATGGTCGGGTTGGAAGGAATTGAAATTGGAACCTTGTGGGGGCAAATATAAGGGCTCGATTTTCACACATGTAAATAACTCTGAGGGTCAGTCGAATGGAACAATTGGGTCTGCCTCTGAGAGGTCTTTGGTGGTAAGAAATGATAAAAGATCCGGTGTTTCGTCGGGAATGGCTGTTATGGCCAAGACGGCAATGCCAGTGACCAAAGGGCTATCGTTGAATTTGCGGTGGGGTTTGAATTTTCCGGGGAATATAGGGTTAAAAATGCCATCATTGACGGTAAACAAGATTATGTTAGAGTGGCTTACGGAAGCCAAAAAGAATGAGCAGAGTACGGACGCTTCCGGTGACGATTTGCAGTTGCTGAAGGGCACGTATTTGTCGATGCAAAGAGACTTGGAGAGTGTAGATAAGGAAAATAAGGAGATGAAGCAGATATTAGATGAGATGAGAAGGGGAGTTTCAGCAAGAAATCATCGCGAGGAAGGTAATGGTATTGAGAAGAAAGTTGCTCAGCGTTCAGGTGAAAGCTCTAGTGAGTTTGAACGTTGGAGAAGCAAAAAGAATGCTAAAGAAGAGAAAGGGCAAAAAGAACCAACGAAGTCCCAAAATCTGGCGAGCGATTTGGAATCGGAATTGCAGAAAGCCATAAAGATTGCTTCCTCTTAGTAAAGGTAATTTACCTCTGATATTCAAATCCTTTCCCTTTCCAAAAATGTATATAAAATCGGAGATTCTGTTTCCTTTTTGAGTGCAACAATCATAAATTTAGAAAAACAGAATATTTCTTGATACGTTAAAAGTTATGTGGTATGTGTTGATTTTACTAATAAGCCAGAAAGCTGCATTTTGTTGTTATGACTTATGAGTATTGAACTGGACACAAGTGATTGGCGAGGCATCTGGAGTTCCTATTTCTTGTTAGGCCAATGAAACAGGAAATTCTTGATGAAGAGCTGATGCATCAAATGGCAGACTAATTTTTTTAAACTTGCAGGCTTGCAAATATTGACGAGAAGAGAAGTGTGAATGATATTAATAAATAATAGGTTTAAGGTGCAAAAATACACATGAACTTTTTTCCCAGCAGCAAAAATACACATGTGGTTACCATTTTTGTGTAAAAGTCATATCTCACCGTTAAGTCACTGTTCACCGTGGTGAAAAAGAAAGAGATGGAGTGAACAGTAACTTAACGGCAGTGAACAGTGACTTAATGGCGGAATGTGACTTTTACACCAAAATGGTAACCACATGTGTATTTTTGCTTTTAAAAAAACATGTGTATTTTTGCTATTGGGAAAAAGTTTATGTGTATTTTTTTACTTTAACCCTTAAATAATACTGCCTAAGGACAAGCTCTTATACTATGGACAAGAAACACTCTCCATTGAGTTCCATACTATCTCCTCAGTTTCTCTTTGCATCTGTGGAGCTTGAGTTTTCCCAACTTCTTTTTAATTGGCAACTTGTACTATTTTTTTATTTTTTTTGTCGTAATGTTTCTCCTATAGTGAGATACACCAGTATTCCTATAAAGGAATGAAATCTATCTCCGGAGAAAGAAGGTCAATTTGCACCAGCAATTTCAGTCTGGTGTGGAATAACTATTAATAAATTTCTTACTGCAAACTTCTATGTTAGACATTGATGATATTGATTGAGTAAAAAAAAGCCCCGATTATGGGCGGGGCAAGCTGTGGTCTGGCTAGCTATGCAGCAAGAACTTGAAATTGAAATTCGTATGGGTAAATTTTAGATGGAAGCCTGAGTCTCCATGAATCCAGACTCTGCACCGTTTTGTGAGGTTTTTTGCTGCCATCTAACTACCATTTACATCGTCATAGAATTGGACAGCTACTTGTGAATTTGGATCTCCCACTGATTTCTTTCAGCAACTTCCCTAAGCTGCACGAAGCTCCTTTTCTAACTACAGCAAATGGTCTCGATAAAATATGAAGGTGAAACAAGCTAAATGATTCAACAGTAAGCCGTACAATGCTTAATGATGCCGAAGCTTTTAATTGCCTCGGGTTAATGATTACTGTTCAGTGTTCATGGCACAGCCTGATGGCTTGCTTCAAGTTCATATCTATATTCTATACCAAGGGTTTTGCTTTGAGAGTTGAGTTTGTTCAGAGCCCAGTTGAAAACACGAAAAGAAAAAAAGACGCAGAATGTCTTTTGTGTTTTTTTCCCCCGGTCAAACAATTTCGGCATGTCTTTATTCTTTAATGATTTTTTGTTTTTATTTAAATTTGAGTTTGATGGAAACTCAATGATGATGTGTTTTATTATCATGTTTAACTTGCTGCAGCCCTCTAACATTGCTAGGGAAGATGAAATCTTTAAATGACTACACTCAATAAAAACAATGAATAAACAGGTTCATTATATTTTAGTTGTATTTTTTGAAACCCTTGTCTGTAAAAATAAATAAATACCAAAAAGAATGTAAATTTGAAGTGAATATTCAAATTACGTAATTTTTAAAATGCCTATTTTACATTAATTATAAATATTTTCCCGTCAAATGTTCTCTATCGGTTGAGTTATGTTTTTGAATTAAATTGGAACGCATAAAATGAAAAGAATTGTTGTAATACTTTTTATTCGGTGAATATTGTAACACTTAGTATAACCATGGCCTAAATGTATTACGTATAACATACAACCTTCAATATTATAAGCTAGTGTTATGGCTCATGATGCAACTCATTTTTAAGACCATGCCATAAGCAATATAGTAGTATATGTTTCCTATCAATTTAAGGTAGTGATATCCAAAAAACCTAGTGGTTCAAGTAACCCGACCCGATCTAATCTAACATGGTCCTGTCTGTTGAAAAAAATAAACTAGTTCAAGACAATATTACCCAGACCAGACTGATCTGGTTGAGTTGGACCGGACCTCGGTCTAGAGGCTCAGACCCATTAGATTGGTTCGGTTTGGCCTAAATTTTTTTTTTTTTTAATGTTTGAAAATTCCTAATAATTCCCTCTGGTCTATCATTCTATCAATCTGACACTTCGATCTCTGTCCCTCCCTCCCAAATTCATTCCCACTTCCCACTCTATTTGTGCGGTGAGCCTCAACGTATGATCATATTTTATCTAATAGCATGTTGGAGACAAAAATTGTTTTAAGATCTTAAGATCTCCATTATTTTTTTAGATTTAATCATCTTAAGATCATTTTTTAGATTGTTGTTCCATCATTTTTGTTACTTGTTAGATTTAGTGTGTTTCATTAATTGTTATTTAAGATCTCCATCATTTCTTTTTAATTTATGATTGTTCAAAGAAGTGGCAAAAAAAAGGTCTTGGACTGATTCAAGCAGTCCACTGGACCGGTTTGGTCCAACTTGAGCTTGGGCTGGTGCTAAACCAAACCAGATCTTGGGTTGATTTGTCTTGCCTAAGGTCCCTCTTGGACCAGACCTCGGGTTGAATCCCAACCTGATCTAGTCTGGTCCATGAACATTCCTAGTTTAAGGAGTTTTGATCACTTAAATATAGGGCTTAGGTTCGGGTTGTGTCGACTATAAATTCTATATTTATGGGAAGCAATCAACACTTAACTAAAATTTTTAGGCTTATCTCACGAAATAGAAGCGCCTCTTTTTCCCAACAAGAAAGTGGTCCTCATCTTTACTGGTGAGTTCATGCAAGGTTGGGTAATATTGATAGATACTTAGTGTCTGATTGAATTAACGATAGAGAAATATATTTATGTTAGATGAGATAAAATTACTCTCACACATTTATTATAAATTATGTTAAAAAACCAATTTTTACCACTAATTTAAATAGGCAATTGGCGTATGCTTGTCAAAAATAAAATGTTTGGATTAGTTTTTGAGAATAATTTTTATAACTTAATAGACATGATTTTGTCGTTTTGCAAACATGCAGTTACTCTTTTTTTTTAAGAAAAAATCTAAGGAATGGTTGGGCTGGAAAGGGAGAACCGTAGAAGCGCGAATGATTTAAAAATTCATGGACCATAAAATAAAGGGCCGAACTCTTGTACGGTAATATTGCCCAAAATCACATCACAGTTTCAGTCTCCCCATCCCTTTCCTGGGAATGATGGCGGCCTCAGCCCCGGGAAGTAGCACCAGAGAAGGAACGGCCAAAGCCATGGTGGCCGATCAGATCTCTCAGGCTGTGCAGTCTACCTCCAACCTCCTCCATCTCATGCAACAGTCTTCTCCTGCCCAGGTCCTCTCTCTAATTTTTTTTTTTTTATTGTCCTCTCTTCACGCTTCGAATTTGGTGTATTTATCTTGTAAATAAGCTCATTTGATCTGGCAACGAACGAGGGTTTCATTCGACATGGAGTTCTGTGGTGTAGAATTTGTTGGGTTCTTCAGAACTATTAGATCCAGGACCACGTACAAAATAATAAGTTATTGATATTCCGGGGTTCTGTAGCTACTTATAGTCAATATTTAATTGTTTCATGTTAGAAAGTTGCGCTATGATCGCCACTTTTCTTGCATACGAATTATGAAAATTTTCTCGAGGTTGAAATTTGTTTGTGACACTGAACATTCATGACTCGATTTATCGGGATACAAATGTTGAGACTTGGGATACTTGTTTGAATTGATGCTCTGATTTCTTGGATGTCTGGAAAAAGTAGCTTTTTATTATACAAACAGTTGTTGCTGGATTATTGCAGGGGGGTGAGTGAAAACGAGAGGCGCCAGATATCCTTATTTTTGCACTTCCTCCTCCACTTATCTGTTATCACATTTCTACCAACTGTGCCATATTCTACCTTCTGATAATCAACAGCCTCAAATATAGGGTAGGCTAGGGTGAAAGACTAAGCCATCTAAAGCAACAATACTGTGCTGATGCCTTTTAGTACATTATTCATTATTGGCTCATGTATGCTTTTGTTTTGTTTGACAGTGTTACATTACTTGCAGGCCCAACTCATCAAGCTTTCCAAGAACCTTTTGGCAAAGGCCCCTATAATCAAGAATACAGAGCAAGTATGTTTATGTTCTGCTGATGAATAAGCTTGAATTACCCTTCCTGTTTACTGTGATAGTGTCATTGTTTATAGCCTATTCTGCTGCAGGTTTTAGACCAGATGCCAGGGGTAATTTCAAATCTTGATGCACATACGGAAAATGGATTACGAAGGTCAGAACTTCTTTTTTATTGAGATGTTGATTACCATAGCATATGAACCCAGGATATGCATAAAATTCTCATGAAGAAGCATGAAATGAATATCACCAAAAAACCGTGCTACTTTAAACTTCTTTGAAACTCAAATTTATGGTAATCAAAGCATTTGATTTGTGCAAAACCATCATATAGATTAAACTTATTCCGTTGATAGGATATTATAAACATCAATCTATTTTTAATCATGCATATTTGAGCTACAGTGGTGAGGCCTAATAAATGGAGAGCCACCTGATTTATGTGCCAAAATTTTATGTTCCCCACATAATTTTGTGCTGGACTTGATTGTGTTTAACTTGAGTTACATCTTTTTACAGTGTTCCACACTTGAAGACTGTTATTCAGTTACTGTCAAACATGGAAAGTTGTCAGCTCAATCCTCTCTCTCAAGCTCGTCCTCCCCAGAAGGTATAGTGGCTTGAGTCTCTGGCAAATGCCAACTAGTTCATTCTCATATAATTGGCATGGATAGATATGCACTGCCATGCTTCCAAGCTTCAGATTGAAGCATAATAAATATTGACGGGAGAGTCAAAAATGAAAAACCAGAAGACAATGTTAACTTGGGGCTCTGGATCTGGGACTCCCTGGGTGAAGGCTTTCACATGAGTCTATTCTTATAAAAATTATATCTAATCTTCTCTTTTTCCATTACTTTCCACACACACAAAACAACAAGAATTGTGAGGTTAATTTGATTATTACATTTGGTGCTGTGTATGACATTTCCTCAAGTCATTTTCTCCTATATCAGGGATGTGAGCCAACAAACCAACCTTAAGGGATGCGATAATGGAGAAATTGCAGCAAGTTTGTGGCCATCTTATTGTGAGTCTCACCCTTAACCATCCAAATGTTTTTGGATGATTTGGAAGTTACACCCCATTCATTAAGCACTAGCATGTTCCATCTCAAGGTCGTCTTGCACATTACAGTTTTGGGGGAAAATGTCCTAGCTTCTGCAGTTTATGTTTACTCATGCTAAACTGAAGAAGCTGTAGATCATGTCCGGTATACTGAATTATATGTATGTATGTACAGACGTAGATGTGTATTCAGCTTCTATCTATATTATGATATAATATGATGTCACAGGTTTCATTCTCAGAAGCCACAGCATTTCCCCCTTTCCTTGTAGACTAAGCAACATACTAAAAGATGGGAGAATGACAATTTGAGGTTAATATATTTATTTAATTATAATTTGGGACCATACATTTCGATTTTTTTTTTTTTTTGGTTTTTCCATACAATACATTTCGAAATTTTAAGAAAGAACTGATGGTGAATATTTAAAGTTGGAAATTATGTATAGTCAATATATATATATTAGTAAAGCAAATTATTTTAATCTTGTTCTATGAGAAACTTAGATACATTTTTGTGAAAAAGAAAAAAGAGAGAGAGAAGACGAGTTTCTAATGTCACTCTATATATGTTAGTTGATACGGGAAAGGTTTTTTATTTTATTTTATTTTTTAACAGCAATAGAAATAAAATCATGATTCATGAGTGTTTACCTTTTCTGCACATATCTTTTTTTGTTTTACGCCTTATAATTCTTCCTCAATTAGGTTTCGGCAAAATAACAAAGCAAGTAAAGTATTAATAAAACAGCAAAAATGTCTTCCTTGTCATTAACACCCAGATTTTCACATGTCAATGTTGATTTTCCTATCATCAATATATATATAATATAAGGAACATTCTGTCGGAATATTGTGCTTCTACAAATTAATCGTTAATGTTAGATTGATTAACCTTTTTCACAACGATTAGATTAGATTTGAATAATTTAAATACCCCTCAATTAGTTATGAGCAATTGCCAATAGAAGAGTTTTTGCAAAGTTTTGATCACATGGGAAACAACAAAATAACAAGCTTTGTCTCAGTACATATTGTGGGTTATAAAGATTGTACGATACCATTGTGCTTTGTGCCGTGGGAACAAAACAATGGGTACTCATTCATATGCCTTGAACCACAGTTATTGAAAAAAGTAAGTACTAACGATTGCCCATTAAGGAGGTAAGCAAAGAATCGTGAACATGATGATAATTGATAAAGACAAAAATAATGGTAGAAATTGAAGTGCATCTTCCCTGGTACAATTAGTATTTATATAAAACTTTTTAACGTACAACCTCCTTGCTCTTATTGGCCCACGACAATCAATGATGATTTAGGGCAAATTCACTAATATCCATGTTCTTTGAATAATTAATATTAAATGTGTCTTTTTAACTGAATTTGTTAAAGACATTCACATGCATTTCACTAGGTGTAAATGTAATGTTAGCTATACGCCGAAGTCCAGATACAATGAATACTCATTCATGTCATGAATATAAGAGATAAACAAGAATGTAGCACTGGCTTGGGGCTCATCTCTAGAATACTTCCAGAATCAAAATAAAAAGAAACTATTTTTTCGAGAGGAACACAAATCTGCGTATACTCCTGATGAATTATAAACCTGAATAATTTCTTAATATCACTTTTTTTTGCCAGAATTTTCTTAATATTATTATGTCATTATCATTGTTGTCAAATTCACGAGTTGACTTTCCAAGTTTATCTATCATTTTTATATTTCTAGCCTACAAAATTAAGTTGAGTTACTGGTAAACTCGTAATTATTATAACTTTGGTCAAACTTACAAATTTATATACTGAGTTTACCTTTTTTACGTTTTTAACTTACAAAATCTTGTTAACTCATTTTTAAACTCTTATTAACTTCTTCTATATGATCATGCTTAGCAAGTTTATATATAAATTTTATAAAAATTTATTTATTAAATATGATGAATTATGAATGTTGATGGATTTAATTTTCATTATTTAGATTTAAAATATATTTAAATTAATTTATTATCATTTTTTTATATTAATTATATACTATTAATACCTATTTAATAATAAAAATAAATTATTACGTGTTCCATTCGAATTTTATATATGTTCAATAAAGACAAGTGAATGATATTCACGTGTCAATGTGTCATGAACGTTAAACATTAAAAACATGTATCATGAAAATAAAACATTAAAAAATGTAGGGAAATATACGACGTACCTCCAATTCTGTATGAATGCTTGAGATTATCTAGAAATTAATATTTTAAAAGTTTGAGTATTGGTTTTCATTGGTATAACCGACCAAAAATCAAACTGATAATGCAATAATTAAATAAAAAATAATTATATGTATAATGTACTGCAAAAAATATAAGAACATACCCCTAGATCTTTAAAATTTTAAATAAGTTTTTCGTCTATAACCCATTTCAGTAACAAAACTTGGGTAGCAATTGATAGCTTATTTTAATAAAAAATTATATATTTAAGATTTTAAAACTTATGTGATATTCTTCTGTCTTTTTCCCAAAAAATATGTATGAAATAAATCTATGATAAGTGTAATGGTTAACCTAATAACACCTAAATATACACAATTTTCAACGAAATAACACCACATCACTATAAATATTTTGAAAATAAATTAAACATTTAAGGCAGGTCACAAATATTGAGCCCATTTAGATTACTAACTTTTTCAGCGATAACTTTAAAAAAAAGCCAGCTAATGTTGTCAGTTGATTTTGGGTCTGTTTGGGTTGAACTTAAATTTACTTAACTTAAAACTTAAAAAACCCGAAAAAGCTCAACTTCTTAGATTTTTTCAAAAAGCTCTCATTTTTTTGACATGGGTCCCGTCACTTCTATTACCATTAATCCAAACACAAATCATTATCGACTTTTTTCCTATCGAGTTTTTTTTTAAGTCATATAGCTTTTAAGTCATTGTTCTTACCGTCAACTCAAACAGGCCCATTACATACATACATATATAAAAAAATTTAACTCTTCCCCCATCAGGGCAAAAATCGAACAGATTGGTTGTAATGAGTTGTGAAAGATAACGATTACTCAAAAATGAGTTTGTAATGTTGGTCGATCCCCAATAAATCTCACAATATACAAATCTAAATCAGACATATTGTTGCATCATCATCGAAGTTTATTCTTATTTTTTTGGGGGTCAACATCGGAAGCCTTGAATTTGAAGGTGAAAACTAAAAAGTGTATACATCATTATTCGAATGAATGAAATAATTATTAATCCAAATATCCTTCAAAAACGAGTCAGCATGTTAAGGAAATTTGGACTAATCTGTGTACTTTCTTTACCTAATCCTTGAAAAACTATGGATCCTAAGTTGATGCCTAGCTTCGCCTAGTTAGCCAAACTGCGAAAACTTATACTAATACTCTTTCTGATCCTAATTATAAGACAATATTTAGAGGTTAATTTTAGTCTTAATTATAGGACAATTTTTTAGTTTTTGTCAATTTTTTTCTAAAATACCCTTATTTTATTATCTCAAGTGTGTTTGGTTTTTAGTAAGTATATATGTAAATGGGTTGTAATATACACACATGCACACACATATGTATGTCTATAATCATGTGCGTGTGTGTGTGTCTGTATGTGTGTCTGTGTATATATATGTATGTACACACACACACATGTATTTATGTATGTGTCAATATATATATCTCTGTATGTAGATACATGGTTGTGTGTGTGTGTCTATATGTGTGTATGCGCATGATAGATCTATATGTATACACATATATGTATATCTAGTAAGACCATTATTTTAATTAGAAAGCATGTGGAAAGGAAAATTGGTCGGAGAGATATGTGACAGAATTGTTGATTAACTTTTACTTATATCATTTTAAATGTATATAAGGACATTTTAGGAAAATGAGTAAAATTAATTAATTTAACTCTCCTCCTTAATTTTTTTTCAAAATCGGTTAAATATGTCTTATAATTAAGACCGAAGAGAGTATAATATTTCATTTTTATAATTTATCCCCGATTCACAACTCATCCGGACAACTCATCCGGACACACACACGCACATGCGCTCGTGCATACACACTTTGACTATGATTTAGGAAGTGTTTAGAAGCTTTCCAAAACCTAGGTTTTGAGATTTACAAGGTAAGTATGTGAGGGAAGTTTTATTTCGGCTGACGCAAAACTTAAGTTTAAACACATTTCCAAAGACTAACCTAATCTAATTCAATGATCAAAACAATTCTTTGATCCAAATCAAATTAAATTGCTAATGAGTCTTAAACTGTAAAAGTTTTTTTTTCTTGATAAATTAAGATAAAACTACTCCCACATACTTATATTATAAATCGTAAAAATTATTCTTCAAAAAAGCTAATCCAAACACACAAATATGACCCTACCAATCTTTTAAACATTACAAAAAAAAATCAAGAGGTTTCCTAAACCCTAACTATCATCACACCAATCTGCATATTCACTTTTGTTGTCGTGGGGAATATAAACCGAAAAGTTTTGAGAACGAAAGAAAATAAGGAGGAAAACAGTGAGGGATGAATGATATTAATGTGCATGAATATATTCTAGCGGGGCAACTTAGACAGATTCACTGAATAAATGCTAAAGAGGAGAGAGAGAGAGAGAGAGAGAGACTCAGATTCTCAATCAAGAGCCTTCCCTTTTTCGCGCATCTTTCTTGGACCCAATTTTTTTTGGCTTCGATTTACTATAAAATTCCAATGAATTTTGGGATTGACGAGCAAAAGACCCGACTTTGAGACTCATTCTCACGGCCCCACCACCACGGAGCCGTGGCCGCTTTCTGCTTTACCTCTCGCCGTCACGTGAGAGTCAGAATCATCATCACACACAGCCGACCAACGAAACCTGATACTCTCTCTTCTTCTCTTTCCCTCTCTCCAAAGGGCCATTACTCTAGCCCTAGTTTCCTTCCCCTTCTTGCTTTCTCTTCTCTTACCTCCATCAATCGCAATGGCTTCTTCACTCCTTTTGTCTTCTCCTCATCCCTCGTCGTCATCTTCGTCTCTGGCGTTTTCTTCTTCTGCTTCCTCTCTGTTCAATGCCGCCAGTCTTCAGAATCTGGCCTTTAATGAGTCTCGCTCTCGAATCTGCGCGCCAAAGTGTGTGGTAAATTCAATTATTCGCCTGCATTTGTGATGGCGTTCTTTTCTCACACTGTTACATACACATTTTTTTATAAGTATTGGCATGTAATTTGGAGGGGAAATGACTGGAGTTGTCACGTTATCTCTCTCCGCAATGTCCCTGCAATTCACTTTTTTCTCGTTAAACGCAGTGATATTTGAATCAATATTTATATTCTGGCCAAAAAGTATCAATATTTATATATTTTCCGTGCTGCTTGCTTTTTTATTTGATTTTTGCGGTTATTGATTTATTTTTTATTTTTTTCTCGTCAGAGATGTGACCTGCCCGAGCCATCCAGTTCTTTGAACGGGAAGGCGATCATCCCCGTTCTGAACGGTCGGACGCTGCCCAAGTTCTTGGAATCAGCAAGAATGCAGAAAACTGTGAATGGAAATAGCAACAGCAACAGGTTGAAGTTATTCTCTGGCACAGCCAATCCTGCACTTTCCCAGGTGTGCTTCTGCTAATATCCATGTTAACCCCCATTAAGTTGTTGTGCATGGTTCGATCTTTACCTTCACTCTTGGCTACATAATAGAAAAGCCCTTTTTTTCCTCTCTACAAGTATCTGTTATTGTTATGGCACCCTGTATTCCTTTTTATTATTACTCTACTTGTGTCTGCAGGGAAGCTAATTTATTGAGTTAATCATACATTCTCTTTTTTAAAAATTTTGGTACTAAGAAATGTTAGCTGCATCTTCTTCTGAAAAATAAGAGTTGAGGTACTCACGATGTTGGATTATCATGTAATCTCAACAACATACATCCATTTCTCCTAGAATTGATAGTGCACTCTAACATGCTGTTTCTACATTTAAGAATCTGGGCAACTGTTTAGCATTTTAGGCTTTCAGCGCGACAATGAAGAGTGCGTGTGTCACAAACCAATTTTGCAGTGAATTTCCTGCGTGGTGCTTCTGAGTTTTAATGGTTACTAACTCTGTTCTACTTCAACTAGGAAATTGCTTGCGGCATGGGATTGGAACTAGGGAAGATTTGCATTAAGCGATTTGCTGATGGAGAAATCTACGTCCAATTACAAGAGAGTGTTAGAGGAAGCGACGTATATCTTATACAGCCAACGTGCCCTCCTGCCAATGAGAATCTCATGGAGCTGCAGATAATGATTGATGCTTGTCGAAGAGCATCTGCCAAAAATATTACTGCTGTGATTCCATATTTCGGATATGCCAGAGCAGATAGAAAGGCTAGTATTTCCATATGACTGATGTATGTTATTTTTTGGAAATCAATCTTGGTGGTCCATGAAGCATGCAAGTAGCTATTCAATGTCTTTCCTTTTCTTAGTCTTATTTCAATGGAGAAAAGATTTTCCGTCTTTACTATCTTATCGAGATATTGCTTTGGTTTTAGAAATTTACGTGGCTGGTCCATGGAGTAGATGTTGCCTCATTTGCTTGGTGATGATACTGATGGGCTTATAAGCGTGACAGGGAGTTTGCTAATTTTCCTACTCTCTTTTCAGACACAAGGGCGAGAATCCATTGCAGCCAAACTTGTTGCAAACCTTATTACAAAAGCTGGGGCGGATCGTGTTCTTGCTTGTGACCTTCACTCAGGGCAGTCTATGGGCTACTTTGATATTCCTGTGGATCATGTGCAATGTCAAGTAAGTGAATCTGAATGGTTTTAGTTCATCTCTTCACAATTACAAATTTACTAATACTTCTGTCTTGGTATCCTCCACTAGCCTGTGATTCTTGATTATCTAGCCAGCAAGATGATAAATTCCAATGATTTGGTGGTGGTTTCACCTGATGTTGGGGGTGTTGCAAGGGCACGTGCTTTTGCCAAAAAGTTATCTGATGCACCCTTAGCCATTGTAGACAAAAGGCGTCATGGACACAACTTAGCTGAGGTAATAACCTGAAAAATCTGTGGATTCTAGCCTCTAACATGGTGTTTTTTTTTCTTTTGACAATTTCTAGAGAGATATTGAAACTTAGGAGTTAGCTATGTAGGCATACATGTATTAACTGTGTTATGTTGTAGAATGATTACAGGCCCCTCTTTGATGTTAAAAGATACTATCAATCTTTAAGACTTGTTTTTTTAATTGATCTTTCATTTTGCATGTTATTATTTTTCTTATGCTTTGACACGCAGGTGATGAATCTGATTGGTGATGTAAAAGGAAAAGTTGCAGTTATGGTGGATGACATGATTGATACTGCAGGTGATGAATCTAATTTAGTGCATTGTTGAATTAACTCTAGAGACTAAGCGCTTGACAAGTAAAAGATATTACTAGTATTAGAATGTAGAAGGTGTAACTTGGCTTTCCTTCCTGAGAGACATTTATGATGTTTCCTCTTTGCTGCTCAAGTGAACATGATATAGTAGCGTGATTTTTCTTTGGCATTTTTTTTTTGGGTAATATTTCTTTGGCATTTATTGACTTGTGCTTAACTGTTCACCCTGATGGACATCAGGGACCATAACTAAAGGCGCAGCAGTATTACATGAGGAGGGAGCCAGAGAAGTGTATGCATGCTGCTCTCATGCTGTTTTCAGGTATCTTTGTCCGTTTCCCGCCATAAATATTTTTGTGCTGTTCTGCTACTGCATAGTATGACTAGTGGCTTGGCTCAACTGACTCCAATGGAAAAAAAGAAATATTCTATTACATTCCAAATCCAACTTGGTGAGAGCCTTATGCACAAGGTCACTTGGATAGTATAATACAAAGAAGTATTTCAGATTTTCAATGCTGAACTATGAGACATGTTTAATGATTCATTCTAGGTGTTGATAGTTGTTGCGTTCATGTTGAAATCATTATGTTTGATTCTGAATCAGCAGTGTTCATGTTTTGTTGTTGTGTAATTTTTAATGGCAGCCCTCCTGCGGTCGAGAGGTTGTCGGGTGGCTTATTTCAGGAGGTGATTGTCACAAACACGCTTCCAGTTGCAGACAAGAACTACTTTCCCCAGTTAACTATTCTTTCTGTAGCAAACCTGTTGGGTGAAACTATTTGGCGCATCCACGATGATACTTCTGTCAGCAGCATTTTTCAGTGACTACTGGGAATTACTGCTTCCTGATATGTGATTTTATTTAGTCAATAATAATTTCTTAGTTAAGTTTAAAATGTCTTACTTCACTCCAAGTTGCACCTCATCTATTTTTTCCCAAGTTTCATACCGATTCCTGAACGGGCAAAGGTCAGAATCTTAATGTAATTTGGTGCCCAGGGTAAGCAACTAATACAGGCAAATAAAACTAGGATTCTCAGAAATCAGCCTTCAACTGCTGGTATAATGCATGTGAATTCAAAGTAACAAACAAGATACTCATAATTTTATAAACAAGAATAAAAAGAAAATCAATTATGTACCCAGACTGGGAGAAAACCCCAAGGAGGAAAGAAACAGAAAAAAGGGAAAACAAACATGGTATGTTACCATTGAAGCGGTGAAAATCATTTTCAATCTGGAAATTGAACAAACGCTACACGATCCGTTCCGATTTATCTCATCATCCATATTCTCATAATTATTCATAATATTTAAATCATGTCCGTCCAATTAATCTAAAAGATTAAAAATGACCCACTTCATTAGGTCTGTTTGGATTTTGCTGGACTAAAGCGTTTCAGGCAAAAAGAATGGCTGGGCAATAGAAAAAAGGTTCAGTGAAGAAAAAGTCAATGGGAGGTGGCTTATTTCCCACTACACTTTATCCCAAAACGCTATGTTATAAAGAAGCTCTCCGGGGAGCTTATCATGCGTTGCGTTACAACTGTTGGAACAAAAAAGAAAATGTCAGAATTATGAATATATTAATTATGTGGATGTCACTTTTCATCTCTAATATTCTCTTTTCTTGAAATATTATAATTATAATGTAAAGGTGTGGGATGTATGGGCCAATTCCTTTTCTATATGTACATCCCCATATGAATGAAAAATGGAGTTGAACGACGCTTCCTCCCTCTTCTCATGGGTTCTCTACTCTTCTTTCTTCAACTTTTCTTCACTTCCATAATACGTTATCAGCAAGCCTCTAACCCGTTGAGTGTTCAGCGTGCTTCGTTTCTCTTCAATTTATCTAACCTCTAGTGCCCACAATAGATTTCAGATCTCACCATCTCCGATTTTGATATCATCAGTCTAAATCCAGATCTTGCCCTTAGCTGTTCTGATTTGAATTCCGCCCTTTCTTATCGAGCCTCTTAGGCCTAAATCTGTATCAACTCAGGGATTAGCTTCAAAAGAAAAGTCAGCTCCTGCTGCGAGAATTTAGGCTTGAGTCCCCTTTCCTCTTCTCTTCCGTCAGGATACCCTTATCTTCAACCACCTTTGATGGCTTCCTTTGATGGCTTTATCTCTTCGTTCTCCATCCAGCAATATGAGCTTGAACCTTCTTCTTCTCATAGCCATGGTTGCTTCCATCATCATCTTTCTCCTTTCTCTTCCAGATCTGCTAGGTCTCTTCCTCCGATCCGACCCAATTCGTTGTTTCCCGAAGTGCAAGTGCTTCTCTCCAACGTCAAGGTGGAGCATTCACCAACTGGGTCCTTGCCAAATCTATGTCTGGCCAAGAATCTGTTTCTTCTTCACGTGAAGGAGAGAAAGAAGATAATGATCATTTGGTAAGTGGGGCCGACGCAGGTATGTTTCTTTTTCTGTAATTGCATTCACCGTGAATAATAATTGAAAGTGGAAGATAAGGAAGGAGAAAGTGTTTGTGTGTGTTTAAACAAAAAAAAAAACATTTCAAAGCCTATCCAAACGGACAACTTGTTTGCCTTGTATAGTAACTTGTATCATTAATTAAGTGTTTTATCTAAAAATTTTCAAAGTGACATGACGTAAAAAACAAATTATTCTTTTGATCCTTTCTTCTTGAATCATTGAATCATTCTAACATGTGGACCGAAGGTGGTTGAATCTTACATGCGTATACAACCTTACTTCTTCTTTCTCCAATAATATCAGATAATATTGTAATATCTTATAATATTAAAAAGAAAAACTTACTGCCGAAAAAAAAACTACTGTCGGTAGCACAGTGTTTTCCTATAAAAAAAAAATTATTTTTAGCGGTAAGAAGTAAAATTATTGTCAATCCAAGGTGAATAGATTTAATTTTTCCTACTAATCTTTTACTTATTTACTTTTATGTTATTGTTATTATTTTGACTCCAAATTGGAAGTATAGATTAAATCTTTTTTTTAATTGATTTTATTTGACATTTTATTATTGTTACTAACTTTACTAACATTTTCTTTTATTTTTATGTAACTAACATTTACCTTTACGTTACTAACATTTAATTTTATTGCCATTAACATTTATTTATTTTATTATTTACTGTTTTATTTATCTTTTATGGTTGCAACACTAATATTAGTGGGCACCATTTATTTATTTTTCATGGCGGAACACTAGTATGTATATATTAGTGGGCTCCATTTATTTATTTTATTATTATTCTTTACTGCTTTATTTATTTTTATGGAAGTAACACTAGTATAGTGAGCTCCATTTATTTAAATTCTTCACTGCTTTATTTATTTTTCATGGTGGTGACACTAGTATAGTGGACTCCATTTATTTATTATTTATTTACTGCTTTATATCACATTCCCTTTTATTTTCATTTATTTATTTACTGCTTTATATATCCCCTTCCCATTTGTATTATTTATGGCAACCACACTATTTGTGGGTTCTATCTATTTATTTTATTACGCTTATATTTTATTTATCCTGAAGATAAATTGTTAAAAAAGTCATATGTATCATGAGATCAAAATGCCATGAAGATATGAGGCATAAATTGACTAAGAGATAAATTAGCCTGAAGCTAAGAGGCAAGTTAGCCTGAAGCTAAGAGATATGTTGGCCTAAAGCCAAAGAGACAAATTATGAAATAGGATTTGATCTATCATTTTGTATGTCATCAATTGTATAAAGGTCTCAAAATTGTATATTTGATATGAAATACTCCTTCAAATTTTGAGACAAGGGATTGTATGATCATGGTTGATTGTAAATAAATATATCCAATTTGCTCTTGTAGTAGCAATATTGTGATTAAGTCAAGAAATATTGTGGATTAATTTCTTGCCATGATCAAATAAATCATTGAGTTATGGATTATGAATTTTATTCAACTTCATTCCTAGAAGTGAATGAAGTAATAAATAAATTTGTTATTATGGATATATGATTGTTTTACTATTATGATTGGTTTTCTATAATTATAACAATTTTTGTGAATACGAGAGAGGAATATTCATAAACAATAATTAAACAAAAGGCAATATTATTTCAACAAAGTTTAATAGCGAGTGGTTCAACTTCTTTACAAAGCTTAATCATCTCATTCTGAAGATATTTAATGTCATCTTCTTTTGCTTCTCTTGAGATGGGATCAAGATGAGGTAAAACTCTTCGTAATATCGAGATATGCCTCATAAGTTTTTGAAGCTTCTTGTATGGCCACTCAGTTAACCCTCCTTTTTGATAAATCTTTTAGATGGTGTGAGTACTCATATTTAATTGTTTACTCGCATCATCGAGGGTTAAGTGAAAATAATTTCTTAAATCATGGAGCATTGTTCTCTTTATTCTTTCTCGTTGCTCCATTGTTAATCTATATAATTCACCCTGATTAAGGGATGAAGTATCATATGGAATATTAACCGCAGGTTGTTTTCCTTTATCTAATGGATTTTCAACGTTGGTTTGAAATTAACTCCCGCGGGGTTCATTTAGATTTTTCGTCCATTCTGAACCAACACAAAGGACCTCATAATAGGATAATACAGGATCACGCATCAAGTTATATCCTGATGTTTGTAAATCTATACAATACTATGTCAAAAAATGTTTGATTTCTCCAAAATTTTTATTACTAAAATCAAACATTGGAAGCCTGTCAGTATTATAAGATTTATCCTGTACGTTTTCAAATAAAACAGTGTGGGAAATCATACATGTTCTCCTTCTGTGAACTTCAAGTTTATGACACTGAAGTCCGTTGGTATGTATGATCTCCCGTAAAACATCATAACAACTACATTCCAATAAGCTAATAATTGTTAACTGGCTAGTAGTTACTGGCTGACTAGTGGTTATAGTTGGTTGGTTGGTTATAATTGTTTGCTGGCTTGTGATTGCTGGTTGGTCGATTGTCGTCACTATTGGCTGAATTGGATTGGTAGATTCCATCAGTTCTGCCATAGTTCTACACCTTTTAACAGGTCTCATTGATGAACCTGCTACAGTTGTACCTTCAATCCTTATATATTGAGGAAGAACATTTGTTCTAGGGGGATAAGTAGGTACATTTGAAGTAGAAGGAGGAATAAACATGTCTAAAGGATAAAAAAATAGTAAAGAAGAAAATGACATATTTGACTGATCATCATACAACAAAGCATCAAGTAATGCTGTGTCAGATGTATCAAAAACTGGGATAAAATTGCTTGGTCCTGCCATGACAATAAAATTTAGTGAGTATCTGGTAATTGATATTATCAGATGCTTGAGTGTTTGTGAGGCATGTTCGTTTGCCTTCTTCTATTTATAGTTGAATTAAATCTTATTAAATCTCTGCAGATATGCGCAATCCTGTTGAATCTCTGTAGATTTACTCCCTATAAAGCACAAGCTTAGACACTTTTTGACTATATATACATACGACAATTCCACAGTGATACATGTTGCGCCTGTGATTCCATAGTAATGTATTTGTGATTCCACAGTGTTGTGCTTGTAAATCTACAGTGATACATATCTGATGATTTTGTATCGATTCTGGAAAATGAAAATTTTGTTGCCAGAAGTAACAAAATTGTGCATTGATAATGTATCTGTGGAAATTTTAATGATATCTGTAGAAATAGATATCATATATGGAATATTGTATGAAAATTCGATTATTAATTTTTACGGACTCACACTTGAGGGGGAGAATGATATATATCAAGTGTGAGTATTTGTGTATTGATTCTCTATTGAAAATTTGTGTATTAATTCCCCCGAAATTGATATTAGATTTGATAATATAAATCATATGAAAAGTTGGCAGGACTTATTTGATCATCCGAGTCATATATTTTTATGAGCTGCTTATTCTCAAATAGATATGATTATGAGAATATTATTGGTTATGATTGGAAATGGATCTCTGGAAATATATCAAATTGAAAGATATATTTATTACATGTGAGATTATAAATCTGTAAAGTTTGCAGTGATGTTTGCAACCAAAAGTTTGCAAGATATTATGCGCGCAATTTCCAGATTTAATGATCCAGAAATCATATATGAGTAAATCAATGTTTATGAGAACATTGTTTATATGTGTTGATTTGCAGCGATTATATAAGCCAACAAAATTCTCCCCATAAAATTGGCTTTTGGTCAGGAGCTAGATTAATTCTATCTTAAAAGTTTTGAATGTGCTAACGATTATTTATAATGCACATAGATGGATACACACTGCATGATTAGATGAGGGGGAGAAAAATAAGCAGATTGGGTAAAAGAAATAAAGTGGAATGAATTATTATTGGCTCATATTGATCCTCGTACAAAGAAATGTGCACTAAGAGTTCAAAATGATAATTCAGTTGCAGAGTTTAGTTCATTAAATGCCAGAAGCATTTACTTACCTTAAGAAAGTGACAAAGTCACATGTCCCAACTGCAAATGCTCTTATATGAATTTTTATAAAGCACGCCTGAAGCGTTACATGTCCATCGGTTTTAAAGATAAATAAAAAAATCCTCGAAAGTGAAAAAAAGCAGCTCAGAATATAGATAATCAAGTCGAGGATAATTAAGAAAAGCTCCAGAAGAACCATCTCCTGAAGAGATGTTATCTCCAAAAGAGATATCTCTAGAAGAGACCCATGTACATGAAATGGTTGATAATAATGAGATCTCAATAAATTATGAATGAAATCCGATGGGACCGAAAATAATGTCAACTATGATGATGTCTATGTTTATGTGATAGCATATGTTGTAATAAATGATAATGAGGATCATGAACCACAATATATAAGTGTGCTAGAAGCACATGTTCTTGAAGGACGTAAAGCGCCAGAAACATATGTCCCTGAAGGATTAAATATGCTAGAAGCATAAGGACTCAAGATGCTAGAAGCATCAAATTTTCGAGAATAATGATAAGTTCATATATTGCCAGAAGCAATTAGAGTGTGCATCTTAATGAATATTTATCAAAATTCTATATGCACATGTATATTTATGAAATGATTATTGTGATTTTACTTGAAAGATTTAGATTTTGCAGGTATATAATGAATAATCAGACTGGGCGTTTCTATTATTCCATAGCGAATAATAGTATACTTGATGATAGAAAGAATGATATGCTCAGAAGGATATTGAAGATAATGTAATCATCAGGGGGAGCAAATATGATATAATCAAGAGGAGGAGATGATACACGCTGTACTCTTTTTCCCTTATCTAGGTTTTGTCCCACTGGGTTTTCCTAGAAAGGTTTTTAATGAGGCAGCAATGGACAATGTATCAATGAATGATGTACTCTTTTCTTTGGTTAGGTTTCTATCCCACTGGGTTTTTCCTAGTTAAAGTTTTTAACGAGACACATTCATAAATGGACATCCAAGGGGGAGTGTTATGAATATATTAATTATGTGGATGTTCATTGACTCTTAATCTCTAATATTCCGTTCCCTTGAATATTATAATGTACAGGTGTGGAACCTATGGGCCAATTCCTTTTCTATATGTACATATATGAATGAAAAATGGAGTTGAACGACGCTTCCTCCCTTTTCTCATGGGTTCTCTATTCTTCTTTCTCCAGCTTTTCCTCACTTCCATAATAAGAACCAAGTACTAATGGAGTAATAGTATCACGTGAAGGCTTTGACGTGGGCCCACACCAATAATAATATTTTTCTGAGTGTAGGCTCTCCCACCATTTTTTTTATTCTTTTCTTTTTCTTTTTAACCATTTTTATATTTATTATTTTTCTTTCTTCCAAAAACATAATCTGGGATTATACTTTCAAAATTTAAATCCTTCCTTATAAATTTTGTACAGTGAATTAATATATGTAAATATAAATTTAAATATATTTTTAAATAATAAATACATTTATTTTTCTTTTTTTTTAATTTTAAATATAAATATAAATTTTTATCTTTATTTATTGCAATACATACAACCAATGCTCTTTTTATTTATTTTCCGTCTTAACTGACTTTTCAAATAATAATCCAAACATTCATCAGTTTAGAAAAAACCAACTTTTTCAAAAAGTCAAACGGTCAATCTAAACACAAATCACATTTATAGCTAGACTTTTTTCCTACCGGGTGTCTTCAAAAGTCAGATAGCTTTTAAGTCATTATTCCCACCGCCGACTCAAACAGGCCCATTAAGTTATTTCTCCTTTGCCTATTCTCTACTTCTCCCAACCAAAGGTTCAGATGAACTCTTTTTTCTAATCAATGGTTTAGATTGGTTCATGAGAGATGCTGAAAAATGAGATGATGAGAGGAATGGTTCCAGTAAACCATCTCTATTCTTGTTTATTGAAAAATCATTTCAATATTTCTATTTAGGAATATAAGAACTACTCATTTTGGTCCTTATTATAATGCACAAACTAACAATTTTCATAAATCAATGAAAATATTTAAAGTTAATAAAGTTTTTATAAAATTTAAGTAATCTCCAATATTACCCCTACTAATTGTACTAAACTCTAATATTATATTATTATTACTCTCACCCACTACTCATATTAATTATGGGTATACATGAAAAAAAAACAATTGATACTCCTTAGAAACAAATAAATGCCTTATAAAAAAGAATAAATATATTTGTTAATTGATGTCTTATAATAAAAGATAGATAAAGTAATTGACAATATCTGACACATGACCCTCATTTTTACTTTTCAAGCTAGGGGCTAGGTTTGTCCTTAGATTTACCAAAAAAGGTAATTATCTTAAAAATAATTTCCTAATATATAAATTCTAAATTGTAAAATCTTAAAAGAAATATATTTACTGATGAAAAAGTATACTATTTACAAGTCATGTATAGTGTTCTTCATTTCAAACTTTATGTGCAGGTTTCAAAAGTCATATTCTTTTACTTTTAAGTAAGCAAAGTAATTAGCCAACAAAGATTAATCTAGTTAGCAATTAGTTGGCTCATAACTAAAAGGCACCGGCTAGGTTAGCCCTCATGATCTAACTCACTTAAAATTTTTTATTAACAAAAAAAATAAAAATAAGCAAATTAATTATAATATTATTTATTTATTACTTTGTTTTAAATTTAATCCACATTATGTTTTTTTAATCATGAACTTCAGTTCAAATAATGAATAATCTGTCTTCCTTATAAATTTACATATATATTATATGTAATTTATTTTTCTTCATCAATATTATAATGTTATTTATTTATTACTTTGTTTTAATTTTAATCCACATTATATTTTTTTAATCATGAACTTCATTTCAAACAATGAATAATCTGTCTTCCTTATAAATTTACATATACATTATATGTAATTTATTTTTCTTCATCAATACCATTTTTAAATTTGATATTTGGTCTTAATTTAATAAGGGATCGTAACTATAATTGATTAAAAATATAGGGATTAGCCATTAAACTCAAGTAAAATCGTCAATTTTTTTTACCTGCACAAAACATATGAAAATATAGGATTAAAACCAACTATTGGAACTATATTAAACAAACTAAAATTGGACCATACTATAAGAAATTAAGGATTAATAACAATTTTAACCTCCTTTTTTTAAAAAAGAATACATGATATTCCCATGGATGAAACAATGGGCCTAAGCCCAGTTTCTTGGAGTTGGCTAAGAAGTAAGAACCGGATTCCTTTTTCGGCCCAAGGAAGGGTCATAAAACCCTAAGTTATATCTATAAATCGCCAACACCTCTACTCAGAGCCAAATCTCGCTTACTCGCAAGGCGTCTTCTGTTGTTCTTCTCTTCTGTTGTTCTTCTCTTCTGTTGTTCTTTCTCCAGTCATTTCTTGGTAGATTTGTTTTTTTATCGTTATCTTTTGTTCCAAAGCGATAGAGGGGAAAAGAAGCTGTTTGTTTGAGTCTGTGATGAAGTTCAAACAGTGCCTGAGGCGGGTCTCCTGTGAGCTCGTCGCTGATGGCACAAATATCCTCTAAGAAGTTCTGAGCTCAAGCCTTTTTCTTACACTTATACGCAAATGATATATTTATCGATCAATATATTTGTTTTTTCTTTTTTCGCTCTTGGGGCTTGGTTGCGAAAGGAAGATAGAAATTCACAAGTCTGTCAATCCACTGATAATTGTGATGTTAATATGAATCCCGACAGGTTCTGATCGCTTCCTGTGTCCCATATTTCGACCCCGCAAGATTTTACTTTGTTTTAGATTTAGGTTTAGATCTTCGGTCTAGTTAGGCGTTAGATTTGAACGAGGATTTTTAAATTTAAAATCTTTTTTCGGTTTCAATTTCTATATGGGCATGTGATGAATCTCATGTTTTTAATGGGTAATTTGCGTCTGAAATTTTCATTGATGCTTTATCACCTTGGAGAACTGATGCCCACTTCTTTTCTTTTCCTTTTTCCTTTTTCTACCATGAATTTTCTTCTTCCTTAGTTTACTTGTGAGGTGAATTTGATTTTTCTTACATAATCATTCTAGCCTCGTCATAGCTTTTTGCGAAGAATTGTCTCTCGTCCCATGCATGTTTTTGGTGAATGGAGTTTATTTGAAAATAGTGAAAACTCTTCTAAAATAAGAACTTCAGAACAACAAATGATATAGATAATAAGTGATTCAAAGTATAAATCCATAATTGTAACTGATTCAAGGGATTAATTGTGGCAAATATTTAGTATTAGCCCATAATCATTCTGGATGGTACCATAATCCCAGACCTATACTCACAAGTATGATATATCTCAGACATTAATCATAAAAATTAGATCTTGAACATGAATTTCTCAGGTTAAGTATTGACAAACCTACAATGCCTCCTGATTTCTCCTTCACTTCCCGTGAGGACGTTGATATTTCCCATCTTGATCATGGACTTGGCAAATGATTCAAAGAAAAGCTTATGGTTTGAAGCATAAGCCCAAACTAGCTCTGTAATCACACCCTCATGGTCCTGGCTGATCAAAACATTATCAGAACCTAACAATCCGTTTCCTTCGAGGATGTTTACGTAGTAATGATTATCAAACTTGGTCGGGGTCTCAAAATCCAGTGGTGCACGCTTGTGGTCCCGTCCCGTAACAGGACATATGGACTGTAGGATTCTTCTGAAGGTTGTATACCTCCGGTAACGATCATAACCGTAATGATATTCTGGTTTTGTTTCATATATCCTCTGTCGGAAGCTTGTGCATCTTGCCCTTCCTATGGTGTGGCTGCCTGTTATTAAATGAGGCAATTCAATTCAAGATTATGTGCTTCTTGAAAATGTTGTATATCTCTTCTTTCTTATACAACAAAATATGCGAGAACTACTTCAAGGTTTTAAATTTAAAAAAGTTAATATCATTGTTAGTCCTTCTAATTATCAAACTTTGATTTTGCTTTTAGTTAAAATTTGTCAAAAATATAAAAGTCGTTTGTAAAACTCAGGCCAAATTGTATTAAAACCAACTATCATCGAACAAATGGTATTATTCCAGTAAAAATGAAAGTCTTGTGATAAATAATTAATAAGGATATATTATCATTTCCTATCAAGGAACTTGTTATCATTTTTCATACGATAAATTGTTAATGCATTCCATTTGTAAGATCAAAGTGATTTTCATTTTCCCATAAAATTTTTATGAATTTTGGGGAATATGTATAGAACCTGATAGGGCTACCAAGTCATATATGTCCAGACCCTGAGTTTTGAACTTGTCTATGAGAGTTTCCAAAGAAGAATTTGGAGCAGGGATGAACTGATTAGCTCCATTAAAGCTTGACTCCACAGAATCCTTCCTTCCCAGCAAAACCATCCATGTTGGCCCTCCTCTCTTCTCAACAAGCCACAGTCATTGTGTTACAAAAAAATGAACATTTATTACCCTCAAATTAAAAACGGGGGAAAAAAAACCAGAGGATTGTACCGAAACAACAGCGTCACGAGCAACCAAGGCGAGAATATCAGCACAAGAAACCGTGAGAGGACATTCTTGTTCTAGTAAATACTTAATCTTGTCTATAACCTCGAATCCTCGTAATGAATTCAAATTTGGTACTGCCTGTTTTTCACCTGTCATCCCCTCCACGCTGTCCAAAAGTACTGATGCATCACACCCCTGCTTTCCAACAAAAATTCTCAGAAACAGAGATTAATATGGTACACAACAAATACAAATGAATATATTAGGCTCTGTTTGGACTTTGGAGGACATTGTTACCATGACGAAGCAATCGTGGAAATGTAAGCGAAGTAACGAGGCTGCCAAACGGGGATCTCTGTACACTTCAGCCTCCACGTTGTGTCTCACTATATCTTCAGCTAAGGGACACGTCTCCTTGTAGTAGTCATAAACAAGAGAGCCGTCACCCTTCAGAGATTTTGTGCTGTGAAATATAGTAAGCACCATTAATAAGATTCTCATAAAAAGCTCCATTGAAGGAAATTATGAGTTCTTCTTGCACTCTGATCGTGAAGGAGAACGTCGCAGGATTTTGTACTCAACATTCGTATGCCAAGCAAGATCTTATAACTGTTAAAGATGTTATTTTTGTACCGTTTGGTAGTGTTGGTCTCATGTTTTCCAACCAACCACGTGTGGAGAATTTTCTCAGCTGTTATTTAATCAAGGGCTGATACAACCAACTTGACCTAATTGTTTCCTTTCTTTTTTATCAGCTTAGCTTCGGTAAATATATAAATAGTCTTGGATTGTACGCTTGCGAAGTTGTGTAAGGTCTCTAAGATTAATATAACACACAGAAAAACTTACCTCTTTTGATCTATGAAAACTCTGACAAGTTAATTTCAAAACACGGAATCCAATATCATAACTTATTATTTTTTGGTAAACTGAGTTCTCTTGTTAACCTATTCACATCACGTGTGATTGACCACACGAAATATCAATGCTTAAATGTGAAGAAGTCCATGTACAGGCCTAAGAGGCCTGGACATAATAAATAAAGCAACATAATGAACGAATTAAAAGGAACCATTAGTGGCTGTTCATTGTGTAAATATGTCAGTTTATTTAAAATGTGTCTGATGTTACAGAAGGCAGACCAAACCCTGAAGTTTATGGTCAAAGGGAAAAACAAGAATAATTGAGATACACAACTGATTAGATGAAAAACATAATCGTTGTCTACCAAAGAACAAAGAAAAAAGTTCATATCATCCTATCTATGAACTATATACATCTTTTTTTGTTGCTATAACTATCTCAATGGCTTCTCTGTTCATCAAACTCTCAAAATTCTGGATATCCAAAGTAGGCAGAAATTATCAAGGTCCCTTCTCTTCTTCCATGGACATCTAATACAGGACCTCCCCTTCTTCATCAAGGAAGACTTCAGGATGTACTGCTGCACAGTTGACATTTAGAGCTCTTTGAAGCTTGCGTTGGTCAAATATTTCAACTTCAATTGAGAATATTGAGCTAACTGGTCGATGATCCGATATCCTTATGTCCGCGCGATCGTATGAAAGTTGCTTTATTCCTTTTCCCATCCACAATATTCGATCGCACCTGCACGGTGTTAATCCAGAATTATTTACTTCGTGTTGCTTAGCCAATAATAAATATTCACAGGATTGGAATCCAGTATTACAATGCACTTACCACGCAGGAGATCTCCTCTTTTCCCCTTCTTTTGGGTTCTCACCAATATATCTGTCAGAGTTAATTTCATACTTGTAAGTTGGAGGAAAGCTTATCAACCCTTCTTTCCATCCATCAAACACATGCCCAAAACGCAGTTCTTTGCTTAGCTGCAGATAAGGCAAGGGAATTACAACTTTTTCCAGCTTAACTAGTAAGCATATAGAATAATAGGATGAGGTAAAAAACAACAGAGCCACCAGTTCCAAATGATGAATATGGAAATGTTCATAAACATTTGTAAGGGTTTAAAATTTGCAATGCCCTCCACAACTTTAGGCATATTCAGATTTATTAAGAAACAAAATCTCAAAGCAGGCTGTGAGTAAATGATAAAATCTAAGATCAAAGTACGGAAAAGTCAGAGCTTAACCAGGTCAGCTTTTGAATATTTCACATAATTGGGATTCATGACTCTCACCTGCTCATTATTCATTAGCTCATCCCACTTCCTCAGAGCCACCAGTTTTCTTACATCACTGTCCAACATGCTGATTCGATAATTCAAATCTCCAAACCAGAAAATCTGACTGTCATCAGAAAGAAACCCATCAGTTAATAACATCTGGATAGAAAATGCGATAGTTCAAGTTCTGATCGTGTTCCAAATTCTAAATGATAATTTTCATCATAGAATAATTCTTACTCATGCGATGAGATTGTTTGTGGTTGATCAGGATCAAAAAAAGATGAGAAGCAGGTGCGACGTAGAATTTCATTAACATCAGAGTTTCGTCTATGTTCAGCTCCATCCTTTTGACCAGAAGTCAGGTGGGAACAAACAAAGCACATTCGTGACTGAAAGAGAGACATGCTCACTGAAACAGACCCCTGCATAAGCAATAATTTGTTATTACATTCACATAGATCACTATAATCAAGTGCTATCAGTAAGTGATGATAAGTTATCTCATGCTTTCCATGTGATGATCACTATATCAATATTTATATGTCTAAGCCAAATCAATGTCACTAAATGTCAAACATAATTACCTTGTTTCCCATGTAGCCCATTAGACCAACTCCAACGGGAGAAACTTTCAAATTATTAATGTGCCTTCTCAACTTCCTCTGTACCCAAATTGATACATATATCCCTACCATCTGCTTGCTGACAATCCGGACATATTTCGGGCGTGATTTCAAGGAGCCTAATCCATCACCCTCTTGGTTCTTTGGCAACTCAAAGATAGTATTATCTTCCTCATCAGATATGTCAGATACATCAGACTGGGAATCAATTACTTCACTTGGCACCACTTTCTCCTCTTTCCAAATCAAGCCCAGGTCCCCATAACTGTGGTGAGAACGCTTCAGCTTATTTCCATTTCCATACTTTAAAGTGTTTTCTGTCCAATTAAAACCAATTCTAGCCGAGCTGCTGAGTACTCTCCGCAATTTTGAATTGGAATCAACAGCTAGAGGGAATGCATCTAATGGACGTTCAGGCCAATCGAGACTAGTATGGGGATCAATGCCGTATATTCTTCTCAAGTGCAAATTTGTTCCTATATCAATTACCTTTTTCACTTCTTGATATTCCAACTCATTACTTTTTATGGTTTCTACTAACCCCTCGCCCATCAAATCTAAGGGATTAGCATCTATATTGTCTGCTAGAACATCAGCTGCCGAGGAAGTCCTTAATACTGGAGAAGGAGGGGCACTGTAGCTTTTGATTTTGGTTTCAGTTTGAGAAGATTTGTTCAGAGTTCTTCGAATGATTGCCTCCCATTTCGAGATTGGTGTATTATCTTCTGCTCCAAATACATTGCCAGCATTCAAAGGGACTACCTCTTGGAAACTGTGAAAAAAGAGTTAGTACGGAATTCAATAGTATTATAGACATTCTATGAAAGACGAATCATGCAACCAATTCAGCCAAGTAGTCTATTAGTAGCATCTTACAACCTAAGTCTTATGTCTATGCAAAAACATTTCACTCCAGTGGACCAGAATTCATGTTATATGCTAACAATTTTACAAGTAAATACAAATGTTTGATAAGTCTGGAGTGGTCAACTCTATTCAGACTGGTAATTCTAATTCAGTTGAAAATCAAAAGCCGTTAGCAAGAATAAATCCACACAAAGTGTTGAATTTCTTCCTTACACGGTTGGACATCCCATATTACATGAAAAAATATAACATAAAGTAATTACTCCAGAAGCATTAGGAGAAATGAAAGTATTTCTCTCGTCCTAAATATAAGATAGAGTTGACTTTTTTTTGAGGAGATTAAGAAAGCTAAATAAATTATTTAGTCATATCATATGCTGTGATCTTAAAATTATATATCAGTTTATTAGTCAAACTAATTAGTTGGGAGGAAAAAAAAATAAATATAAATATAAATAATCTAAAGTAATTTAATTAACTTCCTTAATCTCTCCAAAAAAGTCAACTTTGTCTTATATTTAGGACCAAAGAAAGTAGAGCAAATTAAGATGTTGGTAGTACAAGCAGAACAATTATCATTAATAAGCCTTACCAATAATTGATTCTCCACTTACATAAGGTGGGGGATTGTATCCGGGTATATATAGGGTCTAGGTGAAGAGAGAGAGATAAAGGTACCAAACCACTAGATTTCTTTCTCTAACTGGACTCTAAGACCAACTAGAGAGAATTGAAGTCCAATACGGCATACCATTGCACTCCAAATTTCTTGTTGGAAAAGCCAATTGTAAAGAATACTAGAACACTCTTAAAAGTATATGGTTTATGGTTTTAAAAGATCAGATAAATTCATAAGAACCATGAAAGCATAAACTAGCATCCAGGGTATCATGATCACGTTCAATATAGGCATACAGGTAAAAGATGGTAGCTCTTTGAACTGGGAGCTTTCTTTAATTACCAGAAAAAGTATGAACTTTGATTATTCAGGGAAAAATCATATAAATGACTAAGTAGAAGATTAATCAGTGAGAGAGTGACTTGTTTTGCTGTCATGCATTAGATAAACTTGATCCTGGGAAACAAAACTGTTGAAAAATATTAAAAAAAAAAATTAAATAGCGAAGCCAATCAATTTGTGAAACTACTCACCCAATAATGTACATATCTGCAGGCTCATCAGTACAAAGCCAGTCATCAATCTCAAGATCCTCACTGGGAACTCTTCCGGCAACATTCCAAGTTGCAACAGTTACCCTGAAACGTAGCAGTTCGAAGATTGCATTAATTTGATAATTTTAAATTAACAGCTATAGTTTGACACATCAACGCATAATCAGAGTACAACAGCAAACCTTATCTCCTTCTTATCAATATACTGAACGCGCAGAGTTTCTGATTTTCCTCTTCTGTGTCTTGTCTTGTAACCCTTAGAAGGTATATCTGAATAACAGACATCAAAATTACAGAAGATGGTAAGACACCGAACTCATCAGGTTTCAGAACTTACAAACATAAAATAACTTGAAGTTCACAACAAAATTAATCAAGCTGGTTGACTTAAATATTTATCTGGCAAACAGACCTATTCGTTAATGGAATATATTGAAAATTGCTTTACACTACTACCAAGAAACTCCAACCACCCTCATCAAACAATTCCTAAAATTCCTTATAAATTTCAAGCTCCACAGTAATATCTGGTAGGTAGCTGTAGCTCGGCCAAAGTTGAAACCAGCCTAGAACACAATCTTTCATTGCCTACCCGAAGGTGAGAAAATCGTATTGACATTATTCAAGGCAGGCAAGTTGGTATCTTTAGATATTATTGAAATTATAAGAAGCAACTATTGAAAACTATCATAACACAAGTAAGCAATGGCAGAAGGTTTTTTTTTAAAATAAGTTTCTTGTTTCTCTCCAGAAAAGGATCAGACCGTTGGAAAGGAATGAAGTATTGCCTGATGTTTGACTTGAGAATACTGATTGGATCTTTGATGCTCCATGTGGATTGTCTTCACGTTTGCGCACTCTTGAACCTTTGATAGAGTAAGCTGCACCAAAAATGAAGAATAAATGAGGAAAAATATGAAAAAAGAGGCTTAAAAAAGGGATCAAACATTTCGGGCAGAAAGAAATGTTACAAAACTGAGAACTTACCATCGTCTTCACTCTCAGTTTCAGTATCAACTTCATCTTCACTAAAATCATACACCTTTGGCTTTATATTTAACCATTTTTTCATCACAAGGGAAGGCCAAAAGGCCTGAAATAAAACCAAGTTAGAAAGTTTACAAGTATAAAAAAAGGCTGATATATTTCTTTTCTGACAATCAATAGTCAAAGCATGTTAACGGCACACACCTCTGAGCGTTTTCCTCTCCTTGCTTTCATATCTTCAAAGTCAAAAGGTTACAACAGACAGAACAGAACCCAAAATCACTTACGAAATGAGGCAGAGAACCAACGCACAAGCTCTTAAATATGGAAGCAGCAACACACCCTCCTTGGTCTGAACCATTTGGCAGTCAATATTTAAATATATAAGTTTTTTCTCTTCTCTCTGATTTATAACAATACAAAAATTGGGATTATTAATTTAAACGCCCCAATTTTGAACGAAAGACCCTGACAGAAAGTATGTGAACACATCAGTGAGACATCCACGACCCCAACTTGCCAACGAAATTGAATACTATTGGTTCGTTCTCACACATAACGACGATGGTTTTATTAATAGAATTTTTTCTTGGAAAGAAACTAAAATGGGAGGCCAACACCAGTGAACGTCGTTTTCGGAAGAACACTAACAAAGCAATTTGTCAAAAAATGAGTGTGCGTTGTTGATCAGGAGAGGGAAAGACAATAAAAGCAGAGAAATTTTTCTAATAATTATCACATTAAAAATCACTACGAATTCGATTAAACAAAATTAAACCGCACCACCACCTAAAACATAAACAAAATCAAATGGGGGTACCTTAAAATAATAGAAATTTATAATATCTGAAGAAGAAGCTTGCTGATGATTAAACCATACCCTACAATTAGAACCACAAATGCTGCAGAAGATGAGAAGCTAATACATCAGCAGCCAAGACTGGCCAAGAAAAGCAAGCGCAAACGAACAAGACTATTCATTAATGTGTAAGATTTGCACTGGCCCCACAAATGGGAGAATATATATATATATATATATATATATATATATATATATATATATATATGAGGGAGAGCCTTAATTAACAAACAAATGAGGTTGACACTATAAAAATGGATGCTTGGCTCAAATGGGTAAAGAGGCTGTGAATTACAGAAATACATGCATATATCTCAAAAAGAACAACTGTAGAGCCAATGGGAATTGAGATGATGAACACTGATTACTTGATCGTTGCAAATACTGATTTAGATATTGCAAATAGATTTTTTTTTTATACGTGGAAATGACATAATATGAATAAATATTGATCCACAAACTGAGAGGAAGGGGGACCTGGGACCACAAATGGAGACCCACCCTGCGCACTATATGTGAAGGTTAAAGAAGTCGTGGATTATCAATTATTTAAAGTCTACACCGAGAATAAAATACCATAATTGAATTGAAGTAGGTCGGTGATTGATTTTCCTTAAAAAAATTAGAAATTAATGGCCTGGCTCATGGATTTGATAAGCTGAGAAAAATGAATAAAGAATATAATATAAACAAGTAAACAACTTTGAGAGTAAGAGCCACGGAAAAGCGGGGATCGAGGAAGGAAAGGAAAGAAAGGAACTTTCCTTCCTCGTTGATCCTCCATTCGGGAATGTGTACGGCATCTACACACCTTGCAACCAATGAACTGTACGCGCCGTAAAGATCTAGGGAACAAATTTTTAAAATAACTTCAATTACGAGATAATTCGTAATTCAACAAAGTTTCAAACTTTCTATGTCGGCCTTGAAATCTAAGCATGGTAGACTTGGCTCAGGCTATTATATTGTGATTAAAATCAATTAGATTGATTTATGTGATGAAGAATTATTGGAACATCGTTTTTTATCTGTCCACTCTGTAATATTTACCGATCCTCACTTGATTGGAATTGTAGGGTGGATTGATTGTGGTAAGTTGAGAAATTAGCATCGTCCTTTTCTTTTCTTTGTTGGTTGTTCACTTGCTTTTCATTAAAGTAAAAACTTTACCGACATAATTTACTTCGGTCTAACGAGGATTCTTCTAAATTTCATGTTCGAGTATTTGAAGAGATAAATATATTGTTAGGGACGAGATGAACATATATATAAAATAAAAATCTTATGTTCTAAATGATAAGATAAAGTCCAAGCACTGTTCATATGTTTCGGCCCTTTGCGGGAAAAAATGGTTAATGTTCAATTATAATTTATAGTTAACTCCAAAAAGTTGCAAAGTTATAAGCTGTCTCGGTCCAAGTGCGTGGTTTGAACTTTAAATACATTGAATCCTGCATCCTAACTTTCCTCACGTTGCTGTCTAATGGCTTGAGCATCTATCATCGTACTCAAAGCGCAGAATTTGATGGATTTAAGGAAAGTTAATAAGAATAAAGGCAAAAGCTTTTCATATGCATTAATCTTTTTTTTTTTTCAGGTTGGACTTCTTTCATCATTTCTAAATTATATCTGCTTAATCAATCTAAAATATTATATTATTATTTTAACTTTTTTTTCTTTTTTCCCATCAATGATCTAAATAGGAACTGATAAAGAAAGAACCCTCTTCCTCTCCACTGCTTTAGAATGCAGCGAGCTAGCTGCCAGCCAGCACCCAGCAACACAATATTCAGCAGATGTGACTTGTGAGGTCTGATCAAAAGTTAAGACTTTGACAGCCCCTTCTTTTTTGTAATATTCTTCCTTCATCACTGGATTAAATTATTAATTGTCTGCTATTAAATTATTAAAGAAAATATATACGGACCTCGTTGGCACACGCGTTGGGACATTTCATCGTTACATTTTTAATGAAATATTATTAATATTTGATTATGTTAACACATTAGTGATTCAAATAAATTCATTATTTGCTTCTTTAATAAATATGAACACGGATCAAGCTGTGCAAATGGACAAAAGAAATTAAGTTATATCAAATGGCAAATGATGCATGCATCTTAAACGTGGATTAATCATCATCTTAACATCAAAACTTATAATTGGATTGTTAATGGTTAGTCTGGGTCAACAGCAACGCCACTCTTGCCATATTTGAATGGAATTTTAAATTTGAACTAAGTGTTGACATGTTTATACGCGTGTTTTTTATCTTACTAATGGCGCTAACAAGTCTAACACAAGTCGCAATTTTATTGGGCTTAAGCAAAGTGAGTGTAACAGCCATGAAATAATTTGTTACCCATAATGATTTATGTAGCAGCTTGACACACTCATTTAATTTAATAGCAGTTGTAATCGCTATAATGATTTTTTTTTTTTTTTTGGTAGTGTCTAAGCCATCATTGAGGAGGTTGACATTTAGAGCACATCTCTTTGCCTGAAAATTATGTCTTATGTGTCTTTGCTTGGCGTTTGAGATCATCATCAATAACGTTGTGGGTACTGATGATATGAAAGAGATATCTTATCCTCGATACTTTCTTCTTCCTTGAAACTCAAACCCTCCACAAAAATCTATCTCACGTTACTTGAGAAATCTAAGACAATTACTGGTAACCAGAGAGAGTTTTGACTTTTAAGCATAGCAGCAATATTTGGCTTTTGAATTTTCTAAGGAATCTTCAACAGTGATTTGATGGTGTTGTTTGAATACATGCATGCAATAAAGTCAACAACCTCGCACGCATTGATTGTCATGAATTAATTGATTAATTATTATAGCTAAGCTGCTATTCTTAAACAGGGCATTGATTGTCAACAGAGTAATTAGAGAAAGCGATGGTATCAACAATAAAATGGCACTTTAAGAATTTTCTATAGGTCGGCAACTTAATAAGCGACCGACCGTTTACTGGATATCTTAAGCACACAGAATTGTTTATGAATACTGGTAGCATTTAGTATTAATTAAGAGTTATCGTGAGGTACGTGCATGAACATTATATAGCGTGTTGGATATCACTTTGATTTTGACCATCCACTTGTTGAAACGATTTCTGATAACGGTGAGAGTCGAAACTGTTTAATTTGCTCCATATTTAAAGCAGTAAATAACCTACCTTCATATTTTCTGTGGTCCTTATTATAAGACACCAATTACTATTTTTGACAAACCAAGGAATAGAAGTTATCTTATTAATTATATATGTATAAAATTAATAAATGTTTTCAACTTCACCCTACTTTAATAATATAGATTTAAATGAGTTAGTTAAAAATTAGGATATAATAGGAAAATAATAATAAATGAATGTTAGTTAAAGTAAGTTGATGCCTTATAATAAGAATAAAAAATGTTGGTAATTGGTACCTTATAATAAAGATCAGAAGGAGTAGAAGTAATCATCAGTTTTTGTTAAAAAAAAATAATGGTGTGATAATCCCCTCTTATATATTCCATGTTCTTAATATAGAACATATTTACCCAATTTGATTAGATTAAGGAAGTTGATTAATATGACATATATTTTATAAAACATTCTAATTATCTTTCTTAATTCTCTCATTTCTTATATCTCCTTTATTATAATTAAAGGAGTATCAATATAGGTGAATTAAAAAAATATTAACAAATATAAAAATTATATTTTATATTTAGAACTAAAGTCAACTCTCCAAATATATCTTTTATATATATTAAGGATTGGAGCTAACAGATTTTGTAAGGCTTGGTTCACAGAGATAAAAAACATATTTTGTGAAGGCTAGCATAAAGGCAATAAAGAATTGGCACAAGAGAACCTGGACATGAAATGGTAAACAAATACTTACTATTGATGTATGCATGATCAAATGATGTTTCGTGTGGTAATTCATAAGTTTAAGGGGTTATATTCTCTCGTCTAATAGGTTAACTTTTTTATTTTTTGGGGTAGGTTATTTTTTAGACTTGTGATCATAAACAGAATGCTTTTATTGAGGGGCCGATCTCACAGAGAGAATTGCTCACAGAATCTTTCCTCTTCTTTTTGACAAGAGGCCGAGTGAAATTATAAGTTAAGTGGTTCTCTCACCCAGCAATCTAGTCATTTGAGCTGAGTTTTTCAGTTAAACAATTGTGATCATAATATTTCAGTGTACATGCTCAAATTAAAAGTTTTTTTTTTTGGGGGGGTTGGATCCATATCCTTTTGTATGGATAAACAAGTTGTTGTTATGTATATAACCGTACTCCACTACCATCAGCAACACTTCAAAATTGAAGCTGGAGGCTGCAAGGCTGGCTAGCTAATGACGACATTGGATTTTCATGGCTTGGCTAGCTTCTTCATTCACTGACATTGACAAACATATATGCTTAATCCTATCGTGTGGTCCCCTCTCTTTCATTTTTATGTCAAAATGTGTGGTTCATAGTAAATGCTTCAAAAGTTATCATGAGATAATATCTTAATTATTTATTACTTGGTGATAAAGCAATGAAAACACGAGAAATATTACAGTTCCATTCTGGTAAACAAGAATTAACTTCTAGCTATCTTTGATTACAACTTGACGGCTCTCTCAAGAAACATCCCACTCTCTTATTATGTCTATATCATAATCATCACAAACTTAGAACAATATGAATAAATATCTTCCTAATTCCTAAGTTAGGATATGACTGAAAAAAACAGCTATATATCAATTGAATACAGAAGTAGTATAACTGGAGCCAATAAAATAGCTATATGCGAGCAAAGACTTATCAAAACCAAAAAAAAGTAGGCGTCGCTAACAAAAAAGTTTTCTCACAATCCAGTGTATAGTTATTATCATTTATCCATCTAAAAGGAGAGAAAGGTTTAGTAACATAATACTTATTATACATTACACTGAAACGAATGACTATACTAGATATCATGTAGTTAGTAGCTTTGTGAAAAAAAAGACAGAAATATGAACAAGATTAATGATATTAGTGCATTCAAAAATCTAAACAAGTTTCATATACTAAACTCCAATAATGAGCTTTCAAAAGGTCAATAAGTGCAGCTAGGATATAGCTATAAAAGGACAGGCACTTGTGCTCTGAAATAATATTGATAAAACACATACATAACCAAACATCCTTTAGCAGATTTCTCCAAATCCAAAACACTGTGTGAGTATGGACTCAAAGTGGAGCCTTCTCTTATAATAATAATAATAATAAAAGCTCCACTTGCTTCTGTTTTTGGGACCTAGCATCCAATAAAACACAAATATTCAAGACAGGTATTCGACAGTGACACTAGTTCTTATTGAATAATACAAATAGGAACAACAAGCCAAAAAAGAAACTATATATATAACAGAAGAGCTGCTCATAGCTAGGTATAGCTAGCTAGACATCAACTCGATCACTATTATTTGATGAAGAGAAGCAAAAAGCAAAATGTACACATCTATTCAGATATATATATATATATAGACACACATCATGCAAGCTGGGAGAGTACAAGAAAGGTGATTAAACAAAACCGAAAGAGAAAATGGGTAGATCGATACACAATAATTTTTCATGGAAAGATCTCATTGGTGGGTCATGTTGCATTCTAGCTATCTGCGAGCGATCGTGTCTTGTGATGATTGGCTCCTCATTTCATTAACATTTGTTGCCAACAACTTTATGACATTATTAATACATTTTAATTATATATACTACTATAATGGAACCAATAAGAGAAGCCAAAGAGATTCAACCATATATTCCAGCCACCTTAACCACCACCAATCCATCCAACTTACCACATATATATTTATATTTACACGTACGCTACAAATTTTGCCGCCACACCACTCACAAACATCGTTTTATCCATTGTATGTTGTTGTTGTTGTTGTTTATTTTGTTCTAATCCTGGTGCTCGTGGCTGTTACTTTTGTCAGGCGCCACTATAACCACTCTTATCATTACTTAAATTAGAGTTATTAGTTGTTATTGTTATTATTTAGGTCATCCCCAACTGATTGTTATTAGTTAATTATGTAGTTGTAATAGTTTATTGAAAGAAACAACAGATGGAACTATTTGTGGCAAAGGAAATAAATATAGAAATATATGGGCGCGTGTTGCATGGTTTTCCACGGTAAAACCGTAAAATTAATTGAGTGACGCTAAATGGAATGGCCAGCTTTGAAAATATTAAATAATCTCCATCCAATATTATTCTAAAATAGGCGTCTTAATTGCATCCTCACGCGTCACAAACAAGTGAATAAAAAAACATAAGGCATATATAAATACTGACAAGTTGGGCGCAGTGCCTTTTTCTCAGACTCGGTTTACATTTTTATTTGCCCTGCGACAGATTTTGACGGCGGGACATTCATATAGACAGAAGGCAGTTTTATAAATTATATTAGTGGAATTACTGAGCTCTCCAAGGAAAAAATTTAATCACAAAATAATATTCTCACAAGTGATCATCACACTATAACAACTTTCAGTAAGGAAATAATAATAGATCCATATTATTCATTTGTCATTAATGATTCCATACATGCATTTCTTGGGATCTCATGCCTCAACTTGCGGAAAAGAACTTCTAAAACCATAATTTGAATATTTAACATATAAAGAGAAGACAATTTAATAAATTGTATTGAGGTCCTAACTCCCAAAGAATGAATGTAATTATCAAAAAATCACACAAGTGAGCAACACACAATAACAACTCCAAGTACAAGAAATAAAATTAGATCCATGATGCTTACTTGTCATTGATGGTTAGGTTCTTTTCTTAGAACCTCTTAGAACATCATAGTGATTCTCTTGTTACATCATTGATTAAAAAAAGGGTCAAGATGTAACTTTTTTGCTCTTGAAATAGCCACTCAGAGAGGCATTAAATAGCCAAAAGTTTTCTCAGAACAATTTTGTCCTAATTGTAAAAAAACTATTGTTGAATATTAACATTTTTAATGGTAAGATGCAAAATTATAACGTTTTGGTTATACATAACACTTTTGAATGGTTACTTTTGTGGCAAAATTGTACTTTATCCCTTTAAAATATTTACGGGATGGGGGATGGATGGGAAGCAAGAATCGATTTGACAATCATCATGATAAAGACTTCACCATTCTTTTGATCTATGAACAAAAGCAAAACCTCAAAGAAGCTTTTATATTAGCACAATATCACACATCAATTTGAAAGAAACAAGTTGTCGGGTACAGAAAAATGTTAGTTATACACAAACTCAACAAAAGAAAAGGACGTTTCTGATGAAATTCTTGTCTCAACCCATCGGTACACAAATAACAATCATTCAAAGTCAATCCTCTTTTGCTTTGAACGGCAACTACACAAAAGAGTGATCACATGATAGTACAGCGGCTCCTTTCTTCAGTTGGCTGTGAGTTTACTTGCTGCGATCTCTGTTGCTCTGATGGGTTATATGTAAATTCCGAAGTATCAAGTCCGTACTGGATACAGAACATTTCTACCATCAGAAGCATTCACAATACAAATGACAAACACTGGGCTAACAATGGATCAACAATTCTTAAGGTCGAAGAACAAAAGTTCAGTAATTGAGTGAAAAACATAAATGTAAAAATGATATCCTGCCAACGTGGCACTGGAGAGACACTAGATTTGTTCAGTTTCAGCCGTTCATGGAGATGTGAACGGAACTGATTAGTTAAAAAGGTGACCTAGAGTCCTAGACAGCAATAATTCACATCACTAGAACAAATTTTACCGTGGTGAAATAATGATATTGCACTGACATTACAAGGTTAATACAATTTTTGGTCTTCGTCCTCATTTTAGTTTTGGTTTTGGTTCCTATAATTTCAAACCGCATATTTTAGTCCTGACCTGAACCATTTTACCTCTTGAAGGACCAGAACCTATGATTTAAAACTATAGGGGGCCAAGACCAAAATGAAGACAAACTATAAAGACTAAACGTTGTATTAACCCGATATTATATTTGGAAAATGCAGACAGATATCTCGTTAATTAGATAACCAGTCAAAATTCTTAATGCTGCATGAGTCAATGATAAAAAAAAAAACACTACTCAGAAAATTATCCGGATGGACAAGTAAGATAAAATTCAAACTTCTGCAAAGATCGTATCAACTCTCCTTAAATGGAAATTATATAAGAGCAACCAGGCAGACAAGTAGATGTTAGAATCCTATAACAAAAAATGAACTGCAGAGGGAACAAAAAAAAGACAGAACCTTCTCCCTCATCCGTGCGCTCCAAGCATCAGTTCTGCTTGGACGTTGGTCAGGTGTCCCTGCAACTGGTACACCTGTTACTGGACCTGCTGGCCTGTTGAGCAGTGGTTGCCGATTCTGAGGCCTGGGAGCAATGAACTCATCATCACTATCATACTCCACCGGCCTATTTACTGCCCTAACAACAATGGCTAGCAAGAAAAGAAGGGCCTGCAATTCCAAGCACAATCCTTAGACAAACATAAAACTAGAGCTCTGCCAGGCACCAACTAGCAACTTCAAACCAATAAAAATTCACAAATTTTGCTAACACTGATATGCATGAAGATTTATTTTTGCAGCCCCTATTCCCTTTTTCAGAGAGAAGTGCCACACTAGACCAACATACACAGTAAGGCATTTCATAGGAATTCACCACTCAATATAGGATTTCATATTTGACTTGTATTGAATTAGTGAAAATAGCCTATTTTGTCTATGTCGGGTACTCTGTTCTATATTCTATCTTCCGTTTTCTCTCACTGACGTGTCCTTCTACCCTAACATCAAATGGTCTCAAATCAAAACATTGCTTTCTTGGTAAGAATGTTAGGGCTTAGTGACCTAAATATTAGAAGAACTTAGCTGCTAGTCTTGAGCCTACAGTTTAGGCTTAAATCCCAGAAAACCCAACATTCTTTTGTTACTGCTGAATGACTACCGGGTATTTATAGGCAGGATGATGGTGAATATTGATACAGTGTTATCGTCTTCTAATGTATCAAATGTGATCAAGAGCATTGCAAAACGAGACATGCTTGTCTGCATAAGAATTATATCGCCTTCTCCTAGATGTCTATTGCACAACTCCTTGCTTACCTCAAAGATTACAATTCCCAGTGCAACCCATTTTGCGACATTCCAGTTTTCTTTCAGAAATTTATACATCACATCAAATTCTCCAGTTTTGTCTGCAGGAATTTCCTGAAAGTTTATAACAAATATGCCATCTTAAACCTTTTAAAAAAATGCCATTCTGAATTTCAGATCATAAATCACCATTAATAACTTACTTCTTTCCAGCTTTTGTCAAAGAATATAAAGGCAGCACATCCCAGCTCAGCCAAAATCAACAGTGCTACCAAAGCTGAATACTTTGTTGGCTTAAGGAAACTCCTAGATAATGTGTGATTAAAATACTCATGCTCACAGAGCGCACACACAGGAGGAAGAAAAGAAAAAGACAATAGAGGTTTTCAACTCATGCTTCACATGTCAAGAGTTAAGAATCTGGCATATATTTATGACCATGACAGAAGACATTCTATAAGGATACACAGCTCAGGCAGCAGCCATTCCTTGTTGAGGCTCCAATACAACCAAAACAAGAAATGACAAAGAGAATTACTCCAATACCAATGAACAAGTAAATAAACCTGGCAAACATGAAATATCCAACAAGTGTTAGACAGGATTAAGATAACAGGGTTTGGGCTTAATCAATTTCATTTTACAAAGTAAATTGTAAAGTAATAGACATGAATCATGCATAGGATGTGTAATGAGATTCTGACTCAGAGGAAGGCATTAAAGAGTCGCTGAAAAAAATTATGAGAAAAAAAGGATACTTTATGACACAGAAAGTAAAAGATCATTCATGAACTAAAAATTACAGGATCTTCTGTTGATACATTTTTGGTTTCCTGCACTAATAGATTTAATATTTAAAACAAATACATCAAAGGCAAAATAATTCAAGCTTATATCATGCCTAACATGCTGGAAAGTGTAAATTTAATATTTGACTTTCTAAGCATAAGATGTGGAAAGAAATCCCTAACATATAAACTATGCACCCATAAGGACATTAGAATTATGCTACCTATGTATCACATTGCACACTAAAGCAGTAAAATAGGAACATATGGAAAGATTTTCCATCTTCTCCATAATTTGGAAGAAGTAAGAATATTCGACCCACATTATATCGGAGAGAAAAGAGCAACATACGTACCAGGCCTTGGGCAAGTTATCAAATATACTATTTGATAAAGGCACAGACATTAGCAAGGGACGACCAAGTTGAATCAGAGCATGTTCATCACTTATAGGAGAAGGGGAGGGCGCGTTGTCGTTAGCTCTTTCATATTCAACTAATAGATAGATCCCAAAGCCCACCATTGCCAGACCAATAAGAGTCATCAAGAAGTTCAGAAGTCTCAAAAGGCACTCCCAGAACCCCTTACATGCCATCCTTTAACACTAATTATACTTCAATCCCTCGAACAGAAGACGATCAGGAGACCCAATGTTGGATGGTTTATCAATGTCTTCTGCAGAAACCCACACTTTCATTATGCACAAGGATTACATTGAAACCATCATTGAAACGATAAAACCAACATTTCAGGCTGAAATATAGGAAAAATGCCAAACCTTTTACTTTCTCAGAAGGACCAAAAACAATAACAACTTCATGGTATGGCTTACATATTAATTCAACCCCAGGGATTTCTAAAGAGAAGAAGCTCAAACTTCCCTAAAACCAAGAACGGAAAGTTCCCTCCACTCTGAGACAATTAAGGCAGGTCTTTTAAAGATAGCTCGTTGTCCTATCAAATCATATTGTCTTAAATATTTATGTCAAGAGACCAAAGAAAGAGTTTAATAAAGATGTTGATCAGTACAAGCTATAATTCTGCTAAACAAATTCTATGCCGACCTTTTTTTTTTTTTTTTTTTTATGTCTATGTCTTCATATATGATGTTGCTCGCAATGGCCCGGATTCCCAACAAACTCGAGCTCGGAAAATTGTAGAAATTTTTCCGATTCATTCCACGGAGAAAGGAGAACGATAGAAACTTTTAGAAAGGGAAATCAAAGTTATATCGCACATAATAATCGCTGGCAGAAAAAGAGTGAAAAGAAAATCTAAACATAGAGTTGGAACTAGATACAACGCAAAAAGAACTTACAGAGAGAATTGAGAATTTCTTCAGACACGGATTGGCGAGCCCTTCCCTGTCTATTGATGTGGAATCGCAGAGAGAAAAGAGAAACGGTTAGTGGGGAAGGAGGTAAAAAAAAAAAAAAAAAAAAAGGGTCTATCGGGAAAAACCTTTTGTTTTTTAAAGTACGAGGCCCACCTCTGACCTGGGTTTCAGCCTGGGATAAACCCTTCTGTGATGTGCAAAGCGAAAATTGCTGGGAACGTTAATGACATAAATCCCCTCCTCTCTCACTTTAAGTCCTTCACACATGGGGGTAAATTGGGCAAATCATGATCCTACGTTCTACAAGGACAGCATGCGTCTCTCCAACCATTGACGGTGAAATTGAATTTCTCTCATCATTATTTTTTTTATTATTAATCATAATTTTTAAATTATATCTATTCAATTTATTTAAAAGGTCATAATTTTAATTTGACTTTTCTCTCATCTTCTTAATAACAACATCCAAATATGACTGATGAGTCAAATAAGCTGATGGGGATAAAAAAATAAATAAATAAAGAGAGGATGTTGTTGGTGACGTTGGGATGTGTTCATCTAGATGCTGCATTGATTACTAAAACGACAACAATTCCCCAACCGCCATTATTTTGGCTATTTCCCTTCTTTTAATTTCACCACAAGATCAATTGATCCGACCTAAATGATCAATTATTTATATTTCGTTCATTATTATAGATTTAGTTAGTACTCGTCTCTATTAAGTTGAAGGAAAATAGAAAGACAGAAAAAGGATGACAAATTGTAATAAAATTTTTAGAGATTAATTTTTTTTTTAATTAGTTGCCTTGATATTCTTTTGTTTTGCTCCTTATCTCTTTTAAAATTTTATAGTTTCATCCATATTCATTTATTATAAATGGAACTCATCAAAATCTCCTTCCTCTCCTCTCATTCATTCCATTCATAATTCCCTTCAACCAAAGGGAAAATGTTGCATAGGACACAAAGTAAAACACAAATATTTGTGGGGAAAAAACATAATGATCCCCTTTCTTTCTTTCTTTCTTTCTTTTGGTTTTTGGTTGCCAACAATAATGATGACATTTCTAAAACATTTTAATAGCTGTAATGTGTACAGTGTGTGTATGAATGTGAGCATTGTAAAGGACGGGGATTTGGAATATTCTTCTTTACCCTGTACTCCATCATAAAGGGAGAGCATTGAATGACAAGCTAAAAATAATTAAATCCCATCGACATCGTTTCGTATTAAATTCCTTTGACTGATTTTATTTATAAGTTTTTTTTAACTAAATCACATATACAAAAGAGATATAGTTAGCTCAATAAAATGATTATAGGATAAATTTTTAACTTTATCCTTATTTTATAAATGTGTATTTTTTTAACTCTTTTTTTTTTATTTTCATTGGTACAATTAATATAAATAAAATTATCATAATCTCATTTATTACCCTAAAACTAGATTTATATATCAGACTAGTCAAAAGGAACTAGAAGTAAAAGTGGTATTGGATTTGATTCCCAATTCACATACGTTCATTGAATTCAGTGTCAAATGAAAATTATTAACCATGATATTGTATGTTGAGAAAGAAAGTTACAAATTTATATTTCTTACAAATAATATCCTAACCTGTCAACACCATTGGATCGGATTACAATTTGATAGTTAATATCATTTAATTGAGAGGACTCAATTGCCTGAATTGAGAGAATCCAAAATCAAGCACGTACACTAGTCGGAGGCTTTTTGGGATAATCTAAAATAAAAGAAATTAAAAATTCCCACGAACGGTGGTGGTATTTGGCATTTTCCCCAGGAAATGATTTCATTACGATCCGTATATTATATTCTTGGAGATTATCCAATATTTAATGTATTTATATGGTGCTCTTATTTTGGCCATTTATACTTTGGCTAATAAAATCAATAATCTAAGGCATTTCAGACCTGCATGGTTGTTATTTCACAATTGCAGTGTATGCTTATGATATGACTAGAGATTTATTTTTATTTTTATTTTTTTTTTTAAAAAGAGTAGTAGCAGAGAATAACAAAAACGGTATAAGACTATAAACATGATCGAATCTACAATCTCTCAGTGCTAATAAGTCACCCTATTTATGAGTTTAAGTGAATTAAATATCGTTCATAATGTAGCATGTACGTAGTTTGATTCCATCCATCCCGTATAAATAATTGTGTCCCATAATTTCTTTATCAAGCAATTATTCTTGCGTGGACCTAAGGGGTCCCTCGCCATAATAAATTTCTACATATATTATGGAGTATTTATGAAATAAACATTTTTATTTATTTTATTTGTAAAACGACTAAAAGATATCCAAGTTAAATCACCATATTATACTACAAAATATGTTGCAAACCAGCATCGGAATATGAAAATAAGAAAGAAGATTATTATTCACTATCAAGTTAAGTTGAATATACTACATAACTAAGGGCGGAATTAGGAATGAAAATTTGGGGGTGAAAATTACAAAATAAAATTCAAATATTTATGAAACTATATCTCAATTTATATACATTTCAATATTTTCATTTTAATCCCTCCCTCCATGTAACATTACATTGAAGGACTAAACTGAAAATCATAAAATTTTTATGAGGTGAAAAGAAAATTTTCTAAAATTTTAAGTTATTTTCTGCAATTTAGGGGGGGCGGGGGCCACCCATACCGCCCTTTTTTTCTATCCACCCCTTTACATAACGCATACTCCCTATTTATAGGGATAAATATACAAGTTCAATAGAATCAATATATATAGATTTGATAACAATAAGAGATAAAGCGTGTGGGATATTGAAGATCATAGAGATGATGAAGATATATGAACAGCCACATACATATAATATTCATAACACTTTTCTTTGGATGTCCATTATATACAAATGTGTCCCATTAAAAAACTCTAACTAGGAAAAATACAGTAAGACAAAAACTTAGCAGAAGAAAAAGAGCACCATATTCATTGATAGCCTATCCAATCTGCCTCGTTAAAACCTTGCTAGAAAAACCCAATAGGATAAAAAAAGAGCACAACATGCATCACGCCCCCTCTTAATGACATGATTTGATACTTTTGAATCTATGTTGAATTTCACTAGAATGAGTTTGTTGGATGCTAATTTCACTCTTTTTTTGATGTAGTCTATTACAATGTTTTCGTGTTGGTAAATAAATATATCATGCTAATAAACAAATGATATATAAGTCATGAGTGCCTATACACACAAGTGTTCCAATTACACCAACATATGCTACTTCTAGATGAAGTATCACCTTCTCAAAATCTAAACACGTACTTCTAGACCAGGCATTTCTCCATAGAAAAGCGCTTTATTCTTTTCAAATGCTTTCTTTATGCAATATACAACTTTAGCAGGCTCTTTAGGAGTGTATACGTAATTTGCAGTTCGTGAATTCTTCAAGAATTCAAGCAAATCAAAGCTTTTATAAACTCTTCAAGAGTTTCAAAGATATTTAAATTATTCAACATAAACTATAATTATAGTAAACTCATTTTCAAGTTTTTTCATAAAAATATATGTGCAAAATAGATATTTTATATCCTTCATCCAAAAGATATTTAACAAGTATCACATACACCCCTGTTGCTTCAAACCATCTAAATATCTTGATTGAATTGCGTGCTTTTGAAAACTTTAATCCTTTAGAAATTTTCATATACTTTGACCATATGCTTCTAGCAACTTGAATCCTTTAGGGACCATCATGTGTTTAGATCTAAATCCATACATGTATTTGATCCCTTCGGGATTTTAGCTAGAAGTATAACAATTTTTCAGATATATATATACTCTTATCATTTTAAATTTTTCTGAGATTCATGTATAATTCACAATATTAATATAGTAAGTCACAAGTCATGATAATGTTTCTCAAAACGCATATCAAAATTTCATATACTGTCAAATTTCCAAATTAACAAGACATATAAATATTTAATTCACTATAAGCTAATGTCTATCAACATTGAACCTTTTGCGAAGAGCATTGTGATTGTATTTTCACCATTTCATACAAGAATGCCCATTTAGACTATATTAATATTGCACTTTAGGTGCTCAGACTAGAAATGTACAATCTCACATTATGATATTGCATGTTGTGTGATAAGTATATGTTTTATAATTAAATAAGTATAGATTGTGAGATAGATTGAATTGAATTTATTAATACATAAATTAATTTAGACCCTGATAAGTATCAAGTGTTTAAAATAAAAGATCTATTCACATAGTAGGTAGTTAAAGGAAATATAAGGAGAAGTAGTTCATGATTATACGAAAGGATATCTACCCAATATATAGATTCGGAATGAACATGAGCTATTATGAATTTGTTAGGTAATATATTTTTTTATTGTTTGAGATATGAATATATATAAACTTGTAAAATATTTAATTAATTAATAAACACAATCGACCATTCTAAATTTTCAATATGCCTTTCTGCTAGGAGTATATAAAAGTTTACATAGCGTACTTTGTTTCGAGACATTTTAATGGAAGAATTAATACAAGAAGATTTGCAAAATCGAACCTTAACAATAAAAGGGAAAGAGGAGATATAATAAGAGAAAGGGAGAATATAATAAGAGCAAGAAAAAAGATTTTTATTCATTATTAAGGTGTATATAATACATAACACATACCCTCTATTTATAGACATAACTACACAAGCAATAACAATAAAAGATAAATATGAGATACGTACTAGAGATAATAAAAGTAATAAAGATACATCAACCACAAAATATGATGTTCATAACAAGAAAATGTATAACAACTAATAAGTCACCTTATTTAGTAAAGTGAATTAAATATCGTTCATAAGGTAGCATGTACGTAATTTGATTCCATCCATCAAATGTCTACATATATTATGGAGTATTTATGAAATAAATATTTTTATTTACTATACGATTTAAAGATATCCAAGTTTTTTTTTTCCCAAACAAGAGATACCCAAGTAAAATCACCATATTATACAAAAAAAAAAAAAAAAAAAAAAAAATCTGTTGCAAACAATTATCGGAACAAATTAAACCAGCATCATTAATGTGAATTTCAATCAATTTTAACCAATTACACACACACATATGTTGAAACGATATACATGGAGAAAACGATAGAGAAGATCCGTAAGTGGCCTAGCCCTAATGATCGGCACGAAGTACAGATTCGAAGTAATAGTCAGCGCGTTACATTCGTCAATGTAACGTATGCACACGTGTCCACAAACAATAAAAAACCATGCATATACGTAACGTGATTACCTCTTTTACACACACACACATAATGGTCTGAGTTTTCATATTTTCTTACTCAAAGGTCAGAGTAATATTTATTTGTTTGTTTTTTTTAAAAAAAAAAGGAGACAGAAATGAGTATATTTTAATCCAAAAATAGTTATAAATAATTTTTGGTTATGGAACACTAAATAGTTTAAGCATATCTTAATAAAGTATTTATGGAAATAAAATTTAGCCATATCCACCTTTTTTTTTTTTGTTAAACTATAATTGTTGGAATCTTTAATTAGCTTCTACCTACTTCCTCACATTTTTGTTTAGGCGGTCAATTTTGTCCACTTGATGGAAAATTATAGGGGGGATGGCGACTAAAATAGAATTCAATGATTTAAAAGAAATAATGGCATATTCGGAAAGTATAATTAATCACAATCCTCTCACAACAAGTCACTATATATTTTAATAATTAATTGCATGCTTCCGAATATAACATGACAATGCAGCATATGTACACATCCAAAAATTTGGCCATGACCAATCATTCACCTCAACTATCACAGGTAATTAGGGGGGGGGGGACTCAACAATGGAAAATCACATGATTATACCAAAAAAACAATCATATTAAGATCCGAAAAAAAACACAAAAAGTAAACCAATCGTATTGATAACAAAATTGTTATGATATTACCTTTGATTTGTAATTATAATTATAAGTTACGAATATATTACAATAGTACTCATCCAATAATCAATAATCAATGTACAATCTAGGTTATAGTGTAAATTATACTAAAAATTAAGTCATACATTTATGACAAGAGATTGTATCATTCATTGTACAATTCTTCACTCATAGTTCAAAGAATGATCTTCATTATAAGTCATATTTTATTATTATTATTTTGTAAAGCAGTATCCTCTTATCAGACACTAAATGTAGACATCTCTTTCAAACGACGGTTCGTCACATTGTGAGAGACCCTTTTCTTTAGACTCAACCCTCATTGGTCAAAGTTATTTTGTAAGTGTGAAGCTCACTCTGATCTTCAAACAAGGGCCTGCATATTGGGGATGTTGGTTGGGCTGTCTGTGTTTTGGTATCCAAATTAATATGGGCCACGGGCCCAATAAAAATGTGTCTGCGTTCTCCACTTTTTTGTTGTTGCCATATTTACCTTCTTAAATTAATGCGTAAAAAGCTTTTTAAATTAATAATTTAATTTTGGCATCGTTTTGAGTATAAATTTATTTTTTAAAAAAAAAAAGTGTGTCATTATAATTGTGTTATGAGATCTATGTAACTCATCATGGCTAGTGATATAATTGTAATAAGCACATGAAGAGGATTACTTTTTTTATTTTTACATATCTACCCCTGGAGGCCTTTTTAGGTTTTTTTTTTTCTTTGGGAACAAATATATGATTTTTAAGAAATCGATCTGAAACTTCAACGATGGACCATAATTAACTAATTATTTCCTCTTCTAGTCAGTTAACATACACACAAAAGTTGTCACATTTTAGTCACGAGCTTTCAAAAGGGCATCATGCGTTCGTTTAATTGGCCACCTTTTGATCACTGAGCAAGATAATTTTGAATGTTTGATTATTCGGGTAAAATAGCCACAAGAGTTTCAAATATATATACATATAAAACATAAAGAATAAAGGAGCAAAAATACACATGTGCTTTATTTTCGGAAGCGTTTAGCACCATATGTTTTTTTTTAAAGCAAAAATATACACGTGGTTACAATTTTGAAGCTAAAGTTACATCCCACCGTTATATTACTGTTCACCGTGATGAAAGAAAACAAGATAAAGTGAACAATAACATAACGGTAGTAAACAATAACATAATGATGGGATGTGACTTTTACTCTAAAATGGTAACCACGTGTGTATCTTTACTTCTAAAAAAAAACATATGGTGCTGGTCGCTCCGGGGGTAAAACATATTTTTCCTCTTTCACCCAAACATAATTATGTATAGCTTCTCCTTTCAAAATGAAATTTGTAGTCAACTGGTTTTTTGTCTGGGTTAAGCTTAATTGGAGGTGAAAAGGAAACAAGAAAGCAACGGGCAAACCGTGGCAGATGAACGCTTTTAGCTCAATTATGTTTTGAAGCAAGCTTGGAAATAGAACCGTCAGCTTCCGTCTGGATTGTGCTCATTTTTATTCACAAACACAAAAGAGCAACAAATATCAACGTCCCCCGATAAAAAGGAAAGAAAAAGAAGTTTCCATTATTAGATAGAAACCTTTCTCTACTACAACTACTCCCAGAGGCCCACCCCTATCCCTCTCAATTCTCATACATTCATACATACACATTTCAGCCTGCAACTTGCATTTTTGCCTCCATCAAAACTGTGTTTATCCACAGCCACAAAATGTGTTGTATCAGAAACCACGTGGCCACTTCTGGGACACCCAATGTCGCCTGATGGGTATCTCCCTTTGCAAAATGAGCTTTTTTATTTCGGCAAACAAAAAAGGCAATGGATATGATGTTGGGATAGGATAAGGGTCAATGTCCATTCTTGTTCTTTTAAGTGTGCCTTCACATCATCACCTTGGGGGAAACCTCTGATTGGTGGGTGGTTGTTCTGACTTCTGAGAGGGACCATACAAGGGACGCTGGTCCCAGCATACATCTCCGAACAAATTTCATTTTAATTGGGATCTCAAATTTGAGGAAAAAAGTAAAAGCTACAGTAACTGGGGGAACATCAACCGAATTGCTTATTCGTGTAAAATAGCAATTCTAGTACCAGCCAGAACATTAAATTTTGTCGTCGCCATTAGAGTCTCTCTCTCGGTGGGACTCAGTGGCTATGTAGATTTAGAGCTACGAGGGACGGTAGATATGCCTTGCCTAGAGAGTTCAGCCAATACACTATCTGTTGAAGGAGGTTTGAGTCCTAAGGGCAAGGGTAGCCATGGCTTGCTTATTGCCTCCTTTACAACCTTATCAACAACTTCATCTGCCTGCATGAACTCAACACAAGCAAACTAACTGTGAGGAGAGCTTTATGCCCATTTAGAATCTTCAAGGCTCAAGCATAGTGAAAGTTATTAAGGATTTGAAAGTGCACACTTTAATTGGGACACCCCATGTGACATTATCCTACACCTTAGAAACCTAATACTACCTCTGATCCTTAAAACTGGTGGCTTGGCATTATAAAACTATTAGAAGAATAAAGGGAAAGTATGGCATTACCGGATGATGCTCTAACAAACTTGGAGGCATGCTTGGGTTATACTCAACGTTATTAGCACTAAGCAATCCAGGTGTATGCTGCATTTGACAGGAGAACTTTAATTAGCAGTAGGCAATGTTAGATTTAGTTATGAACCTCCGAATAAGAGAAAGTCAATATCTTCTAAAGGTGTTACTCACTTGAGTGTGGAAAAAGCAAGGATTTTGAGAAGGTGGCAACACGGGGCAACCCCATGCTTCTGCGTGCATCTGAAACATCAACCATATGGCAAATCATCACAAGGCTGCAATAGGTGGGTTTGTAAAGTAAAGGGAAATGCATACTGATTTTGTTGTGATGGGAAATAGTACCCCAGGAAAAGGCTGCCATATGTGATAGTTAGGGGGGGCCCACATCTGTACACCAGCCAGTTGACTTCCTAGTTGTCCCCACATAGGATATATAGGAGCTGGAGATAAGGTGTGATTAGAATGATATGAAGGATAGGCCATTGTTGGTCTCGGTACATAATAGCTCCTTTGCATTATATCTCTTTGATTTGGCCATCTTCGATCTTCTTCCTTGGGCAAGATATGTCTCTTGTGCATTCTGTATTTCTGTGTGACAAAAAATATGTAATTGAGTCAACCTAAGGATACATGGATGATGGATATGTCTTTTTATAATCATCTACTGCCCCTAGCAGTATAACTTTAAAAGAAACACAGATTATAACCAACAAGCTAAACAGTAACCTGAAGATGGCTAGCCACATTATGCCTAGTCAAGCCCTCCACATCCATTAGCTCCAGTATTCGAGAAGGTATGGCCTGATCAATACCAAGTTTTTCCACCGCCTGAACAAATTTGTTGTGAAGTTCAGGCGTCCAGTCTACCTGAAGCCAAAATTATTCCACAAAAGCATGTTGAGATCATCAGAACCAGCAAATCATTTGCTTACTAAAAAAATTCTGTTAGAGCAAAAAGATAGAGAAGAATAAGAAGCAAAAGGCACAAGGGCATATGCTTCTATATTAAAAAAATATATTATGCATCTAAGATGGATGAAAGTTGCAAAGCTGGTGGTAAAACAGTAGTTCATGGTAGCCAGGTGACTGAACAGTTTTAAGAATAATGCCATGTTCAAGTTTGACAGTATATTACGAATTTGCATATAATGAAAAACTGCTTTGAGCTCAAAAGTATCCTGAGAAGATTTTCCTCAACCAGAAAACACGTTCTGTAAAGCAACATACATGGTTATCCATAAGTGATGATATATAGGCTTAATGCCTATTTTGCAACAGGAGGAGAGAGGGATATGCACAAAGATGACAAGAACTAGTAGTAAAAAAGCAGCTTACCTTCATCTTCTTTGATTTCTTTTTATTAGCTGTGATCTCACATGCATCACTGACAACACCAACTTTTTTTGGAGGTGGAGTACTATCATCATTGCTGCTGACAAAATTTCCATCATGAACATGTGTAGAAACATCACTCTCACTCTTAGAACCATTGGCAAAGTCCTCTTCCTTCTTGACTAGGGTCGTTTCAGGTTTACTTGGTTGAGGTGTAGCATCCTCAGAATTTGAATTCCCACATGTAGTTTCGACAAATATAGTTTCCCCATCCGGTTCTCCACTCTCTTTCTCAGTCATGCAATGAGTCTGTTCATGGCAATCTCCATCATCCAGTGATCTAAGCCCCTGTTTTAATTGTGGAGTTGAAGGAGCTGGGTATTTATTATCGCTCCCAGATGACAGCTCATGGTCATTTTCACTAAACCTCGATACTTTCTCTATATCTATAGAGATTTTACTTTGCTCTTCCTTGTTATCTGTATGGAGCTGCAACATCGATACCACGGATTCTTTGATGGGTTTTAGTGATTCAGGCAGGACAGTTGCCCCAGCATTAAATGCCTGCTCAATTAAACTATGTCAGGAACAATTTTTGTTCAAATTATGTTAATAGTAAAGGCCAGCATAATGCCATAACTCTTGTCAGACCTTGTGAACCACATGCTGCCAGATATTCCTGAGTTTCTCCTCAGAGAGTGGTTTTCTTAGGAACTCAACTGCACCAAGCTTAAGAAAGAACAGAGAATTAAAAGAAATTCAGATTTTGGTCAATAATTTGAAAGTACTAAAGATATGAACTAATAAAAACGTGCAAAAATATCAAATAAAATATTAAAGCTAAGGAATGACACTCCCCCCAGTCCTAATTATAAGATCGGGTTGACTTTTTTTGGAGAGATTAAAGAAACTAAATAAGTTACTTAATCATATCACATCATATCATATGTTGAGTATCCTTAGATTATATATTAGTTTATTAGTAAAACTAATTAGTTTGGAGAAATAAATAAAAACAAAAATACTCTAAAAATTTAATTAACTCACTTAATCTCTCCAAAAAAGTCAACTTGGTCTTATGTTTAGGATGGGAGGAAGTATGAAATAATAACCCATTGAGATTAATATAGTTAAGTTGAAATCTTACTGCTATACACTTCATCATGGTGCTAAGGCAATGATCATTTGAAGTCACTACATCAAATTGAAAGTATCACTTGTTAGAAAAATAGTATCAAGGAGAATGTTCTTAGAGTAAACTTCTTACTTGTGTTTATCATGCCATGTTCCTTACAGACCATGCATGAGTTAAGTAGGTTACAAGATTCTCAAGGAGAAAAGAAGTTTCCATCATATGTGAAAAAATGGCAGTGACAATCACGAAACAAATGAAAGAAGGTGAAAAAATCCCTCAAGCTTACAGTTATTAGAGAAAAGAAAGTAGCAAGAGATAGAGATACAGAGATAGACGAAACTTATTGTTGGACTTGAAAGGTACAATGTGTGGGCTTCTCCATATTAAAAACTGGCTTTACAGGTAATGCATTCAGAATGAAATTTTGACTTGTAAGTTCTATTTAGAATAGCACGCCCCTTGGGGGTGGGTGAGAAATATACAAGTTAAAAACATGCATAGACAGGGTTGGTTTCTGAACTCACTAATGGTTGGCAAGTCCTTGGCATTCTCAAGAAATTTGAAACACCCCAGGTTATTGCTTGTACTAACCTGCAATTATAGATACAAGTAGAATCAATGCATGTAGTGTCGTAGTGAATAATCAAACTACTAATTCTGTCTTGTATCAATAATCTAAATGAGTTCAAGATTAAGAAATAAAATATGGGGGGAAAAGTAGATCATAAAAACCATCACAATAATTTCACAACTTCTAAAGTACATTACCTCCACAATGGCAACATGGAAGCCTTCAGGTTTGCTTGAGATCGCCGACAAGGCTTCATTTTCATTGCAGAATATAGAAACTGCACAATCACGCTGAGGCTTACTAAGAAGATTAACAGAATGACAAGAATGTGAACAAAACGAAGGATCATGGGACTGTGGGAATATAGGGATACAAATCGAAATTTCAATAGCATTTTGGTTTTTAAAATATTTTTAATAAAACTCACTTTCTCAAAATAGTTTTGTTTATCCTGATACCCCACTTGTGCCTTACATTCATATAATTAATCCATGCTAACTAAGCACACTAACAAAGGTTGGTCCAATTGGCAAGGAATACTCATGACCTATAAAGCCATGAGTTCATATCTTGATGCCGATGTGAGGATCTTGTTAGTAAGTGATCTTTAAGTACCTTTGTAGGCTTTCTTTGAGCCAAGAGCGTGCCCTAGCCCAGGTGAGCCCATGGAACCCAACTCACCTAAACTTTTGCTTCTAAAAAAGAAAAAAAAAAAAAACTAAACACACGGATGGACCAAATTTGGGTAGACTTGGTTGTTCAAAGTGAGTTATGGATTCATCTATCCTTAATATTCTCATAATTTGGATCACATGAAGTTATTGAAATACTTAAAGCACATATAGATCAGGAGCAAATGAGAATTTTAGCAGCTTTATAAGCCATTTAAAAGAATACCAAAATAACATTTAAGTATCGCAAAAGGATAAAAAATAATGTACTTTAAGGATTATCTAACCACCGATTCCATTAAAATGCCATACCACAAAATTCCCAAGAATTATATCCAGAGCATCCAAAGCAACAAAACTTTACAAGATGCCATCCAAGAGAGAAAGAAAGAAAAAATGGGGACCAATTCTATTCACTAATAAAGGCAAGTGGGAAATTGCTAAGGCCAAAATACAAGTAGGTGAAAAAGTCAGGGAAGCTAACGACAACAAAGTATTACCAATATAGTCCATGACCTCAAGCTTTGCCCTTATATCGGCAGCAGAATTGGTGTCCCCATCAAGGAGAAGAACCCTAAGTCCCTTGGGAAAATCTTTCCAGCTTTGTAAATCATTGGCAGTACAAACCATAGCTGGTTTGGCATCGTTCTCAGCCCCTACCCAACTGGTAACTTCATTAACTGGTCATCAATATTTAATCAATTTAAGAGAGACCCATAAAAATCACAAACTATATCAAGTAAACTAAACCATACAACAGTCCAAATTGCTTAGCTTCAAAGCTACCAAACAAGAGAAAACAAAGATAAGTCACCACGCATTGTACTGTTTTTAAACCAGAGTTAAACAAGCAAACACTAACTTGCATATTACTTAATTTGCTTGCATAATAAAACCAAAAAGACAAGGATTTTCAGAGAGCTTATAATGCAGCATACTTACTAGTTACTACCCTTTATAGATCAAACCGAAAAAAACTTTTAGCTTGAGAAGAAAGTGAGAATGGAAGTACTGATCACGCACGAATCATGACACGGTTCCTAAGAATTTTACCAGCCCCCCCCCCCCCCAGTGGCACTTTTACAGAACAATAAAAAGACAGAGGCCCTTGTAAGATCTCTCCCAAAAAGGAAATGGGGGAATAGGAATTCATAATCGCAAACCCAGAAAGGAAATCATGAAGGAGAAAAGAGGTAAAGGCAAAGTAGCTCAAAGGTGAGACACGTGCATGCAGATAATTGTTCGTAGACATACAAAACCAAAACCAAAAAAAAGTGAAGGCATAAACGGAGACGGAATCAGCATGCAGAAGAGAAGAGAAAGTGAAGCTAAAGAAGAAGAAGAAAAAGAACTTGAGCCTTTGGAAAGCATTATTACCAACTTCAGTGTGAAGAAAATGGCTCTTCGTCACTCAGTAGAACTAGAAGTTTTAATTATGCGTTCTCCTCTTTATTTCGTGGGAAGTAACAGAGGAGCGAGAAAGAGAGAGAGGGGAGATAGAGAAGGAGGAAGGAAGGGGAAGGGAAAAGGTACAAGAAGTTTATGAGGTGTTTTTGAAGCGCGTCTCTGACTTATGAACAGTTGCTGTCAGCTGTTCCGAGCCACAGAATACGTATAGAAAGTTTCTCTCCCCCACCCCACCTCTCTCTAAATAATGTTACTAAACGCCACCTCTGCAAAGTTATTATTCCAAAACTACCCTTACTCTCACTTTCTCTTCTAAATAATCAAACGAGAGTTTGGATTATGGATTTATAAAAAATAAATAATTAATTAAAAATCGGGATAAAACTTATTTCATATATTTACTTAATAAATTAAAAAATATTTTTAACATGCTCAAACAAACTAACATAAATGATATAAATTTTGTTCATCAAAACTATCTATATATCTATGTTAAAACACCTACCAATCATATTATTTATTATTCACATTTGTGTTTTTTATAAGAGTGTGAGAATCAAATTGTGTGATTTAAAAATGGTTAAAATTTGTCAAAAATGATAAATACGTAAGAAATGATTTTATTTTTTTTTTAAGTATGTTCTTATTTATAAAAGACTAAGTAAGAGACAGAAATATAATGAAAATGAAAAAAATTATGGAAAAGAATGTGGTATGAAAAAAAGATGATAAGAAAGAATATAATTAATTGAGCGGAAAAATAATAAAGTTACACACAACTCTAGGTGAAATCATATGAAAAAGTATCCGGACAATTTAAATTTAGTGCTTTTATGAAAATGGCAAGAGGGAGTATCTACGTTATATAAGCCACTTTTATGGAATAACATATTTTCATTATTTTTACTTCTCTTTATCTATCTATGTCATTGATTAAGAATAAAAGAGAAAAGTATTGTATCTTTTAAAATTGATTATACGGATATGATTTAGAGATTATGAGAGATAATGAGAAAATAATGATAAAAGAAACACTATCCCACTTTTATACAATTCACCAAAATTAAAGTAAAGTGTATTGATTGACTCATTAAACAATGAGAAAAACACTTCTCATACTGTAAGAGAAATGTTTTCTCATATCATACACACATGAAATTGTGGGACTCACATATATGTATATTAATTCATATACATATATGTGAGTCTCACCATTTTATATGTGTGTAGGAATCTTAGTTTTCTCATATAACATGAGAAAACCAAACCCTTTAGACAATTATAAGACACGAGAGCACTAGGTAAAAGAAAAGAGAGAGAGAGAAGAGTAATTTTCATTTATTTTTGTGTGTTACAACTTACAATGTTGACATTTTACCTCTATTTATATATTTTAATGAGCCTTTTGTCGAAAGCCACCATTAATAAAAAAAACTTTAAGAGCAAATATTGTTGGCATGATAAGGAAATAGAATAAAGACAAGAAATTATTAAACACAGTGAAGTAGATGCTAACTGGAATATGAGTCAAATAGGTATCAACATAATTAATATTTATAACAATTAAATTATTTTGACTTTTTTGAATTTTACAGATGTTAAATGATACTTTGACAAATAAGTATTAAACATGTGACTTCAGTTATAAACTAAAGAATTCTCAAAATACCTGTATGATTTAGATTTTAGATTCAGGTTGAGTACATGGATAATATATTTCAAATTTTTAATTTATCACCGTACTAGTTAAAATTAAATTTGAAGGCATGCAAAAAGACGGAACCCAAATTTTGATAAGGGCGTGTAATTTAAAATTTGTTGGTATCTATAATTAGAATTTTTCTTATGACAACAACATTATATCTATATAACATAAAGATATTATAAAAAGAAACGATAACTAAGGGAGGTGGGGCTGCCCCTTTGACTCATGAGTTGCTACAATTTTAAGAGTTGCTACAAATAATGTATAACTCTTATTCTTTGTTTTTCACCTTGTAGGGGTTAATTATAGGAAAAATCCTATTAAGGTTTCAAGTTACTAAGAAAATGTCAAAAAAATTTCATAAAAAATTCAAATATCACAAAAATCTCATTAAAAACTCCATCAGTATGACATTAATAACTCTATCTATAGATTTTAATAAGTAACCACGAAAAATCCTATTAAAGTTTCAAGTGACCAAGAAAATGTCAAAAAAAATTTATAGAAAATTCTGATATCATAAAAGTCTTATTAATAACTCCCTCAATATGACATTAATAACTTTATCAATAAGTTTTAATAACTCTTTAAGATTTTTGTGACATCAAAATTTTTTATGAAATTTTTATGACATTTTCCTAATCTTTTAGGATTTTAAAAGGATTTTCTTTGAGTTAAATAATGCAAATTTTTGTTCAACCATCACGTGATGGCCTTCAACTTCAAGTGAGTGCAATATAATAGTGGTGTATTAGAGTAAAAGGACGAAGCGTTTATTGTGCATTGAGTTTTGATTGACGATCAGTACGTTTAAGGTTGGGTACCATATAATTTTGCCGACAATTTTATTGGATACCATCCTATTTCCCAGCTTAAAATCTAAATTATATATCAATGAGGATGAGAACGTTAGTTGTCTTACCGTTAAAAAAACACAAGTTTCAATTCTATAGAGTAATTGAAGAGGTGAAAATTTTTAATACTTTAAAACTCAAATGGATTTATGGAACGGCTCACATCCTTTGCCCTTACTGCCCGCTCCCCTCCTTTTCCTTCATATTGCATTTTTTTGGCGCAAAAGCTGGTCCTTTTTTTTAAAAAAAATATTTTAGGATACTGACAAATAATAAAAAGATGCTTTAGAATACTGATCTGTGCCAAAAAATTACTTTATGATTTTAAAAAAATATTTTAGGGTACTGACTGGTACTAAAATGGTAGTGACTGATATTAAAATGATATTTCAAGATATTGACTGTTACTGAGAAAATATTTCATGATCTTGAAAAATTATATTAGGATCTTAAAAAAAATATTTTGGGTACTAACTGACATTAAAAATATACTTCAAGATATTTTTTTAAGATCTTAAAATATTTTTTCAGTATCTTTTATGTATCAGAATACTCTGAAATGATTTTTTAAGATCATGAAATAATTTTTTTGTACAAGTCAATATCCTAAAATATCTTTTTATTATTTATCAGTACCTTGAAATATTAAAAAAAAAAAAGACCAGCTTTTGCGCCAAAATGACGCAGTATGGAGGAAAAGGAGGGGAGTGGACGGTAAGGGCAATGGATGTAAGCCGGTTCCAAGGATTTATACCCTTGATCACATCAAAATTTAACATATTTTTCAATTTCACCTTCTGAGTGGTATTCTCAACACTCTATCCCATCTTTCTCTCTTTCCAAAAGGAATTAACTCATTTTTTCATTATATTTAATAAGAATAAAATTATAACATTGTTATTAATTACCTTTTAAGTTAACGGACAAAAAAATTTTCTAAACTAAACTTATAAATAAGATTAAAATGATATAACGAAAGTTCTCCTATATGTGAGATATTTCAATTGTACCTCTAATGTAAAACTATTAATGTAGTACTTAGTAATATTATTCATTTATTCCTATATATAATTTTTTTTAAGAAAATGACAAAAAATACCATTTAAATTTTAAAATTATGTCGCCTACAAAGGTAATGGATTAACAACAATAATAATACAATTGACAACTCTTTTTAATGAGAAATCACTTATTTAGGATTTTAAAATTTAAGTAGTATTTTTTTAAGAATTTTTCCCATTTCTTTTTCTTAGAAAAAAAAAAGTATTAACCAACGTGCAGATCTATTAATTTAGTCTAATTAATGTCCATTGAATTTCAAAACACTTTTGTTTGACAATGAGGTTTTGTGTGTCACCCCAACAACTAGCAGAATTGGAGGAATTTATTCAAGGTGAACCTAACTTACTGTTTTTCAAATCTAACCACGTTTGAAATTTTTATACTTTTCTAACATTAATTAGGCCAATATGAAAGTATTTATTCATTTGTGACGCTAACAATCATGCATTAGAACCCATTTGGATCAAAGATAAGGCAGGAAAGGAATAGATTAATAGAATGGAAAATATTTTGCCGCAAAGGTTTGATTGGCACTAGAAAAAAAAAATTGGTTGATAGGAAAAAATTGATGTGGCTAAAAGAAAATGAGATAGGAAAATAAGCTAAAAGACATTTTTACCCCTGTTTAGAAATATTATTTAATGGCCATTGTTTAAAAATATGATTTAAGGGCCATATTTTCACTTTAACGCCTCTAATCATATGCGCCTCATAAGCAACTCATAGTCATGAACCATTTCAAATATTTCTTGCATAACTACGGCCTAACCACCATAGATTGCATGTAGTAAAAACATGGAAGAAAGAATAATGTTTGCCCCTATTTTTTGATAACATAACAGATCAATAATTATAAGATACACACTAGTCGCTTGTGGTCATACAAGAATGAATGAAAACAACTTTAACAATTTGTGTGTGATTGATGACTTATGGTTACGCACGACCAAAACAATTTTACTCTTAATCATTACATACTTACCACCTGCATGTGGTTACAACCACTTTTTGCAGTCTTATTTTATTTATGGGTACATCATAATTATGAGATAGTTATTTAATTTTACTCTCACTCATTGTGCAACCATCAACCGCACATGATCAACAATAATTCCCTCATATGGAATATCACATGTTTAACCATGTTCACCACATGGGTACTTTATAGTCAAATTATAAGCCACCCAACTTTTTGCCAAACCGTGGAGTTTCCACCACTACTAACTGCTCTGAATAAGCTCCAGCGGGCAATGGCCTATTTGCTTAACTCAACTAAAAAAACCAAAGATGATGTGTGAATCACATTAAATGCAAAATAATAACAAAACAACCACAACCAACCACAGGGAAGAAGTAACCTACACGTTCTTCAGGATTGATCGGATTAGCGTCATCGTTGGAAAAAACCCCCCACACCCTCTCTATTTTCCACCACCCTCTGTTTCTCCAACTCCCACAGTGTAAATGGCTCTCAAATCCTTTACCTTTTTATATCATATCGTCATCACATCAAGGGCATTTAGGTTTTTGACCAATTTTCAAGGGCATTAGAAAATGGTTGCCACCATTTTTTGGAAGAAAAAAAAACTCCTACCCCCTCTCTATTTTCCACCACCCTCTATTTTTCCAACTCCCGTACTGTAAATGGCTCTCAAATCCTTCACCTTTTTATATCATATTGCCATCACATTAGTGGCATTTGGGTCTTTGACCAATTTTCAAGGGCGTTAGAAATGGTTGCCATCATTTTTTGGGGAAAAAAAACACCCCACCCCCTCTCTATTTTCCACCACCCTCTGTTTTTCCAACTCTTGCACTGTAAATGGCTCTCAAATCCTTCACCTTTTTATATCATATCGCCATCACATTAGGGGCATTTATGTCTTTGACCAATTTTTAAGGGCGTTAGAAAATGGTTGCCACCATTTTTTGTAAAAATGCATTTTCACTTAAACATAAGAAAATAGGTGATAACAGGAAAATATTTTCAGCAGAAAATGGCAAACCAAACCATTGCTACCAATGGGAAAATTCAATTTTCCCCTTTTCACCTCTTATTTTCTTCAATCCAAATAGACCCTAAGTTAGTAGTGACATTTAGAGCTATTTGGAAAATTTCAAAGCCTAGATTTTGACAAAATTTTGTCAAACAACAAAAAAAAATACCTAGAAGATTTTCTGGTTCTGGGGCCAAAACTTAGGTTTCAAAATTTTTTTTTTTTATATTTTTCTCTTTCGTACGCCATTATTAGTATTTTTTCAATATCAATCAATATCATTAAGTGTCTTTTTAGTACTTGTCAATATCCAAAACATTTTTTCCAAAATCAGTTAATACTATGAAATATTTTTTCAAAATCCTAAAATAAATTTTTAAGATCATGAAATAATTTTTCAATACTAATCAATATTCTTAAGTATATTTTAAGTACCTTTGAGTACCTTGAAATATTTTTTTCAAGATCTTAAAATAAATTTTTAAAATCATGAAGTATTTTTTAGTACCAATCAGTAGCCTTAAATATCTTTTTAGTACTCTGAAATATTTTTTCAAGATCAACCATTACCTTAAAATATTTTTCAATATTCTAAAATAAATTTTTAAAATCATGAAGTGTTTTTTTTTCCAGTACCATTAAGTATCTTTTTAGTATTCGTCAGTATCATAAAATATTTTTTCAAGATCAATTATTACCGTGAAATATTTTTTCAATATCATAAAATAAATTTTCAAGATCATGAAGTATTTTTTAAGTGTCAATTAATACTCTAAAATATTTTTTAGTATCAATTAATACTTTAAAGTATTTTAATTTTGTACACTAATTTATGTAATTTTTGGTATTTATTATGAGATTTACTGTTAAAAATATTTAAAATAAAACATAATCTTTTATATGCAATTGCCACAAAGGCTAATATCCTTTTCGATAATTTAAACATGAAAAAACTATTCTGATAATAATATCCAAATACTATCAAGTTATCAAAATCATTTTTTCAATACCCTATTATGTAAAAAGTTCTTTAAAAAAAAGTCAATTCACCTCATAAATTGCGAGGTCCCACTTATTATTGTTTTTTTTATATATATAAATATTGCTATTTATGCTCCATTAAATGGGAAAATAAATAAAGCTATGGGGATTAGATAACGTTGATGTCCTTAGCGGAGCTTTAATGCGTGATTAACCATCTCAAATTACCTCTAAAGACAAAAATAATGGTTTAGTTTGGGTTAACGTCAAGAGAATTGCCAAGTAGATTTGAACGCATTCTGACTGATTCAGACAGAGGGGGTTGACATATATGTTATGGATGGCTTTTTTTTTTTTTTTTTTCCGGCTTCCATTTATATTTCTTAATATATTTCATAAATGATTCAAATGAAACCAAAGCTTCATATTCGGTTTTTAATTAGAGACATTAAAAATGATGAATCAACATCAGCTATAACTTCTAAATTAATGAAGTGGGTTTGATTCTCGCTACCTGTTTCTATTATATCTCTATATTCTATCCGATACTCAATTTGTGTATTATAGATAAGGATAAAATTAATTGATAAACTAAAACTATCAATTTAGTTATTTAGTTTTTAACTAAAAAAATCTACTAGAATTAGAATTAGAAATAAAATATAATTTCTTAATTCGTTCTAATTATTTAATTTGAATCTAATTATAAATGTAAAAATAAAAAATAGAAATGCAATCAATCATTAAATTGAATACACAATTCCCAGATAACATGTTCGTTTTTTCAAATAGAACATGAAAAAACAATTGTTGTAAAAGAAAAACTGTCAATTGTCTAATGGATAGGATAAAAGTTTCTAAACCTTTGGTATATATTCAAATCCTATTGGACACAAATTATTTGTGTATATACATTTAATTTGATTTATATTTTAAGAAAAAGATTTTGATGCTTTGAATTAATAAAAAGCACTTAGACTTTTAGAGTAAGTTGCATAATAACTTACGCCTTCCAGTTCTATATATTGGACAAAGTTTATAGTGCAAATTACATTATGAACTTTATGATATATTTAGGACATGAAACGGTAACTTATTTAAATAAGTTACACACAATTTATATTGTGACTCTCTCCTATATTTTTGTAGAGAATCTTATAAAATCAATTCATGGATTTCTTCAAAAGAAAAAATAAAATATATTAATTTTTAATTAATCAAAATCAATATTACTAATTAAATATTAATAATAAATATATAAAATTAAATAGATTCTTTATTTATAGAAATATCTGACACAAGTTTTATTGGGTTTTCACATAGATTGGTTTTTTTATATCATTATTCCATATTCAAAGTTTTTTTTTTTTTTTTTTGCCTCTCATAATACTAATGGGTTCATTTGGAGTGGAGCGTTAGGAGTTGTAACTTTGGAGAGAAAAAAAATCAGTTAACATTGTCATCTGATTTTAGTTGTGTTTGGGTTGAGCTTTAAGTTACTGGATTTAAAACTCGGAGCTTTTTCTTAAAAGCTCTTAACTTTTTAACATGGGCTCTGCCACTTCCACCACCATCAATTTAAATATAAATTAAATAATTTTTAAGTCACCGTTCCAACCATCAGCCCAATAAGTACCTGTACTGAGAATCGTTACATTATTAGTTATTAGAGCAACTAGTTCGTTTCGCTTTTTCATCTTTGTTTGTACAATTGTACCCCAACTTCGCGCTGCTGCAGGGCCGCTTCTACTCCTCGATTTATAACTTAAATTATTTTTAAACTTTGATTTGATAGTAAAATATATGGATGCTTCAATAGCATTAAAAGTATTTAATATTTATTTCTTATAATTTTTATTTCTATAAGTAACATATTTAAAGAAATTACAAATTAATTACATATTTAATTTTATAGTTATACTTTTTACTGATATTTCGTATGAAAATGAAATAAACTAGAAAGTGCTAGTGGGGCATTGCAAATCCGCAAGGGTGTCTGGTACTTATGAGTTATATTTGCTATAACTTGTAACCATGAATGATTTGGAAGCAGACCTAGTCTTTATAACTTCAAATATTATTCCAGATACGTTAAAGTCAGTTAAGCTAATAAAATGTATAGTAAAATATAAATTGAGTTAAGATACAAAAATATATATGAGCTTTTAGCTTTTTATCAAAAGTGCACATAGTATTATGTATTTTTTGAAGGTGCAAAAATACATATGAATATTAAAAAAAAGATAAAAAAATGTTTGCACCACTTAATTTAATCTAACACCATTATATACGCACATGTAAAAATAGTGTGGACTCGCTACAAAAAGTATCAGTGCCAAGTTAAATTTAAAGATGCTGGCATTTTGGCTAATTTTTTAATATTTATAAGTATTTTTGCACTTCTAAAAAATATATAGTGCTGAATGCACTTTTGATATAAGTTTATATATATTTTTTCCCCTTAATTCTTATAAATATTCTTGGATTTTTTTTTATTAATTAGTGGTTGATAAATTTTTCTCTTGAATCCTAATTTTTTATATTGTGATTAACAATAAATACTTTAGAAAAGACGTATTTAATAGTGCAGACAACGACTTATATTTTAAACAACTAAAACACATTAACAAGTGCCTTACTACTAAGAATGGGAAAGAGTAGATGAGGGCAAACTCAAGAAATTATTTTCAGGTAAAAAAAAAAATGCTTGCCGGGGTTAAGTTTTCATATAATTATTTTATCAATAAATATCATAAATTTAAATATATGCCAATTTTTTTGCATACATTAATTAGAAATAAGTCTTAGTGATGGGAAGTTGCAATTTCTCTACAAAGAAATTTTCTTCTAATTAACGAATAATATTTTTTCCATAGAGAAATGAAATTTGGAAAAGTGGCCTTAAAAATTATCTTTCCTAAAGAACTATTGTTACTTACGTTACAAACTTGGTCATTATATTCTACATTCCTAGTTACAAACTTCACGCAATGTGTCTCATTAGTTCAGTTTAGTTGCGTTTTTAAAAAAAGCCCAGCAGATGTGATGGGTTACTCAAACAGACATGCCCAACGTTTTTTCACCCAACTAGCGTTTTGGACTTTTTTTTTTTTAAAGAAAAAGCTGAATAAGTTGGCTCTTCAAACTCACCCATTAATGCATCATTTGATGCGATACGATATATGAAGACTTTTTTTATTTTTTGGAGGTGGAAGTGGAAATGGAAGTGAAGGTGGCGTTAGAGGATGCCCTAAAAATCTGAAGTGGATTGTTGTTGTTATTCCTTGTCGTCAAAGGCTATCACTGCTATTGCCGAAAGACCTGTGGTGGAGCTTGCCATCACTGTCAAACATATGGTAATGCACTGGTATGTTGCAATCTTAAAAGTAGCTTTTTAATGTCTAAACAAGCGATTTTGGCTTTTAGAAAATGTTTGTTATAATTTTTTGACTAAAGTATATTTTTAGTTCTCTAAGTTTTATATAAGACATACTTTTGGTTCTTTAACTTTATAAAGTATACATTTGGTCCTAAAACGCTAACACCGTTAATATTGCTAATAGAAAATGCTGACGCAGCAAACTCAAGAGATAACTAATATTATTTAATTAAACAAATTTTATATATTCTTTAATTTATCCATATTTTAAATTTAAATTTAATAGTATTTAATTACACAATCATCACTTAAGTTTACACTGTCATCATTTGAGTTTGCATTTTCTGTTAGTAAAATTAATGGTGTTAAAATTATAGGACTAAAAGTATATTTTATAAAGTTACGGGACCAAAAGTATATCTCATGTAAACTTAAAGGACGGAAAGTATACTTTAGCCTAACTTTTTTTAATTGTGCTTTTGAAAAAAAAAAAAATCTAAGTCATAAGACAATTTTATGCTTTTGGTTTTTCCATGGTAGAAAGAGAAAAGTAGTTTATGAAAGAAAAATGTTGGGTCCTCTTTTTTTTAATTGAAATATTATCATGATTCTTAATCCTTATTATTAATTCTTATAGATAAAATTTGTTGTTTTAAATATAAATTCACTTAAAAGTTAATAATCATAAAAGTACTCTGATTTTAGTCCATGAAAAATTTAATTAGTGAGAATTACTTGATAATTTTTTGGGTTTAATGTTTCTATTTTTGTTGCAGAAACATTTTTTTTGTCTCTTTCACATAAAAATTGGTAGGTCTCATCATAAAGAGAAGAGAGAGAAAATATTAGTGGGACCCACTCACTTTTATGTGAGTGAGACAGAAAAAATGTTTTTATAGTAAAGACAAAAACATTAAACCCTAATTTTTTTATATAAAAATCATGAAAATACTCTGATTTAGGTTATTCTTATGAATTAAATTTTTAGTGGATTTTAAATTTTGTATTTTAGAATTACTAAATTTTCCAAGTTAGCATTTTTCAGTTGTTTGTAATTTTGGTTTTTATTTTGATCTTATAATTATTTGAAAAGTCACTTATGCTATTATTATTTTAGATAAGTTTCAATTTCATAGAAGCTATTTATACTACCGCCAATTTAAATATAAATCATATTATACAATATGACTTTTACCCAATTTTATTTTTACATAAATCAAATCGTAAATAACTTTCACTGCTATCTCAAACACACATTGAATAAGATCTCACACGACAACACGTCTTCCATGCCCAAGAGAGTTGCTTAAGCATGGAATGGTAGTTAATTCGTTGATTAGGAAGTAAGTAATTCACCCAATAATTAAAACCAACGAGATAAAAAAAACAAAATCAAAAGAAACGTAAGAAGAATGGAGGATGCACCTGGTTCCACCTGGCTCAAGAAAACATTTATTCAAGAAGTAGATTTGAAAAGGAGTATACCTTTTCTCGATTTAACATATTGATAAAATCTTACCATGCGTATATTTAATTTTCTTAAGAAAAAAATAATTCATGTTTGAAATATATTTAGATTACATGCATTGTTTTAGAAAATATAGACAACATTTAAATATTTCAAGGGTTATAGAGCATCCAGTAAATTTAAATATTTTTTTCAAATGTATTCAGTATCCTAAATTATTTTATAATGCACTTAACACTCTAAATTATTTCTTATAGTGTATCTAGCATTCGCAAGTGCCTCTGATATCATAAGCTATTTTTTCATGTGCATTCAACACCCTAAAGTTTTTTTCAAGTGTATTTGGCACCATAAATTATTTAAATCTTTAAGTGCAAAATTGCAAAAAAAAAAAAAAAAAACACTTTAAAGTTATGGGCATACCTAAAAAATACTTCAACACGTTGGGTGCGCCACAAAATATTTTACGGCATTGGATGCACCTAAAAAAATATTTTATGGTGTTAGTTGCACCATAGAAAGAATGCTAATATTTAGTATATTTTATTAAAAATATAACCAAAATATTTGTAACAATTTATTTTAATTCGTTAGCGTTAGCTATAGATTGAAGGAGTGCAGTCAGGAACCAAAAGGTCGCTGCTTGTAGGATTTAAGTTAATGGTGTTATTGGATGACATTTCGGTTTTAAACAACAATGTATAATTGTATTTACGAGGAATATATTAGAATTCGGGTAATTCTGAAGGCCGATTATTATTTTTTGAGTTTACTATTTTTACGTTTCCATCTTATAAATTCTTGTTAACTTACTTTTAAGTCAATTACCTGCAAATTTAGTTAAATTTATGAGTGTCTCAGTGAGCTTAATAACTTTTTTGTCTAGAGTTGAGTGAGTATGAGTTAAATATGTATTGAGTAGAACTTGATTTGCAGAAAGAACCGGTCCTGATAAAAATTAAAAATAAATCAAAAGGATAAGCTAATATATTAATATAAAAATAAGAAATACTAAAAATAAGTTGTCCTGTTTTAAAGCTGTAAATTCATGGCCCCTTATTTTCTCACGAGAAATACATGGGAGACGACAACATTGATGGCTATTTTCCTGAAAGATTGCGTTGTCTAACTTTATAATCCAATACTTTATTTAAAAAGCAATTAGAGTTTACACTTTCAGTCGAGGCAGGTCAAACATTAATGTATCTAATGCCTTTGACGGTTACACGAGTTTCACTATAAGAAGTAAAAGGGTTAGGTGAAATAAAAGAGTGACCAACACTATGGATTTGTTTGGGATAATGGTGAAAAAAATAACTTTTAGAAAATTTAAATTATAAAATATGATTTATGTTTATATTGGTAGTTTCATAAGTAATTTTTATTTCATAAGTCATGTTTAAATAAATAGTTTTTATTTTATAAGTCAAAAAAGTTGAATTTTTAAATAAGTTGTTTTTACCTTATAAGCCCAACTTAGAAATTTTTTTATCCAAACAAAAAAATGAAAAAAAAAACTCATAAACCTGATTAAAATAATAAATAAGTTTGATTGTTCATCATAAAAACTATACCAAACATACTCATTAATGTTTTTAAAAAGTGTAAAAATTCTCATGAATATTTAACCAAAAAAAAAATGTCAGGACCATTAAATATAACGTAACCAATACATATTCATATACAAAAATAACATGAGATCTATTAGAAAAGATAATAGTGCTATGTTATACTTAATGATCATAATATTTTTGTGCCTTCATTTTAAGTATTCGTGATTATTTTTATACATTCAGAAGATATATGGTGCTAGACATAGCTCATGGGTATTTTCTGCCCGTAACCTTAATGAAAAATGACAATTTGTAACTGGAATTGAAGTATTCCCTCTGATTCTTATCATAAGGTACCAATTACTATTTCTCACAAATCAAAGAACGAAAATTAACTTATTAATTAGGTCCACAATTAATAAATGTTTCTAACTTTACTCCTATTTTAATGATGTAAATTTAAATAAATTAGTTAAAAATGAAGACATAATGAAAAAATAATAATGAATGAGTTAGTTAAAGTAAGTTAGTATTTTAAGGATAAAAAAAAAATAAAATTTGATGGTTGGTGGCTTAATAAGAACCGGAGGAGTACAGAGTTAAGGGACCAAAACTCATTGCATACGTAACTGCATATAGCATTATGGAGTAATGAATGCACGAGTGATTTCATTGGGAAAAAAAGAAAAAAAAAAATACTCACCGCTGCACAAATTAAATATTTCTCCAACTCTACATACATTATCTTATATAAAAAACCACATACACACCTCCTCTAAAATTTAGTTATTAAATTTTGAACCGGAGTACTATTTATAATTATGTGTATTATAACTACCTCTTAATAAAAATCCATCCTTAAGTCAAAATATTTTTTTAAAAAAATAGCGGGAGACAAAGGTTTTTTTTTTAAATAATAATTTCTTAGCCAGTTCATCAGAACCTTCAATTCTAACTAATCTGGATTCGCCTCGAGTTAGGCTCACATTAGTGGGGAAAGAGCTTATAACACTATTTTCTTTATTTCCACACCTTAAACTGAAGACGTGGTTAAAAGAACAAATTCCTTATCATTTGTTCCTAATAGATGTTGGTTATTGGAGACAAAGTTTAGTCACCTAATATGACCCTTTTCAATCATAAAGATGGAAATGGAATATGAGGGCAGTTAGGTAGACAGCCACAGGGGGAAAAAATGTACCTTGAGGACTCAGCCATGGAACCCATAGTTTCAGACTCAAAACCAGAAGCTGATATGAATGAAGTGAAAGCAGTAAATGACCTAATTGATGAGGCATGCAAGAGCATTGAATTGATCTTCCCTTTTTAGTATTTCCTTTTCAAATGCTTAATTTCTTGAAGGCAGAAATGGTCCACCTACCTCCTTAACCTTAGTCTCTGGATTGGCCCAACCTACCACGATCGACCTTAATTAGCCGAACTTAAATTAAACCATTTATGTATATCAACGTGTCCTAATCACAAAATAGGCTCAGTGCTGCATATATAGTACAACACTACACTTGTCTGTATTTTTGTTTAATCTCCAACACAAGAAAAAACCAGAAACGCTAACTGCTCAACTCGCCCACAGTTTGTAATAATGCATACAAACAAACAGCTTATCTTTGTTTACCACCCTCCTTTTTTCTTCCCAATATTTCAATCTTTGAGGTAGTGGAAGTCCCACAGGATCATCTCACAGATTTTTGTCCCCTCCTTCCACCCAAGGTTTTCAAAGGCCTCAATCATTTTTACTGTGGAGTACCTTGGAGAGAGAGAGAGAGATTGTTCATGTAAAGAGACCTGGAAATCAAAATATTACCTTATTGGGTCATAATCCTACTACTGTATGCAAATTAACTCTAGTTTGAATAATAATGGAGTCCATTAATTAGCAATAATAATCCTGTTAGCGTGCATGATAGTACTTACTTTGGCATAGCGTGGGAGGAAAAAGGGCCACACAGTGATAAATATGAGCCGTTTGGGATAGTGACGGTATTGGATAGACTTATTCAATAAAATTCATGTTATTTTTAATATTATTTTCTATCTCCATAAATTTCTTAAATAATTATCTAAACAAGAGTTTACTTTGAAAAAAACTACTTTTCCTACCGTTAATTCAAACACGAAATTACATTCCATGTATAATATGATTTTTATCTTATTTTATTTCTACAAAAATTAGATTATAAATAAGTCAGTTTTATCACCATTATGCCAAACATTCAAACTAGTATTGATTTTCAATATTACCTTTTTCTCTACTTTGCTTCAGAGCCACATTTGCCAAGTGAGGTAGCAGCACCACGAGCTAGTTTGGTTTCCCTTTTGTCTCGTTCCTTCTAGCAGAAATAATTATCGTGGATAAGATCCTGCAATAATTGGCATATTCCGCTCCTAGTAATATCCTTGCTTACAGATAATTATTGGACTTTTAGCTAGTACCTATATGACATAGATAATTTTACCCATGAAAACGAAGAAGAATTGGAGTAAAATACAAAGAGGTTGTGGATCAATTACTAACCAAATGAGATATAGTGACTGATTTAGCTACCTTTTCAAAATACGAATTAAAGAAGAAGATGATTATAATTCAGATATATTTTTTAACGATACTGAACTGACCCTGCTTGAAAGCCCTTTTCAATATTCCTGAATTACTCCGTTTTTATCTAGTCTGCTGGACCTGTTTACGGAACTCACCGATCCATTTGGTGTTAATAATCATCTATATATTTAGATTCCAAAGCATATACTACATTGGATCCGTAACATAAGATACAAATTTAACCTTCTTATATTGGTACGTATGTCTTCATATATAGCAACGGCAGCCGATATATAGACCCCACATTGCTTATCAGATCGATATGCAATGTATCCAGAAATTAAAGCAAACGCATGCATGTACTGGATATGGCATTAATGTGGTTGAACAGCATAGTTTATATATATATATATATGTTATTTCCATTTTCCTCTATCTGATTTTGAAAGAGATGGGAAACTGGGTCCTAATATCTATATAAAACCTGATGGAGCGTCAGAGGGACACACCCATATCAAATCAAATTAAATCAGGAATAGTCAAACGGATAAAGGATCTTGACTGATTCTAACTGATCTTAGACTTTAATTAGAAGTTGTGCAGAGCCTTACGGAACTTCGTATGGATCATGGATTGTTGAAGAAATTCTTCTACTGCACAGGGCACCACCTCAGCTAAATAACATATACATCGGATGTACCGAATCAGATGAATACTTACGTAGTCAGTTTGCTTTACAATTAACGATAAGGTTCAAATCTGAGTCATATCTATGAGTATGATGATAAGGATCAAAACTTCAAATTTCAAAATTTCAAACCACATGCACTTGTATCTGTGTCAATTGATTTAGTCACGAGCCGAGAAGAGTCGATCAGGCCATATCAAATTGATCTGTAGTAGGACCACACATAGATAATGAGGACTTGACTTAATGGCACCAAGAGTGATGGGTTCGATCCCCACACTCTTCAGGCACTGCGCTTGAGGTCCAATTTTTTTTTTTTGTTTTAAAAAAAAAAATCTAAAGGAACTGTCTTGAAAAATGGTTCCTCTCTAGTATTATAGTACTCCTTATGGTCCTTATTATAAGGCACCAACTATCTTTTCTCATAAACTAAGAAATGGAAGTTAAGTCATTAAATGAACCTAAAATTGATAAAAGTTTCCAACTTTATTCCTACTTTAATGAGATATATTTAAAGGAGTTTGTTAAAGTAAGGGCATAAGAAGAAAATAGTAATAAATAAGTTAGTTAAATGTAGTTAGTGCCTTATAAAAAGAACAAAAAATTGTGGGTAGTTGGTACCTTATAATAAAGACTAGAGGGAGTAGTTGCCTAACTTGCTAACTTGGGGGCGTTGGTGGCTGAGAATAATGAAGGCAATCTTAAATTAAAGAATCAAGGCCAATGGTCTTGTAGCTTTATAGCATGAATGCTTAAACCGTTAGTGTTTGCCATTTTAACTAAGAAAGAAAGAAAGAAATTCAGGAGTCACATGTGAGATTAGTGCGTGCGGCGTGAAGGAAAGGAATGAGGCTTGATTGGGCATCAAAAACTGGGGAAAGCAGGAGTACAGAAGCATGTGGTTGGTGAGATCTGAGAGGTTTTGTCTGGTTCAAGCAAAGCTTAATTAAAGGGACAATAATGGGGTTTGGTGCTTTACAACACGATAAAGTGAAGCAAAACATTGGTCTTCTGAGCATTGGGTTTGTCAACTTCTCAGGGTTAGTTTGTCATTTCCACCATTTGGGCACCATGCAAGGGATCGATGCTCTCTTGCAGTGGCCCCAGACCTCGGTCCGTTCAGTGTCTCTCTACTTTCAAACTTGAAAATTGAAATTATGAAGGCCCTTATTTGGCTACTAGTTTGGTGCTACTACTGTTACTGTACGCATTTCACTTCACGGCCACACATTTTGGACCACGTTATCGTGGTTCAATCTCAACCACAATCGAGTGGGTTAAAACTAATAATTTTTAGAAATTAAAAAACCTTTCCGCCCACCGTGGGGTTCGAACCCACGACCACAAGGTTAAGAGCCTTGCGCTCTACCGACTGAGCTAGACGGGCAGCTTGTTGCCAAATCGAAATATACTTATAAAAAGTAATTCTTATCATCAAAATTAAAATACTTAAAAAACAAAAATACACATGTGCTTTACCTCTGAGAACTCTTAGCACTATGTATATTTTTTTGAGCAAAAACACACACGTGGTTATCATTTTAGAGTAAAAGTTACATACCGTTATATTACTGTTCACCGTGATGAAAGAGAAAAAGATGAAGTGAACAATAACACAACGGTGAGATGTGAATTTTGTTTCAAAATGGTGACCACATGTATATTTTTGTTTAAAAAAAAAACATATGATGCTGGGCCCTCCCAGAGATAAAACACATGTATTTTTGCTCTTTTACCCAAATTAAAAAAGGAATCATGATAAAAAATTAAGAGTACGTAAAATATTAATGTTTATTATATATATTTTTTAATCTTTCATAGGTTGCTCAAATGATCAGACAACTGTAAGTCTGTGAGTATTACGCAAACATTACATCCTGAAATAATTTGGAAACTTTGATTAGATTGAATTGTTGTGTCGTTATACTACAATAAGGATAGGATAAGGATTTTGCGATAAAAAATATACTGTATATATAGCGAGGTTATAAAATCAATTCTTAAATTTGTTTAGTTTATTTAGGAAATAATTAGGGCCCACGTAATCCCCAACCCTCCCTTGCAGATGTAGTTGATAAAATTAGAAAAAAAGGGTAGGTTGAGATTGGGGTCACTTTTTAAACAACTTTTATTTAGGTGGGTTAACGTTCACATCATAAAATATGATAATTTATTAACATTTGTTCGCGGTAAGTAGAAAGGGACCTATTTTCTTTTAATCACATTTTCGGTTTAAAGTGTGACAATGGAAAAAATGATGTTAGGAGTTTTCCGTCATGATCGTGGATCTGCCTCAAGACAAATCTAGATTAATGTAAATCAGATGGAAAAAAAAAAAAGAAAGAGATAATTGATGGGAGTGAAAGCGCTCTATTATAATCACTTTTTGGCCTTTTGTCTCTCTCTCTCTGTTTTTTTTTTGGGTTGTGTTTTGAAGATACCTAAAATTTTAAATGTATCCCGTGTCATCATCTTTTACCTTAGTTTTCTTGGATTAAAATATAAATAATCACCCATATTACTGGGTTAGAAACTTTTCATTATATTGAACAACCCTTCAGAGATTCTAGTTACTAGTTACTACAAATGCTAGTCTACACTAAACCCTCTAGAGTCAGCTCAAAAATTTAAGGTAGAATAAGTGTAGAATCAACTTTCTTCCCAATAAAGCAACATTCTCTATAGTTATTTACACAACCATGCTCTAACTTTTGCTATAATATTAATAATAATAATTTCTTCCTTTCTTTTTTTTCTCTTTCCTTCTGTCTGGTCTTAGGAACTTCGGTTTTAATAGTAGAAGCCGAGCCCAAACAATATCTGTGTCATTTCCCATTGTTCGTGGAGTTGACAACCCAGTACTGTTTGACAGCAATCAAAATCTTGTAAGGCACAATTGGGCCATCCTCATGATCCACCATTTTGGCTTCCCATCTCATTCCTCTCACGATTTTTCTAACCTTGTTCACCACATCAGCTTCGTCTCTGATCATCACTGTCCCTTCGGCTCGGAGGATCCGATCCATCTCCAGAAGAATATCTTCCATACTGCACTTGTCTTGGTACAAGCTAAACAAACCCTGTGCATGAACAAGATCATATGTTCTTGGGTACGTAGAAAACCCTTCACACCTGAAAAAAAAAAAAAGTGACTGCAATTTCACAATACTAAATTTCAGAAATACTATTGCAATACAAATTAGGTCCTACATTTAGGATTAGGGGTAAAATTCAAGCTAATATTAATGTAAAAGGCTGGCTTGTGACATACCAGTCGTGATAAATTCCAATTAGGCCTCTCTCATAGATAACACCTAAAGTGTTCTGAGCAATAGTGGGAACAACATTCATCACCCAGGAGTTTGGTGATTCAAGTGCAGCTGCAAATCCTCCAAGGCCTGCGTTCATGTCCATCACATTACGGTATCTGTTAGTGCCAATCAATTTGTTGATTCTTTTGTAAGTATTTACATGCTTTCTCCATAGTTTGTTGTCCTGTTGGTAAGATTCAGCTGTCACCCCTTGAACTAAGCCCTTTGATATTCTTGGAGGGGCTGCAAAAATCCTACCAGGAAACTCCTTCAACTCCTCTCCAGCATCTTCAACTTCTCTGGTTGCCTTAGAAAAAGGGGTTATACATGCCTCCATTTTCTTATACCTATTATGCAGATCCATTAGTAATAATAATAAGAATGAGATTATCTATTGTAGCATAGAACAGTATGGTGAGGACTAACCAAACATCATCTGCATTATCTGAATTGATACACAAGTTAGCAGACTGACTTTGGCAGGATTCTGGATTTAGTTTCTTTCTCCAGATAGCAATATTTCCTTTTTCATACTTCTTTTCCCAACAGATACTCTCAGCTAACTCCTCAATCTTTTTCTGTTCTTCTTCCAGATCTTCCTGAGATTGTTGCTTCCATGAGGATTGTTGTCTTTTCCAGTTAATAGGAGGACCAGAAAGAATCCAGTATCCACCAGGTCTGAGAACTCTATCCACTTCCATTAGATACATGCCAACTGGAAACAAAGACACTCTACCATATTAGTTCCTCTAGAAAAATCTTTTCCGTGTTGATAAAAAATACATTCATTTGGTTTGTAGTCAAATTTAGAACTGACCACTTGAAGGTATTGGGCATCTTGAACAGTGAGCCATGTCGAACGCTCCTGAAGGATAGGGAAGGTGGATGGTGCCAAGAACACCAATAACAGCAGGCACACCTCGTTCCAGTGCAAGCTGAACTTGTGCTTCACTGTCCTTTGGTCCAAAAGACATAGTCATCACGTTTCTCTTCAGCATGTACGCTCCCCAACTTGCTACCTGCATTATCATTCATGCACATCCTCTTCAATTTACAATGTAACAACCACATGGTGAAATTGGAAGGTGAATAATTAAACCCGGGTTTAAATTTGAATTAATAACTTTCTACTAAATTTGTTCAGCTTATCATTAAATTCCATTAATATAGATATGTTTGAGGAATCCACATACCCCACAACCAATGTCAAGTGCTGTTCTGATAGATCCATTAGCAATTGGGATGACTGATGCAAGTTCATCAATATACGCATCTACTCCTTGAGGAAACATGGTTCCTCGACTTGGAATTCTCAGCACATTTCCTTGGAATAGTGCCCAGTTTTGAGTGGCCTTTTCTTCTCTGAGTCTCTTATAAGGAACATTGGCATAGTACACTATATCACGGCTTTTAGGCCAAGGGAAAGGGGTCATGTACCCTTTTGGGGTTGGAATTAGGCACTTTAGTTTCTCCTCCTGAGATGGACAATTTCTTTCCCTGTGTATCATATTCTCAGTGGGATATCCCATTGTTCTGTCTTGTTCATAACAAGGTGTATACTCAGTGTATTGAACATCGCAAGGCTCGAACACTTTTGCTTCTGGTTCAGAAGGTTCAGAAATTCCTTTATCATTGTGGTGAGATTCGAATCTCAAATCGGGCAAAATTTCGCATTCCGTGAGCCTATTTACATTCATGGCTATTCTATCTCCCTTTCCAGAACCACCCTTTTGCCAAGCTCCAATAAGATAAAATAAACCGCACAGACCAATAACATAAAATATCGAACAACTTCTTCGGTTGCCTGATGATGACTTGTTCTTAGAACCCATTAATTGACTAGTATTTTTGTTCTCCGACACCTACAGCAATATTGTGATCACCAGAACTCCATCAATTTTAACACATGAAGGTGACCCTCTAAGTCTAAAAGCAAATAGATGTTGAGTATGAGTCTATCATTGTCTTCAGACAACCCAGATAACTACTACAATAGACAGTTCATGTCGTTTCAGTTTAAACATGAAATCAATTAGCGAAAAGAAAAGCACGGAGAACTACGGTTAAATCTGACTTGTTTAAACCATAGAAAGAGAAACAAAATGGAAGAATGGGATAAGATAGGAAACGAATTTGAATGTTGAGAAACTTAGAGAAGACGGAATCCGAAAAACTGTACAAAGAGAGCGAAGAGGAACCTGAGAACGGAGGTTTGAGTCTTGAGGAAGATGAAATCCGTGCCTTTCACCATGTAGTCACGAATATTCTAACTGAGAAAACAGGCAAGAGCATCAGAGTTTGATTAGAAGAATTCAATTGGAGAACTAGAGACAACCTTTCATAGTCGTATTGGATGATTGTGGTCTTCGGGTCGTTCAAAGAGGTGGTCTCTGTTTTTCCGTGGCAAATGGAACTTCCAAGGGATAATATGTCGTATTCGACTATTCCCTGATCAATTATAAGAGCATTTTAGTTAAATTCAATAAATTGCCAAATGGCACTGACAGCTGATATGGATTTGAAAAAATCAAAGACGTTGTGCGTTGACGTCAAGAAAAAATATTAGGAAAATTAATTTTTTACCCGTTTATTATTTTTTTTACGCAATACCTATTTTTTAGTCAATACAATCTAACCTTTATAGTTTTAATTTGGTTATACTTAATTCTTATATTTTAAGTAAAATTATATAAATGACAGAGGTAGTGTACTAAAATGTAAATCCGTTAGATAAGGATTGAATTGTAATAAAATTGAAGTTCAAATATTAAGTTACAACTAAATTAAAATTAAAGTATAGAGATTGAACTACATTGAATCAAAATTATAAGAATTAAATGATTAATTTTTTAAAAAATAAATAAAAGATGCGTGGACAAAAATGTCCTCCTAATAAAGCAGGTTAAAGATATTTTTTGGAGTGCAATATCTCCACCCTTTCTCACCCGGGGGAGAATCATCAGAGATGCCATCGTGGAAGCCGTCACGTCACGCACGCAATATATCCAGAGAAGACCTGGTCAGCAGACTCGTAAATAATGTTACGTTTGGGTTCTCATTCACGGGTGTACTGATATTAATAATTTTGGGGTGAGTGTATGTGTGTGTATATAATATTTTATTTATTTAAATTAAATTATATGTTGCATCATGAAATATTTTTTAATCTAATATCTTAAATTAATTAATTTTTAGGATACTAATATTACAGAAAAAATATTTTTGAATACAATACTGAAATTAATTAATTTAAGGCATTAGGTGAGAAAAATATTCTAGGATGTATTATATAATTTAATTTAAATAAATAAAATATATAAATAAATGTGCTCACCCCAAATTACGTGGATAGCTAGAGGTGGAAACAAGCCAAGTTTTACCCTTAACAGGTCAAGCCTGTTCTGTAACATACTGGCCTGAGTCTGGCCTATGGTATGTTACAGGCCTATTTTTTGGCTTGAGCCTGGCCTAGCTTAGGGCCTGCTAAGGCCTCTTTTTTTCTTAAAATTTAAAATTTTAATTATTTTTTATATTATTAGTATTATTATTATTTATTTAATTAAGTTAACAAGCCACAGGCTGAAAATAGACCTACTTTAAACAAGCTAAAAATAGGCCAAATTTACATAAATTAATACTAATAATATAAACAGACTGGCCTGACAGATCTAAAAGGCTTCTTATCAGGCCTGGGTCTGGTCTGTTAAGTGAAAACAGACCTTATAAGAAGCCTTGACCTGACTTTTTAACCTGACAAGCTAGGTTTGACCAGGCTTTTAATAGGTCAAGGCCCTGGTCTATTTCCACCCCTAGAAATAGCCGTAAATGCACATATGGCATGTGGATCAAATATGAACCGGTTACGTTTCTAAGAAGAAAGGGGTAATAATATATTCAATGAATAATAACCTTTGTTTTTTCATCACAAGGGCAACAAAAATGTCTGAAGGATTCGTTAAGAATAAAGTGTGGTTTGGTCATTACTCATTTCAGGATATCTTAATAAGTGTGCTATTTATAATTTTAAGGAAAACTAAGAAATTTATCTGGCAACAAGTGTCATCTGAATTGGATTTGGCTTTCCTCCTATAATCCTTATCATCATTTTCCTTTCTTTTTCTTTCTTTTTTTTTAATTGTTAGATTAAGATTTCAACGGTCCAGATTTGCCATCTTTTTTTCTCTTTTTCCCTTATAATAATATTTTTATTATAGGATAAATTTAGATAGTTGAGATTTTAATCCAACCAAAAAAAAAGAAGGAAAAATGATGTGAATGTGTATAAGAGGAAAGTCAAATCCATCTAAACTCTTATTTGATCTAAAAAAAGTCAAATCCATTTAAAATTGATCCAATACTAATATTACTGAGGTCAAAAGGCCAATTTATCCATAATGATATAACTACATATGATTTTATCTCTCACCAATGTTCGTCTATCATGTAAGATTAAGCGTATTTATAACTTAAAAGTGGTAAAATTTACTAATATCACGATCAAAATGCTAATTGACTAAATTTACAATTGAATTACGTATTAAGAAGACTCTCAAATTTATTACTCATACAGGATAAATCTCTACAAGTATTTCCTATTATAACATAAACTTACCATTAAATTAAAAATATTCAATACTACTTATCACTTTTTTTCCCCCAAATACTATTTATCACTTGGATAATGCAAAATAACAAGTAACAATAATTGCTTATCATTAGTGATATTTAAAAATAAAAATATTTGTGAATTTGTTACTTAACCATAATTTTTCTAATTTTCACCTACTATTATTAGTATTTATTTTTTTGGCCAGTGATCTACTATTAGGATTTGATCGGATTATTTAGTTGCCGATTCGATGAAATTTAAAAATAAAGAATTAAAAGTAGAAAAATAAAAGACAGAACAAGACAGAAGTGGGGAGAAGTAACGTGATGAACCCCCTCATAGCATGAATCGAAACATTTGTTCCAGTTGCAAATATTTTGAGTTAGTAAAAATCATTATTTATCCAAAAAGAAAGAACTTCATTTCTCAAATTCAGCCAAGCCAAAACTTAACATCAACAAGTTGTATTACTATGTTTCATTTGCGTTATATATATAAGTTTTGGTTTGAAGTACTGTTTCCATGTATAATTGTTATATCAATTTTTTTGCAGTTAAAAATTATTAAGTTCTAATTATAAAATATAGTTGATTTTTTTGGAGGGGTTAAGGAAGCTAAATAAATTATTTAATCATTTCATATATATAGTGTATTTTTAAATTATATATTAGTTTATTAGTCAAACTAATTGGTTTGAAGAAAAAATAAAAATAAAAGTATTCTAAAATAATTTAATTAGTTTCCTTAATATCTTAAAAAAAATTAACTATATCTTATAATTAAAATTAAGGAGTAATATAATCGTTAAAATATCAAATATTTTAAAAAAATCAACAAAAACAAACTCCCCGTGCAACGTGCGGGTTGCACGGGGAGCGCAGTCTCTTTTAAGTTTTAACTACAAATAGGCAGTGGCGTCAAATACAGTACAGAGGCCCGAGCGCGACAGAGCTAGAAGCATTGAATTTGAAGCAATCGGACGATCTCTCCTGTGCAAATTCATGGTCCCTCGCGCCATGAACGAAGAGCAAAAGTCTCTCCTTCTTAGCTCATCCTCTCATTTCTTGCCGCCTCAAGGTTCGCATTTTATCTTTCTCCACGTCTCCTCTCTTACGAAGTCTTTACCTTATGCTTGGATACTTTGTTGCTGGTAGGAGTAAGGCTATCATACGGCACGGCTGGATTCAGAGCCGATGCATCACTTCTATCATCGACGGTTTACCGGATGGGCATTCTTGCAGCTCTGAGGTCGCTGAAGACCCAGGCCGTGATCGGCTTGATGATCACGGCCTCACATAACAAAATCTCCGATAACGGCGTCAAAATTGCTGATCCGAATGGCGGAATGCTCTCTCAGCATTGGGAGCCCTTTGCTCATTCTCTCGCCAATGCCCCTTCTCCTCAAGATCTAGTCCAGGTAGGGAGACAATTATTTCCTTTTCTTTTCATCTACTCGGTTGTTCGACTTTGTTTTTTTATTCCTCACGGCATTCTCTTGCTAGGTTTGAAGAGTTAAGTAGTTCAAAAATTGAAGTCATTCTATAAAACTATAGTGAAACCTCAATTCCATGAAACGCTTGTAGTAGATTAAGAACTGGGTGTTGTGTTAAATAACTCAGGATTAATATGGTTTTGCATTATCTACAGCTGATAAACGACTTTGTTAAGGAAGGCATTTCATTCAATGGAGTCAGACCAGCTGAAGTAATTATAGGAAGAGACACAAGACCAAGTGGAGACGCATTGCTCAAAGCTGCTAAAGAAGTATAATTCCGTATCCAACTATGAAAGCTTATACGGGCTTTTTCCCCCTTTCCTATTTAAGTAATGTATGATTGAATAATAATGAAGGGAATTGCTTCAATTGTTGGTGGCATTGCAACTGACATGGGAATTTTGACGACTCCGCAATTACATTGGATGGTTCGTACTAGAAATATGGGCATGAAAGCCTCAGAAGAAGATTACTTTGAACAGCTTTCAAGCTCATTTAGGTTAATCCCTGATAATTATTGTAATTAGATACAACTCCTTTGCTATGCCTTGTTTTGATTGGTACCAAATTTGACTGGGCATATCTGTTTAGGATTATTATTTGATTGGATCAGGTGCTTAGTGGATTTGATCCCAAGTGAAAAAAGCAACCACAGTGGGCCAAATGACAAGTTGGTTGTGGATGGTGCTAATGGTGTAGGTGGAGGAAAGCTTGAAGTTTTACTGAAACAGTTGAATGGTTTGTCCATTGAAATTCGTAATTATGGTGAAGATGGAGGTGTACTTAATGAAGGAGTTGGTGCTGATTTTGTGCAGAAAGAGAAGGTTGTTCCTAATGGATTTGGGTCCAGAGATGTTGGGATAAGGTTAGTCTTTTAACTATTTTGATGAAGTTGTTTGATTAGTACAAGTGATTCCAAGTATGGTTAAAATTTGAAATGACTGTTCATCCTTCATTGAAGCTTTCACCTCAAAATTGATGATCGCTAAAACAATTGATAGCGGAACTCTAGGTTCCTAGGCATGGGCAACTGTTTTAATTCATTCAGGTAGGAAGTTAGGAGGAGGAAAAGGGCCCCATGGGAGAGGAGTGGAAGATGTATAGGCTGATAGAGATCTTGGTCATGCTCTTGATTTAATCTGCAAACTTCTCAAAGAGATGCTATCTTGGGGACATTTGCTGTGGTACTAATTCATGTGGACATTTACTTTTGCAGGTGTGCTAGTTTGGATGGAGATGCTGATAGGCTTGTTTATTTTTCTGTCACTGCAGAAAGCAACAGCAAGATTGAACTTGTTGATGGGGATAAGATACTATCTCTTTTTGCCTTATTTATCAGGGAGCAACTTATCATTCTTACTGAGGAAGAGGATGCGAAGAACAGTCGCCAAGCCCATCTTGGTGTTGTGCAGACAGCTTATGCAAATGGAGCATCAACAAATTACCTTAAACAGCTGGGACTTGAGGTCAATTTTACCCCTACTGGAGTGAAATACTTGCATGAGAAAGCTGCTGAATTCGATGTTGGTATTTATTTTGAGGCAAATGGCCATGGAACCATCTTATTTTCAGAAGACTTCAGTGGGTGGTTGGTGGCAAAAACTAAAGAGCTTTCATCAAAATCTAAAGGTTTAGTCAGTGTATTTGAATTTTTCTATCATTATTGTGAGATTCAACCGTAGAACCATAAAATAACTGTTTGTTGCTTCCTCTAGGTTCAGAAGTGGAAAAGGCTGCCTTAAGGCTGCTGGCAGTCAATAAGCTGATCAACCAAGCTGTAGGAGACGCTTTGAGTGGATTGCTTTTGGTGGAAGTCATATTACAGCACATGGGATGGTCAATACATAGATGGAATGAGCTTTACCATGATTTACCTAGCAGGCAGCTTAAGGTAACCAAAATTCTTTTTCTGTATTCAGAAGCTCCAGCTGGATCTGAATTATATGTTTTTGCGGTCCTTTTCTGTGTGAAAATGGTTCTATGAATGATAATAATAATATATTATATGACTCGGAATTCTTAATTTCCAGGTTAAAGTTGCTGATAGAACTGCTGTGGTCACAGCAAATGCAGAAACTGTGGTTGTAAGTCCCCCTGGCCTACAAGAAGCCATTAACGCAGAAACTGGTAACTTATTCTTCGTTTGTTGCTTTCCCTGCCTAACTGTTTGTTTGACACTTGTGAGTTTTCACAATTTTCTTAGTTCTCATGTATCACACCCACTTTCTAGTGCTTTAGCACCGTTTCCTTGCTTACTTCTCTCTTCCCTTCCCACCCCCAAACCTCATAACTCAGTTGGGTATTATCTCGAAGTTTCTTCTCTTCCCAACTTCTACTCTTACTTCCTTTGACTCCTAATTCTCCTAGAACACTCGAGGGATCTATCACGGACTAACTTGTTGATACTCCCTTGTGTCTGGAAAAAAAATCCCAGAGAGGGGGAAAAAGGAGAAGGATGGCCTTTTTAGTCTTAAATTTAATTATCTATGGAAGCTTAGTGTTTGTTGGGGCCAAAAGGGAAAAAAACAAATTAAAAAAATGGTTAACCCCTTAATTTTTTTCATTTTTTTTTTGAGATAATCTCTCTGTTGTTAGTTCGTTATTTTACTTACTAGAAGTGACCCCTTGCAAATGCGGGGGGAAAGTAAAGTTGCAGTGATAAATGACTGCAATATCAAAAGACAAAGCATGCAACTCTAAAAAATTGAGTCAATACTGTTCATGAGCTTCTCATGCAACTGGAAGTTTGTATCAGAAGAAACCTCATGAACCAGAGAAATTAACACATGCTGCTGTGCGGGATTCAATATTTTTCGCAGTGGATCAAGTAAATTTAAGGCTCAGTATTTGGGCTATTTCTGCCTGAATGAAACTATAGTTTATTGAGAATAATATTGTCAATTTCACCCATTTTAATAACTGCCTTTTAGTTGCCAAGATTAGAGTTCGTAATAATTTCAATTCACTGACAATGTAGCCAAGCACTCCCAAGGACGTTGCTTTGTGCGGCCATCTGGCACTGAGGATGTTGTTCGAGTATACGCGGAGGCATCCACGCAAGAAGCAGCAGATAGCCTTGCCAACTCAGTGGCAAAACTTGTGGATCAATTCTAGGGTTGCAGCAGCTAGAATCTTTCAAGCAAGACTTCTTCAGTTTCGCCAAATAAGACCTGGTGTATCAGTTTTTTTTTTCCCGGAAATGTTGACCAAGAAGCAGCTGGTCATTGTCGAGATGAACTTGATTATTAACCTTTAAAATGCTCTTTATCGATTAAAACTTGGTCATTGATCTTTAAATTTTATAGCCTCACTGTTTACTCGTACCTTGGTTGTTCTTCTTGTCTCGTGACAAATAAGATACTGACGAGTGCTTGGGAATAGTTTTGAAAACTAAACTTGACATCTTCAAAATATTTAATTTTCATCTTAAATACCTTTAAAGCCAACCTTATCTCAATTAACAACCTGCAAAGAAGCCATCGCACGACAGTAACCGTCAGCTCTGAATTGTATCGTCTAAGCTTTCATCCCATCCCATCTCATTTTTTGGATTTTTTGAAAATATTGATGTACATGTAGAGTATTGCGATGGGGTCCCCATATTGATGAGATAAATTTAAAGTGAGATAGGAATTAGGAATTTAAATAAAAAAAAATTAACTGTATTTTTTATTTCTCTTATAGTGTTAAGCGTGAGAATAAAAATCATATTTAAAAGTGTTTATTTATGTAAATCAAGATAAAATTTATCTCACACACTTATCTTATCTTGTATATCGTAAATTATGATTGAAAAACTACTAATATTCGAAACAAACACGACACGTTCTGCCAATGAGTTATGGGTATGACTTGTCCTCGCTGAAGTGAGGAAAAATCTATCTTGCCTCCTCTATAAAGGGGAAAAAAGATATATGTGCAAAGTTATAAATATCTACTTTAAGATAAGAACTAAAGTAGTCTTGGTGTTTGGAAACCTTCCAAAACCTAAATTTTACGTAGTACGAAATAAGTATGTGAGAGGAGTTTTGTCTCGGCTTGCGCCAAACCTAGATTTTGGGTGTTTTCCAAACACCCCTTAATCGCTTATGCAATAAACATTTTCTGATTACCATCTGTTCAAGCTAGTGGCTTCTGTATTAAAAAACGAAAAATTGACAAACCGATAGTCTTGAATGGGTTGCTGAGTTGAATGCTGCCTTTTCTTCTTCCAGGGGCATGTTTGAGAAACACGTATTAGTAATTTAAGACAAAACTCATTCCATATATTTATCTCTCGTATATTGTAAATCATATTGTAAATCACGTTGTAAAAATAGCTTCTACCAATAACCAAGCAGACATTAAGATCTTGCTCCATATTTTACTATGAGGAAGGTGGTAACAGGAAATAGATGGCAACACTCGTTCAGACAGCTGGGTTCCCAGTTCTGATTCGGTGATTATTCCCGTCATTTTTTTACTTCTCACGACGAAGCAAATCCAGAAGTACAGTGCTTAACATTGCCTCCAACAAAACCAAACCAAGTCTCTTAACTTCTGCTCTCCTCTACATAGTTTTTGGCTTACTTTCACTGACGGATTTAGATTATTTGGTCCTTTGCTAAAAAAGCTCTTTTACAATTTTACAGTGTAAATTTGCAACATTACAACAACAACAAAATCAGGGTAAAATTTGTAAAGGAGACTCCTTTACAAAAGACCAAATCCAAATCCTTCGGTGACAGCCTCATGTATTCCTATGGTCTTGTTTCCACCTACTCTCCTTGATACATGGGAAATATTGAAAGTGATTGTCGCTCCCTTTCCTTGTTATTTAGGATTCATTATTTTCATAGTCATTTAAAAATTATAGTTGCAATTATCATGTGACAAATGTTCAAACTTCAACAATGACAGGAATTTTAAGCAATGGACTTTTCTTCTTAATAATTTTCTAAAAATATGCCGCTCACAAACATTTATATGTACAAATATCATGAGTTAAATTCCTTACAACATAACAAATAAATGTTTAAAAAGAGATGTTCATTATAATACCACATGATTATTTTCAATAAAATGATGCATGTGCCTAAAAAAACATCATAAAGAAGGTCATAAAATACTTGCATACATGAATTCCACATTTGCAGATAATTTGTGTGGCATTTTTAAATTTAATTAATTTTTTTAAAAAAATAAAAAATGTGGGAAAAAAGTAAGCAAGCTCAAGTTCTTTTATTTCTTTTTGAGGAAATTTTACTGAGGCCCCAAGCAAGATATTATACTCCTTTACAGTCCCTTACAATCTCAGTTTACAAGAAAGTCCTGTGTGCAATAAAATCAAGCAAAAGACTGGAATATCCTCCGCAAGACCATATGATATTTCTTCTTCTTCTTCTCTCTTCCCAGTAGCTTCTTCTTCCCTGGGCCCGATAGCCCTAGGTCGTCTACTCGTCCTGCTCTTTAATTACTCAGTTAAAGTTTTATAATATACCTTCCCTTCCTCTCCTAATCCCGTTCACTTTCTTCTTATCTTTCACCGCCCCAAAACAAATCCTAGAACCGACATTTCAGTGAATTGTTATTATTTCTACTGCTCTCATGTATTTCCATTGTTACTAATAGTCTTGCCGCTGCACAAAATAGGAGAGGGGCTGCCGGAGTTTGCAGAATTCCTTCACTTGCCACGGTTAAAAGACTCAGCTTTCTGTATGTCTCGTGTGACTTGTCAATGGTTCTGAATATGTACTTCTCCTTTTGATCTCCTGACTAGGAGGAACAAGTATAAAGTGATTCTTATGTTTCGTTACGAACTTGCTGCAATATGTTTTATACTATAACTACTTCATTATTTTTCTCTGTACTGATTTTTGAATTTTTTCCTTGTTTACTTAAACATCTTTTAAAGCTACGGCTTGAAAGGAAATTCGAGATGAAACCGACATTGCATTGACTTTGAAGGAAAAGTTCTGTTCATGAGCTGTGATTTGTTCCCATTCAAGTGAGGAAAAATCTATCTTGCCCCCTTTCATGAAGGGGACAAATTTTTATATGCAGTCGTTATAAACATCCATGCAATAAGAACCAAAGGAGTCTTAATCATATACGCAATGTACATTGACTAATTACAATAATTAAGTCCAACTTTAAGTTGGCGGCTTCTGTTGTCATGTAGCACTGAGATGGTAACAAACAAGGAAATCGGCGCTCGCCTTGACCAAGGGACACTCTTAAAGGGCAGCTGAGCTGAATGATACTTTTCTCAAGGCCTGCTTCATATTTCACTGTTATGCACAACAAATTTCTTACCCTTTCCCCTTCATGGAGATGTATCAAGAGCAGGTGGTGCAAACTACGGGTTAGATGTTCATTCAAATTTACTTGGTTATTGTTCAACTCATGACCCCAGAGATAGAACAAGAAGGTACCTTCTTTTCCTTGGCCAGGGGAAAACATTTCACTGTCTATCTCTTCTTAGATTGAGGGAGATTCCAAGATTTATTATGTCATGGATTAGAAAGATATGGCCATCTCTTGTTTTGAGACCTTATGATTCAAAATTGGAAGATGTCGGAGCTTTCCAATTTAAGGAAGAAATCCTTGTTTTTTTATTTTATTAATTTCAACATCACATTGGTAGAAGCATTGGTAATTTAATACAGAAGGAATTTATTATTCATGCTAATGATGTGTAGAAGAGCTTAGTCCAGAGGGAAAAATTGGCACTTTATTTCACTCCTCCATGGAAAATTGGCTGTTAGTCCATGGTAGGATTTCGAAGTTTAACTGGTTTTGGATTGTATTTGACAGAAATCTATTAAGTTTTTTATTTTTTTTTGACGGAAGAAATCTCTTAAGTCTGGTATGTATTTTTTATCAGGTGACAAGAAAGAGCAGGGTTCTCATAGGGACATGGATGTCACTCGACAACCTCAACGTTCAAGATTCAGAGAATACAAAAGGTGGTTCCTGGTGTCCCTCTACACCGTCTTTCTCCTGCTAGGCCAATCTGCAGCTACTCTTTTGGGAAATTTATACTATGACAAAGGTGGTAACAGCAAATGGATGGCAACATTCGTTCAGTCAGCTGGATTCCCAATTCTAATTCCCCTCCTTTTTTACTTCTCTCAACGAAGTAAACCCAGGAGAAACAAGCTTAACACTGCAGCCTCCAAATCCAAACCAAGTGTTTTTACTTTTGCCCTCCTTTACCTAGCTTTTGGCCTACTTTTGACAGGTGACGACCTCATGTATTCCTATGGCCTTCTATATCTCCCAGTTTCCACCTATTCTCTTCTATGTGCGACCCAATTGGCCTTCAATGCACTATTCTCCTACCTCCTTAATTCTCAAAAGTTTACCCCTTTAATATTCAATTCCTTGGTTCTCCTCACCTTATCGGCTTCCCTTCTTGCATTCAATTCTGATTCCGAGGAGTCAAAGGGTTTATCCAAAATAAAGTATATGATTGGCTTTCTTTGTACAATTGGTGCATCTGCTACATATTCTTTATATCTCTCCCTTGTACAGCTTTCATTTGAGAAAGTTATAAAAGCAGAGACCTTCTCTTCTGTGCTGAATATGCAGTTCTACCCAAACTTCATTAGTTCATGTTGTTGCGTTGTGGGATTGTTTGCAAGTGGAGAATGGAAAACTCTGAACAGTGAGATGAAGGAATACCAAACAGGAAGGTTGTCTTACATAATGACTCTGGTCTGGACAGCTGTGACGTGGCAGATTTCCACCATGGGAATGTTGGGGTTGATCTTTGAGGTGTCTTCTTTATTTTCAAATGTAATAGGTACAGTGTCGTTGCCTGTTGTTCCCATTCTGTCAGTTTTTATCTTCCACGACAAGATCAATGGGGTGAAGGTGGTATCCTTGCTGTTAGCTTTGTGGGGTTTTATTTCTTATATTTATCAACATTATCTCGATGACCAGAAAGCCAAGGCAGCTAAAATAGGTAGTGTTGAAGTTCCAAATGGTCACGTGGAAATTTGTTGATCGAAGTGACAACTTTTTATTCAGTTTATTCAGGGATCTCCTGCTAGATCTTATACGTATGTCAGTGAATATTGTTTCTCAATGTTGTGTGATTTTGTTTTGCGTGATACTCCCTCTTGTGATTTCATTAATATATAAAGTATATTTACCTAATTTAATAAAATTAAGGGAGTTTGTTAATATAATATGTATTTCTTAAAATACCCTAATCATCTTCCTTAATTTACTTATTTACTTTCCTTCTTTAGTTATTGTTAACGGAGCATCAAAAGTAAATTATGACAAGATTGACAAATAGAGAAAAGGATTTTTGCCTCGAAAGTAATCATTCTGGAAGAGTGGACGTAGTCAAAAGTAGCAATTTTCCATTGACAGTTAGTCAAGGTTAAGTTTGACTAGCTGACGTGTAACGGTCCACATGGAACACATTAAGCCACTTCATCGCCACATGACACTTAATACACCTCTTTTTTTTTGGGGGGGGGGGGATTGCTTCCATCTTCCTCCCTTCCTCCCCAACATCGTCACACCTAGAAGATCAATTCTCTAAATATATTTTATATTAAGAACTGGAAGGAATTTCATTTGCCATGCATATGGTAAATACCCACATGTCTTGTTCTGAGAAAATTGGCACCTAATGCATTTCGCTCCTGCTTTGTTGAATACACACACAGTCCATAATAGAATTTCCAAGTTTAACGAGCTTGGGATTACTGTATAGAATAGAAATCTGTAAGTCTGGTATGTGTTTTTATCAGGTGACAACAAAGAACGGAGTCATGCAGGGACATAGATGTCATTCGACAACCTCAACGTTCAAGATTCAGAGAGTACAGACGCTGGTTCTTAAGTGTCCCTTTACATGATCCCTCTTCTGGCGGGCCAATCTGCAGATATTCTATTGGGAATTTTTTACTATAACAAAGGTGGTCATAGTAAATGGATGACAACATTCGTTCAAACAGCTGGATTCCCAGTTCTAGTTCCCTTTATTTTTTACTCGTTACAACAAAGAAAACCCAGAAGTAAGCTCTACATTGCCTCCAACAAAACCAAACTAAGTTTCTTAGCTTTTGCTCTCCTCTTTCCCAACACAACCATAAAGTCTCACCCTGAAGAAAGTATGTAACTAGTTTCCTTTGTACAATTGGTGCATCTGCTGCATACTCTTTGTATCTCTCTCCCTTGTACAGCTTTCATTTGAGAAAGTTATGAAAGCAGAGACCTTCTCTCCCGTGTTGAATTTGCAGTTGTACCCAGACTTTTCAGTACATGTGACTACGTTGTGGGATTGTTTGCAAGCGGAGAATGGGAAACTGAACAATGAGATGAAGGAATACCAGAAACAGGGAGGTGGTATCGTACATAATATGACTCTGGATTGGACAGTTGTGACTTGATAGATATCCTTCCTCTTACCTTTAATGTAAGATAGATTCAATTGAAAAAATTATTTAAAATTATTTATTTAATATTTTTCTTTCAACTAATTTATTTAATATATAAAATAATATCTTTATGATTAAATAATTTATTTAGATTTCATAATTCATTTAAAAAGCATTGAGGACCTGAGAAAGTAATTCACGAGAATAATGATGGGGGCTAATCTTGGAGGTGTCTTCTTGGTTTTCGCATGTACGCTCACAGATCTTTTTTTAAGTATTTTTTTTTTCATTGTGTGAAATCAATTGCAATAAAAATTAATTAAAAACAATGAATGTATAATAAATTGTCACCTTTCTTCTAAATATACCAAAGAGTATAGGAGAGATAATGTGCAATAAATGATTAAATAAAAAGAATTAAGGGTGAGTTAGGGACAATTAATACTCCCTCCACCAATTGATTTTTTTTTTTCTTTTAGAGAGATTAAGAAAGCTAAATATATTACCTAATCACAATGTATGTTATGTATCATGAGAACATATATTAGTTCATAAGTCAAACTAAATAATTTGGAGGAAAAAACCACAAAAATATAGGCATTTTAAAATAATTTATTTAACTTCTTTAATCTCTAAAAAATTTAACTAGATCTTATGTTCAAGATCAAAATTAGGCATAAAAATATGTATTTAATAAGAGGTAGAAAAAAATTATTTTAAATTTTGTGACATAAAAAAAAGCTTTTTATATCAAGGATTAGGAGGAAAAAAATAAAAAATTATTTATAAAAAGGCTAGGAGGGAGTTATAGGTAAAATGTCATTGTCTGCTATCCCCACCATTCTATTAGTTTTTTTCTTCCACGACACGATCAATGTGGAGAAGGTCGTATCGTTAGTGTTAGCTTAGTGGGGGGTTTATTTCTTACATTTATCAATATTATATCGATGCCAGATGAGCCAGGGCAAAAAAAAAAAAAAAAAAAATAGAATCTCTTGAAGTTCCAAATTGTCACATGGAAATTTGTTGACTGAATTGACCAGTTGATGGGCACCAGTTGCAAATGACCACAAGCTTGTTGGTACACTTCTTGATACTTGTTATACAATTAGGAGTGATTTTATAATTGCGTAATTTATTTTAAGTTACCCTTTTTTTTTTTTGGCAACTAAGTTACTCTATTCGTGGCCCCACAATTGGGAGATTTGGGAATATTCTTTTGACTGACTTATAAAAATCCAAAATTCCTCGAAACTCTTATCTTTTGAGTGCATGTGTGGGTAGATATGTTTACTTCACATTTTCTAGTGGCTATTCAAAAATAGGGAGGCGATAATAATAATAATAATATATTATTATTATTATGGTCATTCCTTTTTCTTTTTTTTTTTTGGCAAATAGCTTGAGAGGTAATTCCACTCTTTTTAAAAAATTATCCCACACAATTATATATATCTTTAAAGTTTAAACCATCTTATGCCCTTTCAATTTATGAACTCCCAAGCACCCTCTCTGGTCACTAGAGAAAAAAAATGTTTATATACTACTAGAGGAAAGTAGAACACAAGGGAAATATTGAAAGTGATTGAAGCTCCCTTTTTGGCATGTTGGATAATTATTTAGGAAACATAATTTTCATAGCTCATTAAAAATCGTAGTTGGAATTGTCATGTGGCAAATGGTAACGCTTTAACAATGACGGGAATTATATTTTACGTAATGAACTTTTTTTAATTATTTTAAAATGTGGAGATCATAATCATCTAGATACACAATATCACAAGCTAAGTCATTTAGTGCAGACACATATGCTTATCCATTTTTTATGACAAAATGTGGGGCTTTTTAAAATGTGTAAAAATATTTATGAGATTTATTAAAAAAGTGTCTAGTATTAAATGTTTTTCGAAAGTACAAAAATATTTATATATTTTTAAAATGAGAGCAAAAATATCATAAACATTAAAAGATTGTAACAGTCATTGTTTTTGTGGTGGGCTCCACCTTGTTAGAAAAACCAAAAATGGCTAGGATTTTGTAATTTTTATTAGGATAAAAATGCAATTTTATACATAATCTTTACTTTGAGAAGCGCTCAGTGCCATGACTTTTTTTCTAGACCAAAAATACACATGATGTTATGTTTTGGGAGCAAAAAGTGTCACGGATCGTTAGTTAATCAACGTTGACTGTTAAATCTGACGGAAATGAACAGTAACTCCGCTGAAATTATCATTTTAGCTCTAGTTTTAAACTGAAATTACCATTTTGCCTCTAGTTTTAAATATTTTTTTTAAAAAAAACACTAAAATAACTCCTTTTGTCGGTGGGCCTCACCAACGACCACACCGCCAACGGCAGCTGCCCTCCCCACTACTAGCTGCGGCCGCCCTCCCTACCGCCGGGGGCGACCTCCTTTAGCGGCTGTTTGCCCTCTATTTTTTTTTCAGTTCAGTTTTTTCATTCTTTTTGAACTAAGTAGTAATGTGTATATATATCCACAAACAACAGGGCTTCCTTTTCATTTTCAGTTTAAACTTTCAGCAAGCTTATATTTAGATTCCTTAACGTCATGCTCAGCAAGACAAATAAAGGAAAAACAAAGGAAAAGGTCACCTTCGATGCTTTTGTCCAAGAGATGAAAATATCTACTGATCCTCTTCCTCTGTTTTTGACAGCCAGAACAGGGAAAGAAAAACATTGTTTCAGTTCTCATTTTCTCTCGTCTCCGACACTCTCTCCTTCTTCACTCTCGGTCTATTTTCTCTATTTTTGAATATGAAAATAGAGGACCGTTAGCAGCCAAGTTCCCTCTCAACTCTCATTCTCTCTTTCTGCCTCTCACATACTCAACTCAAACCCAGTCTCAGCTCTCGGCTTGCTCTCTGTGTTTTCTCTCCGTTCACAAATGAGAGCAGCAACAAGATTGAAGATTATATAGCAGAAGTTTGATCCAGTTAAATCTCGTTGAACTGCTGGTCGGAAGTTTTGGTGTTTCGAGAAGCATGGAAGGTTCTGGTCTTGCGTGTGGGAGTGGAACGACACTGACTACGTGGATTTAGTTGCTGAAATCTCTGCTTCTTCACGTAAACCGCGTTGCTCTTCAGATTTTCTGCTAATAATAACGTGGGTTTGCTTCTTTCGGTCCAATTCATCGTCCACGTCATCATCATTGTTCACACAATCCAAAATTGACGTTGACCATTTGGTCAACTAACGGTCTATGTCACTTTTGCACCTAAAACCTAACATTATGTATATTTTTGGTCTAGGAAAAAGGTTATGGTGCTAGACACTCCCTAGGGCAAAGGTCATGTGTAAAATTACACCTTTACCCTTTTTCTTATTTAGATTTGTGAAAACCTTTATCAAAAGGTGTGAAGTCGCACATTCCTCTCTGTTCTTAATTTTAAATGTTTTGTCATTTTCTTTTAATTTTAAACTCGCTCGAGCTTAAGCTAGTGTTGGACCAGATCGGATCTTAGATTATCTTGTACAGCTCGAGATACTATCTAGACTAGACCTCAAGTTGAGACCAAATCTAATATGATATAGTCCATTATCAACTCTAATTTTCCCAATTAAATAATCGAATACATCTTTTCTCCTCTCCATTTTCGTGTTAAGCATATGTCATATCGTTAATTTTATTTGTTTAGTTCTTCTCCTGGCCCTGCTCTTTAATTACTCTGTTTTATAATATTCTCAGTAGCTTCACTTTCCCTCCTGCCCCTGTTTATTTTCTTCTTATCTTTCACCGCCTGCTCTAGAAATTCCCCCACAAATCCTAGAACCGACGTTTCAGTGAATTGTTATTATTTTCTATTGCTCTTGTGCATTTCCATTGTTACTATTAACCTTGAAGCTGAATAAAATAGGAAAAGGGCTGTCCTTTATTTTTGAATAACGTATAAACGACCTAATTCTTGCGTATAGTTATGAACTTGCAGCAATATGTCTTCCACTCTAACTATTTTCTTAGTTTTCCTTGCGCATGAGGCGGTTTTATATTCAATACAGTGCATTGACTTTGGAGCTAATTAAAGTACTGTTTATGAGCTATGACTTGTTACCTACCTTGCCTCCTTTTTATATGCAGTCGTGATAAACATTTATACAATAAGAATCAAAAGAGTCTTATCCGCCTGCTTAATATTCCACTATTATGCATAACAAAAGTTCTTACTCTCTCCCCTTCATGGAGAAAAATCAAGACCAGGCGGTGCAAACTACAGGTTAGTTGTTCATTCAAATTGACTTTGTTATTGTTCAACTGATGGCCGGAAAATAAGGTACATACGCCTCGTTTAGAACTTTACACTTTCTATCTCCCCTTAGAATGATGGAGATTCCAAGATTTATTATTTGCCATGGATTAGATAAATATGGCCATGTCTTGTTTTGAGACCTTCTAATTCAAACTTGGAAGAAGATATCGGAGCTTGCCAACTAGTTTTGGACTGTATTTGATAGAAATCTGTAGTCTGGTATTTGTTTTTATCAGGCGACAAGAAAGAGCAGAGTTGTCAAAGGGACATTGATGTGACTCAACCTCAACGTTCAAGATTCAGAGACTACAAAAGATGGTTCCGAGTGTCCCTCTACATTGTCTTTCTTCTGGTAGGCCAATCTGCAGGTACTCTTCTAGGAAACTTTTACTATGACAAAGGTGGTAACAGCAAATGGATGGCAACATTCGTTCAGTCAGCAGGATTCCCAGTTCTAATTCCCCTCCTTTTTTACTTCTCACAAAGAAGCAAATCCAGAAGAACCATGCTTAACAAACCAAGTGTTTTTACTTTTGCCCTCATCTACCTAGCTTTCGGCCTAATTTCGACAGGAGACAACCTCATGTATTCCTATGGGCTCCTATATCTCCCAGTTTCCACCTATTCTCTTCTATGTGCGACTCAATTGGCCTTCATTGCATTATTCTCCTACCTTCTTAATTCTCAAAAGTTTACCCCTTTCATATTCAATTCCTTGGTTCTCCTCACCTTATCAGCTTCCCTTCTTGCGGTCAATCCTGATTCCGAGGAGTCAAAGAGTTTATCCAAAATAAAGTATATAATTGGCTTCCTTTGTACACTTGGTGCATCTGCTTTGTATTCTTTAAATCTCTCCCTTGTACAGCTTTCATTCGAGAAAGTTATAAAAGCAGAGACCTTCTCTTCTGTGTTGAATATGCAATTATACACAAACTTCGTTAGTTCGTGTTGTTGCGTTGTGGGATTGGTTGCAAGCGGAGAGTGGAAAACTCTGAACAGTGAGATGAAGGAATACCAAACAGGAGGGATGTCTTACATAATGACTCTGGTTTGGACAGCTGTGTTGTGGCAGATTTGCCTCATGGGAATGCTGGGGCTGATCTTTGAGGTGTCTTCTTTGTTTTCAAATGTTATAGGTACGGTGTCGTTGCCTCTTGTTCCCATTCTGTCTGTTTTTTTCTTCCATGACAAGATCAATGGGGTGAAGGTGGTGTCCTTGCTGTTAGCTTTGTGGGGTTTTATTTCTTATTGTTATCAACATTATCTCGATGACCAAAAAGCCAAGGCAGCTGAAAGAGACAGCGTTGAAGTTCGCAATAGACACATGGAAATTTGTTGATTGAAATGACCACTTTTTATTCAGTTTGTTCCGGGATCTCTTGATATATCTTTTTATTCAGTTCGTTTCTCAATGTTGTGTGATTTTGTCTCGTGTGATATTACAAGGGATCTTCACTCGAATCAGCCTTCAAAATTGGTTAGTTAATGGACTTTATTACATTCCACAAAGCCAAAAAAAGGAGCTTTGCAGCTTTTTTTTTTTTTTTTTGGATAAAATAGCTTTACAACTTGCTTTCGGTGTTCGGTGGTAGTTGTAATTTGTGATGATACCGAAATTTAACCAAGTACCATAAGTATACGGGTTATGAAAATAGTACGTGGTAAACTAAGGTCTTGTGATTAGATGTCAAGTTTTCTTTTTAGTTTAAATTGAATAAATCACAATTGTTTTCAATGATTAGAAAGAAATGTAAGTAGAACTATAAATTAATATCAATAAAAAATTTCACAGAGAGCAAATTTTAATATAAAAAAGATAACCTATAGTCACTAATCCCTATTTGTTTATTAGATTTATTCCCACTACAATAATTTTAATTTAATTTAATTAGCTAATCTAGAGTATTAATGTTTATAAATGTTTATCGGTCCATTTATATACTTACCTTAATTACTTATGTAATGTCTTACACAATTAATTAAGATGCAATTCAAATCGAAGTCACTCTAATTTGATTATGCGGAGCTTATAGATATATGTCTATTTTAAATGTAAATTAGATTAAAATCTAATTCCACATTATTTAATCTCAAGGTCAATTTAAGATTCTCTTTGTCAAGTCCACTCATAAATCCCAAAAAATGGTCAATGGTGGTCAATCACTAAACAATGAATAATAAAAATAAGATTAAATAAACTGAATTAACATTAAGCAAAACTAATTAATGGGAATAATTTCTAAAACTCAAACAAGTTCATAGGTCCTCTAAGTTGAATAAATAAATTAGCCACACATGGCTAAACCAAAATTCATGATGAAAAAATAGGAGTTTAGATGAAATAAATAAAGAAAGCAAATCTGTCGAACCAGTTCTTCATGTGCCCTCCTATCTGTCTCTGCTTCATGAATTCATTGCTCTTGTTTTGCGCGTTCTCAATTGCTCTGATCCTCTTTGCGTCTCTGCTTCTTTTAATTGCCGTCGCGTGTTTTTGCTTCTTGGTTTCTTCCTTAATTCACGCCCCATCCACGATCTCTTTTCTGATGCTCTTTTAAATCCCATATAATATATATATTATCTTCCAATATGTCCTACTTCACGTGGCAAAAATAATGGATGTGGGCCCCACACGTTTAATTGCTTCATCCAAAATCTGTGTGTGAATATATATAAAGCATGATAATATCTATCGAGGCCAGAAAAAGGAGCTTCACAGCTTTTTTCTTTCTTTGATGGTGGAAGTTGTAATTTGCAATCTAAGTTTGGTATAGGTGCTAATGATTGCGGGTTCAGTCTCTTTTGTAGTTCAAAGTCGTTAGTATTTATATTGGTAATTCAAAAAAGAATACAGTTAAAAGAAAATGTACATACCATATTGGGTTAATCTACTGAAAGCGTTCCCCTTGCGTTGACTAATTATTGAATGTATATAACCTGAAAAAAGGTCAAAAATGATTAACCCTTCATTATGTCATGGTGGGCAATTATTTAAGATGCGTTTATTTTAATGGTTCATTAAAGGTCAGTGAAATTTTCATGCGTCAAATAGTCAAACGTCAATAGTAACAGGAGTTTTCCCGCGAAAAATAAAAAAAAAAACTTGAATTCTGTATGAGAGTTTGACTCCCCTCTCTGTGTCCAGGGTTCGAACCTTGCCCCCCTCCCCTATTATATGTAACAAAAAAAAAAAAACCACTCTACTGATGTTTAGATCCGCTGAAAAAACTTGTCATTTTAATTTTAAGATCAGTGATCAATAGCCAAAAAGAAAACTTGACACAGAGAAAATATCACTCTGATCTTATTTATAAGTCTATTTTGATAAAAAAAAATTAATCCTATTTATAATTATAAGTCCAGTTTCATATAATAAATGAGATCGTGACAATTTTACTTATATTAGTTGTATTCATGAAGATAGAGAGAGAAGACATAATTGAAAAATACTTAATCATAAATTAGGGCAAAATTAAAAATTTACTCCCATAATCATTGAGTTAACTACCTCTCATTGATATGTGAGATTGGGTCAAAGTGAACTTATAAATAAGACCAGAGTAATACTAATACCTATTCTTCACTATATATAAAAGGCATCTGTATCATTTGATTCATTTCTTCTTGAACTCATCTGCATCAATTTTGAAATGTACATCATTGAGGAATTTTTTTCCTTTGCCATCTCATCATTGAGGCATAGATTACAGCACATGCTCTTTTCAAAAGTCAAAATCCTGAATCATCACTACAGGAACGCCATTTAAAAAATAAAAACGAGTCAATTTTGTCTTCTTTTTTTTTTTTGATGTAAAAATGGCGAGTTTAGATCTGTTATGGTCTCACATGAGATGACATGGGCTACTCATAGAGGCCCAAATAAGCCCATAAGAGAAAAGTAAAATATCCCGCCAGAACCGCATTCAAAACCTTTCGAAGTTCAAAACCGTTCACACTATTTCCCCTTTGAAACTGCAAATTATATAATTATATAATATAAATAAACCGCATAAAGAAGCGATTGACTCAATTCAGTTCCAAAGCTAGTCAGCACCAAACTCCAGTATAAAAACGCCTCTTACGTAGCAAAGCCATTTTAATTTCTTTAAAAAATACGGCAAAAATCGTTACACTCTCTCTCTATAACTGAAACAAAATAGCTTCCCTACTTCTTCTCCCCCTGTTCATTTTCTTCTTCTCTTTCACCGCCTGCTTCATCGTCTCATTCTCTCGCTCTTCGGATAGGGTTTCTGAATCTGAACCAATTGCTGGGGTAAGGCCACTGCCTGGTCCAATGTCCACCATGGAGGGCTTGATCGGTCTCGTCAATCGAATTCAGAGAGCTTGTACGACTCTCGGCGACTACGGAGGTGACTTCGCTTTGCCTACACTATGGGAGGCACTTCCTTCTGTCGTGGTTGTCGGTGGGCAGGTTCGCCTTTGTTTTTGCATTTTTTAACGAGATATTCTATTCGAGTTCTACACCGTTCTGTTGTGCTCTGTGTTTGTCCTTTTTCGCTGTATGAGTGAGTTTATTCAAATGAGCAAGAATTTACTTGTTTCTCTGGTTTCGCATGCGTTAATACGGAATTTAGAGCTCCGGAAAGTCATCGGTGCTAGAAAGCATTGTCGGCCGCGATTTTCTGCCCAGGGGATCAGGTTGGCATTTGTCTATTGCTAATTTTTGTGCTCTCTCTCTACCTCTATACTTAATTTCGTATTCTGTTCGGCTTCTGAGAAAGTGAAGAAGTGGCAAATACTAGAACCGACGTTTGAGTGCATTGTTATTATTTCCACTGCTCTTATTTTTCTTGGTCTAAAAGAGGAACGCAATTTTATTATAATTATGTACATTAACGGAATGATTTAGATACAATATTTTTTCTTGAGTTTGTCACTTCAAGACGCACTTGGTTCTGGTGTCATATTGTACATTCCACGACTGTTTCTTAAATAGAAGAACTTTTGGTGAAATTTGCTCTGTTTTTTACCATAAGATAGAAAAGAATAAAGAAGAATGGGATATTTTGAGTAGTAAAAAACACACGTCTCATACAATTTCCTTGTTGCAGTTTCAGTCCGTAGTGAATGATGCTTGGCTCTCCTTTATTTTTGACATTTTAAGTGGTTTTTAGGGATTGTGACGCGAAGGCCCTTAGTCTTGCAGCTGCACAAAATAGAAGAGGAGCAGGAGGAGTATGCAGAATTCCTTCACTCGCCAAAGAAAAAATACACAGATTTCTGTATGTATTTCGTGACTTGTAATTTGTTATGAATATATTTTTCCTTGAAATCTCCATTAGGAGTTCAAGGTGACTAGGAGGAATAACGTATAAAGTGACCTCATTATAACTATTTCTTTATTTTTATTTGTACTGATTTTTGAATTTGTTCCTTGTTTGCTTAAATATCTTTTGAAGCTGTGGTTCGAAAGGAAATTCAAGACGTTACTGATAAACTGACAGGGAAGTCAAAACAAATATCTCCTGTTCCTATTAATCTCAGTATATACTCCCCAAATGGTACGCAAACAATTTAATTTTGCTTACATACAATTGCTGTGCATTTCTTGGTCTCATTTTTTATTAACATCTACCACAGAGATTTAGCATATGTTTTTGAGAGAAAAAGTAATTAGTTCGTTTCCACCTTTTGTATCTCTTAAGAGTAAATAATTTGATAGATCCTATAGAATTAGGATCTAAGTACACAATTCAAGAACCCAGAATCTGTAGTTCTTGACCAATTTGAGAGTATAAAATGGATTTGTATTTCTGCATAAGTCCTTTACAACCTGAATGGATGAATATAAATAAAACATAACTGATGTAAACTGCCTAAAATAACTGTCCTATAATAAAACACTCATAACTTATAAACTGCCCCTAATACATAACTACCAAACTGCCCTTAATTTTCTTAATCTAACCTCCTCTTTCTTGAATAAACAAGAAGAGGGCGGGGTATCATATCATTACCCTCCCCTTGGAAATGAGCCTTGTCCTCAAGGCGAAAGAGGGGAAATTGTGTTGCTATTAGATCATAGGGTTCCCAACTAGCTTCTTCAAGAGGGCGGTCCTTCCATTGAATGAGTAAGTGGATATCCGTTGAGGCACCAGCAGCAACAAGCTTGGAGTCGATCACCTGTTCTGGTTCAAGCAGCAATTCCCAATCTTCAGAAATGGGTAAAGGTGGTGATGGTGCTGACAAGTCATATCCATGGGCAGGCCGAAGAAGAGAGACATGAAAAATTGGATGTACCCGTGACCCATGAGGTAATTCCAATTCATATGCCACTTCACCTATCTTGCGTTTGATGGGATATGGACCAAAATATCTTGGGGTGAGCTTGTGGAATTTCTGTTGAGTCAAAGATTTTTGGCGGTACGGTTGTATTTTTAAAAACACCAAATCTTGGACTGCAAAAGAGACTTGCCGCCGATGAGAATCAGCTTGAGACTTCATGGTGGATTGAGCAGCAGCAAGATTCAGCTTAATATTAGCCAAAATTGCATCCCTTTCTTCGAAGAATTCTTCCAGATCTGCAATACGAGTCTCACCGGGAGTGAACGGCAGCAATGTAGGGGGATCCCTACCATACGCAATTCTGAATGGAGAGTATCCTGAAGAAGAATGATATCCGGTGTTGTATGATAATTCAGCCCAATGTAAGAATTGAGACCAACGTTTGGGCAGATCTTGACAAAAGCATCTTAAATAAGTCTCCAAGCAACAATTAACCACCTCGGTTTGTCCATCTGTTTGTGGGTGGTATGATGTACTCATCTTTAACGTTGTTCCACTCAGACGAAATAATTCCTTCCAAAAGGCACTTAAGAAAATCGGATCACGATCAGAGACAATTGATTTCGGGAAACCATGTAAGCGGACCACTTCTTTGCAGAAAAGTATGTCTACTGATTTTGCTGAAAAGGACCGCGGGAGCCCCAAAAAATGTGCTGATTTGCTAAATCGATCAACCACAACGAGGATACACTCCCAATGATGCGAAGGTGGTAAACCAGTAATGAAATCTAGTGAGATGTCCTCCCAAATATGAGCTGGAATTGCTAGACGCTGCAACAGACCACCTGGAGCTTGGGGAATATACTTGCCACGTTGACATGCATCACATTTTTTTATAAAGGCAGTTATTTCATCTTTCATGCGCTGCCAATAGTAAAATCGTTGTATCCTCTTTAATGTTTTCAAAACCCCTCCATGACCACCCATAGGAGTAGAATGAAATTCAGTGATCAATTGAAATGTGAGAGGAGATGTAGCTGGTAACACCAAACGATCTTTGTAGTATAACCGGCCATCAACAAGAGAAAAATGAGGTACTGATTGTGGATCATTCTGTAGTGATGTTTTGATCGATGAGGTATAAGGGTCTTGATCCAATAATTCAGCCAAGTCATTGAAAATTGCCGCATGTGGAATTACCAAAGAGAAAAACTCACCGGAATGAGGTATGCGGGATAAAGCATCAGCCGCTTGATTAGAAGATCCAGCCTTGTAAATGATTTGAAAGTCGAATGGAAGAAGCTTGAGGATCAACCTTTGCTGTTCGGGAGTAGTGATACGCTGTTGGAGAAGATACTTGAGGCTAAAATGGTCAGTGTGCACCTCAAACTTGCGCCCTATAAGATAATGACGCCATTTTTGCAACGAAGAGACTAATGCCAGCAATTCCCTGTTATATATTGATGCATTTTGTTTTGGTTGGGACAATCCTTTGCTGTAAAAAGCTATGGGATGACCCTCTTGGTGTAAAACAGCCCCAATACCAGTAGATGATGCATCACATTCCACAATAAATGTTTTAGAGAAATCTGGCAGCTGCAGAACAGGTGCATTAATTAATGCCTTTTGAAGATCTTGGAAGGTTGATAGTGATGCTTGATTCCAACTAAAAGCATTCTTCTTAGTCATATCAGTAAGGGGTTTTGCAATCTGCCCATAATGCCTAATGAACCTACGGTAATAACCTGAGAGGCCCAAGAAGCCACGTACAATTTTGTCAGGGTCAACCTTTACTCCTTTTGCTGATATAATATGGCCTAGGAATGAAATATCAAGCTGTAAGAAGTCACACTTGTCGGATTGGCATAAAACTCGTTGTCCCTCAAGAGTTGGAAAACAGTATTCAAATGAGTCATGTGATCTTCAAAGGACTTGTTGTAAACTAGAATATCATCAAAGAATACCAATATAAACTACGGGCCTAAACAAGTCGTTCATAATAGACTAAAATGTTGATGGGGCATTGGTGAGCCCAAAAGGCATGACAATGAATTCATAATGACCAGAGTGAGTACGGAAAGCCGTTTTAGCTGTGTCTTGAGGGTGAACTTGAATATGATGATATCCTGATCGCAGGTCAATCTTGGAGAAAAGCTTTTAACAATCTTTATGTTATGAAACAACTTTCTATTTTGAAATAATAATAAATAATATGAAAAAAAAAGAGTTATTAGACTGTACCATGAAGTTCATCAATGAGCTCATCAATAGTAGGGATAGAGTACTTATCTGGTATCGTTATTTTATTGAGTTCTCGGTAATCAATGCATAGGCGCCAAGAAGAATCTTTTTTAGGTACGAGTAAGACCGGGCTTTCCAAAGGGCTGACACTTGGTTGAATGAATCCCTTGTGTAATAATGATGTGACCTGTTTTTCTATCTCATTCTTTTGGGCATGTGGGTAACCATATGGTCGAATGTTGGGAGGACTAGCACCTGGTTGAAGATGAATAGCATGACATTTTTCCCGGATTGGGGGCAAGCAAGGTGGCTCAAGGAAGATATCAGCAAACTGTTGGAGCATAACTTGGCGTTAGTATTAATTTAGTGTGAATAAAATCTTCGAACAATCTCCATTCCATCATAGCTATGTAGAGATATGTCGTTAGTAGGTCTAGAGATCCCCTAAAGTTTATATTTCTGTCCATTAACTTTGAAGATCATAAATAATTGTTGCCAGTTAGCTTCAACTGTATTCAATGAGGCAAGCCATTTAATTCCCAACACCATATCTAAACTGCCCAGGATGAAGGGAAAAAAGTCTTCAACAATAGTTAAATTCTGAACTGAGAACTCCACGTTTCTGCAAATTGAATTACACGAGCGCAGTGAACCATCACCTATTTGAACACCAAAAGGAGGAAAACTTTCTGTCTTAATATCCAGTTCGGACAGCAACGGTTTGGAGAGGAAATTATGAGTTGAACCGCTGTCTATGAGGATTAGGATTGATCGGGATTTCAAGACACCTTGTACACGCATCGTGGATGCTGATTGGCGACCGAGAATGGCATGGAGTGATATTTCCGCCAAAGGAGATTCTCCAGAGTTGTCCTCAACTATTGTCGGACTAGTTTCGTCTTCATCAGTATCCGGCACTTCCATAATCCTTAAAGTTGATGAATTGCAGTGATGCCCAGGGGAAAATTTTTCTCCGCAACGGTAACATAATCCCTTCTCTCTTCTGTACTGTCGATCTGTGTCTGTTAGGGACTGATTAGGTGACGAAACAGGGAGTTTTGATGCAATAGAGATTTGTCCGCGAGTTCGATCCTGATATGGCGCCTGATTCGATTGAATATTGATCGGATATTGCGTGCGAAAATCCTTTGGTGCATGACTGGGGTTAAATTGCTAACGTGGCGTATTATATTTATTCTCATTAAAATCACCACTCCATTCAGTATTACGGTTATACGCGATGCGCTGAGACGGCCGCGATACCTGCTGGCTTTGCAATTTGGATTCGAACTCTAGCGCTAAACTCGCCGCTTTATAAACTGTTCTTGGCTTCTGGATCTTTACATTGGCCTTCAGATCTTCCTTCAATCCATGAATAAAGATTGCTAGTAAGCAATGCTCTGGCCATCCCTGAACTCTTGAAGAGCGCCGAATGAAGTCTTTTCTATATTCTTCTACAGTCCCAGTCTGCTTAACATCACACAAGAATATATCGGGATTTTGAAATTCCGTTGGACCAAAATTTTCCTGAAAAATTTCGATCAACTCCTCCCAGTAGCGTATAGTTCTGCTGGACGACACCCACGTGAATACATCCAAAGCATCACCTTCCAAGTTTATCGCAGCGACTTCGACTTTAACATCTTCGGGTGTTTGATAATACCGGAAATATTTCTCCGCTTTCATAATCCACCCCCTCGGATCTCCACCTTCAAACTTTGGGAATTCAACCTTAGTGAAGGGTCTTCGGTAGGGCTGCCTATACCATCCGTGATTTTCCGCTTCATTCTCCTCATAGTCTTCGGTTTGTCTTCTTATATATCTGTTTTCTGGCTCTTCCATGCGTGTCTGTTGATTCTTCATCTCCTTCATCTCCTCATCTATAATCTGAATCTTGTTAACCAGAAAAGCCATCTGTTGAACCAAATTATTCGCAGGTTGTAAACATTCTGGCTCCTTGGATGATTCCGCTTCATTGCTCATGATTGGTTGATCAAATGCTTGTTGTTTCTTGCGGTAGTTGCCCATATCGCACAGGACTTGGTCCCAGAGAAAGTAGTGCTCTGATACCAAAATGATAGATCCTATAGAATTAGGATCTAAGTGCACAATTCAAGAACCCAAAATCTGTAGTTTTTGACCAATTTGAGAGTATAAAATGGATTTGTATTTCTGCATAAGTCCTTTACAACCTGAATGGATGAATATAAATAAAACATAACTGATGTAAACTGCCTAAAATAACTGTCCTATAATAAAACACTCATAACTTATAAACTGCCCCTAATACATAACTACCAAACTGCCCTTAATTTTCTTAATCTAACCTCCTCTTTCTTGAATAAACAAGAAGAGGGCGGGGTATCCTATCATAATTGCTGAACATCTTCCCCACTAAAACGAGCATTTAATCAAGATAATCTGCTAGCTGTACCAAATGACTATTTTCATTTCCTAGCAGCTGAAGAATATCAACCCTTTATTTTCCTTTGTTGCTCTCTTTATGGTCGTTTAATTCCTTCTTTTTCTCTTTCTGTTTGGCCTTTTCATTATAAATGTTTTCCCTTTTGTCTTCTTGCGAAGTGCTTCCGATATTTTTTCCTCCCATCAGCACTCTTTGAATAACATTAGCTCTCAGAGCTTGAATTCTGAGTTTTCTGCTTGTCCTTTAACATCTGTATGTGTTCGTAATACTTGTTCAAGTTTATCTGATGATAATCATACTTGTTTTCTTGTTAGTTGTCAATCTAACACTAATTGATCTGCCTGGTTTAACGAAGGTTGCTGTAGGTATACTTTCTAACCAGTTTCATTTCTCAATTGAACAATAATTTCTACATGTTACCAATTTCTAAATGATATCACTTTTATTTTTATTTTCAATCTAGAGGGACAGCCAGAAAGTATTGTTGAAGATATTGACAATTTGGTTCGCTCATACGTTGAGAAGGTGATTAAAAGATTCTCCTCTACACATACATCCACTACCACTGCCACTACCAGTTTTTAAAAGGGGAATTTCGCTCTTGGTTCATCTTCACAAAAACTTGATATTTTTACCATGACTTAACAACATAGAAAAGTAATGCCTGATGGCTTTACTTCTAACTACATTTCCTATTTTTAAGAAACTTAATTTTTTTAATAAAATATATTAATACCTATTGTCAATCACATACTGTAGTTTTTCTTTCAGTGTTTAGAATTTGAACAAAATGATAGATGAATATTGTCATGGATACTTGGGGGTCATGACTATAGTCTTTGCAATTTACTTATAGCTGGTGTGGACGCTCTCCCCATCATTTGCCTGATTTGATAGCCCTAAAAAGTTGTGCTTTGTGTTTTTAACTTGGTATCGTAGCCAAATTGTTTAATTCTGGCAATAACACCAGCCAATCAGGACGTAGCTACATCAGATGCCATTAAAATGGCTAGAGAAGTTGATCCTACAGGTATACTTGTTTCATCTTGTTAGTTGTTAATACTCCTTCTCATGTATTCATTTTCCTGTTTTTCTCATTATGTGCTTGTGGTTTCTCCTCTACAATAAATTCATAATGTTTTTCTTTCAGGTGAAAGAACATTTGGTGTGTTGACAAAGTTAGATTTGATGGACAAAGGAACAAACGCTTTGGAGGTAAGAATTGAAGCTCTGAATTATATGGTCACGAATGTAGTACTTAAATTTCTTAAATCCATAGGGACGTGGTCATAGAAATTTTAATTACTATGGTCATAATGTTTTCATTTGGTTCGTAATGAAGGTTCTTGATGGAAGAGCATATCGACTTCAACACCCATGGGTAGGAATCGTGAACCGTTCGCAGGAAGATATTAACAAGAATGTTGATATGATTGCTGCTAGGCAACGGGAGCGAGAATTTTTCTCGAGCAGTCCTGATTATGGGCACCTGGCCAGCAAAATGGGTTCAGAATATCTAGCAAGGCTTCTCACAAAGGTTTCTATTGATTATTTCTTCCTTTTTTTGCGGCAATTAAAATGATGGGATGGGCATTTTATTTGATTCCTTTTTCTTATGCTTCTTTATAAGATTAATTGGTTACTCGAAGAATTGATTTTGTTTTCAGCATTTGGAGTCCCTGATAAGAGCTCGTATTCCTGGAATCTCCTCTTTAATTAATAGAGGCATTGATGACCTTGAAGCAGATTTGCGCCACCTGGGCAAACCAGTTGCTGTTGATGATGGGGTGAGTAGTAATGGGGTATTATTGTTGCTAGGGTTAATACTAGTGTTGGTCTTGCATTTGATTTTGGTCCTGTAGTTCTAGTCTTCGTACTTACTTCGGAAGGAGCTAACCTGAGTTGAAGTATAAGAACGAAAGTATAGAGACTAGTTAGCATCAAAATTTTATGCAACTAGAGGATACTAAAACCAACAATCTAAAACAATATAAACCAAAATTAAAATTCAATATCAGGAATAACAATAGGGTTAGGGGCAATTTTGTCCTATAAGTTGTTACTAAAGAACAATTTTACCTCCGAAGTATAACAAAGAGAATAATTTTGACATGACTATTATCTTAATTAATTTTAATCATTAATTAATTAAATATATAAGCTGACAATTTACATATCATCACATTATTTTTATTAAAATACAAATTTATCATAGGAATCTATATATCATCTATTTCATTTTTTTTAATCTATATATCATTTATTTCAATTTTTTATAGTTAGATTTAAGATTTTTAAGATAAATTTGTACTTTAAAAAAAATTACATGTGAATTGTTAATTTAACATAAGTGGTTACCTAACTATTAAAATTAATTGGGATAATACTAAAGACAAAATGGTTTTCTTTTTAACATTTTCAGGAGAAAATTGCCTCTTATAAACTTTTAGAATAAAACTGCCCCTTCATCTATAACAATAATAGTAATCTTTATTTTTATATCTATATATTCTATTATAACAATAATAGTAATCTTTATTTTTATATCTATATATTCTATTATCTAATTTATATCTAAGATAAAACTACGTTTATACAGTCGCAAGGTGGATATAATTTTTGTCAAATTTATTTTGATCTTTTCAGGCTCGGCTGTATACGATCCTCGAATTATGTCGTGCGTTTGACCACATGTTTAAGGAGCATTTGACTGGAGGGTAAATTAACTTCGTTCGTCTACTCTTATTTTGTCTAATGTTCTACTTTTTTCGAATTAAAATGACAACCATTTCAAGTGGATGCTTGAGTTCATTAGGTTATAATTTTTCCGGGAAGGAAATTTCTCGACTTCATTGCATTGCTTTTTCTTAGGAGACCTGGTGGTGATCGAATTTATGGAGTTTTCGATTACCAGCTTCCTACTGCGCTGAAAAAGCTTCCCTTTGACCGTCATCTGTCGTTGCAAAATGTGAGAAGGGTTATTTCAGAGGCAGATGGCTACCAACCTCATCTAATAGCCCCCGAACTAGGTTATCGACGCCTCATCGATAGCGCACTTAATTATTTCAAAGGTCCAGCTGAAGCTTCGGTGGATGCTGTAAGTGCTTCTGCGTTACACAGTTCAATCTGGTTCACCTTTTTTCTATTGTAATATCATTGTGTCCAATCTCGACTACGGACTTTATATGCCGTTAAACTTTTCAGCTGTCTAGTTGGTGAAAAGCGATTTATATATTCAATTTCATAGATAGATTCATATGTTATCGAAATTTACCAAGCTTGTTTCTTCTACACCACTTGTTTTGTGGCAGATTCACTTCATACTAAAGGAAATCGTCAGGAAGTCAATTGCAGAAACGCAGGTTTGAAAAAGGGAAGGGGTGGGAAGCCAAATAAGGAAGTGCAATGAGGGAGTAGCAGTTTTCTCCCAAGCAGTTCCTAATGTTAATTCTTGAAATGGTGCAGGAGTTGAAGCGCTTTCCAACTCTGCAAGCAGAGATAGCAGCGGATGCAAATGAAGCATTGGAGAGGTTTCGTGGAGAGAGTAAAAAGACAACCTTGCGACTGGTGGAGATGGAATCTTCATACCTGACGGTTGATTTCTTCCGGAAACTACCGCTAGAAGTCGACAAGGGAGGGAATCCAGTTTCCTCCTCCGCCGATCGATATGCTGAGGAACACTACCGCAGAATAGGATCAAATGTTTCATCTTATATTGGAATGGTGTCACAATCGCTGAGGAATACTATTCCCAAGGCTGTGGTTCATTGTCAAGTGAGGGAAGCTCAACGATCTTTACTTGACCACCTCTATACCAAACTGGGCAAAAAGGAGGTATCTAACTGACCAACTACTCTAACATAAGTGACTCCTCGGAACAAATCAAATTATTTGAACCTATCATTTAAAAATAAAAATAAAAAATTATTTTGGGAGAATGACATATAGGTCTCAATTAAGGGAAATAATTCATTATCAAATCCTATAAGTTGTTAATAAGAACTAATTCACTTGATAATTTCCCTATTCACTAATCAATAGAGATTTTTCCAATATTATTTTTTGTTGTTGGGACTTGCAAGTAATTTTCTTTTTCCAATATTTTTTTTTTGTTGGGACTTACAAGTAATTTTATTTTATAAAGTATTATTAATTAATCACCAAGGAAAATAAAATAAAATATCATTTTCTAATGTGGTTGATTGAAAAGGAATAAATTCCTTTTAATTAATCACCAAGGAAAATATTATTTAAAATGGTGAAAATAAAGTGGAGCTTTACAAGTTTGATAGACACGGTATAGCTGATGTATAATTTACATCATCATATATAAATAGAAAAATGACCATTAATACCGCTTATTAGTTCTTTGGAAGTTTCTAGTTGAAACGGGGAGTGGGGGTCAACTCATTTTTTTTCCCAACTGACTTGCCGTTTATCTTTTAGGGAAGGCAACTTGCGGAGCTGTTGGGTGAAGATCCTGTGCTGATGGAAAGGAGGCAACAATGTGTCAACAGGCTTGAGTTATATAGGTGTGCTAGAGATGAGATTGATGCAGTTTCATGGTCGAGATGAGATGATGGGGGGTTCTACCTATTCTGAGGATGGTTGAGATTTGAGAACCTGTTAAAATGCGTGCGTTCAAAATTCTTGGTTGAAATTCAAGGGAACAATTTATGCAAGGCCCAAGGGAAGAAATTTGATGTTGGAACTTTTTTCTAATTAATAAACTAAATGCTTGTTTATGTTTGATAGAATATAGAGAATAGAGGTTTTCGAAATCACACGCTTCCTCTTCCTTTTCTGCCTATTTAACATTATACCCTGTTTAGTTTTTAAATGCAGGCAAATATCTCTAAGAATGATGTATATTGTTGAAGTTAAAGACTGCGGCCGGAGTCCTGTTACACAATTTTGCTAGTTTTCAGATCACAATAGTAAAGAACTAGTACAAAAGGAATGGGATTACTTTTCGGGATTGACTGCAGCAACGTGAGATTGTTTCAATTCACAATCAATGATTGGATAGTATCGCTTGGAAGCAGAAGGATCCGCCCGAAAAAACAACTTATTTTTGCCTAGAAATTTCTGCCGCTTATTCATCAAAGCTATATAGTTCACTGCCTAAGAGCACCAGCTTTGTCAAGTTCTTCCAAAGCTGCCCATAATTTTGGATCGTCATAATCTTTGATCACGAAAGTAGGTTTTGCCTCCCACAACAAATGCTCTGGGTTTCTGGTAGCCAGACCTACAACAGGCATCCCAGCTGCCACTCCAGCTTTGATTCCAGAAACGGAATCCTATCAAAAGAAAGCCACGCTTGTAAGATCCTGAGAAGGTAAACATTAATCTATGAAAGGAAGATCACAAGCATGCAGACCTCAAATACCAAAGTGTGATCCTTGGATGCCTTCACTGCTTCAAGACCCTTTAAGTACGGATCCGGATGAGGTTTAGCATGTTCACATTCACTTCCAATAATCACAGCTTGGAAAAAGTTTGTGAGACCAAGGATGGATATCATTAGTTCTGCATTTGCTCTTGGAGCGTTGGTCACTGCAGCCCGCTTCAAGCCACGCTCTTCGACCCATTTTGTTACTTTGTAGAGGCCATTTATGGGCTTCAGTTCCTCAGCTGCCAATCTGGTCCGTCCATCAAATAAATTATTGTCTGAAGCATTAAAAAAATAAACCCACAATAATAAAGAAAGCAGATATTACTTCCGGAACATGGCTTCTTTATCATCTATAAACTTTAACCCCCGTTGCAAATCACCAGGGAAGAGAGCCAATGCAGTGTCATCGTTGTGTTTGCCAGCAGCAGTTTCAATAAAGAATTCCTCTGTTATTGGATTCCCTCCGTTGAAACCAATCTGATCATCCCCAAAGCTTCTACATTAATTCTATAATAACTTGGCCAATTTATATATATGATCAAAACAATAGTACAATCAAAACCTATAGAAAATCTAGACATCTGTCTTTTAAATTTTTGTCCAAGAAAATCGACCTCTTGAAGCATTTCTCGGAAAGCATAATAATGAAGGGGATCAGAATCGCAAATAGTTCCATCAATATCAAACAGCACTGCTTCAAGGGGAGCAAGTCTGGCAAGCGAACTGTTGCTGCAGCCACAACATAAAGGCCATGAGTGGCAAATCCAGAGAAGCTAGCAAAATAGCAGATAGGATAGAGTTTGGTTCATGGCGGAAGTAGTATGTTAGCTGATAAAATATAGAATCTAGCGATTGATTATTGTATATTTCTCAAGTCAAAGGGCTGTAACCAGTAAGACACTTAAAACACGATACAAAGGCTAACTAAATATTTACAGAGATACAAAATATTTAACATTAAAGCCACTAATGAAACACAATATTTACAGAGATACAATTTGACTGCATAGAAAGCCACTCTGCTAGATACCATGGTAAACTGGGAACCTGATAGAAGCTTATAAGCTGCCTGATCTCAAATTTAACATTAAAGCAGCTTCTCAACGCAATAAGCATTCTTTCATCAAGATTATATTGATACAATACTGGTAAGTCACTGAGCTATGAAATATATACTATCAGAATAAAAAAGCAATCATATTCAGAACAAGCCCCAAAAGCCAAAATTGATCTGAGATGATAATATAACATGTATTTCCATCATTAATACAGGTTCTCTTTAGTAACAAAATTATTAATATATATCAACAAAACATGACTTTGTAATGATTTCCGAAATGGGGAAAGTGTTATATCGACGCAAAATTAGTATGATGTTGACGAAAAAAATAGCCCAAAAATGGTCTTCTATGTTGGAAATTATGGGACACCCGAAACCAGAGAATCTTTCAAGATCAACAAATAAATTCCGATGCAATGCCTCACACTGTTAATGTCCTTACTGAACATACACTTCGGGTTAGGAGTACGATCCAGTTTTTTGTTAACGAGCGTACCTAACACTGCTCACTTGTTCTTTTGTACACCCTACTGATATGAAGTTTTGATTTATTAATATAATTCCATTTCCAGTAAAAAAAATAGCCCTAAAATTGATATCGAGATCGGGCGGAAATCTAAATGATAAAAACGACGAACAAAGACAGTGCCCTGATTCATCCATTAAAAGAAATTTTGATTTGCATTACATTGGAAGTCCTGCAGGGAAATGGCAATGAAAACAAATCCAGCCAGGCTGTTCAGACTAAATATTGATCCATATCCAACTTAAATCGGATATCAATATATTTCACGGAGATGCAAATGAAAAGTAGGACTGATAGTTCCTTAACAATTAAAGAACGACTGAATCAATAAATTAGCGCCGAAAAAGGAATTTCAAAGAGAAATATTCAGACATATGCTTCGATCAGCAAGTGAAGAAAAAGTTGCAAGGAAATGAAGCATTGAATGACGAAGGCTCACAAGAAATTTAAAATGGAAGCCAGTATCCACGAGCATTTAAAAGCAAAGGAAATGTGAAATCGACGCTATCAGTTTTATATACTCCTTCTAATGCAGAGGTAAACAAGAATTGAAGTTTTACAATCGAAACCAACGCTGTTGCAGATAATCGTATTGAAGCAGAAGCGTTACCTTTCTGCGCAATTATCCGAAGATGCGGTCATGGTTCATCAAAATTTTTCCTGCCAAACTTGTTTATTCTATTTTCTGAAGCTGGGTATTTATTCACGTCATGAATGACCAAACGGAATCTGCCATAGAATAAACCAAGGATGAGGAAAAATAACAACCATTGAAGATTCTCCTATTTAAAAAACAAGTATGCCGGGATTTCAGTGATATAAATTGGGAATGTGAAATTATCTTTTTATTTTTAATAATTGATATTTGGATATTACATAATATGAAGTTATATGACTAAGTTTTATATATTTGCCAATCCTCACTTTACAACTCATTAATATATAACTTGTCAAGGAGACAAATACATTCACAAATGTAAAACTTGTTAAAATAAGAGTATGAATTTGTCAAAAAAATATAGGTTAATGTACTCATTAATGTATAACATGTCATTATAAATATATAGATTTATCAGAATAAGCCGCACGTATACTTGACAATATATAACTTGTCAAAATTGACATGTTATCAAAACTCTCTTCTCCAATCATGATTCACACAAGACCAAGCCAAGCAATGTGTGTGATTTGACAAGTTATACATTAACAAGTGTATGTCTATTTAAACAAGTTTATCCACCTATTTTGACAAGTTTACGTGTTTATAGTGATAGGTTATACATTAGCAAGTATGTATGTCTATTTTGATAAGTTTATATACATGTGTGCACATTTTGACAACATTAACTATATGTACATATTTTGATAAATTTATATATCTATAATGGAAATATACATTGACAAATGTATATGTTTATTTTAACACGTTTATGTGTCTATAATAACTAGTCAAAAAGTGGCAAATGACAAAGCTTATCTATGTTAATTATTGTCATTTTCAAGTACAACTTTCAATAGCTTTTGTTGACAAGTGAACAAAATCGTCTATGTTAATTAAAACAATTTTTTTGGGGAAAAAAAACTAAAACAATTTTCATTGATCAATGGATATATCTATATTAACAAGTCCTAAAATAATTATTAATAAGTACTTCAACCTAGTCATATAACTAAATATCATATAAGATTTAAATATCAATTACTAAGTTAAGAAGATAATTTTACATTTAAAATATATATTATTGAGGTCTCTAAGGATTTTTTTGATAAAGGATCTACAATAAGACTTTTTGTCTTTAATTTTTTCCAGTCCTTAACATCTAAATGTGATTTTTCCTTAAAAAGAAAAGGAATGAAATTCATGCGGAGATGCTGTAACTTTTATTATTATCATTATTTCCTCGTGAGTTGTGACTTTATTTTATTTGAAGGGAAAACGAGTACAACTCCGATTAGATCTACAAATGGCTAGGAAATGGAATTCATAATCAATTTCTCTTCTTATACTTCTTCAGCTATTTTCCTCCCTTTACTTCCGTCCATATTCCCAAATTTTTGAACCGGGTCAATGCCGCCACAACAACAATAATTAAGTTATTAGGTGGAAATGAATTATAAAATAATTAAAATATTTGTCTTTGCATCAATAAATATTATATTATTGAGAAAATATATTATAGATTTAAATTAGGCTAGTACTGGGCCCCATTAAGGATCAACCTTTTATTTGTGAATTTAAAAGAGTCTACCTTTCAAAGTTCCATTTCTTTTTACATCATGTATGATGCAAGCCCCACCTTTAACTTAAAATGGCTAACCTGATGGATTTGACTCATTTTAACGGTTCTACTAAAAACAATTAAAAACTATTTTTATGTTTAACTAGATAAATTCTTTTCACATATTTATATCCTTTGAAGCAAAGTCACTTAGAATAATTTTAGAAAAAATGTTAAATATAATTTTTGGTCTTTTAAATTTGTTCTCATTTTAGTTTTTGTCTCTTAAATTACACACTACACGTTTGCCTCTCAACTTTTATTCCATTTAAATCAAATTGCCTTTATAATTTAAGAAAAACTTCAACAATTTTACTTTTAAAAGGGACTAAAATCTATAATGTAAAACTTAAGGCACTAAAATCGAAATGAGGGTAAACCTAATGGTCAAAAAATATATATATTTACTCGTCATTTTATTGTCCAAAGTATAATCCCTCCACAAATATTTATCTTCAATATGCGCATATTGGGAAGCTTTTTTGTTTGGTTCTTACTTCTTCACTGTCATTTTCAACGGACCCCCACGCAAAATAGTGAAGGGCTTGCTCTTTTCGCTGAACTTTCCGAACTCAAGAACCAGACAGATTTCCCCAACCCACTAACCCAAAGTTCTAGCCACTCTCTTTGACACGTCAATTCCAATTTCATCATTTTTCTTTTTAAAGAATATATAGAGTTTCTGGTAAAGAAAATAAAGTAGATTGCAGATCACGTTTAATACCTTAACGCAGATCTTGGACTCGTTCTTGAAAGCAGGCCTCATTTCTAGTTGGGCTATTTCTTGTTTTAACTAGCCATTTCACGCCCTGCGTTGCACAACATGCATGGCATAGCATTGTTATAAAAAAAATTTACCAAAAAAAAAAAAAAGCATTGTTATAAAAAAATTTTTAAAAAAAACATGGCATGAATCAATGTTGTGTAACTGCTTTCAGGAAATTTTCATCTCAATGTTCATTAAAGTACGTTAACAATGATCGCTACTTGCTTACCTTTGGGAAAGAAGAAATTAAATGATGCAATAGGAGGAACTGGATTCCGGGCCTATCCTTGGGATAGGCAAGGGAAGCTTGTCCGTATGGAAGAACTGCTGGCCGTCCAGATCTAATTATTTTTTAAAATTTTTTTATTTTTTTCTATATAAAAAATCATTTTTTTGGAAAATGTTAGTTCAAAGATTAGCTTTATTTTAGGTTCTTTACCCATTCGTTTTTTTAAGAAAATAAAAAGTAAAAAAAAAAAAAAATTGGGCCGTCCAGATTTAGGAGCTTGTTTGTACGGACGAGCTCAAGAATAGGCAGAAAAATGGGATCCTCCAATAAGAGATGATGAATTAAACATGTCTCTCTTCTTGCCGTGAACATAACAATGCAAGATTTAGGGACAGAGTATTCTTGTCATTGTCAGGTACCAAAATTTTCACTGTCATGTATTCCTCTAATCCTAAATATGAGACATAATAAATTAATTTGAGAAGATTAAGAATGATAGTTAAATTAGTTAACACGATATCTTTTTTCTAAAACACCTTGATCATTTTCTTTAATTTCCTAATTCCGTCCCTCTCCCACTTAATTATTGTTAAGAGAATATCAATGTGACCAACTTAGGAAAAAATTGATAAAAGTGTAAAATAGGTCTTAACATTTAAAACCAATTAACCCTCCAATTAAGTCTCACATTAAGGGGACCGGAGGGAGTATCTCACATTCTTTCAAGTCAAGAAACCATGCAGTAAATTAGCCTTGGCGCAGATTTTTCAGCAAAGACAAGATCAGTATTCAGACTTCTTCCTCTTTATAGCAAGCATTCCAGAAGTTGAAAGGTACACTCACCTCAAGCACTTCTTATGGAGAATTTGTACTCAATCCCAGCAAAGGGGAGCCCTTTTGAAGAAAAGTTGCTGTCGTTCACCTAGTTGTCCCAGCTTTCATAGCTGAAACCTTTCAGCATATGATTGAAACGGTGTTCACAGAATCAGAGCTGAGTGATCACTATTATGGAAAGCACATGGTTCTTCAATTGCTTTTCTTCTGATCACTATGATGACTTTCTGTTTCTGGATAGCCATAATTTAACCTCAGTATCTTACTCTTTAACATGAAATTCTTTTTCCTCTCCTAAGAGCCTGTCATAAACAAGTATAGTTGAAAAGGAAGTCTCAGTAAAATCCTCCTTAAAAGCTTAACCTTTATCTAGATCTGAGATTTTATTCCTCAATTGAATCTTCAAGGGATAACTTCATTTGAGTACCTAATTCATTCAACATTGAGTACACTATCCTTTTCCTAGGGACCGAATTTTTGCTTAAAATATTTTTAGATTCAAAATCTTCAAGATGAACCAAGCTGGAAGCTGACTGCTTCTGTAATCCCTTTTCTTTTATCATCAACCTCACATGTTCAACATCATCCCATTTACCTTCAGCAGCATATATATTTGATAGCAATATATAGGGGCCAATATCATGTGGCTCCAACTCAATAAGTCTCTTTGCCACAATCCTCCCAAGCTCTGAATCTGAGTGGGTCCTGCAAGCAGATAGTAAAGCTCCCCATAAGGCAGATCCACCTTCACCCTTGATAGGGATGTTTCTTATAAGCTCCTCTGAATTTCTCATCAAACCAGCTCGAGCAAGGAGATCAACCATGCAACCATAGTGTTCAACCTTGGGTTCAATCTTGTAAACGCGATGCATGAGATCAAAGTACCACCAACCTTCCATAACCATACCGGTGTGAGTGCACGCAGATAAGATACAGACAAACGTAGCATCATTTGGCTGTGGACCTATCTTCTCCATCTCCATAAATAATTCCAGAGCTTTCTCACCATTGCCATGTAAACCATATCCCATGATCATGGAATTCCATGATACAACACTTTTGATTGGCATCTCATCAAAAACTTGTTTAGCCATATCCGTAGCCCCACACTTTGTATACATTGTCAGAAGACTCGTCGAAAGTAAGACGTCGGATTTAATGCCCTTACTTTTGATATAAGAATGAACCCTTCTACCTATATCAAGCCTCCCTAAATTCGCACATGCCGTAAGAACACTCACCAGAGTAGCCTCATTAGGCATAGCTTCTCCTCTTTCCATCATTCTATCAGCCAGTCTCAAACATTCGTTGAAATTTTTAGATCGCACATAAAGTGCCAACATAGAATTCCAAGAGATTACATTCCTAACGGGCATTCGATCAAAAAACTTACGAGCTAAAGAAACGTTTCCAATCTTTGCATACCCGTCAATCATAGAATTCCAGGACACCACATCTTTTGTTAGCATTCTGTCAAACAATTCTTGTGCAGCTTCCAAATCGCCAATCCCCACATACCCAGCAACCATAGAATTCCAGCTAAATACATCTCTTTCAGACATTTCATCAAAAAGTTTGCGTGCTGCACCAATTTCCTTATTATTCACATACCCATCAATCATCGAATTGTAACTCACCAAATCCAATGCATACCCTGCGTCAAATAGCAACCGAGCATCTCCAATTCTCCCACAAACCGAGTACATATGAATTAGTGAGTTCCGAGTAAACAAATCTGATTCAAACCCGAATTTCACAATCCTAGCATGACTCTTTTCCCCTTCTCGTTCCGACCTTACCTCTGCACAAACTTTTATCAAAAGAGGAAAAGTATAGTGATTCGGATTGACCCATCTACTAACCATTTTCTCGTAATAGAAACTCAGAGCACTACGAAAATCATTCATACTCGCATATCCTCTCATAATAGTATTGCATAGAAAAGCATCTGGTTCATCCAGATAACTAAATACGTGAATGGCGTGCGGAATCATACGTGAAGTCGAGCAAAGTTTCTTCATGGCTCTCCCAGCAGCTAAAGGGTGTTGAAATAGCCCAGAAACCATGAGTTGGGCATGGACTTGGTTAAACTCTTTGATCCCAGTGCTTGTTTCTAATGTACACAGAATGGGATGGGTTAGCTTCAAAATGGGTGACCCTCGTTCGTCGAAGTCCAAGCTTTCGTCTTCACGGTCAAGCCATAGTCTTGGCAGGGGTTCGGAAAGATTCTTACGGGATCTAAGAATCTTGTCCAGCGCCAGTGAAGTTGATTTTGGGGAAGGTTTACGCCAAACAGCCATCTCGATTTGTGTGCTCCAGTGACTGAAGTGAGCATGGAAGCAAGAGGCGCTAAACCCGTGGTGGCGTCATTGTAAGTCGACTGAGAGCTAGGAAGTCTTTGTTTCCCGCGTTCAAATATTTCTCATCAGTTATTATAACTCCAGAATCGCAAAAGAAGTGCTGGATGGAAGAAATGTTTTTAATCCTTAATTGAGTGATTAATTAAAGTTAAAATTTTAAAAATTTCACATAAGTAATTTCTTATTAAAATGAGTTATAAATTTCAAATAAATGTTTCATTGGATGGATAAAAGAATTAATGGCAATGGCATCACGCATAAGAAAATAACAATAGTATTAGCCACTGAATATTATTAAAATTAAAACTATTACCTTTTACATTTAATATAAGATTTTTTTTTATAGCATAAATTCTACTATAAACAAAATCTTATATTAAGAATTTGAGGTGATATAATATAATTTCACGTTCTTTTTTATTCCAAGCAAGCTAAATTTGTGTTACTGAACTTTTATTAGAAAGATTTGTATTAAATCCTCTCATTTCCTTCCTACCACCCAGGTTCTATTTATAAATTCATTTTGACCAAATCTCACGTATCAAAGAGAGATAGTTAACTATTCCCTTTGATCCTTATTATAAGGCATCAACTACCAAATGTATTTGGTCTTTTTTATAAGGCACTTGCTTGTTTCCAAGGAGCATTAATTATTTTTTTTCCATATATGCCCATAATTAATAGGGGCAGTAGGTGAGCGTAGTAATAATATAATATTAGAGTTTAGTGTAAATAGTAGGGGTAATATTGAAAATTACTTAAATTATAGGATAACTTTATTGACTTTAACTGTTTTTATTGATTTGTATGATTTGTTAATTGGTGTCTTATAATAAGGACCAGAGGGAGTAAATGATTATGGGTGTAAATTTTCAACTTTACCTTTATTTATGATTGAGTATTTTTTTTAACTCTTTCTTCTCTCCTTATCTTTATAAGTACAATTAATATGAGTAAAATTGTGATAATCTCATTTATTACATGAAACTAAATTTATAAATAGGACCAAATTCTTTTTGTCAAAATAGATTTATAAATAAGACTAAAATGATATACACCTTATCCGTCTCCAACTTGTCACGGCCTAGGATCCTATCGTATTATTCATTGCATGCTCTATACAAGACGCAAGACATCTCATAAGTCATGTACACATTTAACAAACATCAGACAGAACACAAGTTTTAGGATTTACCTAAAACAAAGCACACATGACTAGGATGGGGATAACTATGACACTTCACACCTTTTACAAGAAGGCAAACAAGGCAATTAATAGTAGCTCTTAACAAAAGAAAATTTGTGATATAAAGTTAGCCATTGTAATACGTGACAATAATAAATAAATAACCAACATATTACAGACTACACTGATTCCATTGCTACCTATCTACAAGTATTCTGAAAAATAGAATTTTATGTGATACTGTGTAAGTCTCTTGATAACGAAACTTTAAGCAAAACACGTTCCAAAACGAAAAGCAAGAAGAGAGACACAGAATGTCAAGACCAGGCACATTCAACAAGCACACCCGCCCGACTCAGGTTGAGAATCAGGGCCACTAGAAGACTTCAAGTTCACATCAACCATATCTTCGTGTTTTGTTGAAGACAGTGTTTCCATGCCAGGTAACGCAGTAGCAATTTTCCTAAAGAGGGCCTGCATACAGGTTTGGTTAAAAAAAAGGAAGATCAGATGCAAGTATGAAAATGAAAGATGCATAAGATTCCAGAACTGAGACAAATGCATTCAAACGACAGTGATCTGGTAAGTGAGGATTAAAGTCACAGCAATAATAAACAGATCTCCATATCGACTGATGATACAAAACTTATTCACCTTTTCTTCCAAATTAATGCACATTTACGGAAGAATTACAGCAAAAGAAGGAGCTATCAAGTTATATATATATATATATATACAGAGAGAGAGAGAGAGAGAGAAATGAGGGGGGTTAGTACCTTTATATTAAAGCCAGCTTTGGCACTAGCTTCAATAAACGTGGTATTCAGATCACGGGCTTTTGCTTCCCCTTCCTCTGTGGAGACTTGCCTGTAGGTTCATCATAGAAAAGGCTCATAAAGAAAAACACGTATAGCTGGGATTTGCTAATAGGAATTGGATAAAAAGAAGTGCATCTGAGAAATCAAAATCCAGAAGGACAAAGTATAGGAGCATACACTGGTTTGAAGTAATTTATGCATTGTAAATAGTAAGTGATGTATTCCAACATATATTGCAATTAATTAAATATTTCCTCTATATCTCGAAGAACATTGCATTTGCTGAGAATCATGCATTCCTCAAGCAAATTTTAAAGCCATTTCAGGGCTTTAAAAATAGAACAAGCCATTATGCACTCTGATAAAGTCACGATTCTGTTCAATAATCATTACCTCTTATCCACAATGTCAGTTTTGTTCCCCACAAGAACAATAATCACATCACTACCTCTCTCACTTCTCACCTCTTCAATCCAATTTGATGCGTTCAGAAAAGTCTGCCGGCCTACATATGAAAAATACAGAATAGACAAAAAAAATCCTTGAATGTTCTGGCAAAAATAAATTGAGAGCATATGACGCAAGTCATTCAGAAAGATCCAATAATGTGGCTAGATATCATAGGCAGCAATAGAAAAGTGCTGGCCCTGGATCGGAAAAAAGGGAGAGACAAGTTCTGATTTCACATTCATTGATGTTTTGTTGAACTCACATACCTCCCAAAGAAAAATGCTTCAGGAGCTTTATATGGAAGTGAGAGAATAGAAATGGGTGGAGGAGGGGGGGTATTTTGAAATTCTGCTTCCCAGAATAGAAAGCTACATACAGACTCCCTTCAGAAATAACTACTCTCGTTTGAAACACAAAAACTGAACAGCATGGTCACTGCGGTCTAAGTTACTTAACCAGCATAACACACACACACACACACACAAATAAGCAACTTTATTAGAAGCTCTAGTTAATTACTGTTGTTAATATGCAAAAGTTGTAAGAAAAAAAAAATTCACTATTAAGCGAGGAATAGGTAAAAGAGAAACATGTCCTGAATGGCATACTTGCAACATCATAGACAATAACAGCAACAGCTGAATCCCTAATGTAGCTTGGAATAAGACTTCTAAATCTTTCCTGTCCAGCTGTATCCCTGTTACCACATTGTCACGCACATGAAAAGACATTAAAAGGTTCTTTTTCCAGCTGGGGGGATTAAAAAGAATGTTTGCTGATAAAGAAATGGAGTCATCCTTTGGTAAGAAACCCATAAACTGTCAATTGAATACATTAAGCTCCTTAAACCTCACATTGATTCACCAATTGTATCAAGAAGTAGGGCATAAAGCCATCATACAAAGCAAGACAAATGTGCTATTAGAGTATAATGAGTTAGAAGTAGTTGAGTTAAAATAACGGAATTAGTTAGCATTTAGTTAACAGCTGTTAGTAATTTATTTGTAACAGCAGTGTATATAAGGACAGGAGTATATTTCAATAGTTTTAAGAAATAATATTCAGATTTCTTCATTTTCTCTCTTCACCGTGTGATGGTATCAGAGCTATGGGGCCATTGACTTCGTTCTCATTCTGTCAGCTTCTTCTCCGTTTTGTTTCATTCTTCTTCCTCTATCTTTCATTCATTTCTCTTCCAATTTTTCTTCGATTCAGTTTTCATTTCTCCATGGCTAACAACTCAGTGCCAAATTCTTCTCAATCTTCCTCTGCTTTTACCGGAAATCCTAACGGTGTCTTTCCCTCAACACTTCTCGAGGCTGTTCAAAATGTAGCTAGTTTATTTTATTTGCATCCTAATGAGAATCCTTCATTAGTTTTGGTTTACCCGGTTCTCTCTGGTCCTAATTACCATTCTTGGGCTTAGGTGATGAAGACGGCATTCGTGTCTAAGAATAAGACACGATTCATCGATCGATCAATTCCAGCTCCAAGTTCTATGGATCTGATTTTTCCTGCGTGGGAACAGAGTAAAATGATGGTGCTTTCTTGGCTCACTAGATCTCCGTCACCGACTATAGCACATAGCATATTGTGGATCGATCATGTTTGTGATGTCTGGGAAGATCTCCGAGACTGATTTTCCCAAAATGATGTGTTCCGTCTAGCTGATTTGCAAGAAGAAATTCAGAGTTTGAAGCAAGGTGATATGGCTGATGAGCCACAAATGTACCATGTGTTAAGGCACAATTTGAGTTTGAAATTGATCAAATATAATTAAAAAGCTTAAGGATAATAAGCTAAAATCATGGTTTTGATGTCAGGCATACCTTCACAAGTGTTCCTGTGTGTTTTGTAGGTTTTATCCATAAAAAGAAGCTATTTGAAGACTCTGCGGAAGTCAAAAAGTGAAGCCACAAAGAGGAAACAGTAAGTTGGCGCCCAGGGCGCCAATACTATGCAAAAGTGGCGCCCAGGGCGCCACTTCTAAGGAGAAACAGAAAGTTGGCGCCCAGGGCGCCAACTCTCTGTCCATTTGGGGAAAATGGCGCCCAGGGCGCCAAAAGTGGCGCCCAGGAAGCCAGAAGTGCGATAAACCTGATTTTTAATTTTTGGAAAGTTTTTGAGCCACGAAAAAAGAAGGAAAATCAAGGATTTTAAAGATTTGGAAACCCAATTGGATCAGAAAACAAAAAAGAGGCAACCCTAGCACTAAAAAGAAGAACTTCTAACGCAAGAAACAACTCTACGACATTGGAGAGGAGATCAAAACACTTGTGGAGATTCACCTTTCCCAATATCTGGAGAATCATTCCATCTTCATCTTTTCTTCTTTGTTTTGTTAATCTAGCCATGCTTGGCTAATTTCCTTTTTGTAGTTAGGACTAGGATGAACCCTATGCAAATTTGAGTATTTGGTTGAATTCTTGTATGAATCTTGGTTTTTTTTATTGAATGAATTTTCTTTGCTTAATGCTTTCTTGAAGATTGATCACCTTTAAGATTGTCCATAGGTTGATGTATGACAATAGAGATGTTGGTGCATCTAACTGGAACTTGTTAATTCATCATAAAATTGCATGACCTAGACATAGGCTTACAAATTTATGCGATCATAGGATTCTAGTTCAAGATTTGATCTTTCTAGACAATACTAAGACATTAGGTTGTTTTTAAAGATAAAATAGGCTAAGGTAGCATCAAGACATTGGGACTTAGTCTAACCTTAGAGAATCGATCGTCAATCTGGGAGTAATAATCAATTAGATCTTTAATCCAAATACTTGAAGGAGCATAGGGGGATTCTAAGTCCTAGCTACGTTTTACTCGACTGATTATCTTTTCTAAACATTCTCTTGCGAATCTTCATCTTGAATTCTTTTCTTTCTTTGATTCTTAGTTACAACTCATCTTTTATTACTCAAAATTGTCCAACTAAGGTGAAAATAGCGAATTAATGATTGAATAACTATTCTTCGTGGGACGATACTTTCTCACTACTTTATTACTTGTAACGACCGGTGCTTTTGCCGAAGTCGCCCCTATCAATGGCTATAAGTGAATACTTTACCAAGCTTTCTAGGATGAATTTCTTACTATGTGACCTGTGCTATCGTGTTCTTGTACTCCACGATGTTTTGTTGGTGCTCGCTGATCTTTACAAGAAACACGTGGAACAAGTTTATGCGGTTTGGTTCTTGAAAGGCTTAAGTGATAGGCTTACTTCTATTAAATCACAAATTATGTTGATTGGCCCATTACCATATGTTAATCGTGTTTTTTTTGTCATTGGTTACTCAACAAGAAATAGAGTTGGGATTTTAGGGAAAAGAGGCTGTTACTTTGCCTAGTAAATCGTCAGTTCTGCATTATCACTCCACAGGATCAAACAAGTCGACTTTCGCTTCAATTAAACAATGTACTCTACTTACTATGGAAAATATAAACATACAGAGGCCACGTGCTACACGAAACATGGTTTTCCACTAGGATTTAAGTTTAGAAATTCTTCTGTTAGTCCTATTTCATCTGAGAATGTATTATATGGTAAATATTCTACTGAACATGCTAAAGAGGCTAACATCTTACAGTTTCACTCCAAAGTAATATCAAAAGTTGTTAGCTCTAATTCAATCTAATCATTCATCTTCACAACCCTTAGCTTCCATTAATAATGTTTCTACTTCTGGCATGTCCTCTATTTTTGCCATTTAATTTCTTCTTTTTCTAATTCTTGGATCATTGATTTGGGAGTTTGAGATCATGTATGCTCTTATCCACCTATATTTTCTTCTTATACTCAAATACATCCTATGAGTCAATCTTCCTGATAAATCATGTGTCACAACTATTTCAAATTTTGACGATTAACATCAGTTTTTCTAACGAATTAGGGTAATATTACTACGTTTTGAAACTTTACTTTTGAGATAAGAAAAACTTCCAGAATAACATTACATTTAAGTTTATACTTTCGGAGCAGATTTACTATTTAACCCTTGAGTAAACATTAATACTATCCTTATATGGGGGAAGCAAACTTTGTTCGATTAAAAACTACACATCAGAATTTAGTGTTATCATATCTCTTTATATTTATGGAAGATGAGCTAAATTAGAATGCCATTATAAAAGCATTTTCACCCCACACACGTTCATTCATTTAAATATTCAAATAACGAAAAACTTCTTTGTAAATTCATTTCCCCCTCCATTTAGAATTCCCAAAATGATGATGCCACGTCTTACCACAACTGCAGTCGAACAGTTCGATCTTCAAGATGCATAGTTTTGGATAGAAAATCAATACCGATTGTAGCCTGTACACGAGAAAGGGGGGAAAATCTGAGTACTAGCAAAATGAAACGTAAAATCAATTTTGAATAAAGAAGATCAGTAAGTGCAGGATTTTACAAGCTTATTGTGCTTCTTAAACAACCTACAGCTGAATGCAAGCTGCATAGTTCACATTAACGTGCACCCAATGAGAAGAAAGCAAAAATGGAAATGATCTAAATAACCCAGATTTACATATAGACTGTGCGAGTGTGCGTGATACGTATACCAATATCACGGTGAAAAATATTCAAACTATGATTGTACTTGTTGCAGATGAAACCTGAAATTTTGACGCATAGAATAGTTGTTTAAGGCCTAACGTTGCTTTGCATTACTATAACATCATACGGCCTTCTATTGGTTACTATACGAATGAAGAATATCTATGAGTCGAGTCAAATTTCTCCCATGAATGTGTAGAGATTTTTTTTGGTTATTTTTGGGGAGATTTGCGAAACCCACAACCTAGAAGAAGCAGCAACTTTGTCTCACAGGAAAACTGCGATCTCTTGAACCAGTTCCCAAACCAAACAGGAAAGAAAATAATTACAGAACGATCTATCATAGAAACCGTCAGCATTAGCAATGGGTGGTTAATCGATAATGAGATTCCGATCTTTCTCCTGGACAATGATTATGATTCCGTTCTAGCTATATCATATTTCATTTCATTTTTCCCAAAAGAAAAGGTCACAATCTCAGGGAGGAAAAACAAACAGAGATTGTCGATGTTCTTAGCGCGCTATTGCATGAGAAAATTCAGATTCCAATGTAGATACGTAGAAGAGCTAAGATTATAAACAGCAAAACATGGCCCTTTTATTTATATATCAGCAAAATATTTCCGGTGCCAATAATTTATCAGATTTGATTTTTACAGAGGGTAAATGAATCTGAGTAATGGCAAATAATACCTGATAGGTGGTGTCAAATTTATCATACATGAAGCGAGTGATGATGCTGGTTTTGCCCACCGACTGATCACCCAAGAACACCAGCTTGTACTTTGCAAGAACAGAAACTGGTGCCATTATAGAAATCAATGATGCAGAAAATCTGAGCGTGATTGAACATAATGGTTAATTCGCTTTGCCAAACGCCGATTCCGATTGCCTCGTGTGATCTTTTTACAACTAGGAAGGATAACGAGATTGACAACTCAAAAAAAAAAAAATTGCATACGTAGTTATTTAACGGTATGCATGGATTTATTTTTTATACCTTCATACCTGTGTCTTCTATTATAACAGTGGATCCGATATGCGGTTTAGCTGATTGTTTTTGAACCACTTTCCCTACCCATCCCAAGGATGGGCAGGGAGAGCTCCTCCCATCTGAACCAGATTTATTTTTTTTAACTCTCATTTTTTAAATGAAAAAATTATTTTTTAAAAATATGTTAGTTGAGAGATTATCTTTATTTTAGATTCTCTATCCATTAAAATAATTTCTTTTAAGAAAATAAAAAAGTAAAAAAAAAATTAATTTAGAATGTCCAGATCCCATTTGGACCGTCCAAATGGGAAGAGTTCTTCCTACCCATCTTAAGGAAAGTGGTTCCAATTGTTTCGATTTATTTTGTTATAGTACAATTTACAATTGGTAAAAAAAAAAAGTGCTCATACCTATTAAACTCATTTATGAATTTGTTAAACTCATTATAAGACTTGGTAAATCATCTATAAACTTGTTAATCCTATAACGACTTTTGCTTATATTGCTCAAATGTTGGGTACACCAGAGTGGCATTTTTCACATGATGAATGAATTTCTTAAATACATTACAAGACTTATTAAACACATTAATAAACTTGTTAATCTCATTACAACTTTTGTTAAATCCCAAATTTATTGTTCACATTGTTCTTTCCCAAAATGCAAATAACGTTCAACTTAGGAGGGGTAGGTTCAAAGGTGGCGTGGGGTAGGTTGGATAATGGTGCAACATACCAAGAAGAAGGCTATGCGTATGGAATGAGTGAAGTTGAAGATGCATATAGTTTTTTTGCATATTTGGTTTTTGATCTAGTTTTTTAAAGAGAGGGGTTGAAGACAATGGGATGATGATTGACATTGAAGACAGAGGTCTTGCGATCACTGCAATAGGAAGAGAAAAAGAGGTCGTGGTCTCTCATGGTGTGGCACGAAGAGGAGAGAAAACGAGGGAAAAAAAGGGTATAAAGATAAATTCATCTGCATTTCAAAATATTAATTCATCTTACTGACAAATTTTGATAGATTTTTAGAAGTTTTAAAATTTTATTTAATATTTATTCTTCAATTTCCCTGAAAAAGATCAGTTCTGATCTTGGCATAAACAATGAATACTAAACGATGCTCTTCTTTCATACCCTTAATCACGTCACCCATAATTATGAATATTGATTTTTTAGATTAAAACATGTCTGATTTCAAGTCCAATGTCTGTTTTAAGTCCACTAACAATATGCTGGCATGAATTTTAAAGAGCATTCTATCATTCCACCAAAAGAAAAAATAAAGAGAACGATGGGGGAAAAAATATGAGGCAGTGCAATTAACGCCAGCCCCTGAAGAGAGTTAGTGCGACCTCGACTATTAATGATGAGGGATGATAAGTTTGTATGGTAAACAATAGTAATTCGGTTTTTTTCATTATAAGCTACTGATAACAATTCTGTATAAATTAATAAATTTAATTAAAATGATTATTTCTTTTAAAATATTAAAATTACCCTGAAAAACATGAGTTAGATAAATTTGTTTATTAAAAAGTTTCATAATTAGTTAGGATTACTCATAAATAATATTGTGAAAATCAAGTTTCTATATAAAAATAGAAGAGGGTGCTAGAAACGTAAATTATAGAAACAACATCAAACGTAAAATTTCTACTACCAAAAATAATTTATTGCACAAGAAACAACTAAAGCATTGTTTTTTATAAAATGAGTTCAGTTTTAGCCTTGTCGGAGATTTATCGGAGTGACATTTGTCCTACATTATTCTTGAATGTTTACTGATTCCCAAATCAATTAGGCCATAATTCACTCAACTTAAGTTATAGAAATTGCATGCCTGCTAGTCAAAGAACTGAGAAGAGGAAATACGTGAAACTGAAGGGAAAAAAAAGTGAGAAATAAGCACCTTGGTAAGAAGATATAACCGCCGGCGTTTTCTTTCGGGTGAGAACGCGGTGGATCTAGGCTCGAGTGGAGTAGAAAGTGCAAAGAGGTTATGATTACTTGGGCCGGTGAAACTTGAAAACCTCTCAAGTCTCAAGGGCGATACCACGGTGATAGTCCACCTAATATTGATTGTGTCAATATCAATGTGGATGGGGCAATGACAAAACAACAGAATTATGCAGAATGTAATACCCCAGATTATTATTATTATTATTGTTAATAATAATAATAATAGTAATAATATAGATATTACAATTAAAATTAATAATATAGTAGTAAAACCTCATCTAATCAATAGGATGTTGCACTTTGATCATTTAAGCATAAGGTTTTAAATTTATATTTGTGTGAATGTACTATAAAACACTTTTGGAAAAAAATAAAAATAAAAAGATTTGCTTTCACTAGATTATAGTATTACCAACGTAAATCATCCGGTATAGAGAGCTTGTTTCATTTGGTGATAAAATGCAGGAAAATAAATGTCATTATTAATTGTTTGATATTAATTATATTCCTTTGAAATTTGAAAATTATTTCATAGTTTTATATCTAAATTACTATTAAAGCGATAATTAAGAGTATAATATTTATTATATATATATCTTTAAAATCTTAGGTGTTGGTTTTATATAATTCACTGATTGTTATATATAGTGTTCCCACCTTGTTTATTATAGTAATAATATAGTAATAATTATAAATAAATTAATAAATTTAAATTAATAAATTTAAATTAGAATTTAATAAGTGACTTATTATTTTTCTTCATTAGAATAGTAATAGTAAAAAAACAAAAGAAAACAAAAACAAAAACAAAAAGGCCCAACTCACAAAGCCCAGCTCATAACTAAACCCTAAGAGCCTAATTATAAGTTAGGTTTAACCGCCTAACTTTAGCCATCGCTCATTAACTCTCTCTCTCTGAAAAATTCTTTGCGGCAGAACTTCTCTTTTAGGAGCTTAGCAAACACGGAGACCAAGTAATCCTAATCCCAGATATTAAAATTGCTTCACCTAAGCGCATCATAGGTTTATATATCAAATAATAACACACATGCATATATTAAAATTCTCCGTTTTGCTTTTCGTTTTGCTTTTCTCTGTACATGGTTTATATATATGATGTCACATATATTCAATACTTTTCGTGTTGCCTTTCTATTTCTCTGTACATACAACCTGTGCGTGTCATACTTGTCATGAAAGAAGGCTTTTGTCTTCATTAATATTTGAATCTCCTATTCAATTGTTAGTTGCCGTGGGGTCCACTATGCTTGTACGCATTACCTTTGCTAAGAAAAAAAGAAGGGAAATTGCAATGTATGCTGATTCTTTATATACATATATATGTGAATAAATATTACTTTTTTCGTTTTGCTTTCCTTCTCTAGACAACCTATATATGCGCAGGGTTATATGTTTATATAAAATCACATTTACAGATACACATTCTTCTTGATTTACATGACCCAATATTGAATGAAAAAAAAAGGTTGCTTATTCAGTTTTTGTTTTTGTTTTGTTTTGTTTTTTTCTTTTTAATGATGTTGACCTTATGATTTCATTAGCCAACCATTATTATTCAACGAAAGAAAGAGGCAATAGCATCTATAACTATTAACACTTAAATAAATGAATGAAAATTCAATTTTTGGACTGGATGTGCGATTTAAGTTATTATATATATATATATATATATATATATATATATATATATATATAGGGTTTAAATGATAGTGCTGGGAAATCGCTATGAACGTTTCATAGGAACCATGAGTATTTACATTATAGTTTAATTTGAGAAATCCCACGATAAAATAGAGACAACATTTTAATGTTATATTTGTGAAAATCCAAGAACTCTCATAAAAAGTTATAGCTATTGAGTTTGTTAAATTAAGATTCACTCTTTCTTGTATGAGTTAAGGATTTTCTTTTTCTATTATTATTATAAATATCTGATTACACACAATAAATATTATTTAGGAATTTTATAATGAGTCTAAACTATTTAAAATAATTTAACAGTGGGAGGATAGCTTTGGGATGGTACCTCCTAAAGTGATGAACACACTTTTAAGGCTTTATGCCTTCAAAAATTTATTTGATGTAAACCGATATATCCGTTCTTCCCAAAGTGATGTCTGGCAGGGTTTCCCGGGATACTAGTAGCAACTTTGGGAAGAGGTGTGCACACTAGGAAGAAATTATTGATATGGCCAATTTTGATGATTTGTGACTGGTAGGGTTTCCTGGGTCACAGGGTGGACTGGCAGGGCTTCCCGGGTCTACCATGGTTCTCTTCCCACTAAACAGACTGGCAGGGTTTCCCGGGTCTAAATAAATTTAAAAAGATAATGATTAATGTTTGATGCAAATATGTTTGTGCTATTTAAAATTATACATATATATGTCATTTTTATTTTTATTTTTATTTTATTTTGTAATTATTTGTGATTATTTTATTTTATTTCAAATCATTTCAAATTTATTTATTTATTTATTTTATATTATCTTTCCCTAATTAGGATTACCAGCGTTTGTTGATGTTTATGTTTCTGGGCTGCGATGATCCTTCGGGGGAGCAGAATTTCAGTGAACAGGTTTCAAAGATTGGGACTAGCAGTGAGAAGTGAGAAAGACGTCCGATTTTAGTTTTATTTAAATTTCTTGTATTTTTATTATTTTCATTTAGTCATTTTATTTTACTATCTCATTTTATTTTGTTTTGGTGTTGCATAAAACTATTTAGATTTATTTACAAGGGTGCGGAGGGGTGATTCGAAACCATGAAGGGCAGTGGATTGCGGGGTTCTCCCAGTTCCTGGGTTCATGTAATGTGTTTGAGGCTGAATTGTGGGCAGTTTTCAAAGGCATTAATTTGGCTTGGGATCTAGGCTTCAGAAGAGTCATGATAGAATTGAATGCTTAGGAAATAGTTAACTTACTAGGTAATGATACCGTTAAAGAGATGGTGATAGTGTTAGGGAAGAAAAGCTATGTTCTGGTTCCTTCGTCGAGTAAGGAAGATGATTTGCTCCTTAGGAGCTCAAAGAAGATAAAGAATGGGGGTAGCTCAAGAGTTTACGATGAGAGGAAGGAAGAGTGGCCCAGCTTAAGTGCAAAAGGACTGAAGGTATGGGTTGCTGGTAACATGTTTGCTGAAAAACTTCAGGGTATCAATCAAAAAGGGAATGGAGCAGAGGTGGCTGGTGAGTTAGGAGAGTATGATGATGAAATATCGGTTTCCAGTGCAGAGCATGAAGTGGAAATGGAGGACAGTGAACCTCTGTGTAAGATTACAGAGGAAGAGAATAGGAACTTTCCGAAGTTTGATTTTTCAAAGAAAATGAAGGAACAACTTCACCAAGCTTGGAACCGTGCGCTCATTGTTAAGCTTCTGGGGAGAAACATTGGATATGAGAGTTTGCTGTCTATATTGCAAACACTATGGGCTAAGCATGGTGTCCTTAACTTGATTAATATTGGCAATGGATTTTTTGTGGTGAAGTTCACTAATCAGGAAGACTTCTTGAATGCCTTAGATGGAAGGCCTTGGATGTTATTTGATCATTATCTTATGGTAAGACCTTGGGAGCCTCTGTTTAACCTATGGAAGGCTTCCATTGAGAAGGTGGCAGTGTGGGTAAGAATGCCTAAGCTAGCTCTAGAGTATTACGATAAGGATGCTCTAACCTAGATAGGCAACAGGATAGGGGAAACGATGAAGATTGACATTAATACTTCCTGTCAACTTAGGGGTCATTATGCTCGGATTTGTGTTCTTGTTGATTTGAATAAGCAGTTGATGCCTGGATTCAAATTAGATGGGGAGGAATACTATGTAGAGTACGAAGGTCTTCATTGGTTGTGTATTAATTGCGGAATGTATGGGCATAAAGCAAAGCATTGTAAGAGTGAGGGTTCAATGGTGAAGACAGTTGAAAAACAGGGTCCAGTGCAGGAAGGAAGGACCAGGAGCGATGCAGAGATGGAGGAGGTAAAGCTTGGTGATCAAGATACGTGGAAAGTCGTAAAGAAATTCAATAAAAAAAAGAGTAGAGGTAGGGAAAATAAAGTTGATGGTTCGCAGCATAGGGATAAGGGATCAAGATTTGGTGTCCTTTCAGTAGAGGAGGAGAGCTCTGACGCCTTAGAGCAGGGACAGGGGGCCAAAGTGGCGGTTGAGGCAGGTAAAGTTGATGGGCCAAGCACTGTTGGGGGTGGAGAGGTAATAGAGTGTATAGATGGGCGTACTGCAGGGGAGAAAAAGCGTGCACAGAATAAGAAACGTGGGAAAGGAAAGAATGAGAATAAAGCTAGTGATATATGTACCTTGAGTCAAAATGGACAGAGAAAGGACAAAAGGCCTAGAGATACGGTACAGAGTAAAAGTATTTTGAGGTTGACAAATGGGGAACTTGGAGAAGAAGGCTCTTGTATGGTGGGACATAGGGAGGTTACAATGGATCCAGGTAAATTGGAGGATTCAGTCGAAGATCCTTTCTTGAGCTCGTTATTGGATCTAGGAGACGACAAGCTTGCCTTAGGTATAAATGGGAGATTTTGGGCCAAGTCTTCAGAAGTGGAGCTGGACTATGATATGGTGGAGGAGACTGGGCCAAAGGCATTAGGTGATATTGGGCCCAATCCAATAGCCCAGTAATTTGTGTTTTAGACTTTTAATAAAACAAAAGACTTTTAGTTAATGGCCAAAACAGTCTTTTGGAACGTGCGTGGAGCATGTGGAGGGAGTTTCTTCCAGAACATTCGATTAGTTTGCCAGAAGTGTCATCCTGATCTGCTGCTTTTGGTGGAGACGAAGAGTGAGTCTGTGGATCGATTCCAGCGTTTGAGTTGTTTAGGTTTCGATGGTCTAGCTTGTGCCCCTAGTGTAGGGAGATTGGATGGTATCATCGCTGCTTGGAAGAAGAGGTGCTGGGATGTTGAGGTGGTTAAGGTAAAAAGGCAATTTGTCCATTTGCGGTGTAGGGGAGATGGACATCGACACTTCCTCATCACCGCTGTATATGCAATTCCGGATCTGAACCAGAAGAATTTTTTGTGGGGTAAGCTTCGAGATTTAGCGTCTTCCATATCTAAATCGTGGGTTCTTATCGGAGACTTCAATGATGTAGCTTCGATCCATGAGAGGTCAGGGGGTGCTGGTGGGTATATCAACAAAATAACCAGATTCATGGACCGCATTGATCAATGTAAGCTGGTGGATCTGGGGGTGTTGGTCTGAGGTTTACGTGGAGGGGTTCGAAGCTTCGGGATGGCCGTAGACTCTTTGAGCGTTTGGACCGAGCTCTAGCGAATGAGGTATTTGTCTCTAAATTTTCTAGTTGTTTTGTTTGGGTATTAGCTAGAACTAAATTTTCGGATCATAATCCGTTGTGCTTGGATTAGGGAATTAGTAATAATTTAGCCCCTAGGGAGAAACCTTTCCGGTTTGAAGCAATGTGGATTCATCATAATGGGTTTAATAATCTTCTGAAGACTGCTTGGGTGAGGGAGGATGAGCTTAATTCTTCCCTAATGAATTTCCAGCAGCAATTGAGCCCCTGGAATAGAAACGTTTTTGGCATGATTGAGAAGCAGAAACAAAGTATTTGTAATAGATTGGATGGAATTCAACGGGCTCATGGATACCCCCAATCTTAATTCCTATGCTGGTTGGAAATGGATCTACTGCAGGAGTTAGAGAGGCTTTTGAAGTTAGAGGAAATTAAATGGTTTCAAAAGTTGAGAGGTGAATGGATCACCAAGGGTGATAGGAACACTCGGTTCTATCACTTAAAGGCGAAAATGAGGAGTAGAAGGAACAGAATTGTTATGCTAAAAGATGATAATGGAGAGTGGATAGATAATGAAGATGATCTTAAAGATTTGGTCACCAGGCACTTCAAGAATAATTATTGTGCACCAGCACAGGTGTAACACCTCGAATCCAACACCAAAAACTTAGCAAAATATATTCAACAAGGTTGATCATCATTCAAATCAAATCATTTAAAACGTAGTTCATAACATAAGTACAAATTTCTGAAAAATAACTAAAAGATAAACACAAGCGGAAGTTCTAGGGTCTTGGCAAACATAAATAACATAACTTAAATCTCAGGAGTACATAAGAGCTTTCTATGCTCACTCTGTTGGTGCCTCCCCTTGTTCCCTATTAGGGTAATTACCTGAAAAAAATGTTAATGTGAGATGAGATTTCCATGTTTCAGTAACTACTGAAATTTTCTACCGTACACAAGTAAATTATATAAGATAAAAAGTAGGAACTAATTATAAATAATTTTAATATATGTGTGTGTGTGTGTGTGTACATAAAATCTTTCATACAAAAACTTTTACTGTATATAAGTGTGTATCAAGATTTTGTAAATCTGTAATCCATGAAAAATAATGCAATATGCAGCCCCCCTTATATCTTTTCCAACTTTATACCGCTGACTGGAGCCATAGGCTAACACATGGTCTAACAGAAACATATCATTTGACTGAGATGTCCCAAGCTCACCAAAACTTAAGTTACACCCGGCCAAAGGTATAGAGCTTAAGCCTGGACTATGGCTCCCCTCCTTAATCACAACTCAAGAGGTGTCACGTGTCCCACAACTCCAATGCAATCCCAACCAGAGGATAACATGGAAGAAGGGGCCCTGACAAGTACCATCCACTGTGCACTGAGTGATGGTGTTAAAACAGTATTATACAAATCCCTCCTAACTCCGTCCCATAAAATACAACCGCCATGATAAACATATCTATTCAAAAATAATAAATCAACATCGTATGTTATTTCACCGGGTCAAATAATCATTTTTAAATCTAGGTCTTAAATAGTAAATCACTATTATTCAGGTACAAATCCGTAATTTCAATATTATAACATACACTTATAAATTAGTCCATAAAAATAAATAATTAATAGTCATACACAATTCACAAGTATATGGAAGAATATTCAGAGTTACCTGTTATCTTCTAGCTTACAAACTTCCATTCTCTCGATGAGATTCTTCTAGCACCCCAGATAATCTTCACAACACTATCTCTCTCTCTTACACTCTCATAAGGCTGAACAGTGGAAGTATGTGTTTGTGTGGTAGAAGAGAAGTGGTGAGGTATTTATAGAATTTTTCGGTCTCAACTACCTTCCAAATTTCACATGTCTATCTACCACTCATCTACCATAAACATGTCTATCTACTTATCTATTTACTACACATAAGTTCATCTACCATCTAACTACCAAACACATCTATATCTACCGTTTAACTACCCTATACTTATCTACCGATCAATCTAACTACCAAACACCTGTATATCTACCATCTAACTACCCTGTACTTATTTACCGATCAAATATCACATTTGTATCTACCACACAGTCATCTACCATTCAAGTATATTTATTTATTTTTTTTAAAAAATATTTATATATATATTTAAGAAAGTTTACTCATAATAATTTCATGGAAAATTTTATTTACTATAAATTAATTTCTCCTAAAAAAATTCAAGATGTTACAACAGGAACAGCAGATGCATATTACTAATTCTGCTTTTCCTGTGTGTGATCCAATGAGAATGTCCAGTCTTTCTGTAATGCCTGACGATTAAGAGATAAGAAGAGCTTTGTTTTCTATGGGAAGTTTTAAGGCACCAGGAGTGGATGGTTTTCCGCCGCTTTTCTACAAATCAAATTGGTCCAATGTTGACCCCACGTTGTGTAATTTTGTGAAGGAAGTCTTTAGGGGTGAAGCTTCGTTAGAGGAGGCTAATAAGACCCTCATTTCTTTAATTCCGAAGAAGGATAAGGTAGAGTTGGTGTCTCATTTTCGGCCCATATCCCTATATACTGTCCATTACAAATGTATTGCTATAATTATAGCTATGCGCTTAAGAGAAATACTTAATGATCTTGTATCGCCTTATTAGTCCAGTTTCATCAAAGGGAGGTGCATACAGGATAACATCATTGTAGGGCAAGAAATATTGCTTACTATGGGAAAGAATAGAAGTAGGAAAGGTCTGATGGCAGTGAAAATTGATATGGAGAAAGCTTATGACAGAATCAGTTGGGGTTTTCTCAAGAAGGTCTTGTTGGAGGTGGGTATAGATTGCAATTTTGTGGAGTTTATTATGAAATGTGTGACCTCGGTGTCATATAATGTGTTGTGGAATGGCTCGTATACGGAGTTCTTTAGGCCTAACAGGGGTCTTAGACAAGGAGATCCGCTATCGCCTCTATTATTTGTATTGTGTATGGATAAATTATCCCATTTGATATGTGATGCTGTGGCAGATGGTATATGAAAGCCTATTTATGTATCCAAGTCGGCGCTAGGAGTATCTCACTTGATGTTTGCGGATGATCTACTATTGTTTGGAGTGGCATCGGAGGCCCAGACAGCCTGTATGATGAAGTGCATTCAAGACTTCATGAGTGCGTCAGGAGGGAAAGTTAATATTGCGAAATCTTCCATTTTCTTCTCCCCTCGAGTCCCATTACGCATGAAACTTAGAATCAAAGCACTTACTCATATGCAAATATCTAGTGAAATTGGAAGATATTTGGGTTTTCCTCTAACTTGAAATAGGAGCCCTAAGGGGAAATTCCATTATATTATAGAGCGAGTCAGATCTAAGCTTAGTGTGTGGAAGGCTAATAACTTATCTATGGCGGGACGGATTACTTTAGCGAAGTCGGTTGTGAGTTCAATCCCTTTGTATCCTATGTTGGTTGCATAATTGCCCCTGAGTATGTGTCATGTGATTGAGAGGCTCCAAAGGAATTTTATTTGGGGTCATGAGGGGGATACCAGAGGCTTTCATCCAATTGGTTGGGACCAAATCATTAAACCAAAAGAGTATGGGGGGCTTGGCTTGAGAAGACTTAGTTCGGTTAACAAAGCGTGTGGTGCGAAACTGGCATGGAAAATAATATGTGGTACGGAAGGCCTGTAGGCGGACATTTTGTTCCACAAATATATGGTAAGGGAGAATGAGTTTCTCTTGTCATTTAGGCGTGGTGATTCTAGTTTATGGAGATTCATATGCGCACAAGAGGAGGTTATTGATAAAGGCATGAAATGGCAAGTGCGGAATGGGTGTTCGATCAGCTTTTTTAATGATTGTTGGTTGGGGGAGGGCTTAAAAGTTAAAGACTTCTATTTGAGACCACCGCTTGAAGAGGAAGAGTCTTTAGTAGTGGTTGATTGGGTGGATGGGGGTGTTGGGACTTTGGGAAGCTTGGTTCGGTCATTAGTGTTGATGCTAGGAGCCGTTTGGCAGCTATCCTTCCTCCAAGAGCAGATGCAACACCTGATAGTATTGTTTGGGGCCCGTGTGGTGATGGTAGATTCTCCTTGCGAAGTGCATATTTTATTATTGAACCAATCCCTCTCATCTTCGGGATAGGGTGTTCAAAGACATATGGAAATGGAAGGGGGCAGAGAGAATACACGTGTTTATGTGGAAAGTCGTGTTGGACAAGCTACCAACTAAACTATGGCGGAGCTCGTGGTCTTGATCCTCTCCTTTGTGTGACTATTGTGCTGCTGCTCGTGAAGATGTCCTTCACATTTTGAGGGACTGTAACTATGCAAGAAATATGTGGCTGAATGTGATTAAGCCAAGGTACGTGTCGATTTTCTTTTCCTGTAGCCTTAGAGACTGGCTAGATTTTAATTTTAAACAGCCAGTAGGTAAGCTTTGGGAAGGGCGTTGGGCATTATTTTTTGGGGTAGTTGTATGGAAACTTTGGATCTGGAGGAATAAGTGTATCTTTGATTGTAATTTTGTTAAACCCCCTAATCCTTCTGTTGTATTGTCTATGATCTGGTTGAGATATGTATGTAATGAGGGGCCGGAGTCCTTTGTAGGGGAGGGACAAATGCTAGCTTGGGAGAGGCCACCTTATGGATGGTTTAAACTCAATGTGGATGGGGCGGTGGCTTTGCAGACTTTAAAGGCTGGATGTGGCGGTGCGATCCGGGGCCCCTCAGGTAATTAGGTGGTTGGTTTCACGCAGAAGATAGGCATATGTTAGCCCAATTTAGCTGAGGAATGGGCAATCGTGGAAGGTCTTCAACTGGCCTGAGATATGGGTTTGAAGAAGATTATTTTGGAGTCGGATTCAGATGAGGTGGTGCAATTAGTGCTAGATAATTATTGCAGCACAAGGAGCAATCTGATAGTTAAAGCCAAGGAATTGTTGAGCAGGGATTGGCAAGTTGATGTTTGTGTTATACCTCGTGATTGTAATAGGATAGCAGATGCCTTAGCCAAATTGAGTATTGCTAATTCCTCAATTTTAGATGTGTGTCCTTCTCAGTTATGTTCATGGTTGGACCAAGAGAGTCTAGGATTAAATTCCTCTTTTATGTAATTTCCTTATTTGTAATGTAGGCGTTTAGCCTCCTTTTATATCAAAAAAAAAAAACTTAATGGGTAATAGGGAAGTAGACAGGAATGACAGTTTACTGGTCCGGAGAATTAAGGATTTTCTTCACAAGAATTGGGAACTTTCAATACAGTATATATCCAGAGAAGGAAACAAAGTAGCAGACTTATTGGTAAAAAAGGGTCTCTCAATCTCGACATTTTATAATGTGTGTCCAGCCTTTATACACACCAAGATGAACCGTGATAGTCTGGGATTTGTTCCCCACTGTTAGTCTTATTTATTTTATGTCTATTCACTTGTATACAAAAAAAAAAAAAAAAAAAGTTAAGGACTCAAGGCAACTCCATGATGCTAAGTTGCTAATTGCTAAATGATTAAAATAGGGTTTTCCTTTTCCCCTTTTTTCTTTAATCTCTTGTTTCAAGTGAAAATGGTACGACCTCCGATCCTAATTATAAGACAAAGTTGACTTTCTTTGGAGGGATTAAGGAAGTTAAATAAGTTACTTAATTATTTCATATGTTGTGTATTTTTAGATTATATATTAGTTTATTAATCAAACTAATTAGTTTGAAGAAAAAAAATAAAAATACTCTAAAATGATTTAATTAGCTTCCTTAATTTCTCTAAAAAAGTCAACTATGTCTTATAATTAAGACGGAAGGGAGTATAAACATTTTTATGCGGCGTTTTTACCTATTTTTACTTATGACAGTTTTTACTTATGTTTTAAAATGTATCACTTTGGTAAAAACGTTATACTAGTTTTTTACAACAATACTTATAATAGATATATTTATTATGGGTTAATACCACTTTTGGTCTATCAAGTTTATCTCCATTTTGGTTTTAATTCTTTAAGTTTCAAATCATTGGTTTATCCTAGAGGTAAAATAGTCCAATTATTTATTAAGTTATAATGACCACTATTTTAAATGGAATGGAATTAAAGAGACTAAAACCTATAATTTAAATTTAAAGGGCTAAAACTAAAAATAAAGACAAATTTAAGTGATCAAAAGTTATATTGATATGATATATTTTTTCCCTCCTTCCTTTTCTTTTGGTTAGTTTCAAGTATCTCATTAAGTCCAAAATCATGCCCTGTTTTAAAAGCTGCCACAAATCAATGCATAAAATCACTTTATTTTCTTACTCCACTTTTTTTTTTTGATATATAAAAGTTTTGGAAAGATTCGACATCAGTCTCCTACCAAAGTTAGGGTACGGCCCCGGACTCTATGAACACTTACTCCACTTGATGTCAATCAAGACTGCATACAAACGCTGATCCATAATTGAGCTTGCTTTCATTTTTTTTTTATGTATGATCTATTTTTTTGTCCCTCAAGTTTATCTTTACTTTCATTTTAATCCTTTGAGTTTCAAACATTTAGTTTTGATCTTCTAGAAACAAAACAGTCCAAGTGTTTATTGAGTTATAGGAACCACTCTTTTCAACCAAATGAAATTAGAAGGGCCAAAGCTCATGATTTGAAATTTAAAGGAGTAAAACTAAAACACAAGGGTAAACTTAAGTAACTAAAAAGTTCCATTAATACAAAATATTTTTTTCCTGATTGGTTTTCATTTGCTTAGTTTCAAGCATCTCATCAAACCCAAAAGCATGCGCTGTTTTAAAAGCTACCACAAATCAATGCATAAAATCACTTTCTTTTCTTACTCCACTTGATGTCAATCAAGGCTGCATACAAATGCTGATCCATAAAGCTTACTTTCGATTCCTGTTTTATGTATGGCGCTAATAAATGAGAAACATGGAAATCGAGATGGTTGGACATTACAAAAATATCAGCCACATCTATTGACAGCCAACGGAAAGAGAAATTTTTTGGCCAAAAAGGTCGACAGTTAAAATTTTATCACAAGGTTTATAGGAAGTATGACAAGGTTTATAGGGAGTATGACTCTACGTTATGTTGGCTACCTTCACATTGGTACATATCACAAGCACACCCACAAAATGAATTTCTAAATGTAAGTTCTTTAAACCCCTATCTTACCACTTATATGTTATGACCTTTCCAAGTAATGATATTGCTGTCCACAAATGCAGACAAACATCCGCTAAAAAGTTGTATAATGAAGCAAAAAGATTCTACGATACAAACCGCATTCAACAAGCACATCTACTAGACGAGGGCGGAGTGCTTGCATTAGAAGACTTCAAATTGACATCAACCATGTCTTCTTGTTTTGCAGATGATAGTGTCTCCATTCCAGGCAATGCAGCTGCAATTTTTCGGAAGAGGGCCTGGATAAAGGTTCAAAAGAGAACTACATGATCATTGATTAGCAGGATGAATGGATAGAGGTTCCATAGATGCAAGGTGATCAAAAACACTTTTTGCCTGGAGAAGATCAGGGATGGAGCTTGCAATAAATTTTTGGGGGGGCCAAATGCAATGGTGAATTCAGAAAATTTATAAAGTGTTGGTGGGGGGATTCAGGAAGTACGGGGGAAGCGCCCTCGAAATTTTTTTTAGGGAAAGTTTTAAATGCATTAAAAAATAAAAGAATATGAACAAGAAAATAAAAAAATATCAAAAAAATATTCATGAAATCAAGTGAATATTGATGATGTAATAAGAGTGGCTATTATTTTACAAACCTATCATTTAGAAAAGCAAGGCTAAGTGCTGTTAGAAATGTAGCCACATAAATTACAATGAAAGGTGGGCACTCAATAAGTTCAAGTACATATATTTTAATAACAAAAATATATCACAATAAAAATAATTATAATGTCATCCTTATAGGCCTTATTTTGGATAGTATTATCAATGCTATCAAATACATCCAGCCAAATGTATACTCATGAACTAAAAAAATATTTACAGGGGCCAAATGTATTAGATAAAATACATTTTTACATTATATTAAATTTTAAAAAAGAAATCTAAAAAAATTTTGGAACACCAAAAATCTTGCGGGGGCCATGGCCCCCCCAATCCCTTCTATGCTCCGTCTCTAGAGAAGATTATCATTACTGTAGCAAGTAGATCCCCATTTTGAAGGAAGCTAAATTCAGGAAACATATACTAGGTTGATTAGTAGCAACATGACTAACATGTCATCCGAAAGATGATGAAAACATCCAATCTATTCATTCTACCTTAAGTCACATATAAGGGCATACACACAACCAGAGTGACATGATAATTAACTTGGCACAGTTTATCTCTTTCTAATTAGAAGCAGTGAATTTATGGAAAAGTTTGATAATTATAAAGAAAAGAAGGCAGTTGGCTTACCTTTATATTAAATCCAGCTTTGGCACTAGTCTCAATAAACATGACATTCAGCTCTTTGGCTTTGGCTTCTCCTTCCTCTACAGAGACTTGCCTGTAGACTCATGTAAAGATGAATGTCAGTAAAACCAACGACTTCTAATATCAGCACATCAAACCTACAGCAAGGACAGATTGTGCATGAAATATTTTAGAGTGAAACCCACCCTAGGCACCATAAGCCTAGCAGCAAATGAAGATTTTCTTTACATTAGACCAAGGCTGATACTAGACTCTGCTGAGTTCAGACTAATCTTTTATGGTAGGATTAACATACATTGTGTCTTCAAAAAGCCACCAACAGGCTTACCACAGAAAGTGTGTATGGTTGGCGTTTATCTTGGTAATCCAGATTACATGGCAATCATGATTACCAAAAAATTGGTAATAGAGATTTATAGGGTCCCATGCATCACTTACACAGACAACGAGTGCCCACATAACAGATACTCTTCACCACACGTCCAAACCATAAATGTAGACATAAACATACGCTCATGAAATCATAGGTTAGAAGTTACAATATCTCTGTCTTATCACTCAAAGCATATATACCGATCCCAACGGAAAGATCCATTCAACCTAATAAACATAAGGGATTTATACATGCTTCGTACATGGCACAGAAACATTTCATTTAATCAAATTGCTCATGGTACTTGTTACAAATCCTTGATTTCTTAAGGAAATTTTAAGCCATTCAAGGCAATCAAAATAGTAAAACTATAACAGCTTCCAAGTTTAGATTTTAGCCAGTTTAATCCCAATTCATGCATAACCAACTATAGCCTAGATGAACAATTTCCTACTGCAGTGATTATTAATTGTTTAATAAATCAAGCAGTTAATGAGATAACACAGAGAGAAAGAGAGATAGAAAAGACCACCATTTGATAAAATATTATTCTCTTGACTACTCATTACCTCTTTTCGACCAGATCTGTTTTGTTCCCAACAAGAACAATAATGACATCGCCGCCTCTCTCACTTCTCACCTCTTCAATCCACTTTGATGTGTTCAAAAAAGTCTGCCGGCCTATTTAATAATCACAAGAACATCAGCATTATAAGAAACAACCTTGCATAGGTTCTGAATTTGTGTGAGAATGTGACTTTTAAGGATTTGCATGTAGTGTACAAAGTTATAATAGGATGGGCAGCAACAAGAGAATGGACGAATTGAAAACAAGTTCTAAATGACATACTTGCAACATCATATACAATAACAGCAACAGATGAGTCTCTAATATAGCTTGGAATGAGACTTCTAAATCTTTCCTGTCCAGCAGTATCCCTATCCAAACACATGAAAATAATTATTTTAGCATGGAAAAGGGCAATAAGACTGGTAAAATAGAAACTAAATATCTGCCAAACAAACACCTCTGACTTGTATAGACCATAAATAGATATCCATAGGCACCATATTCTCAGATTCCAATATCAAATTTACCAAGAAATTCTGTGTTCACCTACATCTTTTAGAAATGCCTTTTCTTGCTTTCATTTTAAATTTGGACAAAACAAAAAGAATGGTGGTGCCAGAACAGTTTCACAAAACTTTTCTTTTCCCTTTCCTCTTATCTTATGAGACGATGACACCACACCTTACCATAACTGCAGTCGGACAGTTCGATCTTCGAGATACATAGTTTTAGATAGAAAATCAATACCAATTGTAGCCTGTTCGCAGAAGCACAAAATAAGTTTTAGTGTTTGAGGAAAAATAAATAAATAAAGTTAGCCAAATGAAAATACATAGATTACAAGATGTTGAATGCCTACTGAGTGCAGAAAAGTTAAAATGGTCTCAATAGCCCAGATAAATATGTGCGCATCAAGTAATATATGCATATATCAGGATTTAATTTAATGGATAATGAATATAGATCATGGATATTACAAACGTGTGTTCGTATTTGTTTCTCTATTTTTCAAGTTCATTTTGGCTTTAGGAAATTAACCCTTTAGCAGTCACAATTTGTACTTTGCAGTTCTGGTTCGATCAATATAAAGCTTAGCCTGCTTTAAACTATAAAACTTACTCCTGATGGTTTAAATAATTCCATACACATGTATTATGTATCCAAAGCTCTTCGAATCTAACGCTACCGCTCCTTATTGAGACATGTAGAATAATCAACATGATTATTTGTTTCTACAACCTCAGTTGTCAGGATAAATATCATTAAAAAACCACTGGAACATTGCGATTCAGCAAGGGTAATAAATCCAGCTAAAATGACTAAATCAACCACAGAAAGATGAAGTTCTGGTTTCGAGAGCCACGTTTAGACTTCATTTGAACTGATTTGAAAAAGAGAATTGGATCTGATAGCTATTATCGTACCTGATAGGTATTATCGAACTTATCGTACATGAAGCGAGTGATTATGCTGGTCTTGCCCACGGACTGGTCACCCAAGAACACCAGCTTGTACTTCGCCAACGCGGAAAGCGGCGCCATCAAGTAACTGCTTTGAAATGAAAATTTCTGCGCGAGTAAGAAGATGAGTCAACTCTCCGAGTAGAACCCCGGGTTCGATTGGTCGATGGGGTTGATCTCGGATGGGAAACAGGAAGGCGGAGAGCAAAATGAATGACCGAATATACAATTTGCATTTTTCTGCGTCTAGAAAATAACGGTGCAGTCGCCATGTGACAACCGCGTTTCAAGAGAAATTTTTCACATGCATGGGTCTTGGAAGTCATTTCAATCAAAAATTGTAAATATAATTTGTGTTGAGGAAAAAAATGATAAAAGATTTTTTTTTTTTTAATGCTCTTATTTAAAATAATATTTAAATTCATTTGATATAGAAAATAGCTGAAGATAACATGAATGTTGGATAATATACATACATATATATATAGTGATAGTTAAGGATAAAAATTTAAATTTCATAAGAAGAATAAATTATTATTAGTTGTATAATTCATTTGAATATAATTTTCTCATTAATTTTATTATAACAATGGCCACCTATATAAAAAATCAAGGTTAATGATGTTAAAACCCAATGTCAAATGCAGGTTAATGAAAAATCATAAGCCACTTTCAGAAGCCAGAGGCCAAGTTTTTATTTTGGCTTCTCCTCATAGGCCACTTTTAAAAGAAAAGCCTAATTGACTAGATGGGATCCCAAACACCCCAAAATTTGTTCCCAAAAAAAGGTTGAGTTTCTCTCCCTATTCTTTTCTCATTATCTTTCATAATCTCTAAATCACATCCATCCAATCAATACAATACTATTTTTATTTTTCTCTCACTTTCTCAATCGACAGCCCAGATTTAGCCAATGAGAAAAAAAGAGAAATGAGATAAAGAGAAAATTTCCTTCCCAATTAGGCGTTTATCTCTACTGAGTTTTTTTTGGCTTGGCAACGCCATGTCAAACAGGCTTCCGAAAATATTTGGACAAAGCCATGCCATGGGATTAAAAGTTTAGAAGAGATACTTCGGCTTGAACTTAGAAGTGGCTTCAACCTTTGAAGCACATTCACCAAACACTCAACAAAAAATAAGTTTTCACATTTGATGGGTTGTCACTGGGTTTATTTTAGCTTATGATGCTTTTCCAAACAGACTGTTATAGGATTGGTCACTGGAGTAGATGAAGCATTGATTCACGTTACTTCAATTCTCTGGCCTTGGTGCGAGTCTTCTCTCTATAGTGTTTTTAGTGAGAGTTTCTTCTGGCATTTGGTGAAGATTATGCGAGACTGAGGACTTGAATTTTCGGATGTCCGTCATTGCTCCGCAAAGTGCAGCGTCGACAACACGAACCCATAGCTAGCCAGGTGTCACAATGCTTGCAACGTGGCTTGACTAGATCATATTGCAGCCACGTTAGTAAGTATTAGCAAGAGCAATGGTCCCTTATTTTATTCCAAGTCTTGCGTATAACCGGTTTTGCTTTCCTCTGGCCATCTTCCTCTTCCTTCGTCGTCTGCACATTATTGTTCACCAGTAGACTGTTTCAGAGACACATATATAACAGATCAACAAGGAACATGTCGGCGTCGCAGGTGGATCCTCACGACAAAATGAGGGCCAGAGACGTTAGCAAGGTGACTCGGGGCGAGCAAGCTCCGAGGCCTGCTCATGAATACGGAACCGTTTCACCTCCCCCTCCTCCCTCTTCAACCGATCAAATCAATATTCATACCAATAAGAACAAGGAGGGAAAGTCAGGGATACCTCAAACTGATTACCAAACGCGACACTGCTATGTCAGATACGTCGACTATCATCGGTGTGTGCTCTGCTAGATTGGCTAGCTTGCTTCTCTCTTAGTCAAAAGCACTGTCTAGAGTCTGACCCCATCTTGGTTTTGCGTGATCAGGTGCGCTCTGCAGAAGAGCAAAATTGACCCTGAATGCCAGAAGCTTGAGAAGTATTATAGGACGCTTTGTCCTGCCGAATTGGTGACTGCCCCGAAGAAATTATTTTATTTTTCAATTAAATAAAGTTGGTTTATTTTAGTGTTAGAAGTTAGAACCACCTCTGTTTTGTAATTTCTGCTTCTTTCCTAAACTTATGCAGGTTTCGAAGTGGGATGAAGAGAGAGAAGGTGGGACTTTCCCTGGCGAAATTTAGGAAGAAGCAGACATTTTTTCTAGGGAAAACCGAAAACGTCACATATTAACACGCTCTTTTAAAAGATCCTGGCTTTTCTTTTTGGGAGTCTAACACGAAAATTGAAAAATACACCAGACTTTACCTCCCCAGTGTTGCCGTGTCTTCAATATCTCTCTCCAAGCGACAGTGTTTTTTCTTCTTAAGTTCCCCAAACTTTTCCTGTTGATACATATGATACAACCTCTTATGCTTAATGAGAGATCTAGCTTGTAATACAATTGTTACACGGCAATTAACTTTTTTGTTGTTTATGTTGATATATCGTACCATAAATGCCTGAAGCTAAAAGAAAGTATATGGTGGAACATAGACTTGCAGGTGAAAGAAAATCCACGGTGTTACTTTTAACTGTGTAGTTTTGAAATGAAGTGAATTTCGGAGGGGTGGAAAGCAAGTGTAGTTTTAAATTTAGTTTACAGTGTGCAATTTGTAATTTTCGGTTTGCAATGTGAATATCTGCTTGTACTCTACCTACTACGTTGGTTTGAGGAGTAAAATACAAAGATAACGAGACTCGGTGGAAGAAAAACTGACGCAACGCTCAACGACATATAAATCTGTAAAACAGGAGTTGAACAGCAAGAGACTGCAACAAATCAACCATTCAAAGAAGATGTTATAATCTGCTGCCAAAAAAAAGAAGAAAAAGACGAGGTTATAATCTGCGGGCGAGTTTTTCCATACCTTTTTTTGCGAAGACGTGCGTGCGCGATGCTGCAAATGGTTATTTTATTATGTATGAATTTTATGAAACAAATGATAGATGATTTATGCCATTGTGATTTTTTTCTGGGCGTCGAAATTCCATTGTGATTTTTGCGTTAGGAATAAAATGGAGAAATTGGTGAAAAGTTTCTGTGTGGAAATTGTGATTTGGCTAGAAAGTTTTGATGGTACGCTGGATTTCATAAGCAGAAACTCTAGAAAGTATCATATTCGAATATATTTTAGCTCCCATCTTTTTAACGTTTGAATAGGGACTTTAAACTAATTTTCCTCGATAAAATTTCCTCATCCCGCAGAGAGTGGCTGAAAGGAGGACTGTACGACTATCGTGATCATTTTATCTTAATTCTTGAGGAAATTCTTTTGATATAATAAGGAATTAAATTAATTATAAAGAAGTCTGATATTGTTATTTTTATGCTAGTTTTACTAAGATTTTTTGAAATTTTACTTCACCCTTAGAATTAAAATGAATGTTTTTTGCCAAAAAAAATATTTAGGCCCTAACCTTGTATGTGACCAAGACGGTTTTATAAATTCTTATGTGTGCCGTGTAAATATAGGAACCGGCTTTCTGCTTCCCCTTTTCACTTTTAAACGGCACTGTTTTGGCACAAAACAAAAGCTAGTGACTCTCTTTTTTTTTAAAAAAAATATTTTAAGGTACTAAAAAGATACCTATAAATACTGATTGGTACTAGAAAAATATGTTATAATCTTGAAAAAAAAATTAAAATATTGATTAGCGCTAAAAAAATATTTTAGGACATTATTGGTACTGAAAAAATATTTCATAATGTTGCAAAATATTATAGGATCTTGAAAAAACATTTCAAAATGCTGAAAAAAGGGCGCCGTTTTGGAGCAAAGGAGGGCAGAAGCTGGGTCCATAAATATAGGCATTTTTTCCTTGTAAATTGCATATGTTATTGTGAATGGGCCTCTTGTCTTGGACATGGCTAAAATGTTCTTATAAATTTCTTCATATGTTGCAAATGCTTATTGTAACACCCCCAAATTTCTAGGAGTTAATAATGACATAAAATAGCGATAGTTTTTATAAATAATACCAAAATTTAAAATAGCCAAATTTGAGAAGTGTTACTGCCGCACTTGTATGAGACAAGTGCAAGGTTACTTATTACATCACAATAAATCTAAACCAAAACAAAACGTCTTGTGCGAAATATAGAAATAAAAAGGGAGGTAATTAAAATTTAATTGGACGTCCTTCCTCATATTTCACTGCTAGCCCCAAACTCTTGGCACCTGTTTCACAGGAAATTTGCTCCCCCGAAGGATCATCGCAGCCAAAGAACACAAACATCAGTAAAAGCTGGTAATCCTAATTAAATCAAAATAAAAATAAAATAAAACAAAAATAAATAAATAATTTGATGTGAATTGAAGCAAAATAAATTAATTACGAAACAAAATAAAATAATTGTAAGATAAAATAAATTAATTCCAAAATAAAATAATTATCAAATAAGATAAATTAATTGCAAAATAAAATAAAATAATTGTAAAATAAATTAAATTAATTCCAAAATAAATTAAATTAAATTAATTACAAAATAAAATAAAATAAAGACATCATATGTGTATAAGTATAAATTAAAAGGTGTTATTGTTTTCAGAATTTTCTAGTGGGAAGAGAACCATGGTAGATCCGGGAAACCCTGCCAGTCTACCTTGTGACCCGGGAAACCCTATCAGTCACAAATCATCAAAATTGACCATATCATAATTTCTTCCTAGTGTGCACACCTCTTCCCAAAGTTGCTACTAGTGTCCCGGGAAACCCTGCCAGACACCACTTTGGGAAAAACGGATATAATCGGTTCACATCAAATATTATTTCGAGGGCATAAAGCCTAAGAGTTGTGTTCATCACTTTAGGAGGTACCATCCCAAAGTTATCCTCCCACAATTAATTTATTTAAATGCACTCAGCAAATGCTGGTAATCCTAATTAGGTAAAGGTAATATAAAATAAAATAAAATAAATAAGTAAATAAATAAATGAATTTAAATGAATTGAAATAAAATTAAATAATTATAAAATATATATAATCATGAGATGATTTCAACCAAATTAATCAATATCTTTTTAAATTTATTTAGACCCGGGAAACCCTACCAGTCTGTTTAGTGGGAAGAAAACCATGGTAGACCTGGGAAGCCCTGCCAGTCTACCCTGTGACCCGGGAAACCCTGCCAGTCACAAATCATCAAAATTAGTCATATCATAATTTTTTCCTAGTGTGCACACCTCTTCCCAAAGTTGCTACTAGTGTCCCGGGAAACCCTGCCAGACACCACTTTGGGAAGAACGGATACAATCGGTTCACATCAAATATTATTTCGAGGGCATAAAGCCTAAGGGTTGTGTTCATTACTTTAGGAGGTATCATCCTAAAGTTATCCTCCCACAATTAATTTATTTAAATGTAATCATAATAAAATTACTAAATTATTTCTATGCAATTGAACTTATTAATATTCAAAAATCAATATGTTTATATATAAAAAGAAGAAGAAGAAGAAGAAGAAGAAGAAGAAGAAGAAGAAGAAGAAGAAGAAGAAGAAGAAGAAGAAGAAGAAGAAGAAAACAAAACAAAACAAATCAAATGAAAAATAGCATCAGTAATCATCGGGGCAAAATAGCAGTACACTTTCAATGTATAAAGCAATGTAACACACATTGATTGTGTGAATGGATAAAAGGATCAGTTAATGCAAGAAACTCAATCATGCAGAGACACACATAAAGGAATATTATTCACAAAAAGACAAATGTATATATATAATCAAATCAAGCATAAAAGAAATACACAACAGATAAAAACCGAAGGCATAGGGTCATTCTATAATCAAGCACGCAGTTCGAGGAGGTTAAATGAATAAACATTCTGCATGGTTTGTACAGATTGCAACGAATTCACACGGAACAAAAAGGTAATCTTTATATATATAACCCTGTAAGGCAATATCAAATTTTGAAAATTGAAACCGACACATACACTTTAAATTCCTATTGCTCTAGGGATTAGGATTACCTGGTCTCCGTGTTTGCTAAATTCCTAAAGAGGAATTTGCCGCAGAATTTACAGAGAAAGGGGTAAGGAGAAGAGAAATATGAGCGAAGACTAAAGCTAGACAGCTAGAGCTAATATTTATAGTTAGAGCTAAACTTGTAGTCTAGGTTAGGGTTTAACTCTTTAGCTATTTTAAATTAATGAATTATAAAATATTACCAAAATTATTAAATTCAATCAAATCAATCAATCTAGATTAATAAAAATCAGATTCATCTAAATTAATCAAATTAATTTAAACTACTAAAATTAAACTAATACTATATCATCATCATCATTATTATTATAAATATAAATAATAATAATCTGGGGTATTATACTTATATTTAACTTATAATAAGTTTTTACGTGTCTTGTAAATAATATATGTTATTTCATATGTTCCTTATCTTATACACAATCAAGATGGTATTGTAATTTCATTTATTTATCTTGTAAATAAGTATATTTAACTCATAAATTTTCACATGTCATTGTAATATGTCCCCTGTCTTATACATGACCAAGGTGATATTGTAAATTCCCATGTGTATGTAGATATGCATATTTGATTTGTAAGCTCTGTTTATTCTTTCTTTATTTTAATAAGGTTGATTTTTTCTATTTCCTCCACAAATTAATTTTATTTGCCCCAAAAGTGTGCAGTGATATTTCAGATTCTTATGGGGGTAATTGGGAATTATTTTGCTATAGTTGGGGATATTTAAAATTTGTCCCAAATAATATTGAGGAGATCATGTCCTTTATCTGATCATAGATAGCAAAATATTAAAGTAAAATATAAAATCACTGAATTCAAACTATTGACAGATTATTGATCATATGATGTAAGAAAAATGAATCTACCCCTGCACCTGAATCTAAAAATTAGTAAGGATGTTTGTGTGTTATCGTATCTCAACCTACTTTTAACTCCAAACTTATATCATGTCCTGTATCTTTTAGTTCATGTCATTTTTAATACTTTTCATATCAAAGCTTATTTTTCAAATAATTATTAAAACAAGTTTCAATTTGTAAAAAAACTACTTATATCATTGTCAATCTAAATAAAAGTTATATTTATAATATGAATTTTATTCTATTTTAAGTTTATAAAAGCCAAACTTTAAAAAAAAAAAAACACTTATGCCGATCTGCCTACGTTTTAATCACCCTGGGTGGATTTATGTCATTGATGCTAAAAATGGTTGTGGGAGTTATGATATTTTTCTGCGTTGGATTCTATGGTTCATCTAGAAATAAAGAAACGGCAAGGTGTTTAATTGCTCCGATCCTAACCCAATTGTTTTTGTTTTTGTTTTTTTTTTTTTTGAGTAAATGGGAGTTTCATTCATGTCAAAAACTCAATATGTACAGTGGCTATAGAGTCTACTGCATCTGCGATTTACAAAATGGAACCTAATGACGAAAAACTTTTAAAAGTATCAACAGCAATGGATCTAATATGTGCTCTGACACCATCGACTGTATAATGGTTCCTTGCATCGCAAAGTTTAAACGCGTGAAACAAATGAATTCTCTATAGTTATTGTTGAGATGGCTAGTAAATACATTAAGGTGTTTTGCACTGACTTGTATTGATATATATGAAGCAGCGTGATTTATATTAATGGAAGCGCTGAGGTATTATCACATCATGAATCTCTTCGTATCTATTCTGTTTTTTCATATGCTCAACAGGCTTGTTGCTTGTAGGCTAGTTTATACCTCAATCTCAATCTGTCTTCTTTCTTTTTCTTTATTACTCGTGGACGTTGCACTTTCGTCTGGTTCATAATACAAGTACCTGCCCAATAAAATACAAGTGGTTTTTTTTTTCCTTCCATCAAAATGTAAGTCATGTTAGTGATATACTTTTTTTAGTATTTATTATAAAGCACCAACTAATAATTCTTACAAATCAATAAAAACAATTAAAGTTAATAAAATTGTCTTAAAATTTAAATAATTTTCAATATTAATCTTATTAATTGCATTAAATTCTAATATTATATTATTATTACTCTCACCTACTACCCTTATTAATTATAAAGATATATGGAAAAAACAATTAATATTAATTAAAAACAAACAAATGTCTTATAAAAAAAAGGCTAAATATATTTATTAGTTGGTTCATTATAATACGAATTAGAAAGAGTGCATACATTAATGTCATCTTTGATATCGTTGGCCAAAAAAAAAATTATCTTTGATATACGCATTATCGGCTCAATAATCAATACTCCCTCCGGTCCTAATTATAAGACATAATTGACTTTTTTGAAAAGATTAAAGAAGCTAATTAATACTTTAGAGTATTTTTATTTTTTCTTTCAAACTCATTTGTTTTTGTTTGACTAATAAACTAAAGGATATACAACATATGAAATGATTAATTAACTTATTTAGTTTCCTTAATCCTTTTAAAACAAGTAATTATATCTTATAATTAAGACTGGAGTTAGAGGTAATACCAATAATTAATACATAACCAAACTAATTATGATATGAAATCAAATTTGTTTCTGTCAAAAAAAAAAAAAAATCAAATTTGACCGTGCAAACAGCGAAATTAATTTTAACATTATTATTATTTTTTAAATTAGTAGGTAGGGCGGTAGGGAACAGGCCGTGCTATATTCTCCGGGCGGGGCGTTCACGACGACGTATGTGCAGTCAAGTGAACGCGTTCTTTCATCTCTCGTATTTACTACTATGAGCCTGAGACCTGAGTTTTTCTCCGTCGCCAAACCTCTCCTCCTCTTCATTCTTCGCACCGAACCCTAACCCTAATTAGAACTTATTTCACCCAAAGAAGGCGATTTCTCAAAACCCTAACCATAGCAATTCAATTGTTATTCAGAAGATCGCACAATTCCCAATTTGAAAAGTCTTGCTTCACACCTACACGATGGACTCACAACAGAACAATCTATTCGAGACCGCTTCGCAACCCGACACTGGCAACGATGCTTACACTTTCCTCGAATTTAACACCCAAGGGGAGGATTTCGACTACCCGGAGTTCCGTGACTCGATTAGGTCCCCATCGGCTTGGCCCACTCCGTCCGATTCGCTGGTTGACCCCATGGAGCGTGGTGGTGGAGGTGGAGCGGGTTCTGATCACCAGTCCGATGCCTCGCCTGTTTCAGCTGCTCCAGGGAGCGCCACTAAAAACCGGGCAACGGGGTCTGGCAGCAGCGGGAACAGCCAGATGGTTGACACCCTTGCTGCTGGGATGAGCGGGTTGAATTTTGAGGATACCGGTGATGATGACAATTATGAATTCGGTAAAGGAGATTTCACTGAACATGCTTGCCGATATTGTGGGGTATCGAACCCTGCATGTGTTGTGAGGTGCAATGTGCCTTCTTGTCGCAAATGGTTTTGTAACTCACGGGGGAACACGTCGGGTTCACATATCGTAAATCACCTGGTGAGTTGTTAGGACAACTCTTACCCCTTTCACATTTTCTGGTTACTTGTATTTGCCTTACTGATGATAGACTTGCTCTACATAAAAATTGAGAAGTGTGTGATGTAACGGCGTCTACTAGTCATTCTCAGTGAATTTGGGAAAGGTGGTAGGAGTTGTGGCGAACAGTTTCTGAACTTTTCTTTCTAATTGAAAAAAAAAAAAACATGCTAGGAGATAGGAAAAATACAGAAGAGGAGGGTTAGGCATCCTCCAAAGAAAACAGTCGCAGAACGAGAAAGCTAAAGAATGAAATAAGGAAGTTTATCATTCCCTCGAGGTATTCTTTTATGTACATATAAAACTCAAGCAGAAGACCATAAAGAAGTTACAAGCATCATATCTGATCTTTTTAAATTAGATCTACCCATGTGTCAGCGTTTAGGTTTCTTGTTGTGGGATCGTGCAGCAATACCCTAACACCATCCCGTAGAGCTGTGTCATCTTTGTTTTCTTCACAAAAGTCATTGAGCTCCCTGTTAAGCTTGGAGCGGAGGCCAGAATTATGGTTGTATGTATGTTTTCTTTGAATTTATGAGTGAATTATGGGATGGCATGTAGACAGTTAAAGAGTGTCTTTTGAAAGTTGTGGAAGATATTCCCTTCAGTTGCCGTTAGAGTCCGAAATGAATGATTATTGCAAGCTCTTATGTAGTGGAATGCGTAATCATTAAATGGGTCATTATGTAATTTGACTTGCAATTTTGATTTTAATTTAATGAAGTCTTTAGAGTAAGAACAACTGAATAAGCAAGTAGCTTCTGGGCTGGTGGTTATGCCTCATTAGCAAGATCGAGAGCCTGCATCTATTGTGTGTATACTCTTTATTGTGGCCGAACTCCTACCTCATGATCCTTTTTTGGTAAATCCTCCTGACCCTATTCACTCCCCACCAGAAGGAAAAAAAAATGGATGTTCTTAATTATGGAGACGGACATATCACTGGTACAGTATTTCAACTACATTACAGACTATTTATTTCACAAACTAGCTGTTAGGTGTTTATCACTATCACAATTTAGACAAACTCTTATGAAGATTTTCCTGTGTATTTAATCTGGTGTTCAATGTTAATGCAGCAACCAGAGTCTTTTCCTACCTAAATGTCTCCAATTAATTGTGTCATTTGTTTTAATAATGCATCTCCTTTTATTTTATGGATGTTAGTAAAAGTTCATTTTTTGTTTGACGTAGTTCTTCTGATGTTCTGTTGGTAACTTGAATTTGTTTATGATCATTATTTAGATTATTGTATGACAATAAAGATGTCCGGTAAAGTGAACAGAGATATCTTTGCCTATATTTTTGTTTTTTAAAGCTTGTAGTCTTCCCCCCCCCCCCCCCCCAGTTAGACTAATATTAATCTCTTCTTAGTCTTTCTTTCTTTCTTTGTTTTTTTTTGGGGGGTTGCTAATTAGAATAAGCATTGTATATTTATTTCCCATCCAAAGGACAGTCTTATAAAAAAGATTGCACTTATATGTTGCATGTCTTTCATGCTTGGATGTTGACCTCTTGGTTAAACCTGCTCTCCACATTGTTAATCATGACGTATTTTGTATCTGGAGTTTCTTTAGTCTGTCTATCGCTTTTCATGTTTTATTGGTTGATGACTACTAGCTGATAGGCACATACATGTGTATATCTGTGGTGAGCACACGTTTATATCGTTGTCTGTGGGTGCAAGTGTCACTTAGCTTCACTTATCAATTTTTTCCTGTAGGTTCGATCGAAGCACAAGGAAGTCTGTCTTCACAAAGATAGTCCTTTGGGAGAAACAATTCTTGAATGCTACAACTGTGGGTGTCGTAATGTGTTTCTCCTTGGGTTTATTTCTGCCAAGACTGAAAGTGTAGTTGTTCTTCTATGTCGTGAACCTTGCTTGAGTGTGAATGCCTTGAAAGATATGAATTGGGATCTCAGTCAATGGTGCCCCTTGATTGATGATAGGTGTTTTCTGCAGTGGCTTGTGAAGGTTAATTTCTTCCCTATCTGTTGTTTATATGTAATTTCCCCATCTTTCCTACAATTTTTGCTTTTGCAGATTCCATCTGAACAGGAGCAGTTGAGAGCACGGCAGATAAGTGCGCAGCAAATTAATAAGGTGGAAGAGCTTTGGAAAACCAATCCTGATGCTTCTCTTGAGGACCTTGAGAAACCTGGTGTGGACGATGAGCCTCAGCCTGTGGCTATAAAATATGAAGATGCATATCAGGTGTTTATTATGGCTTGTTAAAAATTTCACTTTCATAGATTGAGGAAGATGTCACAATTTCCATACTTTATTCTTTTCGCTTGTCTAATATGCCTCTTATTTTCCTTGCTTTTTCAGTATCAAAATGTTTTTGCACCGCTCATTAAGCTTGAAGCTGATTATGATAAGGTAGTGACTTTCATATTTGTCAGCATTTTGTTGTTGCCTGTTTATTCTTTTATGTTGATGTAATTTCATATACTACCAATATTTTAACACCAAAACATGTTTAATTGTCATTTCCCCCTTTCTGTGAGGTGTTTGCTGGTGTCTTACAAGTGCTCTGTTGGTGTAGATGATGAAAGAATCTCAAAGCAAGGACAATGTTACCATCCGATGGGATGTTGGTCTTAATAAAAAACGCATTGCATACTTTGTATTTCCAAAGGTACTCTATCTATCATTTTATTTGCAAAGGTTTCTTAAATTTATTTCATACTTTGATTATCTAATTTGTGGTTTATTTTGAATGAAATCTCTTTCTTTAATTTGTTCTCTCTTTACTGAAAATGAATACATGTTTTGTCATTTCATAGGAGGATAATGAGTTGCGTCTTGTACCTGGTGATGAATTACGGTTGCGTTATTCTGGGGATGCTGCACATCCAGCATGGCAATCAGTGGGGCATGTGGTATGAGACAAACTTCTGAGATGCATTACGGACACCTATCTCTTCTGACACTTGCACATTTGTGTGTCTAATGTGTTGGAATCTATTCATCTATCCATCTATTGTCACTGCATTATAAATGAATGGTCTATAAAATTGTCGTTGGGCAGGACATTTTCAATACATTGGTTACGTTCTTCTATTCTTTGTATGTAGTTTGACATTCTAAATGTTGTATGCAAAGTACATTTGTTCTAAATTTTCCAGTTTGTTGGGTCTTTAATCATTTGATGCATGTGGAGTGCCCCCTGAGGCCTGAACACTGATAAATATGAACTGAGTGTGTGCATTTATAAATATAGAATCATTGCTATTAGTTGTGTTTGTGTTATTTTGTTGCAAGTCCATTTACAAGTTTTCTATACTGTAATGATTCAATTTGATGTCATGTAATATTTTTTATTTTTTAATTTTCAGATTAAGCTAACTGCACAAGAGGAAGTCGCTCTTGAGCTTCGTGCAAATCAGGTAGTTCTAGTCTCAGTTTGCTAGATCTGCGTCATGAAGTTCTTTTTTATGTGCCTTTTGGTTATTGCTCAAAGTTGTATGCAGGGGGTTCCAGTTGATATAAACCACGGTTTCAGTGTTGATTTTGTCTGGAAGAGTACAAGCTTTGATAGGATGCAAGGAGCTATGAAAACCTTTGCAGTGGATGAGACTAGTGTAAGCGGGTAAGCTGTGTGTTTTCAATCTTCCTATGTGAAGCATTGTGGCAGGTTTATGTTCTCTTGATTTTTTATAGGATCTCATAAAGAACAGTTATTATTATCTGACTGAGCGTATGATTCTTCCCATTTTGTTCTTGAAAGTGTTGCCTTCCATTTTTGTAATATAGGTATATTTATCACCACTTATTGGGTCATGAAGTTGAGGTTCAGATGGTGCGCAATACATTGCCTCGTCGCTTTGGTGCTCCTGGGCTTCCAGAGCTCAATGCATCTCAAGTATGCTGTTCTTCCTTCAGATATTTTATCTCATTACTGTGGAATGCAATTTATGATAAGCTTTTTTATTTTTAATATTATTTTGTCCAGATTGCTATTTCCTTCTCATTTTTTCTAGGGTCAAGTAGCAAATCCACCCCGGGAATAACGCCCGAGAGCAATGTTGCCCTGAAAGTTTTTTTGGGCTTAATGTTGCCTTGAAGTCTACAAAAGTAGCAATGTTGCCCTTTTTTGTTAAAAAGTTAATGGTCAACATCAATTTTTTTAACAGAAAAGGGCAACGTTGCTATGTTTTTAGACTTCTAGGGTGAAATTGAGCCTGAAAAAACTTTCAAGGCAACATTGCTCCTCGACGTATACTTCCGGGGTGGATTTGCTACTTAACCCTTTTTTTTATTATTGATTAACTCTATTCTTCCAGTCTCTGCTTTTGGTGGAGGACATTGTTTAAAATTTATGTTAGAATGTTACCTTAGTGCATATGTTTAAGTTTTGGGCGTGATGTGGTGAAAGGGTTACTAAAACTATAGAAATATCTTACCTGTTCTATGACAACTTTGAGAGGCTTTAATGCTTTTCACATAGTCTATCACTATTTTCTGCTATCACCTATGAACATCTTTCAAGTTGCGTTGTTTGGAGAGGTAAATGAGCTTCTCTGTTTGTAGGTTTTTGCAGTTAAAAGCGTTCTTCAGAGGCCTATTAGTTTGATTCAAGGTCCTCCCGGAACTGGCAAGACTGTAACTTCCGCAGCAATTGTATATCACATGGCAAAACAGGGTCAGGGGCAGGTACAATTACTTAACTTTTTCTTATATCTATTACTTTTTTTTTATTATGCCTTTGCTTAGAGTCTCTCTTATTTTTGCCCCCCTTTCAAAGCTCAGGTTTTGGTTTGCGCACCTAGCAATGTGGCTGTTGATCAGCTTGCTGAAAAGATAAGTTCTACTGGGTTGAAGGTATAATTGGTCTTTGTTCTGATCTGTTGCCTTACCTTATGTGAATGCAAGGGACTCACGCTAACAAAGTTTTCCAAACTGTTAGTTTTGGAGAAACTAGTTAACTTGGGTTGTTTGGGGGGTAATTTCTGCTGTTTCTTGATTTCTCTGTGTTAATACATGTTTCTGTAATTCAAGGTTGTTAGGCTCTGTGCAAAGTCAAGAGAAGCTGTGAGTTCTCCAGTTGAGCACTTAACACTTCATTATCAGGTGAATTTTTTATTCCCTGTACGCATTCCTAGGTTTGCTTTATGACTCTTCGTATCAAACTTTTGGCTCTGTGTCCAAAATGAATGAGGATCTAAATGTTAATGGGAATGGCAATTATTGCAGGTTCGAAATCTTGACACATCTGACAAGAGTGAACTTCACAAGCTACAACAGCTGAAAGACGAACAAGGTTTGATGTTTTCTCCCATCACATCTGTGATACGATGTTCAGTTGGGGTTTGGGTGCTTTTTTTTGACAACATATCTAATCTTGGTTGTTTTGGTTATCCTACTGAAGCCTGTCACGTTTAAATTTATTTTCCTTTATTTCTGAATTTTTGTAGCACTATTTGCTCAAGCAAGTGTGCTTCCTTCAGTCAACAATTACTTATGTGTGTTTTCCCTATTGTATGCATAGGTGAACTTTCCAGTAGTGATGAGAAGAAGTACAAAGCACTAAAGCGAGCAACAGAGAGGGAGATTTCTCAGAGTGCTGATGTTATCTGCTGCACATGTGTTGGTGCTGGAGATCCTCGGCTGGCAAATTTTAGGTTCCGTCAGGTTAGATTATATATTATGTGTTAAATTTAAGTGATATCTCTTGCTAGATGCTTACAATGCTGATGACCGTTTCAGGTACTCATTGACGAGTCTACTCAGGCAACAGAACCTGAATGTCTCATTCCTTTGGTGCTTGGGGTCAAGCAGGTATTTATGGCTCAAATCTGTAGGTGTGGTTTTGCATATTTAGGTGACGGTTCTAACGAGTAATCTCTGTTTAGGTTGTTCTTGTTGGTGATCATTGTCAACTGGGTCCAGTCATTATGTGCAAGAAGGCAGCTCGTGCTGGCCTTGCACAGTCACTTTTTGAACGACTTGTTCTGCTTGGTGTTAAACCAATCAGATTGCAGGTAATGGACTTGTTAATTTGTCAAGCGATATTTGATGGCTACAACTTTAAGATGCTTCACTACTAGCTATTGGATGGTTTTGTCAGCTTTAATTTTAGTTGAAAGGTCTCTTGTGTTGATTTGAACATGATAGTCAAGTCCTAGTTTTTGTTTGGTTCGTTGTCTTTAGTCTGCACATTGTTTCCACTTGGTCCAATTTGTTTTATTACTTGCTGTTGGGTCTTGGGTGTTGTATGAAACCCAAGGCTGGAAAGCTTTAAGTAGTTTTTACATTTAATGATATTTTCCAGGAGTTTACGATTATGCAAGGAAGTCTTAGTTCTGCGCTATGTCAAAAGTCAAAACCCCTTTGCACTTTCCGGCAACCTGTTTTCATTCTTCAGTTATCCTTAGGGTTGGTCTGTCATTTTTGTAAATTAATATTCTTTGGGTTGAATCCCTGCATAAATGTTCCATCTATAACCTGCTTTTATCCTTCAGCTCTGCACAAGGTTGGTTTATTTTACTGTTATTTGATGCGATGCTTCTTTTGGTTGACATTCTATTTATATGTTATCTTTAGGATCGATATAGCTTTTGTACTCTCCTTTTACCTTTTCTGAGCTATTTGTTTGGTGTTTATACGTCAGGCTTCATGTTTGATGCTTTTGCATATCAGGTTCAATATCGTATGCATCCATCTCTCTCAGAATTCCCTTCAAATAGCTTTTATGAAGGCACTCTGCAAAATGGAGTTACTGTTAATGAAAGGCAATTATCAGGAATTGATTTTCCCTGGCCAGTGCCCAATCGTCCCATGTTTTTTTATGTTCAGGTACTGCAAATGCATATATCATGTGGAATGTTATGTAATCTTGAACAGTCAATTAACGATTTATGCTTATTCAGTGCACAGAATCTTCTTCCACCACTTGAACTTCACATGCTTTCTGTTGTTTTTCACTTTTATTTGAACGTTAATCTGCGGTAATTTTTCTAATTGATCTAATTGTGTAATAGATGGGACAAGAAGAAATAAGTGCAAGCGGCACATCTTATTTAAATAGAACTGAGGCTGCAAACGTTGAAAAGATTGTAACTACTTTCTTGAGAAGTGGCGTAGTTCCTAATCAGGTATCTTGGCTTTATATCAACTTTGGATTTGTACTCATGGAGCTCCTTTTGACATTTTGGTTGTGTATTTTATTTTATTTTCTACAGATTGGTGTGATAACACCTTATGAGGGACAAAGAGCTTATATTGTGAACTATATGTCAAGAAATGGTGCCCTCCGGCAACAACTTTACAAGGAGATTGAGGTTTATAAATATTGATGAGATTTATAACCTTGTTTCACATTCCCCCAGCCCCTAGCTTAATTTTACTCATTTATGTATCTTTGGCTACATAATTTTTATTTTTTTCTCCCATTTCAGGTTGCTAGTGTTGATTCCTTTCAAGGAAGGGAGAAAGACTACATCATTCTGTCATGCGTAAGAAGTAATGAGCATCAGGTTGGTTATCTTTCTATGTACCACTGCTTACTTGTTTGCTTAAATTTGTTCTTTATAAATGAACCTCTTTATCTTGTAAAACTCGTGTTGGTGGTTGCTGTTTTTCCATGTTTAGGGCATTGGGTTTCTAAATGATCCCCGTAGGCTCAATGTTGCTCTGACCAGAGCTAGATATGGCATTGTCATTCTGGGAAACCCTAAAGTTCTTAGCAAGCAGCCTCTGTGGAATAGCCTGCTGACACACTTCAAGGTATTCTTCTTGCTTTAGGATTTTTGCGAGTGGTTTTATTAGTTTGATGCAAAATAGATGTATATGCATCAGTGCACTGTGAAAGCAGGAAGGGACTTTGCAATGATTGTGCAGGGGTCTCAGACCTTTGAATAATTGATGCTTTTAAACTCCTTTTATGATTTAGTGATGGAATTGTCCACAAAAAGTGATAGGCGATGACGCGATGTAACCAATATTGTCTTTTTTGGTGCATAACGAATCTTTATTTTCTTAAGCATGCTGTTTTGGTTAATTTTTTTCCCTTTCACTTTTGGAGAACAGGAACATGAGTGCCTGGTGGAAGGGCCTTTAAATAATTTGAAGCAGAGTATGGTTCAGTTCCAGAAACCCAAGAAGGTAAGTGATGAAGGTTTGCAGAGTATTGATTGATGTTCTGCCCTTTGGGTTGGCAGGTTAATTAGCCGTAGTTGTGATGTTTTCATATTGAAGACAATTTGTCGTATTTTAATGTAGATCTACAATGATAGAAGGCTTTTTTATGGTGGTGGTCCTGGAGTTACAGCCAGTGATAGTTTTGGGTCAGTTGGCTCTGGCCCAACTTCTGATCGGAAGAGTGGTAGGGGCAGAGGTACGTAGTTTCTAGCCTATTGCATTTTTATGGTTCTAGGGCTAGATGTCTCATGGTAGTACATCATAATCTAGAAGAGTCGAGTTTGGTTATTTATTATCCAAGGTAATTTATGACGTGTTCTGAATTCTGGAGCTTTTGATGTTTACAACAATTTTTGATATCACCTGCAGGGTCTTATATGCCTCCTGGCCCATCAAATGGAACCCATAAGCCTGGTGTGCATCCATCTGGGTATCCAATTCCAAGGGTACCTCTGCCACCTTTTGGTGGTCCCCAATCTCAGCCATATGCCATCCCAGCCCGGGGAGCTGTACATGGGCCTGTTGGGGCTGTCCCTCATGTACCACCTCCAGGCAGTCGGGGTTTCGGTGCTGGACGAGGTAATTCTGGTGCCACGGTTGGCAATCATCTCCCACACCAGCAAGGCACCCAACAGTCTGTGGGGAATCTTGGATCTACTTTCAACTTTCCAGCTCTGGATAATCCCAACAGTCAGCCATCCGTTGGTGTTCCATTGTCTCAACCTGGCTTTGCAAATAATGTCTGCTTTCCTTATTCCACCTTTATGTGTTCTTTCCTCATCCCCTATTATTTTCACGTTGGCTAAATTCTGGTTACATCTTTCTTTTGTATGTTAGATGCCAGTCCAAGGAGCAAGCCAGTCATTTAGAGATCACTTTTCTGTGCCTGGAATGTCTCAGGTATTTTCAATTTATAGTGCTTTAATGGAAGTTTGAGGTTGTTTAGGTGCAGCGTTGTGTTATGGTCCTTATTTGGTGTTTTGTCAATAATTACCTTCAGGACTTCTTGGGTGATGACTTCAAAAGCCAGGGATCTCACGTTCCTTATAATGTTACTGATCTCTCTACCCAGGTATGCTAAGTGTTCTGGTTCATTTAGTATGATACAGATATCTCAATTGTGAGCCCTTGATTTTTTCTTCTTCTTGAACTTAGTGGAGAAACATAAATGTTAAGTTAATCAAATAACTATTGGTATCAAATCAAAATTTAATTTATACTACGCTAAATTATACAAAGTTCTTGAACTCTAACTTGTGTGGAAATAAACCTTGACCTTTAACATTGGACAAAGAACCTATCTGAACTTTCAGGTTTGTACAAATAACCTTCCTGCTATTACTTATTTCGTTATTTCAATAGCAAAGCATAATATGTGATTGATCAAATATCTCCTTAAAGTTTGAGTTATATGTAGATAATCCAAATTGGGTGTTACCATGGGGATCTTTTTTTCCTTCTTGAACTTCTGAGGTTCTTTTGTTTGATTGCTCACAATTGGCCTATACCTTATAGGCTTCTCAGAGTGGGTATGCTGTTGATTATGTTACACAAGGAGCACAAGGTGGATTCCCTGGAAACTTTTTGAACCAGAATTCTCAAGCTGGATACTCACGTTTTGGCTCTGGAAATGATTTTATGTCTCAGGTTCTAAAGCTGCTACTTTATGAGCTTCGTTCTTTTGGATTTGGGTTGATTGTTTCTTTATTTTTGTAACCTACATTGTTATTTCTCAGGACTATATGACCCATGGATCACAAGGCCTTTTCACTCAGGCTGGCTTCAACGATCCCTTGCAAGATGATGGGCCACAGAGCCAATTTGGTGTGGGCAATGCCAACCCTCTCCAGTCTCAGGTTTCCTCAAGCTTCAGCTAGATAATTTTTTGGATATAGAGATGAAATATTGCGCTTTCTCATTTCTATACATTTCCAACATGGTAAATTTTTGCATGCCCCTCTCTTCAGTTAAGATTTAAGTTTTTTGTTTTTTGTTTTTTTTGGCAGGGCTTGATGAATTCTCTCTACTCCCAACCTTTTGCTCACTACAACACACAGCCGATGAACATGCAGGCTTCCCAGCCACAGCCTCAGGGTCAGAGCTCCCAAAATCAGAAAATACATTATAATGGTTGAGGAAGGATAAGAAGTTTACCATGGCTATGATGGGTTATAGTCTTTGCATTCAGCAACTGGGTTTGTGCCTGTCTATTACACGCTGGAATATCTTGCATGACAAATTTGAAGAATACCCTTCTTGGGACATGTCTGCATAAACCAATACATACTACTGAGGGTTTAACCATCCTGAGGGTTTGGTACCCGGAATCTGAAATGGTGAAATTTTGGGGGGAGTAGGAAGGTTGTACAGGCAGCGCATCCTTGGCTGAGAAAAGAAAAGACAACCCCATTACTCCTTGCTGGTTTTTGTATTGTTTGGGATATGGAGGTGAAGAAGTTCTGCAGAGCACTACATGGAAAGCCCTTTCAGTTCGTCGTAGCACGTAACTAGACTCCATATTTTTTTATAGAATATTTCGGAAAATGTTTTCCTTTGTCCAACTGTCATCACTTCGAACACTTGGTAGTATATAGAAGCGGATATATAGTTACTTGTAAATCACCAATGCCCCTAGAGAATGTGGCAGATTGCTTCTAGTAGAGGATTTTCCGGAGTGTATTTGCGCGCCACAACTTTTGGTAGGCGTGTCTGGTAGCCTGAATGATGAGATGGTTGCTGTCTGTTTTGTAGCCTCTCACATACAATTATTATTTGACAGTATTGCGAAGTGTTTATCGTGCGTTCATCGTAATTATTGGATATATTTTTTAGTTTCAATACGTTTGAAGCCCAAGCAACGCTAGTAATGAGGATTCGTTCTCGCTTTGTCTCGACTGGTGGAGGTTTACGGCTTAATTTTATTCATTTATCTTGCTTGTACGAGTCTTTCAAGGCAAGCCTTTTCTTGTATATTTATTTCATATGGAATACAATTATACTCCCTACAGTCCTTTATATGAGGAAGAATTTCTCAGTCTGAAGTTTTAAAATGGTTTTTCTATTGTTATTCCTTCAAATATATACTCATTATCTCTTTACAATAAAGAAGGGTATAATTGAAAAGAAAAATATCTTATATTTAAATGAGACTATATATGCTTATGCAGATGATATTTGTTAGTAGGACGCGCTATGTTTTGAACAAGATGTTCCTCAAGTGCATCTTAGTTTGAATTAAAAGTCTAATTTAAATATGTAGTCTGCATTATTTCGCCAAAATAGTTGAGAAATACCAGAAGTGAGTAGTCGAAAAACTTGAGTACTGTAAAAATACGCTTGGTCTTGCATTTTATAACCTCTTCAATGAGTAGTTTTTAGGAAATTCCTAACTCAAAGGTTATAATTTGTACCGTCATGAAGATTAAAGTTGCCATGTACTTTATGTAACTCTTGATTGTGGTAGAGCGCCTATAAATAGAACACCATATACTATACTTTGGTTACATCTAAATGAAAAAGATATTACTCTATCTTTTTTCATAATCTCTCTTCATCTTTCATTTCATCTCTTATTATATTGTCTTATTTTTATAACACATTATCAACGACTCTCAAACAAAGGTATTTTTTTTCTCTCATTGTTGCTCAACCATTTCCTCTTCCTATTTAGGATAATCTGAGCCTTTGTATGGAATTAAAAAAACATTTTTACCGATTGTTTTTATATATCGGGTTCTATGGCTAAGATAGGAGATTATTGTTACTTTTATTTTCATTTATATTTCTTTATTTTATATTCTGTTGTTTTTAACATTTTATACTAGTTCATTTTATTTATGTTTTACTTGTTTATCATTTTTTCCCCACAACTTTCTAGTGTTGCATTCCATTTCATTTTGCTTTGTTATTCATGGTCACATTCACATTTATTTATTTTCATTTGTTTTTTTTATTCTTATACGTTTTGTTGTTCTGTAAAGGCTTCTTTAAGTTCATTTCTTGTAGTGATTTTATTTATATCTAATTTTATTTACATTTCATGTTGTTATATTCTATTATTTATATTTGTTTATTTTATGCTATTCATTTAATTTCATTTTGAGAAAATGGCAGAAAATACCATTTAAATTTTAAAATCTTATTGACAACAATAGTAATGAGATTAATAAGAACAGTAAAACAATTGACAACTCATTTTGTTGAAAAATCACCTATTTGAGATTTTGAAATTCAAGTGGTATTTTCTTGGGATTTTCCCTTTCATTTTATTGTTATTATTTTTTATTTACTTATGTTGTTATATTATGTTATTTCATTTTATTAAGCCGTTTCACTTTATTTTTTTTATTGTTTATAATATCTTATTATTTATTTGTATTTGTTTTAAATTATTCCTTTTACATTTTTCATTTTATTTCATCACCACATTTATTATTCTATTTGCTTCTTATTTATATTATTCATTTGTTTATTTATTTGTTCATTATTAAATTTATGTGTCATTTTACTTTTATTATTGCTATCTTTAGGTTAAATTTTGGTATTTTATATTTTTTTACATTTACTCTTATTTACACCTCTCTTATTTTATTCTTACACCATTAATTTTGCTATAATTTCCTCCTCTCTCTATCATCATTTGTATTCTCCTCCCTCTTTCTACCTTTCTCCTTGATGTAGGTTGTTATATGTTATTTATCTTCATATATGTATATTTATTCATGATTTTAATGTTAAAATGTTTATTTATGGATATATGAAGAATTTTTTCAAGATTTTTTTTTATTGAATTATATGTTGGCTAATCATGAAATTTTCCTCCCTTTAATTACATTGTTTATCAATATCTTGATTATGATTTGTGAATTCTAATATTTTAATTCATGATGATGCTTTATGTTTTATCAATCTTATCATAATTCTGATTGTTATCATTATTTTTAGTTTGGATCATGACCAACCTTACCAACTTTGAACTTACAGCTCTTGATATGACGAGAAATAATTATCTATCATGGGTCTTAGATGCTGAAATCCATCTAGATGCTAAGGGTCTAAAAGGGGCTATTTTACTGGGAAATGAAGCAACAAGTCAAGATAAGGCAAAGCCAATATTTTTTTTCACCACCATTTCCATGAAGGATTGAAAGCTAAATACCTAATGGTAAAAGATCTACTAGAATTGTAGACTAATTTGAACAAAGGTATGATTAACAAAAAATGATAATTTTGCCTCAAGCTCGTTACAAATAGATACATCCTAAGCTACAAGATTTTAAGAATGTAAGTGAATATAATTCAGCGGTTTTCAAAATGAGTTTTCAGTTCAAAATATTCGATGAGAAAATAATTGATGAGGACTTATTAGAGAATTTTTTTTGTACTTTTCATGCTTCAAATATGCTCCTATAGCATCAATATTGAGAGAAAGATTTTAAAAAGTATTTTGAATTAGTCTCACACCTTTTGGTAGCCGAACAAAATAATGAGCTATTGATGAAAAATCATGAAAATTATCCAACTAGATCTGCTCCTATTCCCTGAAGTGAATGTGAGTATATGTAATAATTACCATGCTTATGGTTATGGTTGTGGTTGTGGCTGTGGATGTGGATGTGGAAGTGGCCATGGTAAGGGACGTGGTAATTACCATTACTATGGTGCTAGAAGTAATAATTATAATCCTAATACCTATTACAAGAAGAAATATAATGACGGGCAGAAAAACGACGAAGGTGATCCTTCAAAAGTTGTTGAGAATCAATGTGATCGGTGTAGTTTGAAGGGGCATTGTTCACACACTCGTCATACGCCTCCATAAAAAGGAGTTGCGAACAATGTGGAAGCAAATTAGATTTTTCAAGATGATAATGTTGAGGTACACAAGAATGATGTCAATGAGCTAGATGGTATTAATGGCTTTGATGCTATGACATACTTGGAGGTGATTGATTTTTTTTGAGAATTATGATTAGATGAGTTTGGTTGGAAGAACAATAAAAAAATGTTTTAATTTATAATTTATCAAATCTAGTTTATGCTTTACTTTCATTTTTGCTTTTCATATGCAATAAGGGCATTATTGCTCATCATGTATTTTGAATTTGTTTTAATGCATTTCTTTTGTTTTGGTGAAGATTATGGATGTTTCGATCATTGGACACAAGAATGAATATATGTCTCTCCACACCATATTTAGAGATAAAAATATTTCTCACATCTAACAATAAGTAGAGCAAGCATCAATACCATAGCGGGTAATACAAAATTAATTGAAGTCTTTGGAAGAAAAATTATAATATTACTCAAATGAACGAAATTTGTTATTAACGATGCTTTATTTCCTTCAAGTCTCATAAAAATTTATTGAGTTTTAAGGATATTTGCCGAAATGGGTATCATATTAAGACTATAAATGAGAAGAATATGGAATCTCTACAAATTGTAATTGTTAGATTTGGAGAAAAATGTGTCCTAGAAAAATTACCAACATTATCTTCTAGTTTGTATTATACAAACATTAATACAACTGAAACATATTTTACAGTAAACTAGAAGTGTGGTGATAAAAATATATTTATTGTTTAGCATGATTGGTTTGGCTATCTCAGTTCAACTATGATGTGAAGAATTATTGAAAATTCACACAGACATATTAAAGAGCCAAAAGATTCTTCAAATTAAGGATCTCTCATGTGCTGCTTGTTCTCAAGGAAAATTAATTATAAAATCTTCTTTGACAAAAGTTGGACTTGAAGCCCCTGTTTTTTTAGAGCGTGTTCAAGGGGATGTATGTGAGCTTATCCATCCACTATGTGGACCATTTAGATATTTTATGGTTTTAAGAGATGTATCTACAAGATAGTCACATTTGTGTTTGTCGTCAACACGTTGCTAAATTACCCGCTCAAATAATTTGGTTAAGAACATATTTTCCATAATCATACAATTATGACAATTCATCTTGATAATGCTGACGGGTTTTCATCTTAAGCTTTTAATGACTATTGCATGGCAATTGGAATAACAGTAGAAAAATATGTTACTCATGTCCACACTCAAAATGATCTAGCAGAATCATTCATCAAACGCCTCCAATTGATAGCTAGATCAATGTTTTTGAGAATAAAGCTTTCCATATCAACTTGGGGCCTGCAATTTTACATACGCATTAGGTCAACAAGTTATCATAAATTCTCTTTATTACAATTGGCTTTTGGTTAGAAGCCAAACATTTCCCATCTTAGAATTTTTGGATGTGTGGTATTTGTTCCTATTACTTCACCACAACACATAAAGATGGGACTTTAAAGGAGATTAGGAAAATAGGTTGGTTATGAATCTCTTTCTGTAATCAAATATTTAAAGTTATTAATTGGAGATTTATTTATGGCACATTTTGATGATCACCATTTTGATAAGACAACTTTCCCAACATTATGGGGAGATAATAAGCAACTGGATAAATAAATTACTTGGAAAACTCAATATCACATCTAGATCCTTGTACACAACCATGTGAGCTTGAAGTTCCAAAATAACTCATTTGCAAAATATTGCAAATCAACTGTTAGATGCATTTTCTGACCTTAAGAGAATTACAAAATCTCACATTCTTGCTAAAAATGCTCCAATTAGAATTGATGCCTTAGTAGGACAACCATCAATTGCAAATGAAACTAAGCCACGCTTGAAGCGTGGTAGACTAATTGGTTTTAAAGATAAAAATCCAAAAAAGAAAAAGGGAGTGATTAACTAAGATGGTCAAGTGGGGGAGGCAAACATAACTGATCAAAAGACCCCAAAGGAGGTCCAAATACTTGAAAATAATAAAGAGATCTCGATGAGTTATGTCACTATGGGAAAAATATGGAACCGAGAAAGTATTGTTGTTGACAACATATTTTCATATAATGTTGTGGTTGAAATAATTACCCAGAATGACGATCTTGAACTTAAATTAGTTGAAGAATGTAGAAATAGAAATTATTGGCCAAAATGGAAAGACACAATTTAAGTAGAGTTAAATTCACTCTCAAAATGTGAAGTTTTTGGACCTATAGTCCAAATACCAAATGGTGTAAAGCCTGTTGGGTATAGATGGGGATTTGTGGGAAAAAAATGAGAAAAATGAGGTCGTTAGGTATAAAGCACGACTGGTAGCACAAGGATTTTTGTCAAGACCTGCCATTGATTATGAAGAGACATATTCTCATGTGATGGATGCAACCACTTTAAGGTATTCAATTAGTCTGACAGTGAGTAGAAAACTGGATATACGTCTAATGGATGTTGTTTCTACCTACTTACTTATATAGTACTTTAGATATTGAAATTTCTATGAAAAATCTATAAAGGATTCAAATTGCTATAAGGATGTAAAAATTCTCGAGAAAATTGTGCAATTTGCATAAATCCTTATATGTATTGAAACAATATGGAAGAATGTGGTATAACTATCTCACTAAATAATTATTACAAGAATGTTATAAAAATGATCCTATTTATCCATGTGTTTTCATAAAAGGAAATAGATCAGAGTTGATAATTTGAATATAATTGGAACTCTTGAAGAGATTCAAAAAGCTGTTGATTATTTAAAGAAAGAATTTGAGATGAAGGGTCTTGGAAGAACAAAGTTTTGTCTTTGCCTCTAAATTGAGCACATTGCAAATGGAATTCTCCTTCATCAATCAACTTATGTTGAAAAAATATTAAAGTCATTCTACAGGGATAAAATGCATCCATTATCTACTCCAATGGTTGTAAGATTGCTTGGTAAGAAGAAGGACCATTTTCGTCCTCGAGAAAACAAAAGAACTTTTTGGTTCAAAAGTACCATATCTTAGTGCTATAGGTGCACTAATGTAACTTGCTAATACAACACAACTTGATATTGCATTTGTTGTGTATTTATTAGCAAAATTTAGTTATTCTTCAACAAGAAGTCATTAGAACGGAATTAAACATATATTCTAATATCTTATAGGAATAGATGATAAGATATTATTTTACACTAACGAATTTGGATTACAATTGACCAGTTATGCAAATGCAGGGTTTTTATTAGATCCACACAATAATAGATCTTAAACACAATATTTATTTACTTGTGAAGGTACAATTGTATCTTGGCATTGAACAAAATAGATTTTAGCTACTACCTCATCAAATTATGTTGAGATAATTGCAGCTCACGAGGCAAGTCAGTGTTTGGCTAAGGTCAATGACTCAACATCATATTCAATTAGTGTGTGGTTTGTTTCTTGAACAAAAGATTCCAACAATACTATATGAAGATAATACATCATGTATAACTCAATTGAAAAGAAGGAATATCAAAGGAGATAGAACAAAACATACTTCTCCAAAATTCATTTTCACTTATAATCTTACAAAGAATGGTGATATGGATGTTTAGCAAATTCAATCACGTGACAACCTTACAGATTTGTTGACCAAGACACTGCCAACTAGAACATTTAAGAAGTTAGTAATGTGTAGTTTCAAAGACATAAAGAGATGTTGCCATCAGGGGGAGTAAACATCGTTTACTCTTTTTCCTTCACTATATTTTTGTCTCAGGTTTTCTTAGTAAGGTTTTAATGAGACACAATATTTGTTTATGGACATCCAATTTGAATGTTGTAAAAATCTTAATTGAGGTGGATGTCCATAAACTCCAAACTCGTGGCCTTTCATTTTTAACACTCCATAACCTCTCCAATGAATAATCTCTAAAAGTTTTCATACCCCATAATTGGTTACAATTTATGCAATTCAAGTGCATTAAAATTTACCATTTACTTTATGTAATTCTTGATTGTGGTGGAGGGCCTAAATAAAAGTACTATACTTTGGTTGTATCTAAATAAATAAAATATTACTCTTATCTTTTTCCATAACCTCTCTTCATCCCTTCATTTCATCTCTTGTATTTTCCCATTTTTATAACAAGTATATAAATTTCCAATTACTCAGAATTTGGATACATGTGAAATTTCCATTCAGTTAACCAGAAATTACATTAAGTCAGCTTTGAAAATAATTTGATTAATTGCTCGATTTCGACAAGTACAGCTGCGTTGAGCAGCCTCAGAAGACTCTTGACCATCCCCACCTTCCCCCTCCTCGCTTCTCCCCGCAAGGGCATAAAAAGCCGAAGGAAAATCTCGAACAATAACCAACATTGTAATAAAGAAACTAGGAATAAGGGTTGATGTAGCCACTGGTTTAGTGCTCCTTTGCTTGAAGAAAATAATGATTTATGCACAATAAGGAATTGAGTTTGACTATGGTTATAACATACAAGACCCAAAAAAACATCAACGGGAGCATTACAAATAATTTAATTGCTCAATTTCGATAAGTACAGCTAAAAGTCGTACTTACAAAAACTGGAAGTGGAGATGTGAGTCCCAAAAAGTAATGCTCATTGTCAGCGTTGCTTCCAATGTGTTATGATTCATAAATTCTGCTTGGTTACAATCCGTTGAATAATCCAAGTGTTCAGAGTTGACCGCAGACCATGGCCACAACAACCTTCGTAGATCAGGATGGGCTCAAATGTTGAATTGATAAGAGCTGTTTTAAGAGTGAAACTCGGAGGGGGACAAGAGGTGCCAATCAAGAATCCTGTCATAATTTTGAGTGGTGTCTCCACGGAAACCCACCATCAAAAGCATGCTCTAACACATCTTCCACTCGCTTTGCAAGCAATATCTGACAAGAAAGTTCACAAAATCCATGACCTTGTGTTTCACTTACGTGTTCGATAAGAAAATCAAGGACTTCACTGAGCTCCATAAAGATCTTAAAAAGACACCAGTACTCAGACAAACAGCCCATATTCTGAACCATGATATATACGAAAAGTTGAGACAGGACAATAAAAGTGATAAAATTTTACACCATATAGGAAAAAATTACCTCCAAGGTTTCCAGCACAGATGATGGTACTTCAACCAAGTCTTTCAGGTTCCTTTCCGGCAGAATGACTCTCTTTATGCCATACCGGTGAGCAGCTAAAACCTGGGGATCATTATTAAGAACCAGGTCACGGTACTTTTTATGTAGGCCATGATGTTTTACTTTCGCCGTTCTTGCTGGAGAGTATGTTTATTCAGACATGACACATGCATTTCATACATCTAAACGGCAAGACATGACCAATGTATTTAATACACCTAAACGGAAAACTGACATACCAATACTAGTAGTATTATAATTTGTAGTGTTATTTCCTTTGAAAGAACAGGAAAAATAAACTTCCGTCTTATCAAATGTCAATCAATATAACATATAGAACGGTATAGGAAGTCATGATGTTCACAAAGTGGGAATAATGCAACTCTTGTCGAGCTTAGTACAAATGCACAGGCTTACTCTAGTTAACGACAAAATAAGCTCATTATTTGATTTAGTAATTAATAACATTAACTTTCCTTCCAGAATATATAGAAAGCCTTACCATCATATCATCATCTGATAGCATATCATTCTCTCAATTAATGAAGTTCACAGAAGCTTTTAAAAGATTTAATCATTCATTTTCTGAATAGATGATAATAAGTCACAAGTTTACTCAAATTATATTCCCTTCGATCCTTAATATAAGACATAGTTAACTTTTTTTTGAAAAGATTTAGGAAGCTAAATAAACGACTTAATCATAATATATGTTGTGTATTATTAGATTATATATTAGTTTATAAGTCACACAAATTAGTTTGAAGGAAAAATGATAAATATAAATACTTTAAAGCAATTTATTTAGCTTTCTTAATTTTTACAAAAAAAGTCAAATATTTCTTATATTTATGAATGGAGGTAGTAGTAATTAACCTTGCTCTAGTATGCAAAAGCAATGGCACAATTATGCATTTCATACTGGCAAGGAATCACTTTGGTGGATTTTGTAGCAACAATTTCACAGGTGCAATCACCACAAAGATTTTATGCCAAAATCAAAACTATCACTGTGACACAATCATTGACATCTTACCTCAAATATATATACCAGTATATACCGGAAACTTAACACGTCATACGGACACAAGATTATTACCTTATCCTTGACACCACCAACAGGCAGTACAAGACCCCTCAAAGTCATCTCTCCAGTCATAGCTGTGTCTGATCTAACACTTTTCTGACTGAAAAGTGATACTAATGCTGTTACCAAAGTCACACCTGCAGAGGGCCCATCTTTAGGCACAGCACCTGCAGGAAAATGTATATGTACATCACGGCCTTTCAAGAGATTAATCCCCTCTGCAGCAGTCAACCTAAGGTCAGACGCCCTTGACCTTACCTATGAAATCAATCCACCATCAATTAAAACAATTTTTACATCAGTACAGGTTTCAAGAATACATAAAGTGAAAAAGCTAGTGTTCTGCAAACACAATCTAAAGCAAGCCACCATAGTGACATACAATAGCCTCTAATCTAACTAATCTACAAGTTGAAGAAAAATCACTAAAAATTGCAAGACACTAGATGGTTGTATATATATTAGTAAATGCACTCATAAGATGCAAGCTCGGGGGTAAGTTCAAACTTAACACCTGAAAAGGAAAAAAAGGAGCTTAAAAATACAATGCCAAGGTCGTCAAATCAAATAAACCTTGTACACCTCATTGCAATAACCCATAAATGGCATGATGTTTTTGTCTATGTTTGAGACTAGTGTCACATTACAAAATATTTTGGTGGTGCAACTTACAAGTAACGTGAATTGTCTCATTCAAGGGGGAAAATTAAGATGAAGAAACCCAACAAATATGATGTGAACTAAATTTCAATTAGAATCAATTACCCATGTCAGTGCTATTTGAGCTGACTCTTTAATTACATCCCCTAGTTGTCCAGTGAGATGCAATTCACCCTTCCCCACCATTGCTGTAGCCTCCACAAACTGAACTTCTCCACCAAAAGCAGTCCAAACCAGCCCAACAGAGACTCCAGGGGTTGCAACACGTTCTGCAGTTTCTCTACCATCAAATCTTGGAGGCTGCATTCAATGATACCAACATACGAATTAGATCCTTATGAGCAACTGAACATAGGGCCTAATTTCCATTAATGATTTGCTCATGCAAGACCTCTCACAGGATGGGATCACAAATTAGAAATGCACTCACGTATAAATAGTAGAGCCATAAAAGTACATTATTTTTTAGTAAAAGTATGTTATAATAGCATAGTAAGTTAGCCAAGGCAAATAATAGGGAATTGATACAATGAGTAGATGCCTGTATTCACAACCACCCAAAACACTTCTAGCCCCCAATTTTAGGTTTGTTCCACAGGGGTGAAAGAAAGATGTGATTCCAAAGTTCAACTAAAATCATGCCCAAAAAAAAAAAAAAGCACAATGCCAATTACCCCAAGCACTTTCTCTAGCATATCTTCATCAACTGCTAACGGATTGGCAATCCTGAATGTGTTAATTTCACGATTATTCACACCCATTGGTATCACTTCCATTTCAACTTCACCACCATCAGCTAGTCTGTTTTCCAGCAATGGAGTGGCAAGTCCTTGCACCCCTTTATTCAGGGGAACTGCTTGTTCTTGCTCTGCAACTTTTACTGCAGCAGCACGAGCCAGGGAAGCCAGGTTCCTTTCCAAATTTCGAACACCAGCTTCCCTAGTATATCTCTGAATGATAAGTTTCACCATTGCCTACATCACAATAGCAGTTAATTAAAATTCTCTATACGAGAATTGCTTTATTACAGGATGATCAGTATAAAAATATTTCTCAAAGGCTCTACAGTATGCTTCATTTTTCCCCCTCTGGTTTTATTCTGCACTTTTCAACTGCTGGACCAGAGACAGGGAAAGAATCCAAACCCCAAATTACCACTAAACAGCAGAGGGGCTTGCGAATGTTTGAATACCCAAATAAAATGTGTTAATCAAGTGGCATCCCACCATCCATCTTCCTAAATTATGGGACGAAAAAGGTGGCTTTCAAAAGCTGTAACCATTTAAAGCCAGGTTAGTATCTAATATTATATACTTAAAATGTTTATTTTCTTTGAAGTTTGGCAGGGTTCAGTAATTCAGATTTCTTCACCTTTTAGAACAAACATTTCAAATAGTACTCTGCAAACAAGATTAAGTTAATTTTTCCTTTTATCCCCCCAATTGAGAAATAATCAAGTAGGATAAAAGGAAAGGTGCACCTTTTATACTAAATAAAAACATACACACCTCTGGAATCAGAAGGAACTCAGAACTCAACCCATTATCGTCCAGAACTCTGGGAATCAAATGCTTCATAGCTATTTTTAGCTTTTCTTCAGGTGTATATCCAGGCAACTCAATAACCTCCATCCTGTCAAGGAGTGGTGGAGGAATAGGCTGTGCCCGGTTTGCTGTAGCCACAAAAACCACTTTGGATAGATCAAATGGAACATTCAAGTAGCTTGGTAATATTAAGGAAGAACTTCTCTATTTTTTTATTTTTTATTTTTTGAAAGAAATACAGTTAAAAGGGAGGAGAACAACGTACAAGTAAGAAGGAGAATAAGAAACCGTCCCCAACATTTGAAAAAGAATAAAAAAAGATAGTGAAGAGGTAGATAAAGACAGACAAGCAAAAAAATTAACACAAGTCCCTTGATTAAACTTTCCATAGAAAAGGAGCAGTTTGAATGCCATCATCTACCAACATAGCCTAAAACATTGATTAAAAATTAGGATGACTTCGTAAACATCCTAGGCAGAGAACAAATCCATGCAGAAATATATTGCTATCAATGAAGATCAACACTAGAAGTTCCTTGAATTAGTAGGCAAAACCGACATATGCAGACAGCCTGACAGACAAACTGTAATAAAACACGTACCACTTATCAGGAAAGGATAGTGCAGCACTTAATACTTCAATTATAGAATAATTAAAAAAACATGCCAATATTTATATGTATGGAATGATGAAAAGATCCATTACTGTTCTAAATCAATCGTAAATAACTACAAAAATAATTGAAACAGATAACTAATTAAACAAAAATCTTTAAAACAGATAAATTCCAACTTGAGAGAGACAATTTTTGTGGCAAGGGAAACACAAGATCAAGTGTTTAGGATACTGATCGTTGAATGCTTTATTCTGTTCTGGGTCAAGAACTTCCAGCAATGCAGAAGAAGGATCTCCACGAACATTAGAACCTGTCTTGTCAATTTCATCCAACAACATGACAGGATTGCAAACACCTACTCTCTACAGGTCAAAAGTCAAAAACAATTATTAGTCGTGATTAAACCTCAGCCACAAGGATAAATGGAAGAAAAGTTTTAACAATATCATGAGTCTTGTTATGTTTGGTAAAAATTTTCACACACCATTTAAGACTTCAAGTATGGAAGAAAAAGGGGGCATACTAGCACCTTGAAAAAACAACTTGTGAAGCACTATGTTAATCAGTCAGTGAGATAAAAACTTATTCAATTATGATATAGCCATCACATAAACCACACAATATTGGCTAGAACACCTCAGATATCTCCTTATTATCCCATATTGAGGAAACTCATATTTAATTGCACACTTCTCCTTGTCACTTCATCTTTCCAGGTGTTACAGAAGAAAGGAAATTGGGACATAATATCCTAGCAAAAAGAATTTGATAAGATCAAACATATGAAACAGAAGGAAGGTAAGACTCAAAATGTAAGTTCACTAACCTTTAAACCATCTATTAGCCGCCCAGGCATGCTTCCAATGTATGTTCTTCTATGTCCTCTAATATCAGCCTCATCCTTGACTCCACCAAGCGATATCCTCACAAATTTTCTGCCCAAAGCAGCAGCAATAGAAGATGCCAATGATGTCTTCCCAACACCAGGAGGACCAACAAAGCACAGCACAGGACCCCTTGCATCCGGTTTAAGCTGCAATGCACAGTTAATTTAGTTTCTCTGATTACTTAAGACACCTTACAGATATATAAAGGAGGAAATTGACAACCTTACGAACAGCCAGGTATTCAATTATCCGTTGCTTGACTTTCACTAAACCATAGTGATCACTATCCAGGCGCTCCCGCGCAGCTCTCAAGTCTAGTTCATTCTCTTCACTGGCCTTCTGCCAGGGAAGATCGGCAAGAAGCTCCAGATAAACCTGTGAACTATTATATCCTGGTTGCTGAGGCTGCATTTTTTTTAGTCTCCTGAGACACGTTACAATAATAATACCATTGGTTATCGTCATTACTGACAGCAATGGAAAAATCAGGATCATGTACTCTCAAATCTCAATCACCACCATCACTAACTCTCTTTCCAATATAAAGTACCTTAACTCTCTGTGTGCCTGCTTCCAGACATGCTGTGGCATTCCTGCACTTTGCATCTTTCTTTCTAGGGTGGCTAAGTCATCCTCATCATCATCATTATCACCAAGTTCCTCTTTTATAGCCCTCATCTGCAACAAATTTCACACATAACTGGAAAGATGAATATGTTCAAACAAAAGCACAATTAGGCAAAGCAGTAAGAATTCTCCTCTGTAGCCAAGAGAGACAAAATTTTAAGTCATTGAAATAAGTAATAACAATTCACAAGTACATTACTGCTATATGGAATAGCAGAGACAATCTTCCTTTAGTTTTTAGTTTGAAGACAGTTAATTACACAATACCCAATTGTATGCCTTCACAAATAAATATAACTGACGGTTTAGAGGCCATATTCATGTACACCCAATGGAATAGCAGAGACAATCTTCCGTTAGTTTTTAGAATGAAGACAGTTAATTACACAATACCCAATTGTATGCCTTCACAAAGCCATTTTCAGTACAAATATAACTGACGGTTTAGAGGCCATATTCATGTACACCCACAATCCATTATTCTCAGAAATATCAGGAAGTTCAGCAATGACCATGTTAGCAGAAAGGGAACACTGATCGGGGTCAATAAAGTTACATCTGAACAATAATAGAGATCAAGAAGCAATAGAAGTTATTCAGAAATTGCTATATGGTGGATAATAGTAGACTGTCGCATGATTACTGACATAGTCCTAGATTACATAAATTTAACATAATACAGTAGTTAACAAGTTAACAGTAAGGGAACAATGATTGAGAAAGCTAACCTGTTGGCGCAGAAGAAATTCCTTTTGTGATTTAGACAATTGTCCTTCAACCTTTTGAGTAATTTTCTCAGCTACACGTATCGACTAACAGCAGCAACAACAAAAAAACAAAACAAAATTGCAGATGGATCATAAACATCATGCTAACATTAAACATATTTTTTTCCAACAAAGATATCGACTCTATTTCTTACCTGTAAGTGCCTATCAACTAATTCAGTTGCTTTTGAAAGCCTAACTTTGGGATCAACCGAATCCAACATAGATAGCTGTTCTTCAAAACTTATCTCAAAGCTGGCAACAAATATGTCAGCCAACTTGTGAACTGGAACTGTTTCCAAAAGAACTTTTGTCCTTCCTCCAGTTTTTTGCTTCTATATATGAGAACAAGCACAGAATAAAGCTTAAGCTGATGTTACAGAGACAACATCAAAAGAAAGTTTAATACACCAAGGTATCAATAACAAGAACCTCTAGCTATTCGTAAGAAGTCCATAATGACAACCCAACCAATAGGAGTTTAGAGTTTAGACTACTTCAAAGGTATAAAGACAAAGGTCCTGATGCAAATTGCAGATAAACACGTTTCATGCAAATGCAGATGATAGTGATAATTTTCACAGGTTGGACCAGCTTGCTATGTGTTAAAAGCTAAATACCAATCAGCATCACCATATTTTTTTACTGACCCATGTTCATCAGAGTAGCATTCAAAATATGAGTTCTTACCTGCTCCAGAACAGAAATAAGTTCCATGGCAGTTGCTTTAAATTGGCGAGACAACAGAATGAAATCAGGGTCTTGCTCCACTTGTTCCATGTCTATATTAGAAAAATGGAGCAACTCAGCATCTTTGAAGATAAAAAATAGAATCTGACCATGACCATGTCAAAGAAACTGCTTAAAAAACCTTTATTCCTTTTAAAAAACAAATACAAAACTTTATTGCACTGGTGCTTGTTTAAATGAAGAGGAGCACCAGTACTTGAAACTACTTAAAGGCCTTGTAAAAGCTCATTTTCCTAGATACATCTGTTTCTTCTACAAGTGGGGCATAGATGATCTAATAAATGCAACTGTAAAATGGCATATAACTGAAATTCTGTTCCAGCTTTATTGTCCTGTCCAATAAGTTAATGCTTGCTTCATATAAAATGTTAGAACATTTCTCAGACCATCATATCAACCATACAAATGAATTTGGGATTAGCATGTTAAATACTAAAAGTGCTGAAGTTTCCACTTTCCATCATAGTGAAGAAGAGAAAAGGCCAGGATGATATATGGAATATTTTACACTCATTGATTGAAAAGATTACATTCCTGCATAAAAATTTCAGACCTTTGCGGGAACAAGTCAGGAATTAGCATCGTGCATCATATCATGATATCATCTAGCTTATGACGTCCTAAAACGGACAGACATGAGTTACCACTCTTAAAAATAAGAGGATCCAAACAGGCTCTAATAATCTGTTTCCTTAATAAACTAAGACAGACGACTTACCACTCTTAGTCATCTCAAGGGAAGCAATCCTAGCAGTATGGTATGTTCCTCTTGTGCTAAGTTCTTGAACACTGAATCTGCACAGGCCTTCAAGAACAATAATGTATGTGACTCGTCCACTTGGTTTCTCCACTCCCCTTGACAAATGTAATGCTCGAGCCGCAACCCCCCTGTAATAAAAGATCTATTAAAATCCATCTCAATTTGCAGGTTTTATTTTTTTTAAGAATGAAAAAAATAGATATTACAATTAGGAAAATCTGTGGGTAGATCGTCAAAATACAAATGAAGCACTTGTCACTTCAGCAGAAAAGGCCAACAGACTTAATCTAGACACCATTGGAAGAAAGTCTCCTGTGGACAACACTTTATAAGCATGATAATATGATTTTGTTATTACATATACATTGTCAAGTATTTAGATCTAAGATTCTAGACAAAGTGCAGAAGATGCTCGCTAGCAGGATACCTGGTATGCCAATGAACAACATCATTCTGATTTTTCGTGTCAGGCTTATGAGAATCTGACAAGCCACCTTGAATTTTTGAGTTTTGGTCCAGAGAATCAGTTCCTACACCTTGAGATATCGCAGGACTCACAGGTTTAATTTCAGCAGCGTCACGCACAGGCAGTATGCCAATCAACCCCTTCTCTTCTCGCTGCCAGAGTTCTTGTTCCACTAATTTTACACTAAAATTTAAACAAGAAAACAGTCATAATAAGAAAAATGACAAAGTACAAATCAATCTAATTAAGTAACTATTTAGGTATATAATGCAATGTATTAAGATATTTCGACTACCATCTGATACCGATGAAAATAGAAGGCGAGCGAAATGAGTTTTAGAATAGTGATTGAATCCTTAAAAAAAAGTAGTAGCTTTTCAGTCGTGATTTATAGTATGGGAGTTTTGTCCCGTGAATAAACACTTTTGGTGTCCAAAATAAACCCAAACAAGCACTTACCTACTGACAGCAAAATACACTTTCAATAATATTCATGCCCAGTCTATGGAAACTTAAAAGGAAGGAAAGACAGAGAATTCTATCATTGAACAAAACAACTAAAATGCCGTAAATTTGTATTACCAAGTTTGAAAAGAAAGCATCAAATTACCACCTGCCAACGGAAATTAAATACTATTTTTATTTCCACGTTACAACAAAGGAAGCAATTATTCTTGGTTTAGCTGTCTAGAAATACATGTGTTGACCTCGTGTTCGAAATAGTGGCAATCTTCAGACCTTAAGCTAAATTATTACAAATCGTGATTTGCAGAAACCAAAAAAAAGTAGAAACATGAAGCCGATGCGAAGGAAGAAGAGATGGTGAAGCTGAGGACAAGTACCTGCTCGGCGAAGTGCACCGAATTCTGATGATGGCACCTGGTAAAAGGACCTTGTTCCTAAAAGGAAGGATTGCTAACCGACTCGGCAACTCCACTGATTCCGCCATGCTCACAACTTGCTATGCGAAAAAAAGTGAAATTCCCAACTTCAGAAGGAGAAGGAGATGGCAGGAAGAGGGAAATAATACGAGAAAGTACAGAGGAATTTGGTTTTTATGGTTTGCGACGTGGCCAGTTTTTTTTTTTTTTGGTTACTTTTTAATTTGCAATTTTATTTTCCACGCGCTGCCCTCCATTTGCAGAAAATTAGGAGTCCAATGCGGGCCCCATTAGACGGTGGTACAATTGACATTGCGACAGCACGACGCTTATATAAATAAAGTTGTGATAATAAAATTCGGTTAATCATTAGTGACTATTATATTATTATTATTATATTATTTTTTTCCTTTTAGCCATGATTGATTATTTGATATTTGGATCGCGTTTCCGTGTTTCCTTTTTCATGCGCACCGCACCACCAAACATTGTATTGTTCAGAGACAACGTATGAATTTTTGCACATTAGCTATGGAAATTACAAGAAAGGTCACCGGTGAACCTATTCAAATTAGCTTTTTGGCCAATCTATTTACATTGTTTACTATATTTAGTTGTGGTCCAAGATGAACTTAGAAAAGTCAGATTGAATATCAATCTTCAATGTTATAGGAGTATTATAAATTAAAATTGATTGATTGCATATTACATATCACATTATCTATATATGTCTAGATTATATATGATACAGTTTATAATTAATTTAATGTTAAAAATATATTTTCTCTATTTAAAAAATTTCTACTTTTTTTTTATTTTGTTTCAAAATATTGTATTTGTTATTTTTGTCATTTTATATAATTTTAATTAACTTTAAATCATTTTTCCGTCCATTAATAAAAATAATGATAGTTAGAGTTAAGGGGAAAAAAATTAAAATTTTAAAATCCAAATCAGATTTGTTATTAAAAATTAATAATGGAATGACAAAACTTGATAAGCAATTTATAACTCATTTTTTAAGAAATATCTTATTTGAAATTCTTTTTTCTGTTTTTTCCCTAGAGTTTATGTGAATACATATATATCTTCTACGCAATTATTTATATTTAGACTTGATCTGTGTGTGTGTGTGTCTAAAACACGAAAATTTAAGGTAGGGAGCGAGTAATATCATACAAGCTAGTAATTACATTTTAGTTAAATATAATTAATTCTGATCATGATTTTAGTTATTCAGTAACTTTTTATTCTACGCGTTGTCATACATGGGACCAAGGAGCAAGGAATATTTTGTGTCCTTGTTTTTGTTTTTTAGCCCCTGCCACCCTTATCCAATTATGTTGACTTCGGGGCTCATTCACACGATGGCACTTGAAGAAACAACCATGAAGATCCACAAAACGATAACGGATAGAGTAATCCTGTCAATCTTCCTCACGCCTTCCATACCACTCTTATCCTTTATATATAATAAGTTCAATTTGAACAAATCTAACACATTAAGAAATGGAAGTTAAAGATATAATCTTTCTGATAATTATTAATAAGGTATCAACCAACAAATGAATTTAATATATAAAATTGATTAATATATAAGGAATTGGGTCTGTACAGAGCATTTGTATGAATTATGGAGAGCTATTTATATTTATGGCTTCCGTTGTTGCTATACAAAAAACTCTGGGAGGAATGGAATAATGAAACATCACATAACATGATTTTGAGTTTGTGGTTGCGCCTAATCAATACAAATATTCAAAGTTTGTTTATCTCATACACTCAGCCAAGGAAGGTGATTTCTTTGTAGATTTAGCTGTTCTAGTTTGGGGTGTGGTATGGTGATGATCTGTCCAGTTTTGTGACACTCAAAGTGTTCTTGTAACACTCTGAATTTCTAAAGTTCAAATGACACAAATATTCTAATGGTTTTCATAAATAATAATAAAATCTAAAATAAACTACTTCGGGAATGTGTCACCGCCGCACTTGTATGAAACAAGTGCAAGACTTCTTATTACAGGAAATAAATCTATACTTAATCAGATTGTTCATAAAAATATAAAATAAAAGAAAAGAAAAGAAAGTAAGTAACTAGAGTTTATTGTCCGTCATCCTCACTTTTCACTGCTAGCCCCAATCTTTGAAACATGTTCACTGAAATTCTGCTCCCCCAGAAACACAGACATCAGCAACAGTTGGTAATCCTAATTAAGAACAGATAATATAACATAAACTAAAATAAATAAGTAAATAAATAAATAATTTTAAAATAAATTGAAATAAAATAAAACAATTATAAAATTAAAATAAAATATTTACAAGATAAAATATCGTATATTTGTATAATCATAAGGTGTCTGGCACAAATTTGTTAATTAAAGCAAATGTATATATATATCGTCTGATATTTGCATCAAACTTTAATCATTATCATTTTAAATTTTGTTTAGACCCGGAAATCTTGCCAGTCTATTTAGTGGGAAGAGAACCATGGTAGACCCGGATATCCTGCCAGTCTACCCTGTGACCCGGAAACCTGCCAGTCACAAATCATCATCAAATTGGTCATAGATCGTTTTCTTCCTAGTGTGCACACCTCTTCCCAAAGTTGCTACTAGTGCCCCGGATATCCTGCCAGGCACCACTTTGGGAAGAACAGATATATCGGTTCACATCAAATAACATATCGGAGGCTTAAAGCTTAAAGGTGTGTTCATCACTTTGGGAGGTACCTTCCCAAAGCTATCCTCCCACAGCTAATAAATTTTAAACTCATAATAAAATTCCTCAATTATTTTGTTTTGTTATGTGTAATCAGATATTTATATTAATAATAATAATAATAAAACCCTTAACCCTACAAGGAAGTGTGGATCTTAACTTCCACACTTAAATAACTATAGATCTAGAGAAATATTAGATTGAACTTATTAATATCTTATACTTATTTAATTATATTTTATATATTTTTCTATCATTTAGATTAATTATAGGATATAAGGAAAGTTTAACACAAAATCTATTAATATCCTATTTTTATTTTGTAGGAGAGATTATGAGATCTCAAAGTTTGGTCAAAAGATCAAAGTAAGAAGAGAAAGAAGTGGACCCCACATAAATAGGCATATTTCTATCAAAACCTACAAGCATTTCGGTGAGCAATTTGTGTGTGGTCCCCGCAAAAATTCAAAAAGCAAAGATGTTGGACCCAAAAACGTGTGGTCCCCACACAAAATCTCAACCAAAGCAAGCCGAAGGAACAAATTGAAGAAAAGAAAAACATATATGTATTTGAATCAAGAGTGGCATTAAATAATCCATACGTGGGCCCCGCGACAATTTGAGAATTAGATAGATGTTTTCATACTGATTCATTACGTGCAGACGGAATCAAATATAATGACGCATATAAGACAAAACAACAAATTAATAACACACATGCGGACGGAAATCAAAAGTAAGGAGAGAATAAGATTTCTGCGGCAACAGAACAACAGTTTAAATATACGGTTGATAATAAAACAACGTTCTGTGTCGACGTATATGAAAATTTATTTAACAAAAAGGGGCCCTAAGGTATTTACATGTGAAAGGCAGCATACACGGAAGGATTAATGATTCACGTAGAACGAGGGAAATAGATATGAATACAAGAGATCATCAGATGAGGGTTAATTAATAGCAGGGTTCAATCAAAAAGGAAAAGGAGTTTCTGAGATTAGGATTACCTGGTCTCCGTGGTTGCTAAACTCCTAGAAGGGAAGCTCTGCCGCAAAAGATTTTTTTTCAAAGAGGAAGCTAATGAACGATGACTAAAGTTAGGCAGCTAAACTTAACTTATAATTAGGCTCTTAGGGTTTAGTTATGAGCTGGGCTTTGTGGGTTGGGCCTTTCTGTTTTTGTTTTTTTTTTCTTTTGTTTTTTTTTTTACTATCACTAATCTGATGAAGAAAAATAATAAGTCACTTATTAAATTCTAATTTAAATTTATTAATTTTTATTTATAAATTTATTTATAATTATTACTATATTATTACTATAATAAACCAGGTGGGAACACTATATATAACAATCAGTGAATTATATAAAACCAACACCTAGGATTTTAAAGATATATATATAATAAATATTATACTCTTAATCATCGCTTTAATAGTAATTTAGATATAAAACTATGAAATAATTTTCAAATTTCAAAGGAATATAATTAATATCAAACAATTAATAATGACGTTTATTTTCCTGCATTTTATCACCAAATGAAACAAGCTCTCTATACCGGATGATTTACGGTGGTAATACTATAATCTAGTGAAAGCAATCTTTTTATTTTTCCATTTTTTTTTTCCAAAAGTGTTTTATAGTACATTCACACAAATATAAATTTAAAACCTTATGGTTAAATGATCAAAGTACAACAACCTATTTGATTTTAATATCTTTATTATTATTATTATTATTATTATTATTAACAATAATAATAATAATAATAATAATAATAATAATAATAATAATAATAATAATAATCTGGGGTATTACAGTTCTTGATATATATTGTCTAAATACTTTATGGGAATTGTATTCTCACGTTATATATTGTGCAGTTTATCAATAAGACTGAAATGGGCTGATACCCCTTTTTTTTAAAAAAGAAACAGAGAGTGGTATTGGTATAGTAATAAAAATGTAACTCAATCATTATTTTGAATTGCGGGTTAGCATGGGGAAAATCAATACCAACACAAAATATGAAAAATACAGAACAGATTGTTTTGAATCGTGTATGTTTTTTTTTTTTAAAAAAAAAAGACAAATAATAATAGATAGAATGATCTTAATAGACGGTTAGTGCATAGATAATAATCTATACTAAAAGAGAAAACATCCTTACTCATCATAATAGAAACCATAATAAAAGATTTTAAAATGGTAAGAACATAGTGCTAAACTGCATCCTCAAGTAAGTAACCAAGTGGAGTGAGAACCATGAATAACTTTCCTTTTTTTTTGTGTGTGTGTATTATCATTCAGTATTTAGTATCTGGTTTGGAATTTGTGATTGTCCCTCTTAGCATAAGTATCTTATATGGGATTTGAACTCAAAATCTAGAAGGATTTAAAAGAGCCTTACATAGTTAGATGACAGGGCAATGGCAAATGAGGTATTTATCTCAGAATTTTCTAATTGTTCGATTAAGGTATTAGCAAGGACTAAATTCTCTGATCATAATCCTATCTGTTTGGATTATGGAATTAGTAACAATTTATGGCCTAGAGAGCGTCCCTTTCGTTTTGAAGCGATGTGGATAAATCATGATAATTACAATGATTTTTTGAAGAGTGCCTGGATGAGTGAGGGGGATCTTAATTATTCTCTAGATCATTTACAGCAATTGCTAGGACCATGGAATAGAGATGTATTTGGTATGGTTGAAAGGCGGAAACAAAATATTATTAATAGGCTTAATGGAATTCAATGTGCTAATGGGTATCCTCATTCTGAATTTCTTTGTAATCTGGAGATGGAATTACAAGAGGAGTTGGAGAGACTTTTGAAACTAGAAGAAATTAAGTGGTTTCAAAAGTCTAGAGGTGAGTGGATCACTAAGGGAGATAGGAACACTCGGTACTATCACTTGAAATCGAAAATGCGGAGTAGGAGGAATAAGATTGTAATGTTAAAGGATGATAATGGAGAATGGGTGGAAAGGGAGGATGACCTTAAGGGGTTAATCCTTAGGCATTTTAAGAATATTTACTGTACAAGAACTGTTAACTAGTTCTACTAGATCTAGTTTTCTAGTCATAGAGTCTTTGAGATTATCTTGTTTATCTACGGTGCCTGAGAATGAGGAAATAAGAAGAGCCCTTTTTTCAATGGGGAGTTACAAGGCCCCGGGGGTTGATGGGTTTCCCCCTATCTTCTACAAATCTAACTGGGGTATGGTTGGGCCGACCCTTTGCAGTTTTGTGAAGCAAGCCTTTAAAAGGGAGATTGCTTTGGATGAGGCTAACAAAACCCTTATCTCTTTGATTCTGAAAAGGGACCATATTGAATTAGTATCTCATTTTAGACCAATATCTCTATGTACAGTCCACTATAAATGTATTACTAAGATAATAGCTCCGAGATTGAGAGAGGTGATGGATGATTTAGTATCTCCATTTCAATCTAGCTTTATTAAAGGTAGATGCATCCAGGATAATATTATAGTGGGCCAAGAGATTCTATATATTATGGGGAAGAATCGTAGCAGAAAAAGGCTTATAGCGATGAAGATTGATTTGGAGAAAGCCTATGATAGAATCAGTTGGGCTTTTCTTAAACAGATTCTATTAGAAGTGGGTATGGATAGACATTTTGTGGACTTTATTATTAACTGTGTTTCTTCGGTGTCGTACAATGTGTTATGGAATGGCTCACTAACTCAATATTTTAAACCTAAGAGGGGTCTTAGGCAAGGAGACCCTTTGTCTCCTTTGTTGTTTGTCTTTTGTATGGATAAGCTCTCTCACATGATTTGCGATGCAGTAGAGGATGGTAGATGGAAATCTATTTATGTTTCAAAGTTGGGCCCAAGTGTTTCTCATTTGATGTTTGCGGATGATTTGTTACTGTTTGGTGTTGCATCTGAAGCCCAGACGGATTGTATGATGAAATGTATTCAAGATTTTATGAGGGCATCAGGAGGGAGGGTGAATACTGCAAAATTCTCTATTTTCTTTTCTCCTCGAGTGCCTGTGCATACTAAGTTACGGATCAAAGATATGACTCAAATGCAAATCTCTAGTGAAATTGGGAGATATTTGGGTTTCCCTCTAACCCGGAATAGGAGTTTGAAGGCCAAATTCCAGTACGTTATTGAAAGAGTTAGATCAAAATTGAGTGTTTGGAAGGCTAATAGTTTATCTATGGCGGTAGAATCACCCTTGCCAAGTTGGTTGTGAGTTCGATTCCTATGTATCCTATGTTTGTGGCAAAGATTCCAAGTAGTGTGTGCAATAAAGTTGAAAGACTTCAAAGGAATTTTATTTGGGGTCATGATAGAGATACCAAGGCTTATCATTCTATTGGTTGGGAGCAAATTACAAGACCAAAGGAGTATGGGGGGCTTGGTTTCAGGAGACTTAATTTTGTTAATAGGGCATGTGGAGCAAAATTGGCATGGAGGTTAATTAGTGGTGCTAAAGGTCTTTGGGTTGATATTCTAACTCAGCGGTATATGCTAAGAGATAATGATTCCCTGCTGGTTTATAGGAGAGGAGACTCTTGTTTATGGCGATTTATTTGTTCCCAATAGGAGGTGGTTGATCAAGGCACAAAGTGGCAAGTTAGAAATGGATGTGTAGTAAATTTTTTCAATGATTGCTGGATTAGGGAGGGTTTGAAAATCAAGTCTTTTTGCTTGAGACTGTTAATGGAGGAGGAGGAAACCACAGTTGTAGCGGATTGGGTGGCTGGTGGGTGTTGGGATTTTGAGAAACTCTCTTCTATTATTAATGCTGATGGCTTAAGTAGATTAGCGGTTATTCTTCCTCCCAAGTTTGATGCTGTTGATGATTGTATGGTGTGGGGGGCGGCCAGTGATGGAAGGTTTTCTCTTAGGAGTGCATATTTCCTTATTGTACCTAATCCCTCTCATCTAAGGGACAAAGTGTTTAAGGATATATGGAAATGGAAAGGAGCAAAGAGAATCAGGGTATTTATGTGGAAAGTTGTGTTGAATAAGCTTCCAACTAATTTATGGCGAAGTACATGGGCTCAATCTTCAGCTTTATGTGGATATTGTGCTATTGATCCTGAAGATACCCTTTATATTTTGAGAGATTGTAAGTATGTTAGAAGCATGTGGTCTGCGCTAATCAAACCAAGGTACGCATTTCTTTTCTTTTCCCACAATTTACGAGATCGGTTGATATTTAATTTTAATCACTAGATAGGTAGGATGTGGGAAGGGCGTTGGGAGTTGTTTTTTGGGGTGGCTATTTGGAAGCTTTGGAAATGGAGGAACCAATGCATTTATGACTGTAATTTTATTAAACCTTGTAACCCTACTGCTGTATTATCTATGATTTGGTCTAGATATGTATCTTTTGATGGCATGGAGGCTCTAGAGGCCAAATCAGGTGGTGGTCAAATGGTGAGATGGGAAAAACCTCCTCATGGATGGTTTAAATTGAATGTGGATGGGGCTATGGAATTACAAACCTCTGAGGTTGGTTGCGGGGGTTTAGTTCGAGACTGCTTAGGTAACTGGGTTGTTGGTTACACCAGAAAGATTGGCCTATGTCAATCCAATTCAGCTGAGGAATGGGCAGTAGTTGAGTGTCTTCAATTAGCTTGGGATTTGGGGCTAAAGAAGATCATTTTGGAGTCTGATTCAGTTGAGGTAATTAATCTAATTTTAGATAATACTTGTAGTACTGGAAGCAACTTGATAGTGAAAGCTAGAGAAATGCTGAGAATGGATTGGCAAGTTGATGTTTGGGTCATCTCGCGTGATTTTAATAGATTAGCGGATGCCTTAGCCAAATTAGGTATCTTTAATTCTGCAATCTTAGATGTGTGTCCTTCTCATTTAAGAACTTGGGTGGACCAAGAGTGTTTAGGATTAAATTCCTCTTGTGTGTAACTTTTTTCTATGTAATGTAGGCGTTTAGCGATCTTTTATATATATAAAAAAAAAAATCTATGTTAATAAGGATTTTTTGATACACATAATGGTCAAAGTGTTTGGTTCTAAGAGTAAGCCCAACCAATAGGGAACCAATTTTGGGTCCTATCTAAAAAACAAACAGCATTTGCTTGTTTTATCTAGACAGTCTTTTTCTCTATTTGATTTTTTTTAAATTGGTGATTTTTTAGTAAGAAAAACAATTTTTGAAAAACTATTAGTCAAGAGATTATTTTTATTTTAAATTTTCTACTAATTAAAATATTTTTTTTAAAACAAAGTTAAAAAATTCATATTTGGACCATCAAGATCTCATTGGATGGTCCATCCATGTAGGACAAGCAAATGATATTTATCTTTTTGGATAGGCCCCAAGACCCTTCCAACCAATAGATCTAACTCAATGATACCCTAATACTGTGTTTGGTTTGAGTGGAGGGTGTGGTAAGGGAGGGTAAGGAAAGAAGGGAATTGACCAAATTGCCATTAATGAAGGGAATATTCTTTTTTATTGAGAGTATATTTTAGAAATATTAAAAAGTTTCCATGGGTTTTTTTGTAAAGAAAAGAGTAAAAGTTTTCTCTCTCCCCTCCCCCTCCCTCCCTCAAACCAAACACACCCTAAAACAATGAATGTGGAAAAAGATTGACGACCACACGATGCCATAATGAAACCACTGTAATTATTTTCACATCCAAAGCGTTTGATTTAATGGTATATTTAGTTACATCTCTTGAAAAAGCAAAAATCATTTTGGAAAACTTTGAAAATAAAAAAAACGTAAGATAAATATGTAAGAAAATTAATTGATTTTTTTTTTAAAAATCCCAATCTCTTTAAATTTGACTCAATAAAATTTTTCTCCCCTCTAAAGCCTTTGTATTATTATGGGACATGGAGGACCATTTCCCTCATACAAACAATGTCCTAATGTAAAGTAAACGCATGTATTAATTTTTATAAATTATCCTGAAGACATACACTTTTTATTTGTCGTAATCATGTGTGTTAATTTATCATTAAAATAACGTTTCAAAAAAAAGGTGATCCTAACTCAAAAGTTACATTTTTAATATATATGATATGGGCATAGGGGCATAGCTCCTTTTTTGTCATGTTGACGCATGTGGAATATGATTAAGAAATAAAGGAAAATCTAATGAATCTTAAGAAAGAAACAAAAGTATTGTAGCATGTTTAGAAAGACAAAACGAGACATGAGATAAAAGAAATGCCAGTTTGGAGTCGCATTCGAGGGGCAGTTCAGGTAATTCACAAGGAGGAAATTCGGATAAAGTCATAAAACGCGTGAAAGGCGTCGGCAAGAGGTGGATATAAGTGTGGCAATCGCATGGCGTCAGTTAGGATACGTCAGCAAGGGGAACGCATACGAGCCGTTAGATGTAGTATGGATTTGGATAGGAAATACAGGAACAAGGCAAGAACTTTAACGCTGACCTTTCGTACAGGAATCTGGATGGATATTGCCATGTTTCTCACCTGCTATATATTCTGACGCATCATTTGTCTGCAAACGTACGGTTAGGTTTCAGTAACATCCAACTTCATTTATATTGATGAGTATAACTCACTCGTGGCGAAAAGCAGACAAAGTGAGGTGTGAGTAGGAAGGAGAGCAAGGCTTCGATTGAGATGATGTATAACATTAATAATACAACTGAATCGTCTTTTTTTCTTTCTTTTTCTTTTTTTAATAATTTCTTTATTTCAGTAAAGATTGATGTACTTTAAAAAAGCAGAGTGAAGTCACTGCAGTTCCAATTGTCTACCCTAAAAGTGTGTTCAAGGCAGCGTTAAACTACTCTACTAGGGTGATAAATAACTCATACTAAAGTCTTTTAAGTATAAAAGTTCGTTAATTTTTATGAAAATTGTCCACTATGATTTAATGAAGAAATTACTTTATAATTTCATTTACAAACAAGAAATGTTATGGACAATAATGTAAATAACAAAATAAATTACAAATAAAAAATGAAATGTAATCACAAAAGAATTGAAAACAAAAGCGAGGTCCTCAACTAATGAGGCTTGATCAACAAGAATTGCAACCGGTAATCACCGATGGGCTCTTTTTACACTTACCAGCGCCACTAAACATACTACTCCCACCAAAATCTTTGTATCCTATCTAATGTCTTTACAAAGAACTTTTACATGGTGACGTTCTTCAGGGCAGATTGAAATTCTATCAATCCAAAATTTAGACTATGAAGATTGTATTTGCAAGCGACTAAGGGGGTCATCGCGGATCCTAGTGGGCTTCCAGTTAGATTCCTCCTTACTTTGTCTGAGAGCAACAAAATGCAAAGCGTCGCTCTGGACTTGATATATGTGACAGGCCCATGGGTAGGAGTTACGTGCAGACCAGATCTTTTGTTCTTCAAATTGAGCCTCCTCCGCGAGTGACTCAGCAATACAGTATACAAGATCAGGCTCTGGTTCCGTATAGCCAGCAACGGCGACACATCCCGGAGAAACATATCCATCAGGAGCGCGCGGGTGCCAAATCGATACTGCAGTAACATAGTCATCTATGCAATTTCGCCACACCTAAATGGGAGTTATTTGGGTGTCATTCAATTCTTAATAGTTGAAAAAAATGAAATAACAAGGCAACTAAGCTCGGTGTCAATTAGAAGCTTACCAGGTCGTAACCCATGGGCAGGGCAAAGAGTCCATCAATCTTGCGGTAAACAGCAGCAACATTAGGAGGATGGATGCCAACACGAGCAATATCTCCCATACTCGCGTACCTGGAAAATTGTTTTAACTTCGATGATTAACGTTTAAAAGTGACGTGATGTGGGATACTAAATTAGCAATTTCTCTTTTTTGCCAACAAATTATCAGTTTCAATCAATAGAAAATAGATTCTTAGAGCACGTCTTAATTATTTAGTCTCCTTAATTTTTTTCAAACCAATCAACTGAATTTTAGACCATGTTAAGGTATGACCATGCTAGAGTCACTTAAGACCATTTTTCCTTCCTTCACAATATTTTAAGACTGTTATTTTGAGGTATACAATAATGTTTCAAAAGTGTTATGTTTCTTCCAAATATATCCTTATTTATGAAAAGAGTATAAGAGAGAGAATGAGTAACAAATATGAGTACAAAATATGAGAGAGAATGTGTAATAAATAAGTGAGGAATTAGTGGAGAATAGGGGGTAATTAATACAAAGATATGTATTTAATAAGGGTATAAAAGGAAAAAGTAGTTTAAATTTCAAGACACAAGGAGAATCCAAAAGAGAGAAAATTGTTTATAAAAAAGACTGGAAGGAGTATTATTTTTTACTCCTCAACCATTAGATAAACACACACAGTTATTTTCCTTGGTTTATTAAAATAACACGGGAAGCAAAAAGTGCAATAAATTGCTGTAACATGGAATCATATAGGTTGGCAAAAAATATTGGAACCACATATAGAAAAAGACTGATTATTACCCGTCAGGACAGATTGGTCTCCAGATGCTGCATATTCCACCGTCTTGTGAAGTCTAGAACACAAAAAGACGTGTCAAACTATAAACCACAAAATCATTCGACAATAACAAACAATGCCCCAGTGTATAGTCAATGAACTTTGGCCGGAAATAAGAGAAACAACATCTCAAATGTTGAAGATGATCTAGTAGGGGAGAAACAAAGGGTGTGGAGCTTACTCCTGATCAGTCATTCTCTATCATACAGGAACTTATTTAATACTAAAGATTACTAACATCCGAAATGAGTCGAAGTGGGATAATGAAGCACCTGTTTTTTACACAGTGAGCATCGACCTTTGTATTCTTGTTCACTGCTCCAGATCTTTGAAAATGTGATACTGTGCTTAATAAATCTCCTATCCTCTGGAGCAGTGGCATGGGATAAGAGCTCCATCGAACTAACAATGGGCTTGTTGGCGATGCGTGGTTCTCTCCCATCAGCATCACTCCATGCAAAATATACATGTCTTTGACTTGAAGGTACCTAGAAACACAGCTCCATCAGAATTCTGTTTGACATCCTGAATGAATAGCGATCTAAACGCCACTCACTTTCAGAATCAAGCTTTTCATATCACACTGATAAATAGCGATCTAAACGCCACTCACTTTCAGAATCAAGCTTTTCATATCACACTGATATTTCTTCCATGTTCGGCGCACAACTGAACATATCCTCAATGCTTGTGGTTCTCTTCCATCAAATTCTTCTGCAGTACCACACTTGATGACTCGAACAAAACTTTCAGATCTCCGGAAATTTTTCAGATGAAGGATCAAGTGAGATGGATGGTTGCTGCCCGCTTTTGCCAACTCCAGTGCCATCAGGTCACCCCAAGGCACATCCCACATTATTTTACAAGGTTTTCTATCCATCTTGTCCAGAGCCAGGCACTAGTAAGAAGCGAAGCAATAAATCAAGATATTCTCAAGATGAGACAGATAAATCTTATGACTAGGCACTAGTAAGAAGCAAAGCAATAAATCAAGTTATTCTCAAGATGAGACAGATAAATCTTATGACTAAGTTCGGCCACAAACCTGTAGCAGCATGACTCGTTTATTGGTAACTAAAACAATTCTCTGGTAAGGCACATTAAAATGCTCTTCATAATAATCAGACAGAGCAAATTTTGAGGGCTCTTTGAAAATCTCAGTGCAGCCAAAATGCCGACTAGCCTCTGCCAGGTAAAGCACCATCTGGGACACAACAAACATTATATTACGATAAAAATATAAATTAGCCTCAGTTAGCAACTTAAGCTTTTGAGTCGATGTTGTTCTAAACATGGTAGTGTGCCATGGCACAATGGACTCATGCTCTGTCAAAACTTCAAACCCAAAGAACTTACATTTGAAGAAAATAGGAAATAAATAATACGGAGCGTTCAAAGAATACATGTCATATATGAAATTAAAGATCATAGCAAAAATTCAAGGCAAGCACATCTATTATTAGATGCTCAACTTTTTAAACACAAAAAAGTGACAAACATAACTTCTTCAAAGGTTCAAAGTGAATATAAAAGCAATTAGTAGCTATGCAAATGCTACACTACTAGCAAGAGCAGATGGAAATAGCTTCATCTACTTAGTGATTTTCACTATGCCATGGAATTAATATTCCCTATTCTTTGTATTTCAGTATTTCACTTTTACAGTTGATAGACGAAATTTTTGGATAGTACTGAATGCTCATTGAAAAGAAACTAACTTACCTGTCCAATAGCCTCTCTCTCACAATATTCTCTAAGTACCCCATCAGCATGTATAACCCGTGGGTTTCTGACTCTCTGGAAGGTGGCCTTGTTGTGGAAAATCTCTAAACATTTGGAACAACTTGCTCCAATTCCATCAACAGTCAATGAGAAAAAATCGAGTGCACCACTTACTGGTTGCACAATAAAACCTAAAAAGGCACGTCCAAGTCCATGAGCCAACCCAAGAAGACCATTCTCTCTAGCACTCTCTACAGGCTTCCTCACTACGCCAGAAACTCCAAAAGCAACACCTTGGGCAAGAGCTTCTGTTCCCTGAATGATCCCATCCCTTACCCCAGTGATTCTCCTTGATCTCACCTGTTACAGAGTTCAAGTCATCTCTCCTAGTTTACATAACAGTACAACAATAATACGAACAAACATGCATACCTGCTTTGCACGTAATTGCAAAAACTGTCCATCTGTTGAAAGCTCGGCAAACCCTCTGCTAAGAGAAGCCAGCGTTGAGCTTGTCATACCTAGTACATCTACAGAAAATATTAAATGCAAAGGATTATGAATCAAATCTCTCCAAATACGGCTTCCAATGGCAGGAATGATAGAACTTTTCCTCATGAATCTATCTCTGTGCATCACCCTCCTCAGGTGCACCTAAACATGTTGCCACATAGTTAGCATTGTTGTAGGAACATGATCTCAACTTCAACAGAAAAAAGGAAGAGAGGAAAGGTACAAGAATGAGGGATAAGAAATCCTACTTAGATTAGGTAAAGAACAAGCATAGAAAGAAAAGAAAAATCGTCATACAGACATGAGGTAATCCTCTCAATAACTCAGAACGTTTGACCGACCAATATGACATCATGTGCTAACACATCTTATCATTCTGGTTTAGGAGAAAGTTGCAGATTCAACTACAGGATTGTAATTTAACAATTTATACTTTGGGATAGGGGCAAGAAAATTCTAAAACTGAGATGGAACTAAAGTACTTACAGGATTGAGAAGTAAGCCCATTTGCATAAACTAGGGGTTAGGAAGGTTTGATAATTCATATTGAAATGCAACAACAAACCTTATCCCATTAGGTGGAGTTAGTTACATACACCAATATGCCCTATTAACAAACCACTCTTTAAATATACCATAACTGAAAGATTTTGTTCGGAGACTTCTTTGAAAGTGTTTTTTCCGTCTTCCTCTATCTCTCTTCAAAATAACTGATAACATTTGTTCAACACTCCTCACCCGCACCTCCTCTGACCACCTTTGTAATTTGTATATGTTCAAACCACCTAAAACAACTTTCTACCAATTAATCCTCAACAAACGCTACTGTAACTTTTCCTCATATATGGTTATTTTGAGTCTTACCTTTTTTCCTCATCTTTGTTACCCTAATTTTTTGTTCTAGGTGACCCTTTTATGACCAACATTTACATTTTACCATCATGTAGTATCGCTGGTCTTGCAACAATACGACAACTTTCTTTTCAGTTTGTTCGGTACTTTTCGGTCGCAAATAATTTATGTTGTCTTTCTCCATTTTAACCACCCAGCTTGTCCTCTTATTGAGATGCCAAAATATTAAGTTAGACAGTGGTCCCAGTTCCTTAGGGACACAGCACTCCAACCTCATTTCCACCAAAGATCCAAAATTATTACGAAAAATTGACAAAAATAAGGGAAATAAACGTGTTCATCTACCTTTAGGTGTATAAAATATAACTTAGAACTTGATCTTGCAAAGGAATGATAGTCACAATTTAGTGTTTGTCAAGGAAATGAAAGAGAATAAGAATATTCTATGTGCCTTTTCTTCTGTCTTCCCCGCAGGTTTATTAAAAATGAGATTAGATCAGTTACCTGAATCTTGAAGGCATTTCCAACTGCTGAGAGAACAGGACTCCATATGCCAAGGACCCCATGAGGTCTCTGTCCAGGAGCTGTCTCCAGTGATAACTTTAGCCGTATTTCTGACACATCTATTAGACTGCAGAAAAAGTGACAAATTAAAAAACTAGCTAGATCATTTTACCATATAATGTGTGGAAAACAAATAAAAACTAGCAAATTTTTTCTGCCTTTTCGTAGAAAATTCAAATAATAAAAAAGTAAAAAAAGAGTTTAAAAAAATTAATGATGATAGAATAAAGAGGGGAATGGAGACTAGGAAAGTCGCACTATTGCATAGTAGAATAATCTTTCAATATATTAGTTAAAATCCCATTTACAAGAATGAAAGAAAACAAGTCTTACTCAAAACGCATCTCTGGATCAACTTCTGTCACACTAGAACTTTTTGGGAAACGGTCTAACTGTAGATTGTCGTAGAAATCCATAATAGCCCAGATAATAGGCTCATGAATATCAAGCCGCCAGCACACCTCTGTTACCTATAGTTTGAAACAATGTTCATGATATTCAAATAATTTTAAATTTAAATGTTGCCAGAGGCATAATAGGAGACTGCACAGATTGCATAAACATCAAATTCTAATAAATATACCCGTATGTAAACATATGGATAAACTTGAACTCCGTCTCTACTCCCATTCTGCATTGTAATTGTCATCTTGAATACTGGGTGTTGCACATCAGGGGCCTGCTCTGGCGCCAAGAGGACAGGCATTACTGTTAGAGGGAGTTGGTTGTCCAATTGCAAATAACCAAGCATCATCTTGAACCTGTCAAAATCCTTCCTTAGAATCAACTTGGTCCATTGTGCATGAAAATTAACAAGGGACTGAACCAGCAAACGTGCCACTAAATCCCTAGGTTTTGGCACATAAGTAGGATAATAACAATCATAAGAGAAGCACAAGTACAGGAGATAAAGGGGGGGGGGGGAGTGTAATTTTTATTTTAAAAAAATTAATAGTGTAAATCCACATATAATCTCCTAGAGAAACAAACAAGAGAAGTCAATTTCTCCTGTTGGAGTTAAAGCCTTACACTCCTTACGAGGAACACAGTGATAAACTCACACTTAAAAGCATCAACAACTTTTATTTTCAGTTCACGTTTCTAGAATATTGATTGACACCTAAGCAGGTAGGGGAACCCCTCCTTGAAAATTAACTATTGAGGTGAAATAGCCAACTCATTTAAGCAGTACATAGAGCAGTCCTATACTACTAAGTATAGACAACCCATATTATTTTGGTGTTCTATCAATTAGCTGCGCTTGGAGAGCCAACGCCTTGACAACCACATGAACTTCACTTGGCGAACTTAGCAAATAACCACTTCTGGAGCTACCAATTTCTTACTTCAGTACCAATTAATAGGCACCCATGCAAACCTCCTCCAGAAGGTAGCTATTGATGTAGGAGAACATACCTACTTTCTACCTCATAGAATTGCCTATACTATCTTGGTTTCCATCAAATTATTTTTCACTACCCTTGATGATAAATAGGAATGATAATAATCATATAATTTTTCTTAGGGAGAAAGGATTGAAAATTTTATGTGAGAAGGACCTAAATCAAAGTACCAATACTATGTGTGTATAAAATTTACAGAGTACCAGAATTTTTGTGTATAAAAATATTTTACGTCATTCTCACCAATAAAATTTTCAATGGGGGAATTTTCCCCAATTTCCACATTTTTTCCCTTATATAGAAAAAAGAATGTACATTAAACCTCTCAAACTTTAGTAGATAATTTGTTCCATGTTGAGGGACTAACTTAAAGTTATGCATTATTTCATGCAACTCATCCAACTTGGTTTCGCACAATGTCCTTCCCTTCACATTTGAATTCATTATGCCTTATATCACTTCCTAGAGCTGATTGCAAGATATAGAGCTTGAGTTCCAAATCACAAGTATGGGATTCTAATGTGGAGCTCACAAGGGCCTTGAGCTTTCTGTCCTCATGAAATAGCTTCTTGGGTGCAGTTCTCCCAGAAGCTCCCAATAATCAGTATTGAAGACTTCCACTAAAACCTAGTTGCAATCATGCAGTTAGGTGGCTTGCTTGTGGAGGCACTAGGTTTGTAGAGTATGGTGTAATGTTAAGACATAATTGTGATGTATAGGACTTAGCCCCACGACACATGTTTGATGCCAAATGGAGCTTCTATGGCCTAGGCTCTGGAGCTTCTATGGCCTAGGCTCTTCAATCTCATGATTCAGCTTCTGGGGCATAGTTTCCAAACATATTACAGCTCAATAATAATGATAACTCCATTTAATGGGCATTGAATCACCGTGAGTCTGAATAATCTCTGACGCATCAATAACCTTACAAATCCCACAATCTCGCATTCCTCTTTTCTTCTGGGTCATTTCTAAGACTCAACAATAATCAGGACATGGAATTCAATGCTTAGACCTTCACAACTAAGCACAAAATCAAATTGTTAGAGATATTAAGTTGTACAGAGTGCAATGGTTTTGTTTTCTAATAATGATGTGAACAAAGACCAAAATTTGAGACTCAAAGCAGTACCAATAGACTTCACAATATCAGTGAATGAAACATTCAGCATCTAAGTACACAATTTACGAGTATAAGGTTTCATGTAGAGAATATGAAGGTGCTCTTGCATAACCTTTATGCCCAATACCAGAGGCTATAAAAACAATTACAGAAAAGGTTTACCTGCTTGTCCTTCCACCATCAAAGCCAGTAGAATATGATAAGAGGGCTCTTTCCAAGTACAAATAGGAGAGCTCCTTAGGTCTATGGTCCACAATAGATATTCCGACAACTCCCAACTCAACCACGAGTTCAAAAGGTGAAGCACTAGTCTGCATTTCAGCCTGTTCCCCGGAAACTCCCCAACTGTCACCAGGCATTGGGCCTCCTATCTCTTCATATGAACTCAAATTAAGAACCCTATCATCTCTGAATTTGGCAATTTTCTTATCTCTTTCTTCAGTTACATGAAGTTGCAATCCGAATTCTGCATAACATGATCCAGTCCTCCCCAAATCAACCTTCCAAACTGCAGAGCTAGAGTCTGCACAAAGCTTGACATCCAAATACTTTTGGCCATATGGATCTTCCCAAGAAAAATTTGTTGTAGAAAGAGGCTGCAACTGAACCCAGGCATCTTCACCAAATCCAGACTGTCGAATGCAAAGTTCTTTGCTAGTTGTCCTGTTCTCAAATCTGTCCCAAGCAAAGCTAGAATCTTAGAAGAAATACATTCATGCAGTCAGTCACTCTGAATTGGACAAATATGCGTCTAAATATTTCTGTTCCAGTATTTCCTACTTTGACGCATGTTTTTAATGTATCTATGCATTTATACGCTATTTTGTTGCCAGATGTTGTAGCTGAAAATTTATACGAAGGTACAACCAAACACATCTTTGCTAAACAGAAGACAATATAGAATGTACACATCACATAATTGTTTTTAAGCAAGCAAATAGTATTTTAAATTTGACCTAAAATAAAAACAAGGACATGCAAAAAATTTTATTAATTTATTGATTAATAAAGGCCATAAAAAAATTCAACAAAAATTATAAACTCTTAATTAGGTGTTTGTCATACTATCAATCTGGATATAGCATATCAAAGAAGGCACCATAGATGATGGAATGTTAAATTGAGAAACAGATGGTTGGCAGTGACTAAAGCAATAAGTGCAATTAACAAGAAAACTGGATACACATGATAATGGTTTTACCTAAAAAAGTAGACCTAAACCAAGGTTCAAGAGTATACTTAAATAACATGTCTATCAGCTTGCCATACCTATATAAATAGACTAACCCATACATGAATATCAATACCTGATAGGAACCTCATTTGACCCCAGGCGGAATATGACAATAAAACGTGATCCTTCTTCATATCCACGAATTTCAGTTCTCAAAAATGTAAGGTTGCCGTCATGTCTCCTCAAAACTATTGTAATTGTGTCCTCTCTAGAAATTTGAATTGGAAATGACCAATTGGTATCTTCAAATCGCACCTAAAAATAGAGAGAAAGTGTCTATTACTTGGAGACTCAACTCCATGATTATTGTAGGCCCAAAAAAAGACCATGATGATTGTTATAAAAAGAACTAAAAGTCCAGTAAATTTTTTCAAGAAAGCATTATAATGAAAATTACAGCATACACCGTCAAATTTCTTATTATAACTTCAAACAAGAAAAGAAGGCCATTAAAGAGAAAATACAAGAAAAGATAAGATTCATAATGAACATATCTGCAGAACCGTTAGAGAGGCACTTACTAAAGAAAAAATGGGAGAAATTATTTGTGGTGGTTTGAACACGTTTAAAAAAGGTCATTGGATGTGTTGGTGAGGGGGGCTAATAAACAGTATGGAGTCCTTTGAAAAGGAATAAAGGAAAATCAAAGAGAACACTTAATAAAGTTATTGAGAGAGATCTTTTGGTTAACAATCAATCCAAATATTTGGTTGTTGATAGAGCATAATGGCACCATACAATCCATATAGCTAACCCTACCTAATAGAATAAGGCTCTGTTGTTGTACTTCAAATTTGACCAAATGTCAAGAAATATGTACCTTCAAAGATAGTCATATAGTTCTCATGGGCTTCAATATTTAATGCCGATTGTAGAAGGCCAGGGAAGGGAGGCAGAACATAGGAAGAACAAAGAAAAAATTTCCATAATAGTTTTAAGGCGTCTAAGTAGATATGGGTAGGGGATGCATGTTACTAGGATGGGGAAGTCATTGCAATTATGTTGTGAGCACTGTTGGAGATTCATGAGTTGTTAGATCCCAGGCCCATCGGATTTATTGTGTTTCTATTTATTAATCTATTTATTTTTTCTTATGTAGTTTGGCAATTATAACTAAATTTCAAATAGATTCTAGTAAGATTTATTTGAATTCTAAAACTCTAGCAACCTAGTATTCGAAGTTACTTAGAAGTTCTCCAAAAGTTTCCTAGGGTGCTGTCACCGCTGTAAATATGTAAATACTTGACACATCAAATACGGAATAACGGGAGAGAACTCTTCTGTCATTCAACATGGTATCAAAGCAACTGATATGAACCTGAAGAATGAGCTCTTTTTTGTCAAAGTAGGAGCTATGAACGTGACATCAGGAAACGCCTTGCCTAAGTCAATAGTAATGTCTCAACAAAACTCAGCCACCATGCCTATTGCACAAACCTATAACACCACAAACTGTCCTCAATTCATCAAACCATTGACTGAATAGCAAAAATACTATGGCATTGATTTTTATACAAGGCAAGAGTGAACAGAAGCACTTGACAGGCGAAATCACTAAACCAAGTAAGCAGGACTAAGGTATGAACCTAAGTTACCCAAGAACAAAATTTTGATGACTTGGCTAGTCCAATTCATGACCTTTAAGATCAGTGAGACATACTTTATTGCAATGACAGCAAAGGAAACCTGGTACGCCCAAAAGAGGATGTATTTATCATCAGAGAACACAACCTCCATGTTCCAGATTAAAGGATCTCTACGAGAACTGAAGCAAGGTGGTATGGATGTGAATAAATACTATACTTCTGTCAGGATCCCAAATTATTAGGGATTTATAAAACTAGAAGATCCTACAACTTAATTTTCGTTGTGCTTGAGCATATATATATTCATAAATAATGTTCAGAGTTCATCGAGTACACTGACTATTAAAACTGTCATTGCCAATCCTAACACCATAACCATACATAACTATCACTTTCTTTGACCGGGTGTGGTCAAGCTTAAAACCAACGTTGGTGAGCATATAATACGTAATAAATAATCATTCAATATTGTTAGGAAATATTGTAATAATCAATTAGTGATTAGTATCCCTACTAATCAGGGATTAGAGGAATTAGAGGAAATCAGGATTAATTATCATTAAGAGCCATTAATGCTCAGGGCTCTCTCCTCTTGTATAAATACACAACATATGTACATGAATATACAAGGAATTCAGATTATTCTTCTACATGGCATCAAAGGAATGTGGATCTGATTCCTGAAATTTTTTCTTTGTTTTTTTGGTCTTTGTTTTTTTCCGTTTTGGCCTCTGTCCAGAAAGAGCAAGGGAGAGAGTGGGTGCATTAGGGTTCAGTTTCAGTCCAGATCAGCCACCACGCGCCGCCTCTTCGTTCTCAGCAGGTCCCGATCGGTGGAAACCCACCTTCCGCGTCTGTTTTGCCTGCGCGTGGAGGTTCATGCGCCTCCCAGAGCTCCGCCGTCTAGCGCACGTGCAGGTGCGTGAGGTCATTTTCCGGCGAGTTTCTCGTCACCGTTTGCTGTTCCAAGATCGACTTACTGCCCCCGTCTTGACCCAGGTGGTTTTATCCTCATATCTTGTGGTTTGCTTCTCTGCCCTGTTCATTTTTGCTCGTTTGTGGTCCTCTGTGGGGGCTTTCCAGAGTTAATTTGGCTTATTTCGTCTTTGATTTGTTTTGTTGGTCCTTGTGTGACCATTTGGTGCTGTGTTTTTTGATTATTTGACCATGTTTCTACGGTTTGGTTGTTGGTGTGACCGTTGGAAATTATGCCCTAGGGCTAATCATTATATAACTAAAACTAATTGAGATATCATATTTTATATTTGATTTATGAAGATAAATCAATTATATATCTAACTAGTTAGATATATAACTTTTCTCAGATTTAATTTATAAAGATAAATTAAATCGGTAGGCTTTTAATTTTAGATTAAATAAATAGATTAGATTAGATTAGATCTATTAGATAGATTTAATTAATACTATTTAAATCTAAAATTTGAGTTCAAGATTAATTGAGATTAATCTTAAATATTATTATATTTCTGATTTAGTTTTAATTAAATATATATCATATATCTGATTTAATTTAAATTGAGATATAGTATCTCAGTTTTAATTAAATAGATATATATATATATTTTCTCAAATTTAATTTATAAAGATAAATTAAATATGTAGGCTTTTAATTTTAGATTAAATAAATAGATTAGATTAGATCTATCAGATAGATTTAATACTATTTAAATCTAAAATTCGAATTCAAGATAAATTTAGATTAATCTTGAATATTTTAATACGGCCCAATTAGGGTTTTAGAAACTCTATAAAAGGACATTGATCTAGTTGTATTAGAATAAGAGAGAAAAGCCGCAAAAGAAAACTCTAGAGAAAAGAAAAGGCGTAAGACACAAAAGTAAGAAGGCGCTAGCACGCCAACGTTCGTGTTGAAAAGCTGTTCGGTGTGGATACCGGTAGAAAAAGGCGATTTGAAAAGTCGACTTCTGCTGATCGAGAAGGTAGCCCACCAATTCAAATACAACAAGATGCACACGAGCTTTAGAAAGGTATGAGTTCTAAAACAAACTCGATTTAAACGTTGTTGATAGATCCTCTTCTTGGGATTCATAATTTATTGTATAAATTTTATTCCGCTGTGTGTGTACGAACCCCAACAGTGACGGCTGGATTTTGCTTCTTGGTGGTTACTTTCGCTTTTTGTTTACCTCTAATTGGTAGTTTGTTGATTCATCTGAGATTGCTTTTTTTGGGTAACTCTTTGAGATCGTTGTCTCTGTGTAATTTTTGCTTGGAGAGGTTGTGTTGGCTGCACTCTTGATTATTTGCGGTTTGGTACTTTCTCTACTGGTTGTTGTGGTGCTCAACTTGCTTCTGGTGAAGCTTAATGGTTGCATCTACGTCTAGTCCTTCCATTGCTCTTGCTACAGGTAATATTGCCTCTAGTCTTGCTACTTCTTCCTCGAAGTGGATCATCGATTCCGGTGCTACTGATCATATGACAGGTAACCATCATTTGTTTTCTTCGTACACGCCATATGCCACCCCTTCTAGTATAACAATTGCCAACGGCTCTTACTCTCGTGTCCTTGGCTCTAGCACTGTTCAACCTACTCCGTCCGTTTCCTTATCACATGTCTTTAATGTCCCTGATCTTGCATTTAACCTTTTGTCTCCTAGCAAGCTTACTCGCCAATTAAACTGTTTCATCACACTCTTTCCTGACCATTGTTTGATTCAGGATCTCACAACGAAGCAAGTTATTGGTCAGGGCTATGAATCTGGCAGTATTCTCAGGTATCACGTTCAGTTGCTTGCTCTGGTGGTTCGTCTCCGTTTGACATTCATTGTTGTTTAGGTCATGTGTCTTTGTCTTCCTTGAAGAGGATGTATCCTCAATTCCATCATTTGTCGTCTTTAGAATGTGAGTCATGCCAATTTGCTAAACATCATCGTGTTCCTTTAGCACCTCGCGTTAATAAACGAGTTGCGTCTCCTTTTGATTTACTCCATTATGATGTTTGGGGCTCATATCATGTCGAGTCCAAGCCTGATTTTAGGTACTTTGTTACTTTTGTTGATGATTTCTCTTGTACCACCTGGCTCTATTTAATGAAAAGTCGTTCCGAGTTGTTTTCTCACTTTTGCAACTTCTATGCTGAAATCAAAACTCAGTTTGGTGTGTCTGTAAAAACCTTACGGAGTGACAATGCTAAAGAATATTTTTCTGCTCAATTTCATACCTATATGCTCCAACATGGCATGCTTCATCAGTCCTCCTGTCCAGATACACCAGCTCAAAATGGTGTTGCAGAACGTAAGAGGCACTTATTAGAAGTTGCTCGGGCTCTAATGTTTCAAATGAATGTTCCCAAGCCTTTTTGGGCTGACGCCGTGTCTACTGCGTGCTTCCTTTTTAATCGTATGCCATCTCCTGTCCTCAATGATACTTCTCCATACACTACCTTGTTTCTTGTTGACCCTAAAATCTTCGGTTGTGTATGCTTTGTACGTGATGTGCGCCCCACTATTACCTAACTTGATCCTAAGTCTCTTAAGTGTGTCTTCCTTGGGTATTCTAGGGTTCAGAAGGGTTATCGGTGCTATTCTCCCACTTTTCGGCGTTACCTTGTGTCTACAGATGTCACCTTCCATGAGTCAACCTCATTTTTTCCTGTCTCTACTCCTCTATCTACATCTTGTCTCTACAAATGACACCCCTGACAGTCTAGATGATCTCTTGGTCTACACGGTTCAGTTACCACTAGTACAAGCATATGATCCGGCACTTGCTAAACCACCTATCTATCATGTTTATCGGAAACGCCCCAGAGTGAGTAATGTAGGCAATCAGGTTCATGACCCACCAGTACAAGCTTTGGTGTCTGATCCGAAATTAGTCCCTTCGGCTCCTCCTTTTGAACCAGCTCTAGTGGCTGATACTTTAGACACTTCTGCTCTAGCAGACATAGTGTCTGATACTTCTGATGACTTGCCCATTGCTTTACGCAAAGGTAAACGTACTTGCACCTATCCTATTTCTTCCTTTGTTTCCTATAACCATTTGTCTCCTTCATAGTGTCCTTAGACTCTCTCACCATTCCTACTACTCTCCAACAAGCCTTGGCCCACCCTGGTTGGTGTGCTGCGATGGAAGAAGAAATGGTGGCCCTTGATACAGCAGATACCTGGAATCTCGTTGATTTACCTCTTGGCAAGAAGGCTATCGGGTGTAAATGGGTGTTCACGGTCAAAACAAAAGCTGATGGCAGCTAGGGGTGTAAACAGGCCAGGCCAGGCCAGGCCTTGCCCTTAATAGGCCAGGCCTGTTCTGTAACATACTGGCCTGAGCCTGGCCTGTGGCCTGTTACAGGCCTCCTTTTCGGCCTGGGCCTGGCCTGTATATAGGCCTGGCCTGGCCTGTGGCCTGTTAAGGCCTGTGTTTCTTTTTTTTTTAAAAAAAAAAAAAAATTAAAATTTTTTTTTTTTTAATTTTTTTTATTTAATTAAGCTAACAGGCCACAGGCCGAAAACAGGCCTACTTTAAACAGGCTAACAACAGGCCAAAATTACATAAATTAATACTAATAATATAAATAACAGGCCACAGGCCGAAAACAGGCCTACTTTAAACAGGCTAAAAACAGGCAAAAATTACATAAATTAATATTAATAATATAAACAGGCTGGCCTGACAGGCCTAAAAGGCCTTTTATCAGGCCTGGACCTGGCCTGTTAAGGGAAAACAGGCCTCATAAGAGGCCTTGGCCTGGCCTTTTAGCCTGACAGGCCAGGCCTGACCAGGCTTTTAACAGGCCAGGCCACAGGCCCCTGGCCTTTTTACACCCCTAATGGCAGCTTGAAACGTTTGAAAGCTCGACTAGTTGCAAAGGGCTATACCCAGACCTATGGTGTGGACTATTCAGAAACCTTCTCTCTTGTGGCAAAATTGTCCTCTGTTCGCCTCTTCATTTCTATGGCAGCCAATTATGGTTGGGATCTTCATCAGTTGGATGTTAAGAATGCGTTCTTGAATTGTGATCTTCTTGAGGAAGTATATATGGAGCAACCACCTGGTTTTGTTTCTCAGGGGGAGCATGGGAAGGTATGCCATCTTCAGAAATCTTTCTATGGCTTGAAGCAGAGCCCTCGTGCTTGGTTTGACAGGTTTAGCTCTGTGGTTAAGAAATTTGGCTTGAGTCAGAGTAAGTGTGACCATTCTATGTTTTATCAGCAGACAGCTGCTGGTATGATTCTGTTAGTGGTATATGTTGATGATATTGTTATTACGGGTAGCAATGCCTCGGGAATCTCATCATTTAAAGCCTTTCTTGACTCTCACTTTGAAACAAAGGATTTGGGTCCGTTAAAGTATTTTCTTGGGATAGAGGTTATGAGAAGTAAGAAAGGCATCCTTCTGACACAAAGGAAATACGTTCTTGATCTGTTAAAAGAAACAGGGAAAATCGAAGCAGCACCGAGTAGCTTTCCCATGATTCCTAACCCTTTTTTGGATATTGATGACAACATACCGTTTGATGAGCTACCTGAGGATATGAGAGAGAAAGTTGACCCGAAGAAGATCAAGCCGTTTGCTTATCCTGAGAGATATCGTAGATTAATTGGGAAATTGAACTACCTTATGGTGACTCGCCCTGATGTGACCTTTCCAGTTAGTCTACTTAGCCAATTCATGACTGCACCAACTGTTGCTCAATGGGAAGCTTTAGAGCATGTCTTACATTACTTGAAAGGCTCACCTGGTTGTGGTATACTCTATACGAATCATGGTCACAACAAGATTGAATGTTTTTGTGATGTAGATCATGCGGGGTCAAAGGCTACCAGAAGATCCACCACAGGAAATTGTGTGTTTGTGGGCGGAAATTTAGTGTCATGGAGGAGTAAGAAGCAAGATGTGGTTTCTAAGTTGAGTGCAGAAGCTAAGTATAGAGCCTTGTCTCAATCAGTACAGGAAATTGTGTGGATTCATCAGTTAATGAAGGAGGTTGGTCTTACCACGTCATTACCTACGAAGTTGTGATGTGACAACAAAGCTGCTTTGCACATTGCCTCCAATTCTGTCTTCCATGAACGTACCAAACACATTGAGATAGACTGTCATTTTGTGCGTGATAAAATCAAGGAGAACTTCATTTTTACAGGATATGTCAAGTCTAGCGACCAATTGGCCGATCTACTAACTAAAGCCTTAAATGGAACTCGGGTTGATTATCTTTGTAACAATTTGGGCACGATCAATATCTATGCTCCAACTTGAGGGGAAGTGTTAGGAAATATTGTAATAATCAATTAGAGATTAGTATCCCTACTAATCAGGGATTAGAGGAATTAAAGGAAATCAGGATTAATTATCATTAAGAGCCATTAATGCTCAAGGCTCTCTCCTCTTGTATAAATACACAACATATGTACATGAATATACAAGGAATTCAGATTATTCTTCTACAAATATCATGTACATAAAGCCAACATAGCATGTGAGATCAGAATTAATCAATGGCTGAATCATGAGTACAATACATGTATCAAAATCTTTAAAAACTCCATCTCAATTGCAACTGAGTTTTCATACTGATGCTGGAATTGAAAATGCAGAACAACAATCAACTACTATAGCAATATATCAACTTGTCAACCTGCTTTTTTTATTAAAAAAAGAATCTAGCCAACCTGGAGTTTTTCAGGACCGCCAGTTCCACGATACAAAAAGGAAATTCTTGAATCAGAAGAGTGCAGAACCTTTGGTTCGTCTTCAGAGCTTAACTTGAGGAATATATCTTGACCAAGTCTGTTAGTGAAAGTCATGAATGGTCGAACAGTAATTACCTGAAAAGAAAACTTTAAGTCTAAGACAATCGAAACTTGAATACATTATAACAATTATGCTAAGTTTGATCTTCCATAACTACCTTAGTGGGGACAGATTGATAGGGGCATAGTTTTGTAGAAATGAAAAGCCTCAAGATATTTCCTTCAGCATCATAAGCAAGTATATCCATTGATCCATCCTATGGACAAAAAAAAGTATTTCTTAAGAGAAATCCTCTTTGAACTTGCTTTTGACTCATTGACAAATTAATTGTGACGTTACCATATCCCCAAGAGGAGTAAGATCTTTAAAAGGACCAAAATGCTCATTGCCTGTTTGAGCAACAGCCACTGAAAGAGCCAAGGTTTTAAAGTTCAGAGCAGAAGCAATTGTGTGGCCTTCATAGACTTCCTCTTCAGTTATTTCCTCAAGGATTGATTCATTTTTCTTGTTTGATTGAAATTGAGCAGAAATTTTTGGCGTATGTTTTTTTCCTGCCATATCCAGAATCCTGTATCTGAGTGGGGGACATCTATCAACTCCTAACCAGTAAGGAGCGTATACTCTGATTGTCTTTGCCAGCAAGGGGTGTTCTTTGTCATAATTTTGTTCAATGATGATTTGCACCACCCTGCACATTAGACAAATTTATAACAAAGTAATAAACACCTCAAAACTCAAAAGTAGCGGCAAATAAATCAAAGCAGCCAAAATTGTGACCCAGAAACAAGAACTTATAACTGCCCATTGCGGCCCCACACCCCCCCCCCCCCAAAAAAAAAAAAACACGTCAAAATCAAAAGTGGGACCCTATAACCTTCCAGATATCGAGCTTCTCAAACTATATGTCTTGGATGGAATTCCTTGAGGGTTGGATATGAGAACAGCCTCCTGTTCATTCAAATAAAAGCAGGTAAGAAAGTACCATCAGTGTAAAACTTGCAAAGATAGCCAGGTAACGAACAAAATAGAAGTATTGATAGACATGATTGATTACATGCATAGGCAGCCAACCCCTTTGTGGAAGCAATGATAAGAACAAAGATTTCCTGATATCAGCACTGTATATCTGCACAGATTTTCCAGATAACAATATTCCTCTTGAGCATCCAAAAAAGTGGCCATTCGATTGCATCTCAAGAACAGAATACTCAGCAGCAAGGGGAAGAAAATTGCTGATCATTAGTGGAGACTTGACTACCAAATTCCAATCATGAATGGGATCAGAATGGATATCCTTTGCAATCTCTGTTGCTTGTATGCTTACACAGAACCACAATTTATGGGAACCCCCTGAGGTTCCATTCATCTCACTGCAACACAGTAGTTCTTCTGACTCTGAAAGAGATGAAACACATATGTTTGACGTTTGTTTCAGCTTACCAGCATGGTCTGGTTGGGTAGACCCATCCAATACAGAGCTCCAAGAGTAGTTGTTGGGATTTACAGAATCCCAAGGCCTTAGCTGCAAGAAATATTGACAAGATTGCGTCAAGGCAGAAAGAGGAAGTGGTACAGTTTCACCAGGTTGAAGAAGCCCAATGGACATTTCGTGCTTAAGATCATCTGCCATTAACTTCGTGCTTCTAACCCATCTTCTTTGCCTTGCAGAGTTAACTGATTCCTTTGGCTCAAAGGATTCAGGCCATCTCAAACTCTCAACATCAGGGGCATAAACCCAGCCATCAGTATTGGCTAGTGCAGTATCCAAATGCCAACCGTCAATAAAAGCCTGAATTATTGATAAAAATCATGAGATATAACACATTCAAATGCTAAAGCCATTCAAACTGAAAAAATACACAGCGCATAAACTATCAACTAAAGATTTCTTCCCGAACTTTTGCAAAGTTTTTCATCAATAGTCTATCATTAAACACGGATTTCAAGACCCAAGAATTAAATAAATGATTCATTGACCTATTATCTCTGTTGTCCAAGTCGTCATTCCCTTCTTCTAAACTTTTATTTTAAGCCACGATTCTCTCAATTCATTGCGTACTGTACCCTCTACCATTGTTCCACGCAGAAACCAGGAGAAGAAAAACTTTCAATATTCTCTGCTTCTCTCTCGTCTTCCCCTCTTATTTCTCTGTTAGCTTTCTTTCTTTTTTTTTTTTGTAATATCAGAGATGAAGGCCTGAACATGGGAGCAAAATCATGGCAGATGGGAAATATGATCCAAACTCGATTTGGGAAAAATATTAAAATCCTCAGGTCTGATAATGCAACGCACTACTTCAATCAAACTGTCAACTTTTCTAAGAAAGGATAACCTGTGAACTGTCATGTGACTACAACCCTCAACAAAATGGGATATCAAAGAGGACAAACGGCCATTTCCTATCCATGGTCATAAAACAGTTGAATTACTAATTCCTCATATGGTCTACTTCTAAATCTTTTATTTATCATTTGAATAGAATAGGTGCCTAAAGTGTCATCCCGTATATCACTAATCCATACGTAAAATTTTACAGCTTGAAACAAGAGGTCCAAGAATGTTGCAAGTACTTTCAAGTTAAGGGCAAGCCTGTACTCTGTCAATAGAGAAGAACAAAAGTGCCAGGACAACAAAAAGTAAGCAAGCGGCAAGCATTGAATACTGTCATCATTCACCTGATGGGAATCTCCCCCTTCTGATGTACCCTGTCCAGGATGAAATGAGCAACTGATCCAACCAATCTGCGGGTCATACTTTTCGGTTTCAAAATACTCTTCTGTCTGAGCTTGTTTGCCATCTCTTTGTATAGGTTCAGAATTATTTGAATTACTGGGAAGATTATTCTTTTCACAGGAAGTTTGGGACGTGAGGCACAAATGAAGCACAAGATTTGTGTTGTTATGAACAGAAACTAGAGATCTAATATTTACATATCTGTTTCCATCCTTCACGCTAACTTCACTAGCAACCACATCATTTCCTAACCTCCAACAAGCAGCAGGTGCAGAGTAGTTTAACCTCACAGTAGTCCAAGGACCTTCCTTACTAGGACTAATTTGAATAAACCCAGATTGGTGGTCCTCAGAAGTGGACAGTTGACGACAGTGATTCTCAACTTCAGACTTTTGTACTAGTATGGCACAGCGTAATTTCCCACACGATTTATGATAACCATCCTGAAAATTCTTTATAACATCAAAGATCAGTACATCACACAACATACTTACAGAAAAGGACACAAACCATTTGCAGTACTCACTGTAGAGCTTTCTGGAGATAAATCTATCCAGTCCAACGCATTATCAAAATTTTGGGGGAATGAGAAGTCATCAAATGTTCTTACAATCTGGTTCAATGATTCTGAAAAAAATCCTATGGGAGCACCTTCAAAACCAGAAAAGGATTTAATGAACAAGATAGGGGGCCTCCACCGAAGAGTTAAGGCATTGATATACCAAAGAAACATACACAAGTAATCAATAATTCCAAGAAATACTTCATATCACTTCAATTATGTGTGTGTGTGTGTGTGTGTGTGTGTGTGTGCAGAGAAATACTTTATATTTTGAAGATATCTCAAAACACTAATTTATTCTCCAAGTTCTTAAAAAGTTTCTCATCACTTTGAATTTGGTGGGAAATTCCAAGAAGTACCTCTACTCATATCTGTAACAATCAATTCCAATGAGTAACGGTCCTGCATAAGCCAACTTACACATTAGTTACTCAGCGATGAAGCTTACATGGAGAGATGAAAAGAAAGAGGAAGGCACATGGTTCCAAAAGATGAAAAACAAAAGAGGAGAGCGCAAATTTTGGAACGCAAGATATGTTTGACATAAGACTGTTAAATGCATAGTTAGAGAAGCATTTGACATTAAAGATTTACATTTTTTTTATAGGAAGATTTACATCTTTAACAATAACTGATATATCCCTCAAATTATATTTTTAAATTATATCTTCTCAAGGCCATAAAAAAATCCACTGGGAATACCCAGTATATATGTATTTCTCAGCAGCTGCATCATATAACTAATGGCCACTACATGGGTTAGATCCCAAGCATGCATTCTGTCGTGTTGAACAGTAGGAAGCAGTGTATATGGAGCAACCACTTGAATTTTTTGCTTGCAGGTGGTATGGGAAGGGGCGTTCATTCTAGAGAGTCAAAGAACTGCACATAAAGCGAGAAGTGTAATGGGATGAATTACAATAGCAAAAACAGAACAGAAAAGAAGATAAATCCCCTAGCTTTCAACAGATCAGTGTTTTTAGCTTTTACACAGCTTTGTACAAAACTTTCCTTCTATTCTCCTCATACCGAGGATTTCCCTTAGATCCCCCTAACTCTGTTGCACTCTCTTCTACACCTCATTACACATTTGAGATAGTTAGAGGTAAAGATTTTCTGAATTGCCCCTCTGGCCTGCTCATTAGAATTTGCCAAAACAACACTCCATACGGTCTTTTATTTGTCCTATTATGCATATTAAGCTTTGGCCTATTGTCTTTGGGCCCATTAATGTGTGTTGGATTAACTTGTTGATATCGGTACTTGAAGTCACAACTTGTGGGAAGCCAATGGTTCTGAATGTAAAGCCCACAACGAGTGATATATGACCCAGAATCAGAATACAAATCAAATTTAAAGATGGTGTATATCCACAAAGATGACAGATCCCCAAAAAACAAGAATTGTGCAAGACATAATTGATTTAGCGCAGCATATAGTATATAGTATATCAACACAAGCGAGGTAAGTAACACCCAGTTTTCCAGAAAGACCAACACAGGCTAACACAGAGAAAGCATAATCTAAAGCAGTTGAGATATTTTGCAATTACCAGGGAATCAACTTTGAAGAAAAACATTTCATTCCACTCGACTAATTCAATATCTGAAGGCAATAACTGATATGGGCTGCTTGCACAAGTGCGAGAACTTTGTTTGTGAAGCAATGTGTCAGTAGGGAGGCTTTGATCAGGGGTAAGGCGGATTGCCACTGTATATTGCTGCAAAGCAGAGCCTATAACTCTGGGAAACTGCACTAGAAATATTAAGTTATTAGGCCATGAAATAAGAAATTTGTATTGAAAATTAGCAAATACTCCCTTTGGTCCTTTTTATAAGCAACTTTTCTCGTATCTCAAAATTTAAACTATTTTTTACTTTTTTACCCCTATTTAAAACATATCTTTATATTAATTATTCCCACTCAACACTAATTCTCTATCATTTAATTGTTTATTACTCATTCTCTCTCTTATGCTCTTTTTATAAATAGTGGAATATTTGGAAGAAACATGATATTTTTTATGGGCTTAATATTTATGCTTTTGCTACAAAAACATTTTTTCTGCTATACACACATATAAGTGAATAGGTCCCATTAATATTTTCTCTCTCTTCTCTTTATAATGGGACCCACTCACTTATATGTGAGTGTGACAGAAAAAATGTTTCTGCTGCAAAAGCAAAAACATTAAACCCATTTTGTATACATATATTATTTTAACTAATCTTAATTGCCAGTTTGTTTTGTGCAATCAAGAAAAAAGTTGCTTATAAAAAGGACAAGAGGGAGCAATGAAAAAGGGGAAAAGAACTAAGACCACACCTGTGCATCTGCAATGATGACTGTTACCAATCTTTTAACCTTTCTACGGGGCCTACCCTTCAAGTGAGAATCTAGCATATTTTTAGAAACAGAAACTTTCACAGCCTTCATATCCCCAGATGGCATTTGTATTACGTTCTGAAGATCCCTTCCTTCAGTAGCACGAAAATAAATATCTTGACCAAGTTTGTTTTGTGGGACTAGGTAAAAGTTTCTCTCTTGGAGAGAATTGAGTATAGAGTTTCTACCATGAGTTGGAGAAAACGAATCCTAATGAAAAGAGAAAGAAAAAGGAAGCACTTAAGAATTCTACCACACAAAGGTAAAGCGTATTAAGAAAAATACAAAGACAAAGAAATTGAACACATCAGAAATTAAAGAGTGACGAAGAAAATTACTCTATTTTTGCAATATTCTTGGGAATGGCTAAGGTTATTCCAACTCGCATAACCTTGAATGATCATATTTGCATTAGAGACTGAAACATTTATATTCAGATCTCTAGTTGCGGTGAAACGTAACTGAGAAGCTGCACCTGGAGCATTAAGATCATATTGGTACCTAAAAATTAGGCAAAGGAGAAAATGAAACTTCAGAATATAGCTAAGAGTTCAAATTAATAATTAGGTTATATAAAAGGGACTATTAGTGTCAGAATAAATAATAGTATTTATCGGTTTGCAATCTAATATCTGTTTCACCTAGTATGTCTAAGGCGTACTTTTTTTGATTTAGCAACTTCTGTTCATGATTGGGAATCTTCAATTTTATTAACAGGTCACAAAAAGATATAACTAATGTAAAATCGTCAATAGTTAGTTGAGGGTTTTCCCCAGGTCAATACATAGGACGGTAATTTTATTTTTTGGAAATACGGGGCAGTTTACCTTAAGAATCCATCTACTGGCTCCACAAGAGGCTCCCAGGCTTCATACTTATCATTATAAGATCTGGCGGACAAAGAGAAGCTGACAGTACAATTCAGATACTCAGTTCTTCCGTGAAGACTAAATGATATACCGATCAAAGATATATTGAACAATGGAACCATCTGTGAAGTGAAAAAAAAAAAGGTTAGAATTTTCATAGCAGTCGGGACATTGCACTAGCTTTAGTGTCTTACATAGCTGATAACACATGTAGAGGGAAATATAAAAAATTTTCATATTATGATGGGTACCTAAGTAGGATGGTTATAGAAGTGGGAGGACCAACCCACTTAGATACCCCATTAAGCATCCCATGCTACTCAATGTAAGATTTAGTATCCCACACTACCCATTCTCCATCATGTTACAATTTCAAGAAGGGAGAAAAACAATTACGAAACGGCCTATCTTAATAGTAAAGAAGAAAGACACAAAGTTCCTGCACTTAACAATGACAGTAGCCCCCTCTTCAATGGTAAATGGTAAAAAAAAATGGAAGCGGAAATGATTTACGAAGATTTTGCAGCTGAATTTAGCAAAAAGAAGTTAAATGTGTTTGCAGTTAGATAAAGTGATAAACAAAGACATTTAGGTAAAACGTAAGTCAAAATCACTCTATTATAATATATATTAGATCTAGTGGGGCATGATAGAATTATTTCTCTATGTTTGCAGAAAACCTGTGCGATTGATGACAATACATTTCAGGTAAACACTAAGCTGTTAAGGAACCACTCATGCTGAAACTACTAAACCAAATATTTTGTTCTCACCAAGCCACCATAGTCATCAAAAAGTGCAACCGAGAAGCTCTCAATTCCAGCATCAATTACTGTAGCATCTGAGCCACTTGGAACACCAGAATCTGCTAGCTTTAAAGCAAACCTTCTTGGGGGCTTTTTGAAACCCCCACGAACAATAAATGTCCCCAAGTCATTGCCAACGGCCCATATACTAAATGGCTCTCTTGTATGCTTAGCTTCAGATGTATCCCACACACTCTCTTCCGAAAATTGATCTCCAGTGACCAGATCACTGCGTATGCATCTTAACTTGTCAAACTCATTTTGCTTTGGTTTCCCTTTGCATGCGACACAACCCAAGGACACATAGCCAGGGGGAGATTGAGGAAGCCAAAATGTTATGCTTTCCATTCCTCTCTGCTTCTTGATCTGTCCAACAAGCTGAAAATCTTGGGGGGCTTTAAAAAGATTTTCATCACTGGAATCATGAAGAACAATGCAGGTATTTGGAGGCTCAAACCTAGAAATAAGATAATCGCATCAGATTGGTCATAAATGTCAACAAGAAGAAAAGAATCTCAAATAATTTTTCCAATTGAAAAAAAGAGGATTTTTAAGGAGTGAGCACAAACCCTCTAACAGCTATATCTCCAAAATATACCATCCCATCTGGAACAATTGGACGCCATATGGATAACTTTTTTCTTGTGTTCAATCCCTGATTCCACCATATTAACTGGAAGCTTGCAACAGGCTCAAAACGTCTATTAGAGCTTGCATCAGCAGACTGGTCATATTGCAAGGTTTGATGCCCATCAGATGGACCTTGTATACGCTGGCTACTTGATGCTGATGGGGACACCTTAAGAAAACCATATTTGATGTGACGTAATTCATAAGCTTTACCCAGTAAACTGTGCATACTAGGATCTGCTGGCAAAAAAGTGCCAACAGAATTATCGACTCTCCAAAATGCCACATCTGATGATTGCCTGCAATGAATAAACAAAAACAATCTCATGCTTTCATGAATACAACAAGAAGCCTAATGCCACTAAGTGGTGTCAGCTACAAAGATCAAATTAAACTATAATACTCTATTCACAACAATCTCTTCTTTTATACACAACAATCTCTTTGGATATAGCATTAACCAAACCGGTAGATCATGAATGTCATAACATAATTTAAACAGTGAAAAAAATTATCACTTTGAAGTCATTACCAAATACAAAAACGTCAGCTTGCAATCAAGAGCTGGTATTTGGACATATAAAGCTTTATTGAGTTTACAACAGAACTCACAAGAAAGTTACTTTCTAAATTCCACTTACTTATCAGTACTGCTGATCAAGATGCAGTCTCTCAAAGAACATGGAGAGACAGATGAAGATGGGATACAAAAGGCTGAAGATAAAGGAGGGGGTGCTCTTCCACGAGTAACTACACAGCCAAGAGCAACATAACCTTTCGGAGCTTCAGGGAACCAGATGGAACAGCAATCATCTCCCTCACTTTTGGAACCAGTAGGTAACAATTCAGAGTTATCCAATCCTTTACCAGTCATGCTCCTAGAAGCTAAAGGTGGCCAGATTAATTTGAAATTAATGGGCTTCTTGACTCTTATTGTACTGGTATTTACTGCAAGAACTCCTTTTGCTGGCGGCTTGTCTCTGAAAACATCATATCAAAGATAAATTCAAGAAGGTGAACAAAGTAGAAACTACTTACAAGAAAAGCATTATTAAGAGATTTCACTGACAATGGCGTAAGGTAGTCACCGAATACAGCAAAACCAGGTGAAGCACGAGGCCTCCAAAAGGCATATGTTTGGTCAGTAAGAGTACCTGGGTAGTGCAATGATTTTTTAGAAATTTCAGACACACAATTTTCAAAATCTTTATGAGAAATAAAAACTAGAGAATGTCTACATACTCTTTATTGTTCCAACTTTATCAAAGTGAGAGCAAACAATTGTAGCTTTCTTTGATGTCGTCCTTAAAAATGATAAAATATCATCTTCTACAGCCAAAAAAAGTGTCAAGATGCTGAATGTGAAATTCATAAATATGTCTGAAACATGTAAATGTATATTGGTCTTCCCAGAAGTGTTTGAATACTTCAACGTCGCATCAAATGGCTCCAAAATAACAATTCCATTACTCTCCATTGTCAAGCCAAGAATGTCTGCACTCATCTCAGTATTGTTACCCTTCAAGACAAGCCTGTACATTGGATTAGACACATCTGATGTCATTCTTCTTTAAAGTATAATTCTATGTAAGAAAATTCTTGCTAGAAATATTAAAAGAAAGAACATACTCATCAAGGACTCATACATACAAGATAGACAAGTAATCGACCAAAGTTCATGGAAATCCTACATTTAATATGCAAATATTTGTATTTATTTGTGCATAGGATTTTATTCTTACTCCTTGTAACCCTTCATTCCCGGCCCATATTAATTGGCCACTGCTGTATATATCTCCCCAATATTGTTCAATGAGAAGTACGAAGAATCATTCTCACTCCCTACTACAAAGTTAATTAACATACATGGATTTATACTAATGATAAGTTGTCGATATTGGAAAACCATATTGGCATTCTGTATAATATATAGGTCTCAAGGTAATTAAAAATGCATAAGTATTAAAAAATAAAAATAATATGACATTGTGATCAATAGTGGTGTTCCTTCCAAAATAGAAAAAGAAAAACAATATAGCTGACCAGCTCCTATTAAAAAATTAACATTCTGCAGAGTACCACACTGAGGTGCTCATCAAGGATCGCTTGAGTTCCCCACTTGGAAATCAGAAACACAATCTAGGAATCAAAAACTAATGTAGAGGACAGTTGAAGTCCAGGAATACTAAAGCAAAAAGGATTACTACCTACAAAAGGCGTCCATCTGTGCATGCAGAAGTTTATTAGAGAGGTATAACAAATTGCCAGCATCTTTAGATGTGTTATAGAAGGTAAGTTCTGGACCAACAGCCTGCACAATATAGCTCAATTTTAAGGTAAGGCACCAAGAAAGTTAGACAACTTGAAAGAATTGAACAGCAGGTATCCATGAATCATTGTTACCACAATATACTCGTGACTGGCATATTTGACAGGAAAGATAATGTCACATGATATAGAGACTAAAAATTTAAACACAGCAAACTGATAGGATTGGAGAAAATTTAGGATAAAAAAAGGAAAAGAGAGATAATCTAGAGCAGAATCTGAACTCTAGCCAAACATAACAATTCTGAAGATCATATCTTTCATAATCCTTTTGGAATAGAATACAATATATTTATAAAGAAAACTATAACTTCCTATCACAACTTCCCTAAAACAAATAAGATATAATAACTACCACAATAGATAAAATACAATAACTTCTCTAAATATTTAATAACTTCCAATAACTTCTCTAAATATTTAATAACTTCTTCTAACTTCTCTACACTTGCTGGACCCTAACACAAACCTAGTATCACAAAAAGAGTAAATGACTCGACAAATAGTGTTGGAAGTCACCGAAGCTATAGGGTTATTTATGACTTTTTGTCAGTAACTACTATGTTTTTATTTTATTTTAATTAGCAACAGAGCAGCTATATTTTTATTTTATGATTAGATTTTAATCTTAGGAATAAAATCCTCTCTGATATTCCTTGATTTTTGGTCAGACCTGTTGCCTAAGCTGTTCATTTAATCCTAGTGAGAATAAAGAATAGTGCAGCCAATGACCCTCATGTTGGCAAACTTCAAATAGAATCTTAGTCATATCAATGACAGACTAGGCAACCGTTCAACCTTAACAGAAGAAGGTATATTGGTGGTAAAAAGTATGACTTAAGCAGTAGCTTTCAGATAAAAAATTCTAAGTTTAAATGGTGTTCACGATTAGTCAAATAGAATTGAAAGGCTTCAACAACCATGGTCAAACACATTGTTAAAGATTATAAAAACATCGTCGAGACTACACCTAATAAACTAAGCTGTCTCTTTTAGATTCAGTTATCCTTAATAGAGTATGAAACTTTCTTCCATTAAACATTTTAGAGTTTGATCTTTACACAGCATAGACCTAAAAGCCTAATGTGTGCCTAAGCTTATGATCCCAATGTTATGTTCCTGAGATTATGCAGAAATAAATGATAATTAAACAGTCAACTGCCAATGATGATGGGCCTTGATACCAGGTTTAGAGCTTGCCAACATAGATTAATTGTAGTATGGAATGTCTCGCGTTGGGTACTACTAAATGCTCTGTGAAGCATTTGAGTTAAATGGTTCTCCAACCTCAGTAATTAGCTTTTCGTTCCCCATCTTAATTAGGTGACTCATCAATTCATTAAAAGACAAGAAAAGGTAATACAATTAAGAGAAAAAAAATACAAGATTCAATGTAGACAAACAACAAAACTGTAAATCCCGTTGCATAGAGCTCCTTAAACAAAAGCTAGGAAAGATATCATGCCCTTATGCAGGCACAGGGACAGAATTCTACCATAAAATCAGAGCACCCCATTTCATCATAATATAGGGTAGAATGAAAAAAAGCCACATAGCTTTACCTTTTTTGAATTGAATGTACAAAAGGAAGAAAATACTGTGAAAATATCCTATCATTTATTAGATTAGTTGGACAATAGTAGTTAGGAAGTAATAGCATTTATGAGACTTTCTTCTCATGTCTCTCTCTTTAATGTATATATTGGGATGTAATCCGCATTAGAAAGTTAAGATGAAAATATTTTCCCAGAGAATCAACATGGTATCAGAGAGCTCTAGGAATTTAAAATTCTTTTGTTTTGTTTTTTTTTTGCCTGGCTCAGTACTCTATCAGTCAGTGAACAATGGATGTTGTCAGGCATGTGTGGAGCAGAGGTCGGAGAACCACATCTCACTGCCTCCAAGAGTCCCGTAGGAAGCCCTAGATCAGCCCACCCCCCAGTTCCATCACCAACGGCAGCATGTGTGAGCTACACACGCCCCCATTTCAACCTGCGCCAGAGACAAATAGGCAGCGTGTGCCTTGTCGGAATGCTGCTCTAACTGCCATATATCTCATAAATAGAATGCTAAGCAAGTATTGGACTTTGAATCACCTCTCAAAAAACTGCAGAGTATATACCGTACTTCCCATATTATAACTAACCTCCTTCTCCGTGTCTTTGGCTGCACAACTTTTGTTCACCTTCACCAAAGTCCTAAACTTGAACCCCGTGCTACTAAAAGTATCTTCCTAGGGTACTCACCAACACAAAAAGGTTGCAAATGCTATGACCTTTTTCTGAACGCTTCTTTGTGAGCATTGATGACACCATCTTTGAGGACACCCCCTTCTATCCAAAGCCTTAAATTCAGGGGGAGAACACCGGTAAATTTCAGACTTAGGAGAGCAGTAAGGAATCCAACCATGACAACATCACCCCATATACTATAACATTTCTTAAACCACTTAATCTCAATTCAGCTACACCTCATCCACTGTCACTTGTGAAAACAGGGGGAGATGCAGAATGACCACAAAAGGGAGATTCGTTAATTTAATCATGAAGGAAGAAATCAGAAAATAGTAAGCCACTTGTACTTGAGGCACCAAGAGAATCAGAACCAGGGGTAACTCCTGAAACTGGGATAACAAGCGAATTGGAATTGGCAACATCAAAATGTGGATCCTTTGAATGAACCAGGTGTTCCAGGAAGTATTGATCTTGACCTTCCTATTGCTCTTAGAAAACAACCCCGTTCATGTACTTATCATCCTACGGATATATTTGTATCTTACAAGGCTCTAGCTCCGAGATTTCATGCTTTCAATTCTAATCTTAATAGGCTAAAAATTCCTAGCAACATCCATAAAGCCCTTGAAATTCCAGAATGGAGGAAGGCTGTTATGGAAGAAATGGGAGCTCTAGAGAAAAATAATACCTAGGAAGTGGTTGATTTACCATGAGGAAAGAAAACTGTAGGATGCAAATGGGTCTTTACACCAAAGTATGATGCTCGGATCCTTGGACAAATAAAAGGCTCGACTAGTGGCTAAAGGATTCATGCAAACCTATGGCATAGATTACACTAAAACATTTGCCCCAGTTGCAAAGCTCAATACAGTCAGGGTACTATTGTCATTAGCTGCAAATCTTGATTGCCCACTTCATCAACTAGACATCAAGAATGCATTTCCTACTGGTGACTTAGAAGAAGAAGTTTATATGACCTTACCTCCCAGTTTTAAATACAAGGGCAAAGGTAACAAAGTTTCCAAGATAAAGAAATCCCATTATGGGTTGAAGCAATCTCCCAGAGCAAGGTTTGACACATTCTCAAAGGTGCTGAAGAAGAAGCAGTATCTGCAGGGACAATACGATAAACACCATAAAGGGAAGAAGGCCATACTTATTGTCTATGTGCATGATATGGTCAAAACTGGAGATGATATTGAAGAAATAGAGAAACTAAAGAAAATCCTAGCCACTGAATTCAAAGTAAAAGATCTAGGCCAAATGCGCTATTTTCTTGGCATGGAAGTTGCTAGGTCAAGAAAAGGGAAAGGGATGTGCACTCACAAAGGAAATATATCCTTAATCTTTTGACAGAAACCAAAATGCTTCGTTGCAAATCAATTGATACTCCCATCGCAATACAAAAGAAGAAAAAGAAAAAGAAGGGAGAGGAGAGCAAAAATGATGAAGAAGTGGAGGATGAGGAAGAAGAAGAAGAAGACACTTGTTGACAAGGAAAGATATCAAAGTTGGTGGGAAAACTAATTTACTTGTCATATACAAGACCAGATATTGCCTTTTCTGTGAATTTTGTAAGCCAACATATGCACTCACAGAAGAAAATTCACTTACAATTTGTATACAGAATTTTGAAGTACTTAAACGGTAACCTAGGGAAGGGCTTATTCTTTAAAAAGGGTGAACAGCCCAAGATTGAGATATATACTAATGCCGATCACGGGGAAACCCTAAGGATAAAATATCTACATCTGGGTATTGTACCTTCGTATGGGGCAACCTAGTAACTTGGAGGAGCAAGAAACAAAATGTGGTGTCTAGAAGTGCAACAGAAGCTGAGCTTAGAGCCATATCACAAGGGATCTGTGAAGGGTTATGGTTGCAGAAACTCCTCAAGGATTTACAGGTTGAGGTGGAATTGCCCATCAAGCTCTATTCGAATAGCAAGGCAACTATAAGTATGTCTCACAATCCAGTTAATCATGATAAAACCAAACATGTTGAAATAGATAGACACTTTATCAAGGAAAAGATTGCAAATAGAGTAGTATGCCTAATATATGTTCCATCAAAGAAGCAAGTTGCAGAGGTTCCTACCAAGGGGCTACCAAGAGATAGTTTTGATGAATGCATAAGCTAGTTGGATATGATTAATAACTACAATCCAACTTGAGAGGGAGTATGGAAATATCCTATCATTTATTAGATTAGTTAGACAGTGGTAGCTAGGAAGTAATAGTATTTATGAAACTTTATTCTCATGTCTCTCTCTTTAATGTATATATTGGGATATAATATGCATTAGAAAGATAAGATGAAATATTCTCCCTCAGAATCAACAAATAAATACACTACGGGAAGATCAGGAATCCTCCTGAGAGAAAAGGAGAAAATAAAAGGCTAGCAAAAGAACATAGAAAAGAAGAGAAATTGTGATATATAAATAAGCATAGCATGTACTTAGGGACCTACTTGTAAACATTTTATAGGGACTTAAGTGTAAAGTTGCATAATTAGTGGTATAAGTATTATAATATCCTACTGACTACTAGATTAGGATTAGAGGGAGGCTATCTCATTATAAATAGCCCAATCCTCATAATTGTACAATCATGTTAGTCATGACCTTGCAGAATTCAGTTGTGTGAGAACCATTGGAGTTCTCTTCTCTATCTCTCTTCTTCTTGATCTCTAAGCTCTCTTCTTCTCCTATTTCTAAACCTAAACATCTAAAACCATAACAAATTGTCTACTCGAAAAGGGTATACAATTCTAATGCATTTACATAGCTCTTCCCTCAACACCACTATCAATATTAAAAAAGAAAAACTCCTAATTTAGTCGAAAGAAATTACCCAAAATTCAAAGAACACACCCCGAGAATCACCAAGAACACAAAAAAGGCCCATAACGTGGAACTCATACTACAACAAGCACAAGCAGCCGGTTCTAACCCCATCATAGATGTAAAAGAATAAAAAACCACCAAAGCTATCCTAATCTTAATTAAAAAAATAAATAAATAAACTTCTTCCTATATCTAGTGCTTGTACATAGGATTGGAAACATGTCAGGCCAGGCTTCACCCTTAACAAACCAAGTTTGTTTTGCAACAAGGTGACCTAAGTCTAGCCTGCACAAAGGCCTAGCCAGGCCTAAGGCCTTATTAAGGAAGCATGTTAAAATCAAGCATTGAAAATCATCGAAAATCAAGCCTATTAAGATTTTTTTTTTTAATACAATTACATTTTTTCCAAATAGAATGATTACCTTTTTTCAGATAGGATAATTACCTTTTTTTAGATTGAGTAATTAACCCTTTTTTTTTTGTTAGCATAGAGTAATTAACAGACCCAGGCCAACCTAGCGGGCCTAATAGGCTTCTTAGTAAGCCTAGGCCTAGCCTATTAACCAAAACAGGCCTTTATATAGGCCTTGGCCTAGCCTTTTTTACTAACAGGCCAAACTTGACCAAGCCCTTAACATGCTAGGCCACATGCCCCTGACAAGCCGTCTAGCCTGTTTCCACCCTACTTATACATCAATCTCTAGGTGGTTACAACTAAACAAAGAGACATAAGTTTTCCTAAAACAGTTGATGGATGCATACATATTTATGTGTCCGTTTGCTTATGCATAGTTATTTGTATTGTAGAAACACTTACCTGTAGCTCAATTATGAACTCAGTAGAATTACTAATTGCATTATTCTGACATGGCACTTCATCACCACTTCCTCCAAGAGCACTTTGCTGATGACTTTGTTGTAGTGCTTCCAAATAGATATGATCATCCTTTGAAACTGAATAGCTACTATTAACTCCAAGAAAAATACAAGAATCCAAGTACCGCCCATCCTGCAAGAACAAAATCAGGGTAATTAAAGTTTCAAGCATCCAATAACTTAACTGGATTCATAACATAACTGTTAAAGGGCATTGAAAGATGAGACCTTGATAACAACATTTTTGAACTGCAATTTCTTCCCATTTCCCACATATATTAAAAACTTTGAACTAGGTGTTGTAAGATTGAAACCCTGAGCATCTTTTAAATATAAGGTTCCGCCATCACCATCATAAATGAAATGATCATAATTTTCATCATCAACTATTAAGGGCTTTTGTGGTGAGAGAGAGAATTCATGACAAGGTTGCCTGTAAATGAACTGATCCGGGAAGATACCATCAACAATGTGAGAGCTGTCATCATCTTCATAGGATAGCATACCACTGACTGATGGAACAAAGAACTCAACTACAGCAAGAAGAAAATCAAGGGCAACCAGCAACTGAGGTCTCTGGACGCATAAAGTAACAAATGTTGAGAACTGACTAAATTTCACATCAACAATCAACATTGTGGGAACAGGTTCAAAATTGTTTCCCCGTATTTTGTTACTGTCAACTGAATCCTGCTCATGCTCATATGCTAGAGTATTTAGTGAACTGGGCCCAAAATTCTGAGGCCTCCCAATCGCTAATCGAAATTCCTGTTCAACCCCTTCGCGATCATCAAACACACTGAATCCTTTAAGTGTTGCTGAGAGAAATCCCTCCCCTGACGTGCTAGATTTATACAGTAGCCATGCACCACTGACCTGCACAACGGTGAGCTTAGAACTGACCCAGAACAAAGCATAATTACACTTTTTCTTTTTTTCTTTTTTTTTTGGGGGGGGGGGCGGTTTGGGGTCCTTTCAGTCCTGCTAGTATCATTTAGAGCAACAACACCTCATTTGTAATCAAGGTAAAATTGCAATTGAACTACTTATATCGCTATGCCTCTGATGAACATGTCAAGAACCTGAAACTCAAAACCAATTGCCTTTTTAATTTCATATTTTGAAACAGGTATTTCTGGGTTCTTGATACTAGGTGCATCTCTTCGCCTTCAAGCAGTCTTGTGTTATGAGAGAAGTGGTGTTCATCACCTCTCTCATGTTCTTTACATGGTTTTTTGAAGGGAGTTCCTCATCTCATATACAGGTAATTGCTTGGTTTCACTTATTTTAAGGGATTTTCCATTGTACCATGTAAATATGTGAGACTAATTTGTCTCAAAGTGCAAAGTTGATTATTTTAGGTGGGGGCAAACAAGCACTAAGCCTTTTAAGCTCACTGGTTTCTTACAGTTCTTTTGCCTAGAAATAGAAAGATATCTCATCCCCTCGTTTGTTATCTGCTTTCCCTTTAACTCTCTACAAATTTACTTCTTTTAAAAAACACACAGATTATATACCTGCACTGTAGCCAAGGATGCATCTCGGGTTACTCCCATATATAAGCTTAGTTCAACCAGTTTGATGGAAACAGAAACTTTCAGTGAAATAAATGCTTCAGCAATTGAGGTCCTTGAATTAGCATCATCAGTTTCCCGAGGAACATTTCCTATTGCATCATTCGGTGATGTGTTTGAATATTGATTTAATGCTGGGGGAATATTTGGAGGCTCAGAAATGTTAGACACTGCACACTCAGTAATGATTTTATATTCGTTATTTGACATCGCTGCTTTCAACTCTCCAACCTGTAGAACCACAATTTTAAACACAAGACAAACCATAAGAGCAGCAAAGTCCAGGAATTAACCACTCTAACTAATAAAGGTAGCACGTATAACAATAAATAACTTGCAACCAAACTAACTATAATAAATAGTAAAAACGACAACAATAATGAGGAAAACAGTAGCCATTTAGTTATTAGGGCATTCTCAATGCAAACTGCAAATGCAGAGCCATACCTTAATAATTGCTTCAATACTTGGCAATTGATGCAACAAGTCACGGAGTGACCTACGAATCATCACAGATAGCCCAGTCACATCCTGGATTATGCTTTCACCTAACTCTTCTCCAATTCCAACATTTAAATTAATGTCTTCAACCTACAACACACCATAAAGTCTTATTAAAAATACAAAAGTGGATTACATAAGAGAAGATACTTTTTAACCAAAGTCTATTATCTCTCTAAATAACTAAGTGTCTGTTTGGATTAGCTTTTGAAAATAGCTTTTGGGATTTACAAAGTATGTGAGGAGTTTTGTCTCGACTTACGCAAACCTAAGTTTTGAGAGTTTCAAAACACTACCTAAGTTACAAGTAACCGATCTCACCTGGACCATCATAGTTTCCAAGTGTATAGAATGCATTTCATTTCTACCTCCACCAATCCATTCAAAGTTGTTCTTGACAGTAATATGAACTATGTCAAGCCTCAAGAAGCTGTATAAGAACAATAGAAACAAACTGGTGTTAAACAAGTGGAAAAAACACACTAGACCATTTGTTCAAGAGCATATGATATTGAATTCAATGACTCTTCCGCATGAAATACTCATCACATCATGTTGTTGAAATGCAACACATAAATGAGAAACTTGTATCTAAGGGGGGAAATGAACTTTCAACTTACTCAAGGCTGTCTGTTTTCCGAGGCATTAATATTATAGGCTTCTTAAGAGAAAGATCCAACTTCATAGCTGGTGATCCTTCAATTTCACTTGCTTGAAACCACTTCTCTGAATTAGTCGCTTGATCTGTTAATTTCACCACGCCTTTTGGACTATTTGGAACAAGACCCATAAAATAACCAACAACCTGAACACAATTTTAGATAATTAAAAAACTTTAAATTATCGAGTTTGTGAAGCTTGACAGAGCAGCAAATTACCTCCTGTACAAATCGATTCAAATAAACAATGCGCACTTCTGAAAGCTCCCCAAAAAGGCTATAATCATAACCTTCATAATCCTCATCATCTTTGCAAAAGGATGTGAACTCAAACTGAAAGACCACACACATTTACTAATCAAGTTACTATATCAAAAGACAGCATCACATGCTTGATGAAATTTTGCAAATATTCTTGAAATCAAACCTAAAAGCAAAACTAATAGAAGCCTGCAAGTCTTCTTCCAAAATAACATGAAAATAACATTAAAGCAGTGATTCAAATGCAGAAAGTTGAGTTTAACTATTAATGAGCAAAAGAAACTGAATCAGTTTTACATGCTTAATTACTGATTCAAGCCAGAAAAAACCCGTTTCCCTAGTACACCCCACAAAACAGTGGTGGTCACAAAGATACAAATGAAAAACAACACAACACATCACAGCACACAAATGCAGCGGTTCTGCCTCTTGGGAAACCAAATCTCTTATAACCACAAACATTTCCTTCACAAAAAAGATTAACCCCCCCCCCCCCCAAAAAAAAAAAAAAAAAAATTCAAGTAGGAATGGAGCTTGTACACGACAAAAAGGTACCCTCAATTGTTCCAACGTTGCCCATTCCTTTGATTGTGCCTAAAACTCTACTTATCCTTCACTTTTTAACCTTCACAGAAAGAACCTTATAATAAGCTTATTGACCAGTAGTTTTAGGCCTCTCTACTTCATTTGCCTTCCTTGAGCATCTACTGTAGGGCTACATAAAATCTGCAGCTCTATAAACGATCCAAAACCACTCATCTATTTTCTAACGTGACAAGAGAACTGCCAACACAAGGGGCACACATTGATAAGCAATGCGTAAAAGAGAGAGTACCTCCACAAAAGAACTGCCACCAGGGTTTCTCATATCGCAAGCCCAGTAATATAGATGACCACTAGATAGACTGTCATCGCTTATTCTTAGATTCCCCAGAGCAGCTTTGATGCTAAAGGAGGAAGGGAACACCTTGATATCTGTAAGCAAATTCTCCTGTGACAAACTAGCAAGCTTGGTTTGACTTTCGTTTATTAAATGGATCTGAGCCTGGTCCATCTTCAGTGTCAGATTGAACATAGTCCTGAATTTTCCCTTTCCAAGCAAACCCCTAATAGCCGGTTCCTCAATGGTTGTTAAATGCAAATCATCTACATCTCTTGATCCATTTTGTTTCATGATAGCTTTTTTAGAACTTTTAGCGGTAAGAATTTCATCATCAATGTTGATAGAATTAATAAAATCCATAATGGCCAGGATTGTTGGTCTACGGCAAAAAAAGGTCAAGGTAGCCAAAGTCACTCTCACCTGAAATGAAGTGTTAGGGTATTCTGTCAGAAAACCACTGCATTATTGGGAACTAATTAAATCACATAACACACCTGCTTATCTATATTGTTGTATCTGGGAGAGTTCTGATCATAGATAATAATTTGTGCTTTTATAAAACTCTCCAATGTGTCACCAGGTTCGATTTCCTTGGTTCTAGTAGTTCGAGCTTCACTAGGTAGCAGACCAGCAATGCTTGTAAGCCTTGGGCATTTTGATGATGAATATCTAGAGGGGATCTGACTTTGGGAACTTGACAAGCGGTCAGATGTGAATCGAGGGGATTGTTCAACATCAGCCAAAGTATCAGGAGCCTCATAAAACTTATCATCAGTTTCAGCAGGAGTTAGATCATCATCTGCAGTCCCGATGAATGATCTTGCCAAATAACAAGGGCCAGATATTTCACTGCAGCAAACTAAATCCTCTATTTCCAAAGATTTCAAGATTGTGCCAATGAAAATGTCATTCTCTCTAATAGAGAGCTCCACCTGTTTTACAAAAAGCCAAAAAATAAAAAATAAAAGAAAATCTCAAAATGGACGAACATCACAGAACCTAAGCTTAAAAAAATCCAGTTATCTTACCTGACCACCTACTGCACGAAATTCAAATAATCGCTTCTCTTCAGTTAAAAGAACCTTCATTAAGCTCTGTTCAGGCTACAGGAGGAAGCACCACGATTTAAAATGTACAGAAAATAAAATTCAAGAACAAAACAACCATACTGAAACCAATAGGCTAACCTGACAACTATAACTGAAGCAAACTTTCAATTCATCAAGAATGCCTGTTACAAATAATTTCTCAGCAATTGATATTTCAGTCACACCCTGGTCATCATGTTCTAATTCCTTGTCATCAGTATCTGAAGAGGAGTCTGATAGACCAGCAATAGGAGCAGAATCCTGCTTAAATAAATTCTAATTAATAAGCCAAGCTCAATTAAATCATATTTTATCACTTAAAAAAACAAAATAATTTCACCGTGCAAGCTTCATTTCTACCACCGCAAAAACAGCCTTCACTATGGAGTCTACTCTCAAATAAAATTGGGGAACAAAATATTCCTAATGTCCTATGGTGCAAAAACAGCCTTCACCAACTGGTTGTCAGATTCCGTCGTTTGTTTGATTGGAGAGGAGAGCACAGATCCTCATAAGCACATCTCCTTCAATTGCTTCGTGCAATAAAATGGTCTATTTGGTTTTTCCCTACAATATGTCAATGATCTTTCCAAAAAGAACTCCTTATATGACATGGAAAGAGGTCAAACAAAACTCTTTGTAGTCCTTTTATGGGATTTTGACACAGATTTTGGGCCTAGCATTTCCTGGATTGAGAGTTTCTTATCCTCTAGCTAGTTGTAGATTATTCCCTTTCCACTAAACTTCTTAATCTTACTTTCAAAAATTAGAAAAATAATAATAAAAAGAGGAAAACACACACACACAGAGAAAGGCCAGAAAGATAGAGAGATAACTTCTTTGACCAAGAGGATCCAAGACCATATGCAAAGACATAAACTTAGAGCCCAACATAACTGTTGTGTAATGATAATTAAGTACAAAGGGGAGATAGGATGGATACTTAAGCAAATAGCCCTTAGATTAGTTATACAGGTAGCCGTTATCTCTAGATAATAGCGTGGTAGTTAAGTTTTCTATTCCACATATAGGACCCTATCTCATTGTACTATCCAGAGCATTGATGAATGAATATTCAGTACGCACTATTCAGAAAAACTGTCTCTTAAGTGTTTCTCTCTTGATTCTCTCTCTCTCTAGAACCCCTCTTCTGTCACCCTCTATTCTTTTCTGTTCTCTATATCTGTCTTCTATTCTGTTTTCTCTTTCATTCAGGATTACAAAAGTACAACAATCACACTATTAAAACTATTTGAAGGTTATAATATGAATAGCATGATTTTCAATAAAAAATAAAAGGAAATTTTGACAGATGATACAGAAAGGGCAAAAAAACTTTGGAAAGCCTAAATAGAGGCAACCTTATGTGAAAAGCTATGTGGACCTTCTATAGTGTAACTAATTAAAGAATGGAGATAAAATATTAATACTCTAACAAAATAAAATTCAAGTTATCAAGATAAACAAACCGATGCATGATAAATAGCCCCTTGTATGCGCCTTTGCCAGGTTTTCCTTGAATCCTCAGACTGACAACGTAATATCAGTGCATTTGTGTCCTCCACAACCTACATGGATTTAGCAATTGACATTAAGAGAAATTCAAACATTTGTGGACTCAAATAGAGGAAATAACCAGCCTTGATCATGAACAACTAAGAGAGACCACCTTACTGTTGGACCATCTAGGATAACAGACGGCCAAAACATGCTCTGCATTACCAATATACTCAGGTGGAACCTGATAAATCTGCTTCCCACGTAGGCTATGAAAGCCAAATCAGATAGACTATTAGTAACATACAGGAGACCAGATGCCAATAGCATTCAAAGAAACAGTTACTTCAAAGAAATGGCAT